>OZ005651.1:230005279-230725279 GCA_963930645.1 Salticus scenicus
GAGTGATATTATGGTTTTGCTTAAACATTTTTTCAGAGATTTCAGGGTGCTATGCTATCAATTAACAACATAACATTTACTTACCATGCATTACCTCCTTAAATCAGTACCAAATTAGATTAAAAAATTTGCTTTGAAAAATTTGTCTCAAAATAATTACTACATTTGTAGAAAGTAAAACATGAGAATGAAAATACCAAGTTGTGATAATTTTAATCGCAAACGAAACAATTTTAAGCAATATTTAAGGAATTTCTTGCAAATAATACAGCTTCGGGATTACATGTCAGGTTTCGCGAACGAAGATTTTGACGACGAATTTTTTCACTATTGAGATAGGTTATTTTATACGAGTTGCCCCCGCCTGACGTCATAATGATTTCCATTCAAAATTTTTCCCTCCTTGACAATCCTGTGTAATATTGATTTAGGATTATTAACAGCACATGATAAACTACGCAGTGATTGTCTTCGTTTTATTGGGACATCTTTGATTTTGCTCAATTGCTGAGGGAGAAAAAAAAAAAATCATCCGCATTTACCAATTGTTTGTGACCTTACATTGTAAATTTCATCATGATTTATTTTTAACGTCTTTACCTACTTCCACAAACCAAATATTGTACTACGATGAACATTAATTTTAATCGCTGCAGCATTTATAACACCATTGCTCAGTTTATCATTTTTTAAATGTTGCAGTAAAAATTGCTATGCAGCGTTACGCTCTTTATTATTCATTTCCTTCTTTAGGGAATTTTCTAAATTATTATTCATAATTACAATTATATTCACTTTTTTATTAGGTCGAGTCACATTACTTCTTATTCACATTACTTCACATTAGAGCTAACGTTACTTCTAACACCTAGTATATCGCATTATATTCATTGTAGTAGTATAATTTTACAGATGCCTATCTGCTAAACTGCATCGGAAGTTATTTATGACTCCGCCTATTTGAAATGCAACAACTAATTTGGTACTGATTTAAGAAGGAAGGAGGGAATGCTTGGTAAGTAAATGTTGTTGATTGATAGTATAGCGCCCTGAAATCTCTGAAAAATGTTCAAACAAAATTATAAGATCATCAGTATCAATAATCAATACAAAAGTATTCCATTGTAGCAACTACTAATTTGGGACGGAGGGAGCATAAAAATAGCGAAAATTAATAATAATAATAATAAATTCTTTTTGTAATTCTAAGTTTTTCTTTGGTAATTTATATATACAGTACCCGCCGCTTAATAAAATCACATTCTTTCTCAGATAAAGTGATTTTATTAAGCGACTGATTTTTATATTTGGCGAACTTTCCATCACACAAGAAAAATATATTATTTCTTAAGGTAACGGTAAGATAACGATTTATGTGATAGATAAAAAGATAACGATTAATGTGATTAATAAGCAATATTAATTAATTTTGATGGATAATTAATTTGCTGTTCCTTGAAAACAAATAAATTAAACACAGATTCCGTATAAAATTAATAAACGTATACTGCATAAAAAAATTAATCAATATTTCTACATTAATTAAATATTAGGCATTTTGAAAAATTGATTAATAGTTCTTCGTTATGTCGGAGCAATTGTAAGTTCAATATTTCTAATAAAAATGTAATGTCGGCCGCATTTTTTCAATATCCATCCCGATTCTCCTCATCCTTCTGAGTATATGAAATGCTTTACTTGCATCAAGTGCTGCTCAGAGCCTGATTAAGGGGGAAGCACACATTATCTCCACTCTCACCGGAATATTTTTACAATTATTTTTTACTTCACGTCATAGAAATTCCACGCTTTGACGAGGAAATATTTTTTATAAAAAATGAATGGTGTAAAACAATCCAATTTACTCACCGTTATTAGACACCAGAATTCTTTTAAAATAATTTTTAATGAGAATTTTGTGTTTATTATAGCAGGAAAGTATTTGTTAAAAAATAACGGTGTAAGTATAAATAATGTGTGCTTCCCCCTTAATCAGGCTCTGGTGCTGCTGATGGAAGATCCAGCTTCTTATCTAAATCAGTTTTCATTTTTACTCGAAGTCTCGCTTGGAAGTTATAATACTTCCTCTGCTTGAAGCTTAAACTAGTCTATGCTTTCAATGCTCGATAGTTTTCAGTCAAAGTTTTCGCCAATCTCAACATTTTGAATCGAATTTTCGTTAAATTAATATTCACCTTCAAAGGATTTTTCTTGAAAATCTTCTTTGTACTTAAATACACACGCTAAAGAAGTAGCTAAGTGAGAATGGTTGTTTTAAGTAGAAAACCTTAGTTTTATCTGTTGCAACATTAAATCCGTCCGATGTCCAGCGCAATTCTCCTGAACCAGAACAATATTTTTAGTTAGCATTTTGCACCATTGTACGAGAAAATCAGAGACGATTGCAAATGTCATCCATAAGTTTTAATTATTACTTTAGTTCAAGGAGGAATTCATTATTCCTCTAACTTAGCGACCTTTCTTGCTTCCTGCAATAACTAAAGAAAGTTTTTTGATAGTTCCTGTCATATATTGCATATTAGAAAGTCAGTTGCTTAATTTTCTTACATCCTTAATTGTTTTCGGTCATGAACATATGAGTGTACTCTGGTAAAGTTCGATGAAATAGTTTAGTTTCATAAATGTTGAAAATCTGAGCTAAATTAAAGACTTTCAGCAAAAAGTCTGTTTCCCAATAATCATCGTGCAAATCTGAGTGATGTTTTTCCTCCGTTTGCGGTATACAATATTTTTACGGTTTTCCATCTTATCAAACAGTCATTCGTAGGAGCAGAGTTTAGAGAATTCACCAAGCATGTAAAGTTTTCAGTATTTTTCAACAAAATTGTACAAATGGGGGGAATTTTCTTCAACCTGGTATTCTTGAACCAATCTACTGCCTCAACTTCTACTTTTCCTACGTGATTCCAGTTGTGCTACAAATTTGGACTTTAATATTATTTCCACGTTCAAGCAAACTCCATAAAGAAAATTCAGGAATTCCAAGTTCTGTTACGCCTTCTTTTGGCTTCTTTTGAGGAAAATCAGCATTACTTTGCCAAAATTTCCCGCTTTTCTTTTAAATGTAAAATTTTTCTGTTTAAATTTTTTGTTTCTTAATTACTTCAAATTAAGAACTAGAAACTATCTTCTGGTAATCAAAAACGAAAAATAAATCGTTGATGAATCAAAGAAAATTTCTAACTTATTACAGCGCTAAGAATAAATTCCTTGAATTTGTTACTGAGACAAGTGATGGGCGTGTTTATTTTGTTACCATGTTACAGTTGTGAAATTTTCGACAAAGAATGATAGCAGGAGGATTGCTGTGTTTTACTTTCTGTTTCATTTAAAAATAAAAAATTCACAGCATATATGCAAATTTTTACTGCTGAAGAAATTTTTTTGAGTTTATTAACTGGCGATGCTGATTTTATTCAGCGGCGGTTTTAAAGGTAGTTTGTATCTTTGTACGGATATGATTCTGTTCTTGCTAATTCGATCAGATTAAGCGGCTGATTTTATTAACCCGTGAATTTATTAAGCAACTATATATATTCTTAGACCTGCTAACTATGCTAGTTTATCCGTAATGGTATTAGGCCCCGCCTTTTTTTCACACCAGAATAGTTGTAGAGCAGAGCTGCCAACATTTTTAACTTTTAAATCAGAATTAACACCAATATTTTAAAATGGAATATGTTATATATATTTTCGACGATTAATATTACCGAAAACAGCTATACATTTTTTCCGGTTTGAAGTCTCCCTTGAAAAACGGGAGACTTGGCACCTATGTTGTAGAGTAATATTCAGCAATATGTTCTCATGATTAAATAAGAAGACTATTGCTCTACAACTATTCTGGTGTGAAAAAAAGGCGGGACTTAATACTATTGCGGATAAACTAGCATAGTTAGCAGGTCTATATTCTAAAATTAAAAATATTATAAAAGAATCTTTTTTTAATTTTAGAAAATATTTTAGATAACACGTTTAAAAACTATAAATTTATAATGGAATAATGTTTGACATATTAAAATTTGATTTAATATTATAACTTTTAATTTTTGTAGAAATTCTACTTTAAATTGCTTTTTAAATTGCAAATATACATGGATATGAAATAAAATACTTATCTACCAGTTACTTTTAAGAGGGAAGTAGATACTTATTGAAAATACTTATTCGACGTCATTGAAGCAATTTCACTTTCCGTTTGTTCTGTGATCAAGTAAAGCGGCTCGGTTTTCTTATTCTGGGAAAGAGTGCGCTGTGGATGTAAGTGTTTTAAAATCGCGATTCTGAACCATTGTGCTTTCGCGGGTCCCTAAATTCGTAATTTAAAATTCCGAGGATCATTAGTAAGGATTAAGAATCGTAAATGTATTTGTCGAAGCTGGTTTCATACAAGCGTTGACATTCCCATTAGATTTAGCGCGCAATGTTGTTTGTATAATGATAAAAAATACGACTGCAGCGATCCTATCAGTGGGTGGGAGAAATACATTCAATAACAGAGTACATTCCCCAAAGTAACTTGTTTTGGGGCTCTTTAAACGTAAATATGTTTTGTTATTGTCTGCTAACTTCCTATAGAATAGTTACTTTTTTGGGTCCTCCGTGACCGAGTGCTTATGTCACCACACTGCTAATCGCCTTCGAGCGTAGGAGAGCGGGTTCCATTCCCGCGCTGCAACTGGGTGTTTTTTCAGTTGTTTGTATTGTAATTCTGTCATGTGCTATCTGTATTTATCTGACGAAGATTTACAAGCGGACTCCAAATCAAACATACAAATCTGATGTATATGTGTTATGAGTTAAATAAATAAGTAACTTTATTTTGAATGTCAACAGCGTTATAAAAGGCATTTTTATTGAAGATATGTGGTTGAATTGTATATATTTCTTGTCTTGAAATCTTATAACTTAATTTTTTACTTTGCTAATAACACATTTTTTACATGTTGTACAATTTTGTCATGTGTTACTTTCCGATTAAGCCTATTTATTTATCAGTCTTGTACGGAATACGAAATCTGTTACAGTATATTAAAAAGGAAATAAAACTTTATAAAACACTAATGATATAAAATTAAGTTATAAGGTTTCAAGACAAGAAATACATGCCATTCAATCACGTATTTTGAATAAAAATTTATTTTTCAACTCTATATTGACGTTCAAAATAAAGTTACTATTCTATAAGAAGCTAGCAGATGATGTGTTGGGTATTTGTATTTGGGTGTCTCAATTGATCCGTATTACATAATTTCACAATAACAATTCACAGTTTTCTTATATATTTCACACATAAAAAGCACACAAACGTCCATGCCGGAACCAGGATTAGCAGACGGCGATATTTACGTTTGCATAAATAGTTAGTTTGGATCATGCGCTCTGTTATTGAATGTATTTTTCACATTCCCTCACAGGATCACTGCAGTCGTATTAGTCGAAAGTTTTCAGGTAATTTTTGATTGGTTATTTTCGGCTAAAAGAATCTGAAAATAATAATGCCGCTAGATGGCTGATGCAACGCATCAAACTTTGCTAAAATGTTGAACTCTCGACTTTATACGCTTTTTAAGTTTTCGTGTTCAACCGTTTTGTGAATACAGGCGTTAGACAGTCAGAATGATGTAGATTTTCCGTCGTGTTTTTGCCAAATATTAAAAGTGAGTTCAACTTAATTATAACAACTAAATATTTATTAAGGAATGACTTATTGTATTGTAATAAATGTTTCCTTGTTACTTTCTTCTATAAGTAATATAGAGAAAGTATTGGATTCGTGAAAGTTTTCGAACTCCGTTTTTGATGGATTTACACGTTTTGGGATCTCCTGAATATAAAAAAGTCCCTAAAATTGTCAATACTGTCCACTGAGAACCTCAGGGTGACCAGCCGTCCTCAAATTCCATTCATTGTCCTCAAAAGGAATAAAATCAGTCGAGGACAACACATGTCCTCACATTTTACTTTATGTGGTGTTTGTATTTAAAAAAAAAAAAAAAAAAAAAAAAAACTGGTACATTAAAAAAGGAACGTATAACTCTAGCATTTTGTGGAATAAATTTAATACGATCCTGTCTAAATATTCGAATTTAACATGCTTAAATAATTAAATTTGCTTGTCGTTTACGAAATTGACTGTCACTATATTTTGGAAAGCTAGAATTAATTTAACAATTGTGAAATTTCTAAATGTGAAACAGAATAATAATAATAATAATAATAATAATAATAATAATAGGCAATGAGTTATTTGCACAAAACATTTCCCCATAGAATAAAAAGGTTTGCCTGTCGGAAAAGTCAGGTGAAGCTTTCTTTAAAGGAGTCGGTGGACGTTATAAACATTTTTTTTGTAAATTCTGTCTGAGTATGTTAAAAATTTGCATGCATATGTATTGTAAGATTACAATATTAGATACATTGAAATTTCTTGAAAACTATTTAAATTTAATAAAGTAAGACTGAAATTTTACTATTGATATTATTTATTTATATACTAAAATTATTCCTGCTAATTTTTAACGGAGGCACCACAAGGAGGACACTCCACTTCCCCTCTGTCCTTGGCCCTTGTGCAGCCAACCGGCCTTAATACTAATACCAATACCTGAAGAGAAAATAAGTATATATTTTTTATGTAACGTTTATGAATACTAAAATATCCCTCTTTATTTGTTTTCTGCTCTACTTTTTCAGAAAATATATAGAAATATGTATATATTCTGAAGAAGAATAAAAGTTTATTTACCATTTTCAGTCAAGTTTCTGCATGTTCGTACATCAAGAGCCTGATTAAGGGGAAGCACACATTATCTTCGCTCTCACCGGAATATTTTTACAATTATTTTTTACTTCATGTCATAGAAATTCCACGCTTTGACGAGGAAATATTTTTTATAATAAATGAACGGTGTAAAACAATCCAATTTACTCACCGTTATTAGACACCAGAATTCTATTAAAATAGTTTTTAATGAGAATTTTCTGTTTATTATAGGAGGAAAGAATTTGTTAAAAAATAACGGTGTAAGTATAAATAATGTGTGCTTTCCCCTTAATCAGGCTCTGCGTACATCACTTCCTCTCCCTTCCCTCTGATATGTTTGAAAATGTTTTCATTTATGTACAATTAGAAAGACCCCCGATGGAGGGCATCGCACCCAGGCTTAGGTCACACACGCTGACAACTGGCCTTCATTAACACCCTAAAAAATATGAAAGCAAAGCATAACAAAATAAACTGTAAAATAATTGCATGAAGATTTCGTTAGTGCTGCCATCTAATGTTTTCCTCTGAAAGAAAATTGAATTTTGATTTAAACAATTTGAGAGGGATATTCTTCGCTTTTACTTTTGATGAGTAAATTGATTTGATTTTTTTTATAAAAAGTCTCATTTTATGTTGAGGTTAGTGTCAGCGATATCTTTTTCTTTTTCACCCCATTATTTCTAATGGTGTGTTAAATACTATATTTTCAGTGCAACCTTTCCTTAGGGTTGAATCAATTTATTTCTGTAACTGATTAAAAAAAAAATCCTTTCTGATACCTTTTATTTATTATCGAAACCTTGTTAGTATACATTTATTCTAAGATTTTTAAGCCTTCAAAATGTCTATTTCCTTAATAGTAGTGCATATTGATATTTTATTTAATCTTCTCGGGAATAAAAATCAATGTCCAGTTGTAATTAAATACTACTTTATAAATTAATGAAAAATTTTAATCTTTTAAAAATTTTAACTGAAAATTTAAAACTGAGTTGTCATTTATCACATGTGATAAAATATAATAGTTTACAGCTCGGCTTATCGCTGAGAAATTGTAGCAGAGTAATATTTCATTTCTAATTTTTTGTATTTCACAGTTTTACATTCCATAAACATTTTCCCTTTTACAATGTCAGTTGATCTTGTATTTAATGCAATTTCAATAATGATACTTTGATTCTAATAATCCGAATTTTAAATTATGTTAACTAAAATCAATCAGACTATAGTATCTATCAGTTCCACAAAGAAAAGCGACTAAATTTAAATTTTGTTGAAAAATATGTTGGTGCTGCCATCTCTTGTCTTCAACTTAAACAAGTATCTTCTTTTACATTTAGATCTTTAATACATTCTCTACGTCAATGATGTATCCTGAGAAATGGCCTGAATTTTATATAGTTCTTTTTGAATAAACACTCTTTCACACACACACACACACAAAAAAGTAAAATAATTTAATGTTGCTTATGGTGTTTGGTGTTTGGGAATAAGACCGATTGACTGCACTAGGGTCCTAGGCCTAAAGGGGAGTGCCTTCCGTGAATAATGTTGCTTATGAATTAATTATTGCATCTTGCTCTTTATTCTTCTAAAACCTTAACCAGTTTATATTTTCTATACATTGTTTCATTAATATTAAAATGTCCCGTTTCTCGTTAATTTTTTGTCATAAAAACTGAAGCTCTAAATGTTTTGGATGTGCGCTTATAAATAAAATGTTTATTTTCTTCAGGATATCTATTTTTTGTGAAGAGAGCAAGGAGGAATAAGGGGATTAATTAATTTAATTTTGGAATATAGATATTCTTTTTTGAGTTTTTACTCATCTCTGTTTGAAAATATTAGAAAGATACCCCCTCTGGTCTTGGCCCTATAATACGCATAATTAGCTTTAATCCCCACACTACACGGTTTCAAAACATTAATGTAAAAATATAAGAACAAACCGCGAAACAACAATGTTGCCAGACTTGGGGAATTTTTTATTCAGTAACAACCAATAATTTTGAGAAATGATATTTGATATACATATTAGACGATTAATCTTTGAAGTGATTAGGCAACCGTAACAATTAAAACTTAGTGTTGGATATTGAATAAAAAAGTCCCCAAATATGGCAATACTGAAACAATTAAATTGCAATCATCCAGCAATATGGGTTAGAAGTGTTGCATGTTAGCTGTTTGCGTTAATTTTGCTAATAAGAAGAAGTATTATACTATCGATATTATTATTCAGTTCTTGGTTCTGAGGGGTTAAGGCAGATTGGCCACGCGAGGCGCCTAGACCTATGGCTGAAATGCCCTCAGTGGTGGTCTTTCTAAGGGATCCTAGCCTGTATTTACGCGAGTTTCAGAGGAAATCACGCAAAGCTCCTAACGGTTAGATCGACGAACGCGGACTGCGATCGAACCTGGCACTTCCTGTCTACCAGCTTTGAGCGCAGAACCTCTCAGTTACTATCCAGTTCTCTGCATTCTTTAGATATTGCAAGTTTCAATGAAAATTTTTTTGACAAGTTTGTTACACTAATATAGAAAATGGTTGAAAAAGAACTATAATATTATGTCATAAAGTACATACACGCACAATCTCGGGTGAGCGTATGACGTTGGTGTTAGAGTTAAGACCGATTGACCACGACAGTGTCTTAGGCTTGGTTTATATGCCCTTCGTAAGAGGTTTTTCCAGAGGGTCCTAACCTACTTTCACGTAAGTTTTGAAGGAAACACCAGAAAATCCCGAATAGCAATGTCTGAGAAGTTAAACTTAGGTATGAACCCGGCACCTCTTGTCTACCGCCTTTGAGGTTGGTTGGTTGGTTCGTTGGTTAGGTGGCTTAAAGCCGATTTATTACACTACGATCCTAGGCCTATAGGTGAAATGCTCTCTGTGGGAGTATTTCTAAGGGATCCTATCCTAAGACGACCAAATTTTTCTAAAGGAAAAGTGCTGATAAATTAGCGCGGTGTCTTCAATTTCAAAATAAGAAATGGGGACGGTAGCAGTTCTTGAAAAAAGTGTACAATTTAAATTATAAATTGCGACAAAAGCTTTATTTAGAAAACTTATTGAAGTGGGAGAAAAAAAAAGTGGATTACCAAAAGTGGGTTTGTTCTCACAAAATGAGGACGTCCAATCGACTTATCCTAGCCCGTATTTACGCGAGTTTCGGAGAAAACCACGGAAAACTCCGAACGGCTAGGTTGATGATCGTGACCTGGGATCGAACCCGGCATTTTCCATTTACCAGCTCTAAACGCAGAACTGCTCGGCTGCTGGTGGGACCCACCAACTCTAGAACAGAACCTCTCAGACACGCTGGATTGAACAAGCATATGAGAGTAGAGCTTTGTCTCACATAAAATGTTTTGAAATAACAATTGCGTTGAACTTATTATTTTTTCCCCCTTTGTGCTTTTAACAAGAAAGGCACAAAGGTAAAGTAAAATCAACAATTGTTATCTTAGTTACTCGACAATTATTATTAATATTAATCAATACTACTTTCTAGACACAAATTTTTTAAAAATTATTCAGAGAAAAATTGTATATGCTACTGTTATGCTTTTATGATTTACAACTAAATAACGCGAGGTGTAGGGTTCGAACCCAGTTCATGCTTGTAAGCCAAGCGTTAGGTGATTTCCGTGGTTTTCTCCAAATATAGCGTAAATATGTGTTGGGATGATTGACAAATATTTATTGTTCTTATATTTAATCAAAAGTATTTTTTTCTTTTAATTGTAAATAAAAAATGTACAATTTAATCAATTCTTAAATAAAACTCATAGATTACAAGAACATTTTCTAAAAGTAGACAGGGTGATAAACGTGGAGACGAAATTGTGACCATTTAACATTAAAGAAAAATAGATACGTCAAGGAAATTTATGGAGAAAATTTTCTACAGGATTCTCAGAAATCAGAGATTGCGATCTAGAATATACGGAAACGAAGAGGTGGATCACTTTAGGGATAAAACAGCTAATCTCCAGGGATAAAATTACAAGGAGCAATACCCAATAAAAAAAGAGGAAGACTATAAACATAAAAGTATGCTAAGGTGGATCCCCCCCCCCCCCCCAAAAAAAAAAAAAAAAAAAAAAAAAGAAAAAGAAAAAGAAAAAAAAAAAATTAATCATACTATGTTCTTTTGTGAGATAGACTTGTTTGCAGCAGCTACGGATTCTAGGATCCTAAATTTGCAAAATATTGGGCCTTGTACCGATGCTCCTCTGCGACTTTAAATATTTGCTCCTCTGAGCATTTTCTTCTGTTATGTAGAGTACATCATCTCAGAGTGTCTTATTACGATCCAGTGTGTAAAATTCCCATACACAACTCAATTTGTTTAGGAATGTACAATTTATTCCCAACATTTTAATAACACTTTAAGTACAATCTAAAGAAAAATTTATTACATTTTTAATATAAGAACAATACATGTTTGGGAATCTTACCAACAATATGGGATAGGACCTTTGGAAACAACTCCATGGAGGGCATCCCACCCAGGCCTAAATCCTAAGAGTAGACAATCAGCCGACAGTAACAACACATATCTGGTAATAGTTATAATTTATTCCAGAGTACTATTAGACCCACCCTTTTTTCACATCAGTGTATTTTTTAAGCATTTTTCTTCTTATTTCATCGCAATTACATATTAGAGAAATTTTCTCTAGAATCAATGTATTGTGAAAAAAGGGCGAGACTAACAGTACTCCGAAATAAATTATAAATATTACGAGTTATGACAACAAGAACAACTATGATTTAGAAAATTAGAGGCCCTAAGAATCTGCGCTGTTTTCTTCCTTTCTCGCTTTCATTTTTTTTTTTTTTTCATTTTTTTTTTTTTTTCTTTTTTGGTTGGGTTCGAGATACACGAAATTTCTCCAACACGCGTATTGTTTTAACCCGTTGCTGACCAGTCACGAGTTAACACATTTCATTCGAAAGACAAGTCGGATCTTTATGCATTCCAATGCATTATTTTTAAGAGGATTTTGCACAGTTGTTTTTAATTCATTGAGTGCTGCCGGTTTATACATTTTTCAGTGGTAATTACCGCATCGGTTGCTGAGGATAAAAATTAAGTGATTTAAATGCGAATAAGAAAAATCCTTTTGGTAAATAATGTAACGTTTTAAAGAAACGCCAAAAGGTGGAGTTTACAAATAAAAATAGGAAAATATGCGCGGAACAATGTGAAATAATAGATAATGTGAAATAATAATGATATCTTTGATTATTAAAATTAGAAAATCCTTTTGGCTAAATTATTAATATACGAGACAACAAGCAATATGAATAAATGAAAATGGAAAAAACAGCACTGAAAATATAAAAAGAAGCACGTTTTGTTGGTATATTACATGTAAAATTATTTTTTTTTAATAAACATGAATAAAATGTTTTATATAGCAATGAAATTGTGGAAGTCCACTACGTCTAGCATGAGTTGTCGTGAGTCATGACAAAAATTTAAAATATTCAGAGAGAGTCAGAGTGAATCATCTCAGCTTTAGAAAATTGAATCAGATGTTTTCAAAAAATACATTCGGAAAAATTAAAATTTTTGTATGGGTGTGTAGTGTGTCTTTCATTGTTGTAAATATGACTATGTACAGAGTTCGTACAGTACTTATTTTTCGCCACCAGTAAAAATTTTTAGCAATTTTTCTTATAAAAAAACTTCTAATTTTAGGTATTATTTTATTACGTAAATATCGTGGTGGAAGAATCCTTACAAAAGGGTGGGTCCGTACGAGCCCTGGTGTAGATATTTAATTGGAAGTTTACACATTAACTTGTAAGAATTATATTAACACTTTCCGTATGCTTTTATCTTTTGGACTGTAAAGTCCGCCTGTGGGCATTATTCTCCCAAGTAACAATATTTCAGAACAAAATTTTCTGTATTCACATTTATACTACAAATGAATATACATTATAATCATACTCTTTCTAATCAAAGTATATGTATCCATAGTATATTGGTTGTACAAATGTAAATATTGGTATATTTTAAAGACATAAATAACATACTAATTGCGAAAGAAACGCCCACTGGTGGAGATACAGATTTTCAAATGACCGTGATTTACGTCAGCGGTCGCGAAAGTGTTAAAATAAACCTGCTAATTGATCAATTTAATTGCGACACCAATAACTTTTACGAAAATCTTTTTAGTTCGAAATATTTATGGCATTAACTAGAAAAGAGCGAATTTTTGTTTTACTTGACAATGAATTTCTTTGTGAACGAATGTTTGGCGAGAATAACTCATTTTCGGTAGAGGTTTTTAAACGACTTCCAGCTAAACTGTATATAACGACATTTTTTACACATTTGTTCAGTGTTCACACTACCATTAGAACGAAGAAATATTAAAAAATAAATGCTCAGCTATATGATGTTATAGTGCTGCCCTCTCGTGTCGAGAAAGTCCATATACAGGAGTCGTACTCTCCGTCATTTCTTCAGGACACTCTCAGGGATGAAAAATTTCCACCTTTTTTGTCACCTATAGTTTTTTGCAAAAATCTTTATGGTATTTAATTTTTATAGAATGGTGTTGTGATAAAATAGGATACTGGTTATTGTTAAAAATACTGGTAGCAATAGAGGAGGAAATTTCTCATTCCTGAGAATGTCCTGAAAGAAAGGGCGGTTATGATCGATTTAGATGTTTATTTATCAATTTATATGATACTAGCAGGCTACGCCCGCTTCGCTGGTCACTATTTTTAAACGAATCGCTATAGTTAATGAATTCTCAAAACTCCATTAATTTTTATCATGCGAAAAAAAAAAAAAAAAAACAGAGAGAGAGAAAATTATCATTGGAAAAAATGTCGCACTGGGTCCCCACTGCCTTCGACAGCGCGCCCATTTATATTCGACACTCTTAATGAATCACTATATTATCTTAAGGGAAAAACATAAATATAAAATACAAAAAAAAAAAAAAAAAAAAAAAAAAACTTCTCCTATCGGTGGAATAATCTGTCCGGGTCCCCACTGCCTGCGGCAGTGTATACAGGCACGCACGTTCCTTCACCTACTCGTTCCCGCCCCTCCTAATTATTTTAGACTATAAAAAATACTCGCAATAGTTCTCTCGGACTTTTAAACCTAATAATACTAATTTCAAACATTCTATCTGTGTTTCTTTATTTTTACCCCTGCGCCCGCCCCCCTTCCCACTCCTCGTACTGTACTTTCTGTACTTTCAAAAATATCCGTTATCGGGCCTCAAAACCTAACAACATTAATTTTCAGCGCTCTGACTCTTATCTATATATTTTTGCCCCTTTATGCCCCCTTCCTGTCTATCCTAATAATTTTACAAATTCGAAAATATTCGCAATCGATTTGTAGGTATCAAAAACCTGTATGTACCAATTTTGAACAGTCTAAATCTATTTTTTTTTTTTCTTTTTTCCCTACGCCTCCCTCCTTTTCTGACCCTCCTAATAACTTTACACTTTCGAAAATATCCTCATTCGACTTCCAGGCCTCTAAAACCCATCTGTACCGATTTTGAACGGTCTAACTGTATTTCTATTTTTTTGCCCTATAGCCCACCTTTCCTGCCCCACCTGGGACGAATTTTTAAAATTAAAGAAATTAGTTTTTATGTATTTGTGGGAGCTATATTTTAGAGCAAAAATCTCACATATATCTTTTTTCTGTTTGCGATATAAAGGATTATTTCAAATCATTTTGCTCCCTCTTCCTCCTCTTGGGGGTTGAATTTCTAACATTCCAAAAATTGGTTTTTAGGTATTTGTATTAGCTATATATCGGAGAAAAAATTTCCCGTATATCTGTTTTTTTGTTTGAGATATATAGGAGTATGTGAAACCACGTTTTGCACATGTGAAATCACGTGTTGTCCCCTTTCCCGCCTTGGGGACCGAATTTCTAAAACTCCAGAAATTGATTTTTAGATATTTGTGTTAGCTATATTTTAAAGCAAAAATTTTACGGATATATGTTTTTCTCTTTGAGATATGAAGGTTTTTGTGAAATCACATTTTGCCCCCTACTCCCCTTTGGGGGGCAAATTTCGCAAAATCGCTTCTTAGGGGGTCAGAGCTGCCAACCTAATCCGGCAAATTGTTTGTACCGCCCCTTTTTCTACACCACTTAATTTTTAGAGTAATTCTCTTCAAATATATTTACGATGAATTAAGAAAACAAATACTCTAAAATTTAAGTGGGGCAGAAAAAGGGGCGGTACAAACAAATTGCCGGATTAGGTTGGCAGCTCTGGGGGGTGCTTACACTATATGTTCCATAATGTGACCCAGTTTCGAGTCAGTGGCTCCAGTAGATTTTGCTGTGCGTTGATGAGTCAGTGAGTGAGTGGAAGTACTCTTTTATATGTATAGATAGAAGTAAATTACGACAATACGTTTATAATTTAAATTTAGTTGGATGATATAAACAGCTTTCAATTTTTATTTATTTATTTAAGTCGACAATGTGAAATCACAATTGGCAGCTTGTTAATAATACCAGAATGCTGAAGTTAGATTTAAATATGTTATAAAATCAATTATTTTGAAACAATGTTCTTAAATTTTGAATTTTATAATATTACTTTAGAATATGTTTGTTCTAAAAGTTAAAATGGATTATTTTTCTTACAATATTACTCTTCTTTTTTACCTTTATCAACAGTTTGTTACAATAAAATTTAGATATAATTTACCATTTATTATTCGAATAAAATTTCATCAATACATTATCATGATTTCTTAAGTGATTTTCATCAATTGAAAATAAAACATTTAATTAGTCGACAATGTGAAATCACATTTGGTAGCGTGTTAATAATACCAGAGTGCTGAAAATAGATTTAAATATGTTATTAAATTAAAGAAATTATTTTGAAACAATGTTCTTAAATTTTGAATTTTAAAATATTAATTTATAATAAGTTTGTTTAAAAAATTGAAATGGATTATTTTTCTTACACTATCACTCTTCTTTTTTACCTTTATCAACAGTTTGTTACAATAAAATTTAGATATAATTCACCGTTTATTATTTGAATAAAATTTTATCAATACAATATCATGATTTCTGTAGTGATTTTCATGAATTGAAAATAAAACATTTAATTAGTTGACAATGTGAAATCACATTTGCAAGATTGTTAATAATGCCAGAGAATTTTAATAATACCATTTCAGAAATTTATATATTTTAAATTAACTTAGAAAAAATGATTCAAAAATTCGGAAATTAGACTTCAAGGCGTATCAGAAGAGGTTAAAATGAGCCTCCGTGCAAAATTCTGTAGCTCTGTGATCAGCTTTTTGCCTACAAAGCGACGGACAGATACACAATTTTTTTTTAATTATATGTAAAGATAAGTTTTATATACAGATCATTAAAAAAAAATTATGTTATGTTCAATACAAGGTCCCATACAGCGTGAAATGAGTTATTTTAGAAATACTTAAAAAAGTTGTTAAAACTAATTTTATACTTAGAACTTCATATAATTTTGAAGATTAAATTTAACACCAGAATTTATTTATTTATTTATTTTGTAAAGTTTTGAAATTTATTTAATTTCTTCTATGTGTAACTCTCTGTATTAAAAAACTAAAAAAAAAACTTTAAAAATATTTTCAATTTCAAAATAACATTATATAATTATATTTCTGAACTATGACTTCTACATCAGAGACCCTCAAATAGGGCATTAAAGTTATCATTCAGGAGCACCCTTATAAAATGAATCTATGCATATATACATAGCTGCCAATATTTTAATTTATTCCTGAGTACTTTTAGCCCCGCCTTTAATTCGCACCACTTTATTTCTAGAAAAATTTTCTTTAAAACATAACTTCGAGAATATAAGAAAAAATTGTTTTTAAAAGATAGGTGGTACGAATTAGAGGCAAGGCTAAAATTACTCCGGTATAAATTAAAATATTGGCAGCTATGATATATATATTCTAGTATTCACTCACAAACTCTCTTTTTAATAAATATTTATATCTACTTTTATAGTTTAATAATGTATAAAATATTTCATGGGTTATTTATTTATATAGCTTTTCTTATCATTTTATGCCTATCTACCAAGTACTGTGCTTTTTAATACTTTCAGAAACGAAAAACTTTTAGCTTTTTTGCCGTCACTTTATTTATGCAGAAACATTTACTGTGTTTTTATATTAAAGTGTCGCGATTAAATAGCTTAGAGATTATTGCATAAATATATTGTTAGCAAAAAAAGGGTAAATTTTTCATCAATAAGAGCGTCCCGAAAAAAGGGCGAAGGCCTCGAGCTCTTCTAAAGCTATATAATTTTAGTGCATAAATTAATCATCAACTGTGAAGGCAAAAATTTTTTCGTGGCAATTATAACAAATTTACGCTGTGCCTTATTTGATTATCTGTAGGTGTCGGCTAGATTATTTTTTCGTCTGTAATCATTTCTTTTTCTTTTGAGTGATTATGGCTTAAGAACAGCGATGCTTTTCATAGCGATGTGGCGATTTTATCTTGAATGTTCATTTCTGGATATAAATGATATTTACATAGTTGTAGTTAATTGTGAGTTATTTTTATCTATTTTATTATATTCTCTTTATGCACTAAAGTTCAGGTTCAAAATGGGCTTTTTTTTTTTTTTTTTTGCTTATGTTGTTGTATAAATGGTCCTGTAATCCCCAATTTCAAGATTCCCACATATGGAATTCTGTTCTTAGTTTCTAAACCATTTAATATTTTCAGATTTTGACTAGACTAAAAATACAGACATTACTTGAAAAAAAAAAAAAAAAAAAAAAAAACAGTGTATGGCATTTCAAAATTGTGTTTATTTATGAAACAAAAAACTGTTTTATCCTGTTTTGAAAAATTGTTTCAAGATAGTATAGCCGAAAGGTACTTGATTATTTAAAATAAGTGAGACTTTGCAATAAAATTTATAACATTGTATATCATTAATTTATTTAAAACAAAATTTCAACTTGTGTGATATCTAGGAAAAATTTGCCGATGTAGTATTTTAAGGTTCATACAGGGATCTTGAATTAATAGTATACCTGACAACTTTTACGCCTTCTTAATGCCACTTTAATTGAACAGAAAATTGTATTCTATTTTATCAGTGAAAACCGCTAGAGAAATTTATAACAGATTTCAATGAAAAATTTCTGATATCAAAAGATAGTAAAAGCTGAGCTCCTTAAAACACCAATTTCACGAAGAAATGTCTTTTCTGTAATCTGTGATGCCCGTGAGTATGTATAAAAGCCATGAAAGAATATTTACATAATTTTTATAACTTTAGATCTAAAGAAGTTAAAGATTGTTAATTACTGGAAATTACACGTGCTGTAATTTTCTTCATATAAAACCCAGTTCAAGTAAATCAATTTTATACTAGAAATTTCAGTTAACAGGAAATTTTTACTAAGAAGTATCTCGTATAAATATAAACTGGGATGAAAGAGTTCCGCTTTTTCTGCCACCAGTATTTTTACTGTTATTTTTGTGATTTTATAGGTTAGGAATTTTTGTAGAAAAGTACTAAGGGAAAGAAATGCACGGAACACTTTCATCCCTGTATAATTTAGCAATTTTTTGTGTAAAACTTAATTATAAAGTTTTTTTTTTTTTTTTTTTTTTTTTATTTTTAATCTTACATAAATATAAATATTTATTTCAATCATTTTCAAGAGATATATTTGTTTTATTGAGGGCCATCTTAAGATTGGGCTACACTTTCACCAAATTTCTCCTAACATATTACTTTTGGCTTATAAATAAAATTACTTTTTAAGCTAAGAAGATAATTATTTTTCTTTCTTTCTTTCGTTTTTTTTCTTTTCTTTTTTTCACAAAATAGTAGAGTTTTATTGGGTATGTCATAGTGTAAATTTTACGCTCTTTGGCTGCCGGAAAATTTTAATAGAAATTTTGGTTTTGTTTAATCAGTGAAAATTAATTATTACAAAAAATATATAAGAAATTTTTCTTAAAATTTTCCGATGGCCAAACAGCGAAAAAGTTGGAAGCTATGGTCATGTGTATAAATTCGATTATCCAAGAAAACTAATTTCATATGAAAATAATATCCTAAAGAAAGCCATATCTACCAACCTACTAATAAATTTTCCGTAGAATCATCAGTATCCCGCCTTTTTCATACCATTCATTTTTGAGAGTACCATAATTTCGGTGTATAATCCGCAGGTAAGATATATCATTCCTCCACCAGAAATTTTATTCAACAGAAAATTTTTTATCTTTTCTAAGAAACAGCTCGTACAAATATAACTTTATTTGTCAATAAAAAAGTCTGGTGCAAAACTCTCTAATCTAATCTGCGGATTATAAACCGAAAAATACGGTATTTTTCTTCATATTGAATCGGATTTGCATTTAGAGAAAATTGCTCTAAATATTAAATAGTGTGGAAAAGGGGGCGGTACTGAAAGTGTTACGGAATATTAATTAGAATGTTGGAAGGTATGCGAAAGCACTGAATTTCTATCCAATATTCGTGCAGACATGCTTTTTTTTTTTTCAATTACTTTTCCACTTGTATTTTTGAACAATAAATGTTTTATTAAATTTATAGGCTTATTTTATGACAGAAATCGCTTTCAAAATTAGAGGTAGAATAAAAATAAGGAATAAAAAACAAGAATAAAACTAAAGCGTACGGAACCTGCTATCATAAACAAATTAAAATTTATTTTAGAAAATTGTGGTGAGAGTAATGTGTCCCGCCCTTAATCAGGGTTTGGTTTATTTATTATTCTCAGAATCGTTCGATTGTCTGCATTACACGCTCACACACACATGTATGTATATATACAACATAGTTAGTTGCCAACATATTAATTTATTTTGAAGTATTTTTAGACCCGCCTTTATTTCTCACCAGTTCGCTTATAGAAATTTTTTCTCTAGTATATACCGTATTTTCAGGCGTATAACGCGCAGGACTCATAAATGAGGACTCACACACCAGAAAATTTAATTTACAAATAAAGGTATATTTGCAAAAAACAAACGCTTGTTAAAAAGTAGCTTTTACTGTTAATTTAAATGTACGGTGTGTAACTGATTTAACAAACCTGCGCGTTATACACCGGAAAAAACGGTAACTCCGATAAAATAAGAAAAAATTACTCGTAAGATATAAGTGGTATGAAATAAAGGCGGGGCTAAAAGTACTCCAGAATAAGTTAAAGTGTTGGCATCTGTATACAATTAGAAAATTGTATATTTGAATATATATATATATAAAGATTTGTATTCTTTTAAGCAAAACATTTAAACTATCATTAGAGAAATGACGGTTTTAACCATCTACATACCTGGAAAATTCAACATTTTAAAAAGAATGTTTAAAGATAATGACAATTTAAGTGAGATAGTTGAAAAAATACTTTAAAATATGTCCACTCAATGCATCACATGCGTTGTGGAAATAATTAGAATTCTCCAATTCAACAAAGTTTGCCGAGAAAGGGAATTATACTGATTATTGAAATCCTGGCATAGCCTCTTCATAATTCATAGCTTGTAATTCTCCGACTATATTAGTTTCTGATTGGTGTAACTGGCATATATTGTCTGTCGCTTCGCTTGTAGGCTAGAGGACTGTTGAAAATGAGCAAAGTGTGCTTAGTTTCGTGAATAAATTATCAAAATGTGACAATCTAGTATAGGTTTAGGTTTTGTAAGTTGAATGTCTGTTGCATCTTCAATGTCTGTATGTGATGTTCTATTTACTGTTAGATTTCCAATACATGATATCTTACCCGTACGAAATTAAAATATGATAAAATTTTCTAGACGTTGATTACATTTATTTAATTTACAGGAGTGATATGATGTATCTAAATTAATAAACTTGTACATATGCATACATTTTGAGTGGAATATGTTTTTCAAATTTAGATTGGAGTTTTTATCGATTAATATAGAAGTTTAAAAAAGCATATAACTTTTCTAATTTAAAA
Source organism: Salticus scenicus (assembly GCA_963930645.1). Taxonomy (NCBI): domain Eukaryota; kingdom Metazoa; phylum Arthropoda; class Arachnida; order Araneae; family Salticidae; genus Salticus; species Salticus scenicus. The sequence goes on from OZ005651.1 coordinate 230,026,096, forward strand.
TTAATATAACTATAGCTTTTTTTTTTTTTTTTTTTTTTTGTGTGTGTGTGTGTATGTGTGTGTGTGTCGTTTACCAGAAATTGAATGAGTAAATTTCATGCGTTTCATTAAAAATTTAAAAGTGTCTAAAAAAATAAGTTTTTCGTTCGCTTCAGTCTACTAATTGGTAATAATTGAATGTTATCGGTGAACTAACATAAGAGTTTATGTAATTATGATTCATAATGAACAAAACTTCATGAAAATAAAATATCCTTTTTATTTATGGCAAACTAGTTCCACAACATTGTCAAACATTCAATAGAAATTTAAATCTCATTTTAATTTTTAGGTACTAATTAATTTTATTTTATTTGACAGCAGAGATTTATTTTTTTTTTATTCCGGAACAATTGTAGTCCCGCCTTTATTCAATGCCCCCCCCCTTTTTTTTTTCAAACAGTAAAATTTTTCTTATTTTATCGTAGCTACATATTGGAGAAACATATTCTGAAAATAAAGTGGTGCGAAATAAAACGGGGCTGAAAATGCTCCAGAATAAATTAAAATGTTGAGAACTATGTGTCAGAACTGATGCTTCTAAACCAATAATTGAATGATCAAATTAAAATTCGCATTTTTTTTTTTTTTATATAAATTGTATCTTTTGAAATTAATAATCAAAATTTTTTAAATATGCTCCAGAAAATGCTCCAGAATAAATTAAAATGTTGAGAACTATGTGTCAGAACTGATGCTTCTAAACCAATAATTGAATGATCAAATTAAAATTCGCATTTTTTTTTTTTTATAAATTGTATCTTTTGAAATTAATAATCAAAATTTTATAAATATAAGAAAAAATTAAGTGAACTAGCAAACGAGTTAAAAGTTTTTAGGATTAACAAGGAACAAAACTTCATAAAAATAAAATATCCATCTGATTTATGGCAAACTAGTGTAACAATATTGTCAAACATTCAATAGAAATTTAAATCTCATTTTAATTTTTAGGAACTAATTAATTTTATTTTCTTTGGCAGCAGAGATGCCAGCATTTTAATTTATTCCGGAGCATTTGTAGTCCCGCCTTTATTCCATACCACTTTTTTTTTTTTTTTTTTTTTTTTTCAAACAGTAATTTTTTCTTATTTTTATCGTAATTATATATTGGAGAAAAATATTCCAAAAATAAAGTAGTGAAAAGTAAAGACGGGGCTGTAAATGCTCCGGAATAAATTAAAATGTTGGCAACTATGTGTCAGAATTGATGCTTCTAAATCAATAATTGAATGATTAAATAAAAATTCACAAGTTGTTTATAAATTGCTTTTTTTTTTAAATTAATTGTCAAAATTTTATAAATATAAGAAAAAAAATTATTTTTTAGACTTTTTTTTTTTTTTTTTTTTTTTTTTAAGATAATCAATATTTTTCCTGTTAACTGTCTACATATTTAAGTTTCTCGTAACTTTAAAATTTAAATCCAAACTTTATATTTTTACGCTTTCATCTTATTTTTATTGTAAAATTTATAGTAAACTTAAACTACTCAATATTGAAAACCCTCTTAACTTGAAACGAAATGTATTCGGAAAGAGTATCATCATTTAAAATTGTGCAAAGTTGAAATATTGTAAAAGTTAAAAGTAAATACAAATACAAATTAAAAATTTCAGGGTTGTTTTTAGTGTTAAAAGAGTTATTTATTTACTTATTTATTTTTTATTTTCATATAAGTACATGTAAATTTTTTTAATGAAATATAGTCATTGTTTTTATAAAGAACTTTATATGACTGAAAACTGTGATTTTTTTTTTCTCTCTCCCTGTGACATTTTTTTCCTGGATATCCTGGACCTAACATTTTTTCACACCACTTTTTCTGTAGAGTAATTATCTTCAATGTGTAATTATGGTTATCCAAGAAGAAACTTACACCATAATTGCCAAGTTTTACCAACAGAAAAATTTTAAAACAAATTTTTATTTTATTTAATCTGTGAAAAATCTTACAGAAATATATAAAATATTTCTATTAATATTTTACCTAAAAAGCGTAAAACTTGGCAGCTATGCTACTCTTTAAAAAAAAAATCTGGAGTGACTCCACTCGACTTTCCGAACATTGAGTAACTAACAGTTTTGTAGATAAAATAAAGAAAGAGGAATTGCTAAACAAACAAAAGAGAGAAAACCATAATAGAGTGTTTTTTTCTCCATATATCACACGAGGTTTTATTGAACGCTACTGAACTTTGAGCCCTTATATCATAATGATAAAGAATTTTTCGTTTTGTCCCTGTAAAAATCTATAGATGCTAGATTCACCAAAATGCTTATAGTTAGTGCAACAGTGATTTATAATATTCATACAAATTTTCAGCTCAATTGAATAAGGCGTTTAGATGCTATCGCACTTTTAAAAATTTGGTCTCATAGGCCATAATGATAAAGAATTTTTCTTTGTGTCCCTGTAAAAAAACTGTAGTGCTAGATTCACCAAAATCTATACAGTTGGTGCAAATGCGACCTATAACATGTGTACAATTTTTTTGCTCAGATTAATAAGGCGTTTAGACGCTATCACACTTTTAAAAATTTGGCCCCATTGGCCTTAATGATAAAGAATTTTTCTTTGTGTCCCTGTAAAAAAACTATAAGTGCTAGATTCTCCAAAATCTATACAGATTGAGTATCTGTGACCTATAATATGGGTATAAAATTTTTGCTCAATTGAATAAGGCGTTTAGATGCTATCGCACTTTTAAGATTTTGGTCCCATAGGCCATAATGATAAAGAATTTTTCTTTGTGTCCCTGTAAAAAAACTATAAGTGCTAGATTCACCAAAATCTATAGGGTTCGTACTATGGTGACTTACAATATACGTACCAACTTTCAGGTTAATCGAACAAAGCCTTTAGACGCTAGCGTGTTCACAGACATACACACATACACACATACACACATACACACACACATACATACATCATCGTAAAAATAGTGAAAACGGACTCAGGGGACCTCAAAACGTATAGAAACATCAAAATCTCGAATTCGGATTTTTGACATGATTACAATACTTTCCTCACTATAGTGTTCGGAAAGTAAAAAAAATAAGCGGATACTAATAACGTTACAGAATGAATTAAAAAGTTGGCAACTCTGATGAGATTAAATAAATTAAAATTCATTTGTTTTCTATACATACGTGTTTACTTGTAGTTTTTATTATGTACTAAAATAAAACACGGGAAAATGTTTTAAAAGAAAATTTGAAACAAGATTTTCACACATAAATTTATGTACCGATTTTGTGTGTCGTAAACGTAGCTATTTTATTTTCACCGCCTATAAAATATTGAGAAATGAGAGAAATGTTTTCTTCTAAAATGATTCGTGTTTATTTTCAGATAATAATATTCTTCATATATGCTCTGAAACATTTTATTATCTGTAATTAAAAGTTGAAATTATTGGTAGACGAAAATAAGATTTTCACTCATAAATTTGTGTTTCGATTTTGTATGCCGTAAAAAAGTATCTATTTTATCTCCATTGTCAATAAAATATCGAAAAATGGAAGAAATATTTTCCCGTTAAGTGATTCGTGTTTCTTTTTAAATATTCTGGAAGGTCTCAAATGAAGATTTATTTTCCACAATTAAAATTATCAGTAGACTAAAACAAGTTTTTCGCAAATAAATTTATGCTTCGATTTTGAATGTCGTAAAATAAATAAATAAATAAAAACAAATTTACTGTCAGTAAAATATCAAGTAGTAGAAGAAATATCTCCCTCCAAAATTATTATTATTATTTTGGATTTTTAGAAAAATGCTTTAATTAATCTTTAAAATTATTAGTAGACGAAAGTTTAGTTTATAAAATTATGAAATTTACGTTCTTAAAAAAAAAAAAAAAAAAAAAAAAAAATCTTTAACTTAAACAAAAATTGTGAGAAGGTACATAACACAGTAGGAAGAAAATAAATTTATTGTTCTTGTACCATAATTTCCGGAAGATTACCCGCAGGTAAGATGTGTCATTTCTCCACCAGAAATTTTATTTAATAGAGAAATCTATACTTTTTCGAGTGAAGAGCCTGTACAAATATAAATTTAGTTATTAATTGAAATTTCTGGTGCAAAACTGGATTATATAACCTGCGGGGTATCTACCAGAAATTACGGTAATTTGAAAAACTCAAATTAGTATCTACAGGGTTGTTATTATTAAGGTTCCCCTTTTCAGAAAGCTTAGATCCGGATCTATGGCTCCAAAAGTAACAAAATTTCACTAGTATGTAGTACAAGTGATGCGCTCTGCGAAAATCGAATCTATATATATATATATGAATGTATATTTGAAATTTTCGTCAATAGGTGGTGCTGCTCCAATATTTAAGTTGATTTTTAAAGATTCTTTTTATCGATTCCGATCAATCCAAACGAAGCACATAAAATTTATTTTGCTTTTTACAAAAAATCTGCAAAAATCACATTACATTTTAGTGCAGCACCACCTATTGATGAAATTTGTAATTTTTTTTTTTTTTTTTTTTTTTTTTTTTTTTTTTAATTTTTGCAGAATACAGTGCCACCTTATTATTTTCGTCAGTAGATAGCTCTGTGATCTGTAAAATCGAAAAAAGATATAATAAATTACAATTTTCGTCAATAGGTGGCTCTGTGTCAATTATGATTTTTGCAGATTTTTTCTTTTCTTTTTTTTGTAAAATACGAAATGAAGAAAAATTTATTTCGCGTTAGTTTTTATAGATTCATTCTATCAATTTCAGACAATCCAGACGAAATACGCAAAATTTATTTTGTTTTTTTACAAAAAATCTGAAAAAAAAAAAAAAAAAAAAAACCTCAAATATTGGCTCAATGCCACCTGTTGACGAAAATTATTAGGTTGCACCGTGCTCTGCGAAAATCGAAAAAAAAAAAAAAAAAAAAAATGCAATTTTCGTCAATAGGTGGCGATGTGTCAATATCTAAGGCGATTTTTGCAGACATTTTTGTAAAAAACAAATTACATTTTGTGTGTTTTGTCTGGATTGACCTGAATCTGTAAAAATTTTTTAGATATTGTAGCAGCGACACCTATTGATGAAAATTCCAACTATTTTTTTTTTTTTTTTTTCGATTTTCGCAGAGCACATCACTTGTACTACATACTAGTGGAATTTTGTTTCGTTTGGAACCATAGAACCTCGGCTCTAGAGCGTTCTTAATTCGGGAACTTTAATTATAAAAACCCTACATATAATGTAGAGTTGCTAGTATTTTAATTTATTCCAGAGCACTTTTAGACCCGCCTTTATATCATACCACTTAAGAGTAATTTTTCTTGTTTTATCATAGTTATATTAGGTCTACCGGAAAGTTTTGTCTTTTTGAAACAATAAAATAACACCGGAAATTTTTGTTTAACAATATTTATATGGTACTTTACCAATTATCATCTTAAAAGTTACCCAAGAATATGTTAAATGGTGTCAAGGATAAATTTCCGATGCCAGTATTTTAATTCAAAAGCACATAACAAAAGCGGGGCTGAAAATGCTCTGGAATATATATTAAAATGTTGGCAACTATGAATAATGATTATTTAGCAATCTTACAAAATTTTATTTTTTCTTTCTATTCAAAACAATTTAATTATGAGTCAGGAATATGAATCAGGAATTAGATGCCACGTTATTACGGATTGTCTGTAGTTTTTAAGCTATTTTTTTAAAAACCCTATTCTTATAACTATCTTCAATTAATAAGCTGAATCTTATCATTATTAAAAAAAGGTTAGAAAATTACGTATAATATTAAAGAAGTTGGCTTTTATGAAAATGTAGTTATTTAATTTCCGTTGTTCGTAAAATATTGCTAAAGAATATATATATATCTGTATACTTGAAATAAGTTTTGTTTAAAATAAATAAATAAATAAATACTTTACACAATAATGTTTCCTAAACTACTTAGCAAATTAAAAAAAAAAAAAATGTAAGTAGATCAAGATTAACTGATTTACAACAAAATTTATTTTCAGAGACAACTTTTTAATGATACAAAATAAAATACTCTTTTATACTAACTAACAAACTAATTACACACGCGCACACGTACACACACACACACACACACACACACACACACACACACACATATATATATATATATATACATAACGTACCTGCCGACATTCTAATTAATATGTCGTAAGAATCATACCTGCCAACATACTAATAATATTCCGTAGCATTGTTATTATCCATTTTTCAACAACGCTTTACTTTAGAGCAATTTTCTCTAAATGCATTTCCGATTAATAACAAGAAAAATGCTCTCAAAAAATACTGGTGTGAAAAAGTGGGCTGTACTAGCAATTCTACGGAATATTAACACTTTCGCGACCGCATGCTTTTGTCTTTTTGGCAGTAAAGTCCGCCTATGGGCGTAATTCTCCTAATTTACAATATTTCAGAACAAACTTTTCTGTATTTACATTTATAAATTATACTCTTTCTAATCAAATAATTTGTATGCGTATTATATTTCATTGTACAAATAGGAATATTGTGTATATTCTTAAGAAATAAGTAACACACAAATCGCGAAAGAAACGCCCACTGGAGAAGTTACAGATTTTCAATTGATTTGAATCTATGTCAGCGGTCGCGAAAGGCTTAATTAGTATGTTGGCAGGTATGAAAATCGTTTGTACTGCCTTCTTTTTCACATCAGTCTTTCTTTAGAATATTTTTTAATTTTATTTAATAGTAATTACATTAGCGGAAAATTAATCTAAAAATAAAATCGTGTGGGAAAAATACTGTACTAAAAGTGGGGTACTAACAATTTTACGGAATATTAATTAGAATACTAGAAGCATAGATGCCAAGTCTCCCGTTTTTCAAGGGAGACTTCAAACCGGAAAATTTTTAAAGCTGTTTTCGGTAATATTAATCGTCGAAAATATATATAACATATTCCATCTATATATATCACAGGTGTGCCAACTTGTACTTTTATTAACACCAGTATTTCTTTGTAAAAATTTTTATTATGTTTAACCACAGAAAACTGTTAATAAAATTATTAAAAAATTCTAGAAAAAATTTCCGGTAGCAAAAAAAATGTACAATTTGGCAGCTATAATGTATATATATATAATACACGAAATATTGTTACAAATAAAAATTGTATATACATATATTTATTTTTTTATTATCAGTTTTTGTTAGCACTTAACGGGCCACATAAATTTACGCTTTTATTTTACACTTTGTCCAAATTAGCCATATTCTTAAATAGGTGTTTTATTAATATAGTTTAGTTTAAATGTCATTAGTTAAAGAATAAAATGTTAAACTCAAAGAAAAAAAAATCAATTTTAATGTGTTCTATTGAACCGCTGAAAGGTCCAGAAAAACACATTTGAATAAAGCATTAAAAGAGAAGACTTTCTACCATTGCCCGTCTAACGCCTGTAAAAGTCGTTTTTTGTTCGGTAAAATAACGTTGAAAGGAAGTTTGATTTTATATGAAATACAAACAAAATGTTAAAAATATATGTAAATATATGTTGGCAAGCTTCGAAATTTTATTATAATAAAACTCTTGATTATAATCACCCAAATAATTAAAAATATCTGAAAAAAAAAAAAAAAATATATATATATATATATATATATATATATGTATATATAGGGTGTAATGGAAAATTTTGATCTTTTGAATTAAAATACTGACATCAGAAATTTAAACTGGATAATATTTAACATGTTCTTGGATAAGTTTAACGATGATAATTGATAAAGTTTCTATATAAATATTGTTTAACAAAAATTCTCGGTGTCATTTTATTAATTCAAAAGGACAGAACTTTCCGGAAGACCTAATACGGTATTTTCCGGCGTATAACGCGAAAGTCACATATAAATGAGTTATACAACAGAAAATTTTATTTACTAATAAACGTATATTTGTAAGAAACAAGCGCTTGTTAAAAAGTAGCTTTTACTGTAAATTTAAATTTCCGGTGTGTAACTGATTTAACAAGTCTGCGCGTTATACGCCTTAAAATACGGTATATCATAAATTCTATGTGTACGTTTAAAAAGAATAAGATAGTTTAAATGTGAATAGGAACAATTATTATTTTTAAATAAATGCTTAATAATAACTGTACTTCCCACCTTTTCTTTTTTTATCTGATGCTACTTCTGCAGAACTGAAAAAGTTGTACAGAGATCAAGGCAGAATTAAGTCTGGGACATACTAACACCAATAGTTAGCGATTAATTAATGGCAGAAATTTTCTAATTAAGAAATGAAATAAATTAGGAAAATTTTTTCTAATAAAGAAATGCTTACTACTAGAATGCAGTAGTGTATACAAACTCAATTTACGCAAAATCAATCACTCGTATTTTAAAAATATAATAATCGCCTTATTTTAACAATGAATATTTGTGAATTATCATAGCTGCCAACATTTTAATTTATTCCGGAGTAATTTTTGTCCTGCCTTTATTTCACACCACTTTTTTTTATAGAAAAATTTTCTCCAATATATAACTTCGATAAAATAAGAAAAACTTACTCTTAAAAAATAAGTGGTATGAAAAAAAGGCGGAGTTAAAAATACTCCGGAATAAATTAAAATGTTGGCATCTATGCAATTATATATATATATCGTACTTCCCTCCTTTTATTCAGGACACTTTCAGGAATGAGAATTTTTCTCATTTTTTTTATACCACTAATTTTATATGAAAATCTGTATGGCATTTTTGTAGGCATGAGGCGTGAGTAAGAAGCATAGAATTTATTCTATATAGAAAGGAGTAACAATGAAGACGCAAATTTCTCATTCCTGAGAAATTTTGTCTGAAAAAAAAAAAAAAAAAAAAAAAAAAAGCTGAGTGTAAGATACTTTATATATAGGGGAGACCCGTGTACCTAGGGCCGCTTTTTTTCAATGGCCGAAAACAGAGCCCTTGACCGGTTTAAAGTTATGAAACTGATATTTACATTTCTTTAGGATTATTTACTTTCAATTGGGATTAATATAAATACATAAAATAATAAATCCTGACAAATAGAACGTTTTAAAATAAACTTTTCTCATGGCCCTGGGTACAACACCATCATTGTACCTAGGGCCAGACCTCATTTTCCTAGGGCCGCTTTTTTCAATTCCCAAAAACAGAGCCCCTGACCTGCTAAAAATCATGAACAGGTATGCACATATCTTAGAACTAATTTCTTTTAATTAAGATTAATATAAACACTTAAAACAATGAATTCCGACAAATAGAAGGTTCTTAAATAAATTTAACACATGGCCCTAGGTACAACACGCTCATTGTACCTAGGGTCAGACCACATTGTACCTAGGGCCAGACCTCATCGTACCTATAGGGCCAGATCTCATTGTGCCTAGGGCCATTCCCTTAACCCTTTGCGCTCGGCATATTTTCTGTAAAACACGCCTTTTGGCGTTCCTTTAAAACGTCACACGTATAGTTTCCAACTCACTACTTTTTTGCTACCGAAAAATTGTAATATTTTATTTTATTTTACTTCATCATTAAATAAAATAAATCTTTCTGTTAAAATTTTCCGGTAGCCGAAAGGTAGCCTATAGTTACACGTTTTAGAAAAATGACATTTCGTTTGCAGAGGAACAACTTAAGGCGTGGCTCGATTTTTTAATGTCCCCTCAGAAGGGACATACGAGTGATAAGGGTTGAAATTATATTTCACTTTGTAATGAACAGAAAATAAACATATGAACATACATTTTATAAAAGAAACAATATCAAGTAACACATTTATTTATCATATAATAATTATCCTGGTGTTGCCTTAATATGAAACACTGAATATTTCTCTCTTTTTTTCTTTGGGATATATTCTAATAGACATTTTTCTTCAATTTCTTTTTTTTTTTTTCTGGAACGTCTCTTAAATTTCTAGATCTTCCTGGTTTTCGGCAACATACTTTCTTTGAGTAGTTTTTGTACGAAGTTTTGCTTCAGGAAAAGTTGTACCTGTTCAAGCATGACACTCGAAAATATGTTAGATGATGAAGGTTTCGAAATGTCAACAGGACATGAAACAGAGACATCCAGTTCCATCATTGTTGGTTCACTTTCTTACTAAGAAATTCTTTTTTGGAAATTTATGGAGGGAGCTTGTCTCTCGGCCACATTTGAATTTAAATATTCGCTTTCACCAGGAAACCATCCCAATAGTGTAATAATGGAAATAAATTGAATTATGTTCATTCCAGAGGGCATAATATAACATGATTTTTGATACAGAAACTGTTACCCCTTATAAGTCCGTTCTCGAGAAAACTATATTTAAGTTTGAGTAAAAATGTAGTAACGAGAAAAGGGTGGGAGAAGTCTATCAAAATCTGCTAGAACCATGCCTTTTATCAATATTTAGATTCTATTTTAGCGAATTGTTAGGCATTATACCTCAATTGAATATATCTCAAAACTGAAATAGGCAACTGATGAATGCATCAAAGAACAAGTTTATCTATGCTATTTCAATTTCTGCTTGTTTTGAATTTCATTCATTATTTCAGTAAGGCGTGGTGTTATCGATTCAGGCGTGGTTGCACCGATTGTTAGTGAACTTTCATAGTTTATAACTCAAAAACGAGCTGACGAGGGCTAATGTTTTATGCGTCATGAAACATATTTATATATGCTCTTTCGATGAATTCTTGTTTGGATTTCTTTTTTTTTTTTTTTATGATTACAGTATGGAATGGTTTCCTGGTCAGTGAATATGTTTTGATTCGCTGGCTATATGCCAGTTACACGAAAACCTGATAAAATGTTCACATTAGTAAAGACCGGCGGATAGGACTTGCCAACACTTTCAGCAACGTCATATAGTGATTGGTTTGCCAGAGTTTGCCAGCATCCAATTACTACAGGCTGTATTGTAATACATCTTATAAGGTCCAAACACACCTCTGTCCAACGGTTGAAGCTTATGACTGGTGGTGTGGTGTGGTAAAATAATATCCCTTATAGAACAATATCCTTCATTTAATTATAAAAGTTTTTTAATTAAATTGTAACAACACGAAGAATAAGATTACAATTGTGCCTAGGGCCATGCATGGCCCTAGGTACAATTTAGCTATGTGGTCCTAGGTACAAGTTTCGGTAACTTCATTCAAAATACATTCCACTAAAAAACCCACACACAGAGAGGGCTAATTAAGTTTCTCATTTATTATTATTACTCAATATAATGAGAAAAATTATACACTAGAAATAAAAGAAAGTTATTTGATTGACTTTTGTAAAATAGCAAAAGAGATGAGCGATAAAATTTTACTTCAAACCATGTAAATTCTTTTTCTACATGTAACTTGTAAAAACTTTCTCCTGAATGGTTTCAAAGTGATTGTAAATATAGCAATTGGTGTTGTTACTCGCCCAATTGAATATTAAAACTTAAAACTAAATATTATTCAAATAAAGTGGGGTGGACCTAGGTACATCATGGCCCTAGGTACACGGGTCTCCTCTATATATGCAGCCATGCCAATATTTTTATTTATTCCCGAGTACTTTTAGTGCCTGCCCTTTTTTCCCTACTACTTTATTTGTAGTGAAATTTTCTCCAATATAATGTAATTACCATTAAATGGGAAGATAAAATAGTCCTGTCAACATTCTAATAAATATTTCATAGTATTGTTAGTACCTGCCTCTTTTTCCACACCGTTTTATTTTTAGAGTACTTGTTTTCAAATGTAATTACTCTTAAATAAGAAGAAAAATACTCTAAAAAAAAGACTGGTATGGGAAAAAAGACGGGTGCTGACAACACTGTAGAATATTGGCACGTGTTACTGAATTAGATTGTTGGTAGGTAGGCACATATATACACAGACTTGCCAACTTGCTGGATTTTTCAATACCAGTAAATTTTTACTAATACCCACTTTATAAAAAATAAACATTTAGAGGAATAAAGAACAGACAGGAGTTGGTAATATTTCTAATTTATTCTGGAGCATTCTTAGTTCTCCCACTTTTTTTTATAACATCATAATAACACTTATTTTGAAGTATAACTTTCTTTATTTTTGATCGTAGTTACATATTGGAGAAAATTATTCTTTAGAAAAGAATTGTGAAGAAAAGGGGGATAATCAGAGTGCTCCGAAGTGGAAATATTAGCAACACAAGGAAGAAACGGAAGTATTTACAAAAAATCTGGTGGCAATTTCGATAATAGTATTATCGAAAATTCTGTTCCGAAAATATTTTATTTTCAGCAAAAATTATGCTGTAATATTTAGAGCATCATTGTATACTTTACTGCAGAAAATGCTGGCATACGAATTACCTACAGATATTTCCGTTATTCTTTTTAAATGTAAATATTGAAATAAATTATACAAACGTAACTATTCAGTGTCATTTGTTAGATAAAAACATGCTGCATTAAAAAACTATTTCATTAAAACTTACAAGAAAGCATAAAAATCATTGTGTCCATTTTTTTAAACAGAAAAGTGAAAAATTTAAACATATCACCATCTGAAATATATATATATATATTTAATCTTTAAGAAACAATGGCCGCTCTGAATCGTTAGAGTTGTCACACAGAAAAATAAGTTGGTCACAGTGACAAGGCAAAATGCTTAGTTAACAATACGGAATTGACTAACCCGAATAGCTGACTAGGAAACTTCAGTTAAAAAGTGTACTAGCTGAACTAGTCTCCAAAACAATACCCCAGAATAGGAAGGTTAATATTATTAAACAAAGAAGGTTAGTCGACAATCGTAATTATGTGACCAGGAAAGTTAGTCAACAACTACAGTTACCAGATAAGGCATGTTAGTCAGAATATACACATGAAAAAATTTAAATATAAAACGCCCTTGCGGGGACTCGATTTCAGGACCTCCATATCACAAGTCAAACACGCTACCACTGCACCATCCGTTCTTACTACGACGCGTGTTTAGTCGGTTTCTCTCCAAAACAATACCCCAGTCTAGGAAGGGTAATATTATCAGACAAAGAAGACTAGTCGACAATGGTAATTATCTGACCAGGAAGGTTAGTCAACAACCACAGTTACCAGACAAGGCAAGTTAGTCAAAAAATACACTTGAAAAATTCTTCTTAGTCGATTGACAAGATTGGAACAGTTTATTTTTATCCTTTCATTTGACTCACCCGTCAAATTTGAGGAAAATGAAAACTGTACCGGGGAAACTAGTCGTCTGACAAGTTTTAGAGCCAAAACTGATCATCAGACGAAACATCATTAACGATACATACAGGGATGGAACACGGGCGCAGAATTCATACCACTATCAATGTAAGAAAATTTTCTACTTCTTAAATCAACGATATTATAGTTAGAGAAATTTCTTAAACGGATTCCGGTATGAATTCTGCGCCCGTGTTCCATCCCTGTACATAGTAAAATGAAACGACTTTTGTGTCTGATGACTAACTAGAATTGTCATATAGCGTTTTGATTGTTTAAAATTTTGCGGAATTTTGTGAAAATTTGTCAATGTACTTGGCAAACGTCTAGTATCACAAAGATGGCAAGTATCTTGACAAGTTTCGAATTTCCATTTTTCTGTGTATAGGCAAGTAATCTGAGAATTCCCGCTCAGGAAATAACCGATGTGCAGCGGTGAAAGTGCTTCTCGTTATAGACACCACTATTTTTATTTAGAAATATTTATTGCATTTATACATTAATTTTTTATGATTAAATAAGATTGAGATTATTGCATAGCTGCCAACCGTTACGGTTTTTGGATACAGGTAAATTTTTATATAAAATTTCGTCTTAATTGATCGCAAAAACTTCTACAATTCTGTCACAAAAGTTTGTAAACAAATTCTGTAAAAGAAAATTCAGGTATCCAAAAATTAGAGCGGTTGGCAGCTATGTTATTGTTTTACAATATTGGGAGAAGAATTCCGTCGAAAAACGGAACACATTCACCCTCTGCCAAAGGGGCTTTCACATATCTGTATCACCGAGGTAAAGGACACCATGTTCATTTTGTGAAAAGAGTTACCACCATGACTTTGATGTACTACAATGAAATACGGTTGTTATGAATAAAGAAATTGTACACGGTTTTATTTTCCACTGTCTTATCTCCTTTGTATTAGTTGAACATTAGTGCTTAATGGCTCTATTTAAAGCAATAAATGCACATAAAGAACATGGTGCCCTTTACCTCCGGGGTACAAATATAAAAAGTGTTCTGTTATTATATATAAGATAAGGTCTACGGTACCAGAAAAGCATATTGACAGGCCTGATTATAAACCCAAGAACCTCTATTTTTCAACAATTATTTTAGTTTTATGACAGACAAAAATTTCTCGTTAACCTTTTCTATCCCACCGGGACTTTAAAGTCCTATAAAAAAATTCCTCAATATAGCCTAAATTTACTACAGAATTTCATTGGTTCTTCAATGTCCCTGTAGTTTAAGTTTTCATTTACAAAACAAAACAAAACAAAACAAAAAATAAAATAACAAAAAAAAAAAAAAAAAAAAAATTGAAAAAAAAAAAAAAAATGTAACAGTTTTCTAAATTTAACATTTTCGCGACCGCTGACGTAGATTCACGCCATTTGAAAATCTCTAACTCCACGAGTGGGCGTTTCTTTTGCAATTTGTATGCATACCTGCCAATATTTTAATTTATTACGGAGTACTTTTAGACCCGCCTTTATTTCGTACCACTTATTTTTTCAGAGAAAATTTTCCTTATTTTATCGGTGTTATATACTGGAGAAAAAACTTCTATAAATGAAGTGGTGCGAAATAGAGGCGGGGCTAAAAGTACTCCGGAATAAATTAAAATATTGGCAGGTATGTGTACGTTATTTATTTCTCAAAAATGTACCCAATATTCATATTTATACTATCAATATACTATGGATATAAAAGCTTTGATTAGAAAGAGTATAACTATAATGTATATCCATTTGTAATATAAATGTGAATACAGAAAAATTTGTTCTGAAATACTGTAACTAGAGAGAATAACGCCCACAGGCGGACCTTACTGTCAAAAAGACAAAAACATGCGGTCGCTAAAGTGGTAATATGAGATGTTTCTCATGCATAAAGAAATATAATTAAAAAGTTTCAAGCTATTTTTCGAAAAATAAAGCGATTTGGGATATAGAGGGTTAAAATAAGGAGATATTTATACTTATAAAGTAGTAATGTCTATTTGGTTATGAGTAAATTTGAATCTGAGACACTACTGATTATTTTTCAAAAATTATTTCGTAATAAGATCGCGGAATTTCTACCATAAAGAAGTCAAATGCTATTGTTAAGAAATGGTGATATTAGTTTTACCAGTGTTAAGCCGACCTTGTTTATTAATAAATAAATACCACAGGTGCCAACTTGTACGTTTTTTTAAAACCAGTATTTCTTTGTATAAAAATTTTATCATGTTTAATCACGGAAAACTCTTAAAAAAATTATTAAAAATTTCTATCAAAAACTTCCGGCAGCAAAAACACGTACAAGTTGGTAGCTATAAAATACTAAATAAAAATTCAAAATATTAATATGATACATCAAATTTCAATACTCAAGTACAACATTCAAACAATATGTATATATTTTAAAGTTACACTGCTTTGAAAGTTACATTATATTATGTTTTTACAGTTATATTTACTTTTTACTTAATATATATTTTTGATATTACTCTTCGTTTCTAGACCAGCAATATTTCTATACATTATCTTTAATCGGGCATATCTGGGCAGTGTTGCCAGATTTGGGTACTTTTTTATTCAACTGTCACCAATAATTTTGAGAAGTGATATTTGATATTCATAATAGACGATTAATCTTCGAAGTGATTAGGCAACTGTTACAATTAAAATTTATTGGTGGATATTGAACAAAAAAGCCCCCAAATCTGGCAACACTGTATCTGGGGATGCTCTTGAAAGTGGCTCAAAAGAAGGCAATCCCCCACTCAGAGCCTTTTCCGAGCTTAAAAATTATACTCTTGTAAGGATTAGACTTATTGAAAGACTTTATTAAAAGCTTTATAAACAATATCATATCTAAAGCTTAATTAACACCTTTCAAATCAGCATATTTTCTTATTTTGAACAGTAAGACCCGCATTTAGATGTTCCTCTAAACTTTACATTATTTAAGGAGAATATTCCCATTTAAATTTCTTAAAATTTATCCGCAGCAATTGATGCAATAATTGCCTTTGACCAGAGCCTGGTTAAGGGGGAAGCACACATTATCTCCGCTCTCACCGGAATATTTTTACAATTATTTTTTACTTCATGTCATAGAAATTCCACGCTTTGACGAGGAAATATTTTTTATAAAAAATGAACGGTGTAAAACAATCCAATTTACTCACCTTTATTAGACACCAGAATTCTTTTAAAATAATTTTTAATGAGAATTTTCTGTTTATTATAGGAGGAATGTATTTGTTAAAAAATAACGGTGTAAGTATAAATAATGTGTGCTTCCCCCTTAATCAGGCTCTGCCTTTGACTTATTCTTTTGTCAAAAAAATCACTTCAAAAATGGTAAGGATCCCATTTAAATTTCTTAAGATTTATCCGGAGCAATCGATGTAACAATTGCCTGTGACTTATTCTTTTGTCAAAAAATCCCTTCAAAAGATGGTAAGTATGCAGGAAAATTGCTTGTGATTTCGAAAACACTAACAATCAAGAAAAAGTTTTACTGTATTCTAAGACTAAAAATTTGCAACTAAATAAAACAAAGACAACTATCTTACAATAGTGGTGTAAAAAAAAATTGGAAGAATTGGCATCTAAGCATAGACCTTAAGAAAAAGATAACAGAACCGTCTGGGTATGAAACAAGTGTCTAGGCATTATTCGTGAGTGTTCCAAAGAGAAATGTTTTATAACTTTGGCACAAATATTTGTTCATAAAAAATGATGCAGTCATTTTAAATTTAAGTGAAATTACTTTTGAGAATATTTTTAATTGAATCGTGTTACATAAGTGAATATCTTATTATGTTAGTAATTCTTTGCGTAATTTTCTTTCATATTAAATGAGATGCGTTTTTTTTTTTTTTTTTTTAATTAAAAAAAGCTTACAGATAAGAGATTTAAATGTCAGTTTTTGTTTATTCATTAAAACCATAACTTATTTAACTTTTTAAACGAGAAGTTAATACTTTAATAACGGCTGAATTTTCATCAGTCCATTTAAATTGTTCTTTTTTGCCTGAAAGGAAAAAAAAATAATCTGTACTGATATCAGTTAATAGCTCTCAAGTAAAAAGGAAAAATATCAAATCCCAGTCTCGAAAAATCTGTCTATTCCTTCCCAAATATCTTAATGATATATTAGTTATGATAGCTAAGTGCTCAATTTCAAAGAGCGCTCTTGCACAAAAGCGCCCCGTAAAAAATGCTGTACTACGAAGGAGCAAGGCAAATTGAATTAAATCGTTTATGAGGGAAAGCTGGTAAAAAATCTTATGCAGAAACTTATCCTCTCTCTTTTCTTTCGAAACCATATTGACCAACATCGCAACAAATTTGTCTAATTATCCAACAATGCTTCTTTCCCTCGAGTCCCTGCTGCTCCACGTAATTCGCCAAATTCTCCAATATTTTATCAACGTTGTCACTTTTCGCTCATTCTTACAACAAAGTGATTATCGCCATAAAACTCGAGCTAATCACTTTAAGACTCCGGTAGATGGCGCGCGTGCCAGCGCATGGCTGGTATCTTTCGAAGCGGGGAGCGAGTCGCTCATTCAATATGGATGAAGCAGATACGGTGTGCATTATTGATGAGGAGTCAGAAGGAGCTTGCGGCGTTTAATCAACATTTTCGGCGAGCAAAAAGACGAGCAACTCGACGTGCGTCTGCCACGAAATAAGAGACCCGTGTGTTTACGATAGAAGAGGATTAAGTCCTGATTTTGTGCTTTGATTGGTGGGCTCTTTTCTGGGGTCAAGCTTAGAACTGCGGAGCAGAACAAAGAAAATGCTCCCGATCAGCTCCTAGCCTCTTGTCTATGACAAACACGGTTAAGTAATAGTAGTTATGGGCTGCGACGCTTGCTCGAAGCAAAGCATTCTCCCCTAGGATGTTCGGAAAGGAAGTAAAAATTTCCCTCTCATGCCACTGCACGCTTTCAGATACGGATTCGATTTGCTTCTTCCAGAAAGCATTAGGTCTTGCCTTCAAGTCGCTGCTTCGCTGCGCCACGAATCAAAAATGCTGATCAATCTCATACACTCAACTACATTAAGACATAGTTCCAACCTCCTAGATTCCCCCACGCACACAAAAAAAGCTCCTTTTATAACAGGAATCGAGATTACGTGCCTTATTTCCTCTCCAGTTTTCTCGAAAAATTATACGCTAATATTTAGCATTTTCTTATATTATTCGAGACTAGATTAGTTATTGAAGACTCTAATATAGATAATTATTTAAATTAAGATCTTAGAAACTAATATCTATTTCTTTTAAAAGTTGTTGCAAACGTGAATTTTTAAGAGCAAATTTTGTTATACCACATAAATTTCTCTTAAACACATTTGATTACGATTTACATGAAGATATGTAGAGTTATTAAAAGGAGTTCTGTATTTATATTAGATATGAATTGTGAAGAGCTTTGTACAATTATTTACTTAATAATTAAGTTGTTGTTCTTATTTTGAAAAAAAAATATCATAGTAATTCTATAGCTGGGATTTCTATGGTTTTATTTATTCAAGATTTTGCTAATAATGGTAATCACACAGTTCATCATGATACAGCCTATCTTAATGAAATGCTTTTAATCAAAAAAGAAATAAACAAGCACCTAGAAAAAATCTATAAATTAAGTTCAGAAGCTCTTTTAACAGATACTAAAAACATATTAAAAAGTTAATATAAAATTAGAATAAGAATTCCGCGTAGTTTTCGTGTACTTTTCAAATTCGCACAAATGCTAGTTAATAATGCTTATATTTTTTACCATGCGTTTATTTATGGTTAATCGCTAGCATAAATTCCATAAAGATTTATTTAAATACTCACATATTAGCAGAGCCTGATTAAGGGGGAAGCACACATTATCTCCGCTCTCACCGGAAAATTTTTTATAAAAAATGAACGGTGTAAAACAATCCAATTTAGTCACCGTTATTAGACACCAGAATTCTTTTAAAATAATTTTTAATGAGAATTTTCTGTTTGTTATAGGAGGAAAGTATTTGGTAAAAAATAATGGTGTAAGTATAAATAATGTGTGCTTCCCCCTTAATCAGGCTCTGCATATTAGATTAAGTGAACATCACATTAAACCTGTGATGTTCAAGCAAATTATCTCATTTAAAATCAACAGTCACCAGAATTCACCAACAATATTAGAAAATAAGAAATAAATGAAGTTATTCCTCTAGATTTTGAAAAAAAAAAAAATAATAAATAAATAAATAAAATCTGGGGCCAATTTTTCAATTGGTAATTAAAATTCGCCTTTACATTATGCAAACGGCTTCCCTGAATGAGTTAAAGAGCATACCTTCCAACTTACTAATTAATATTCCGTAGTATTGTTAGCCCAGCGTTCTTTTTCACATCAGTATATTTTTAGAGTACTTTTCTTCTTATTTAATCGCAATTGTATTTGGAGAATATTTCTCTAAAAATTTATTGGTGGGAGAAAAAGGGCGCGACTAACAGTGCTACGGAATATTAATTAGTATGTTGGAAGGTATGACAGAGTAATGAATACGCTTTATATATGATTAATGCAAGCTGAAATATTATTTTTCTAATAATAAGATAATTGGAGCAAATAATAGGGTACCACGGTTGTGTAATAAAACAAGTCTACAAATTTAAAAAGAAGTTTATTGTTCGAAAATACATACTGGAGAAAAAATCCTCAAAAAAAAAAAAAAAAAAAAAAAGGTGGGTCCGTACGAACCCTGGAAATAGCAATATTTAATTGTCGATGTGCAGATATCCAACATTTTAATTTATTGTGGAGCATTTTTCTAGTACGTGCCCCCTTTTCACACCACTTTTCTTGAGGATATTTTTTTTTAGTCGCATACATGGTAATATTTATAATTTATTCCGGAGTACTGTTAGCCCCGCCCTTTTATCACATCAGTATGATTTTAGGGAAATTTTCTCCAATATGCAACTATTCTGAAATAAGAAGAAAAATGCTTTTAAAAACATACTGATGTGAAAAAACAGCGGGTTTAACAGTACTCCGGATTAAATTATAAATTTTACCAGGTATGTAGTCATAATTACATTTTGGAGAAAATTTCTCTACAAATAACGTGTCGTGAAATAAGGTCGGGTGCTAACAGTGCTCCAGAATATATTAAAATGTTGGCATGATCATGCTTGCCAACATTCTAATTAATATTCCGTAAAATTGTTATTGTCCTCCTTTTTTTCACACCAGTCTTTTTTTTAGAGTCTTTTTCTTCTTATTTAATCGTAATTACGTTTGGAGAAAATTACTCTAAACGTAAAGTGATGGGGAAAGAGAGGCGGGTACTAACAATTTTACGGAATATTATTTAGAATGTCTGCAGGTACGCGTATCTGTATGTGTAAATTCGATTCATTGATAGTATTAATTTCTTATAAAAGTAATATCCAAATGAAAGCACCAAATTTATATAAGAAATAAGTTTAAAATTATTGTTAAAAAATAGTGGCAAGAGTATGTCGCGGTCTTAATAAGGCTCTATCAACATTGTTTGACGAATTTTCACAGCTTCCAACTTTTACACAATTTTCGCTACCAGTAATTTTTCATTAGAAATCTTTTATAAATTTTTGCGTCAGTTATTCAATAAAATTAATATTTTTACTCAGTTAAAGTTGTATATAAAAAGTACGAAAGTTGGTAGCTATGGATCTCGCAAGTAGAGAAAAATATTCAAGTATTGCTAAATTTTCCGATAATTCAGATTTGGCTGAATTTTTTAAAAGCTCGCGTACAATTCTACCAGTCTCTTGTAAAATATACTTTAAATATTAAAAAGCAATTACAATGATAAAAAAATAATCGAAGAACAATTAATGAAGTTTTTCATGATCTCAATATGCACCACTTGATAAATAATGTACCGAATTTGTAACAAGCAAATGTTCCTTATTTCCTTAATTTATTTATTTATTACATCATTGCGAAGTGTTCCCTTCTTTTCAGATAACGGTTTTTTTTTTTTTTTTTTTTTTTTTTTTGTAGAAATTATTAAAAAGGTTTGATATTTTTCTGTTGTTAGATGGGGGTGGAAATTTCTATAAATAAAATACCGATATTTAAAAATCGGAATACTTTACGGCTATGTTATTATATTTTTACCAATTTTTTAAATTAATAAACTTTAACAGTACATCAAAAATCATAACTAGTAAATTAAAAAAGAGAGAGAGAGAGAGAGGAAGCCCTAGAAAAACTATTTAGCATTCTAGTTTCCATTAATAATTTTTCGACATTCATCACGATAATAATTCAGAATGTTTGCTTCTCGTAACGTTCTCCACCACTATTCAATAGTGTCAAAACTTAAAAAAAAAAAAAATAGTGGTATAGAATGTTACGAGCAACGGCAACTCTGGTAATTTATTCTTGCTTAATAAAATATATTTAGTCAAATACATGTATATGTTGAACTGATAATATTTATAAATAGGGTCTGCACGTTAAAAAAGATTTGATAAATAAATGTTAAACCATTTTTAAAAATAATTTTATTTTAATAGGATTATTAACCGTCGTTGTTTATCGTTCTGTCTGAATAATTTTTCACGTTTGACATTTTACATAGTTGCCAACATTTTAATTTATTCCGGAGTGTTTTTAGCTCCGCCTTTATTTAGCACCCTTTTATAGAATATTTTCTCCAATAATATAACTAAGATACATTAAGGAAAATTTTCTCTTAAAAAAAAAGAAATTGGTATGAAATAAAGGTGGGGCTAAAAATGCTCCGGAATAAATTACAATGTTGGCAACTCTGCTTTTATTGTTTCACACGTTGGTTTCTATTTTAATCGTATTTTTTTCCAGTTCTGTCCTTAAGTGTTAGGCTTAGGCAAGAGCTTAAAATACGGTCCACAGATATGCCAACCCTCCAGGTTTTGAATATCAATATTTTTCTATAAGCGATAATTCTATTATTAACACTTTCGCGACCACATGATTTTGTCTTTTTGACAGTAAGGTCCGCCTGTGGGTGTTATTCTCTCAAGTTACAATATTTCAGAACAAAATTTTCTGTAATCACATTTACAATAAAAATGGATATACATTATTATTATATTACTTCTAATCAATGTATTTGTATCCATAGCATATTTCATTGTAAAAATATGAATATTGGGTATATACCAGGGATGAAAGTTTTCCGACTTTTGGCGGAACTCTTCCACCAGAAATTTTTTACAATAATCTGTATCCTATTTAATCAAAGGATATTAGAGTAAAAATACGCTCATCTTTTCTAAATAAAAATAGTGGTGCCGATAACGATAACCACTTTCATCCCTGATATACTAAAGAAATAAATAACATACAATTTGGAAAAGAAACGCCTACTGGGGGAGCGATACTTTACGTACGGCACGACTGTGGTGTCGCCGGACGGCATAGTGTTAAATGAGTCAAAGATAACTTTAGGGGTATAGTGGTATGAATTAATCCGGAACTTTGGCAGTTTTGCATCCATAATTATACCATTTATTACAAAACAAATAAGCTCTACTAAGGTATTTTTTACTGAGAGAACAAAGATTTATGTTTATGTTAAAAAAAAAAAAAAAATGTTGATCCATAGCCTCTTAAACTAAATGCCTGTCGCGTGGCTGGGAAACTTGGCAACAGTACTTGGCGCCACCTGGTACAGATTGCACGACTTTTTTATTCAACTGCCGCCAATAATTTTAAGAAGTGATATATGATATATATAATCGATGTTTCTTCGATTCTATTCGCCTTTTGTAAATATCATATCCCACTTTATAAAATTTTTGGTGGCTGTTGAATAAAAAAGTCGCTCAATTTGTGCCAGGTGGCGCAGTCTACCAATTCAGCTGTTGCCAAGTTTCCGAGCCACGCGGCAGGCATGTAGTTTAGGAGGCTATGGTTGAGCTTATAAATTGTTTTACCAATCCAAAATTTTCGCTCGTGCCGCCTTAGGTGGATGTTTAATTTTTCTAATAGACTAGAGACGGGAATGAAATTTTATCTAAAATTTGGGCGATCAAATTATAAGTGAATTCGATTTACTCAAGAATATAACGCAGTTTTTATAGTTGGAAAATGCCTGATTGTAATTATAATTACGGACGAAAATGTGTCTTTTCTTTCCGATATGTCTATCGTTTCTTAATTTTCATCCAAGTAATTTATCAAATACCATATTTAATTATTTATTTATTTTAGAAAGCAATATGTGGATATTTATATTTCACAATTTTCTTACATTTTTTTGATTATGGCTCCGGTGAAACTTTTGCAATTGAATTATAAGATAATTTTCAATTAATTTCAAATTATATTTAGATTTGATCTCAATATGAGCATTCTCCCCGCAACTTCCACTCCAGTATTTTCAAATATTAGGTCAATGATGGCCAGAATACGCGAATTAAAAAAAAAAAAACTCTTTTTGGCTTTATTTACGACTGTTAACCTCTTTTAATATGTTAACTTTAAGAAAATATGTATTGAAATATTTGTTATTTATTTGCACATATGCAAATACATTTATTTTTTCTCCATAGTTGTTGTATATTTTAAATTATTATTATTATTATTTTTCCCTCAACACAGTTACCACAGTTTAGCAACCGTAGTATTCAATAAAAATATTTTTATTATTTTATCTTCGTAAATTAATAAAAAAAATTTATTCGAGATCTTTTAATTGGATTTCCGAAAATCTGCCATTTTAAACAACTTTTAAATATTTATCTTTAATATTTGAAATTATAATGCATTTGATGCTGGGTTTTCAAACGGATATTATGTATAGATGGGTAAAAAAGTAATGTGACAATTTCGAATTTAGATGGTTTGTCGATTACCTACAGAAATACATGATGGATTCTCTTGGAACTTTGTGAATGTGTAGATCCTATGCTCTACCTGCCAACGTTCTAATTAATATTCCGTAACGTTGTTAGTACCCGCCTTTTTTTCTACACCATTTTAGAGTGAATTTTCCATAATTGTACAGGGTAGTAACAGGCCTCATTTTCCCTCTGATTCTTCCACCAGTATTTTTCTTTCGGAATTTTTAATAGTAATTTTTCATTCTTAACTAAGTTAAAACTTGTCATATAAATATACTGGTGGAAGAATCAGGGAAAAAATGTAGATCTGTAGCCATGCTGTTGTAATTACGACTAAATAAGAAGAAAAATACTCTAAATAAAGTCTGGTGAGAAAAAAAGGCCCGTGCTAACAAAACTGCGGAATATGAATTAAAATATGGCAGGTATGTGTTACACTACAGTCGAGCCTCGTTAACGTGAACACGCTTAATGTGAATTATTTTAAACATGAACTGTTTCCACAATCCCCGACAAAATGAAGATTAGTTTAGTTATATGCAGATTAGTTACTGATAGCATAAACTACTGATAACATAAACACGATTTTTTTTTTCCCCCTGAGATTCACGTTAACGAGGTTCGACTGCACACATATTTTAGTGAAGAGTTTGTCACAGAGGCATGAAGGAGATTAGTTGCATATTAAATAAAACTAATATATTATGGTCGTCACAAAACATTCTTCTATATTTTCCTATGCAAATTCAAACAGTACAGCTTGCTAAAATAATTATTAAAGTAATTTCCTGATAAATGTCCTAATTAATATTCCGTAGTATTGTTAGTCCCGCCCTTTTTCTCCCACCAATAAATTTTTAGAGTAATATTCTCCAAATGCAATTGCGATTAAATAAAAAGAAAAATACTCTAAAAATAGACTGGTGTGAAAAAGAAGGCGGGGTTAACAATACTACAGAATATTAATTAGTATGTTGGAGGGTATACTATAGACATGATCAATCTAGGGAAATGCTTTTTTTTTTTTTTTTTTTTTTTTTTTAATAAATGAAAAATACCCATAATTTAGTTTTAAAATATCACAGACGTGTATAGTTCAGCCATTCATTTTAAAAGTATTGACAAGTTCTTTTGAAAAACACTCATATTGAAAATTTACACCCCCTGGGGAAGCGATATTCTTACACATACAGAATTGTTTCCTAGTTCATCATAATAAATAATTATTTTCAATTTTACAATGATTTCTTAAAACTGATTCTCATTGCTCACATTCATACAAAATTTTTTCCGATACTGCCTTATTGAAAATTATGAAAAAACGGAATGGTAACGGGATTTGCTCCAATAGCCTATTCGCACCAACTAAAGTCAAGGTCTGACTAAATATAAGTTTATAAAATACAAGGACCTGGCCTTGGCTTTGAAATAATATAGCAATGCCCGTAAATTTACATCACTGCCAAATACGCCAGTATAAAGCAATTAATCGCACCGTCATCAGTGTAGAATAACTAAACGGATTATTGATCTTATATGCAAACAGGGAAGCGGATTCTCGTGCCATATTAACAGGGTATTATGATGTTATTAGCCAATAGGAAATTGAGATATACAGAGTCGGTGCAAATTCAGAAAAATAATATCCACATAGTTTTTTATTTATACCTACCCAGTGCTGACCAATTTAGGGACTTTTTTATTCAATGATCACCAATAATCTTGAGGAGTGATGTTCGATATACATGATACACGATTAATCTTTGATGTGATTAGGCAAACATTACAACGAAAAGTTAATGGTAGATGTTGAATAAAAAAGTTCCTAAATTTGGTAATACCTCACGTACCATTTCCATGGCATATGCCAATTTCCAATTGGCTAACTAACACCATAATTCCTAATTTTT
The DNA here is from genome assembly GCA_963930645.1 of Salticus scenicus. Taxonomy (NCBI): domain Eukaryota; kingdom Metazoa; phylum Arthropoda; class Arachnida; order Araneae; family Salticidae; genus Salticus; species Salticus scenicus. Next base: position 230,052,140 of record OZ005651.1, read on the forward strand.
ATACTCGGATTGTCTAATGAATATAAAGATTCCTAAAATTGTCATTGCATGGGTTTGAAAACTATGCAAGTTATAAACAAAGGACTGTTGGTGTTACTAAAGAAACGTTTATATTTCCACGCATATATGTGCTTTTCTTATTTAAATAAATATATACCATTAAAGGAAGCGTTATAATTATATGCTAGAGGGACAACGCATTCCAAGCATTTCTTTTTACAGGGTTATCTCAAAAAATATTTTTTTTCTTTATTTTGTAACTGATCTTCTTTTTGCTTTCGAGATAGAACTTTCAGTGGAATATATGAGGTATAACATATTATTTTGATACTTGAAGCTCCAAGAGAATCCATGAGGTATTACTTTAGATATTTGGCAAAAACATCGAAATTAGAAATTGCGCTTTCACACGTATGCTCATGGTTATTTATATTTGTATGAATAAATTATTGACTAAGCTTTTGAGCCTTCTTTTTTCGGTCTAAAACTATGGTGTTTGTTTTATACATTTCACAATTTTAAATTAATTTACAAATACTATTTATTAATTAAATAACATAGTTTGTCTTTTTAAACAATTGACGAATTCGAAGGTCCTTTCTTGTCTATTTTAATTTTTTCATCGTACGCATTTTTTTATTATTATTATTATTATTATTATTATTTGGAATTGAATTAGCAAAAGTTTTAGAAACGCATCAGAGAAGCTTTTAAAAACCTACTAAACTGTTTTGTTTTTGCTATATAAACAGATCAGTTTTAATTTAGAAATTTTCTTATTCATGAATTCATCAACCGTGAATATTCATTTTAAGTAAATTGGAGTGCAAAGGTTGATATTTTTATGTACCAACTATGTAAAAGCGACTATGTGTAGCGGACGGCCCGGGTTTGATTCACTGCTGTGGTATTTTTCACATAGTTGGTATATAAAAATATCAACCTTTACACTCCAATTTACTTAAAATGAAAGATTAATTTTACTTTAATGAACTAAAGTAATTTTTAAGACACAAGACTGAGACTGATTAAGACTGGTTCCCAACGTTACAGTTAATTTTAAACAATTATTTTTGGTTTATAATTATAATAGGCAAAAATTTCTCTTTAAAAAGGGAGAGAGTAGTTTTTATAAAATGATGGTGTCGATTTAGCGATGCGTAAATTTGATTTTCACACATCAATAATTTCTTATAAAAATCATTTTCTAAAAAAAGCACGTAATTTCTATTTTTCTTTTCATTTGGCTTTTTTTTTTTTTTAATTGGTAATTTTGAAAGACATACATATAACAGCATGATAGATGCTTTTTAGTAGTTGTAAAATAATACATACTTAGATTATATATATATATATATACCGTAATTTCTGGTAGATAACCCGCAGGTAAGATGTGTCATTTCTCCACCAGAAATTTTTATTTAATTGAGAAATCTATATTTTGTCGAAGGAAGAGCTCGTACAAATATAGATTTATTTATCCATTGAAATGAAATTTCTGGTGTAAAACTGGATTATATAACCTGCGGGGTATCTACCAGAAATTACGGTATATATATATATATATATATATATATATCAGCTACATAATATTTTATAGTAAAAGTTATTTTTAAAGTATTACTTGGATAATATTCTGCAATAAAATTAAACTTTGATTGTTTCAAAAAGTTTATTTTTGAAAAATAGTTGTAAAGAAATTAAAGCATTTACATAATGTGTGTTATGCTCATATTATATCGTAAAATGATGTCTTATTAACTAACAGAAATTTTACTATTCTTTTGAAAAATTTAAGGCCATGTTATGTTGGCATTAATATAAAACGTGATATAACATTTATTAAATAATTAATAATAATAATAATAATAATAATAATAATAATAAACGCTTTTGTAATAGTTAGGTCGCTGCTATTTCAGTCGTTTCTTTATTCACTTAAAATATGCATGTCTCCCAATAAGTAATAATCTGAATTATCTGTTTTGCATTTTAATGTAACATACTTTCCGGCGTATTCCAGATAAATCAATTTTATGCTAGATATTAAAATCAGAGTTGGCAACTTTTCTAATTTATCCTATAGGTTTATTAGTAATCGCCTTTTAAAGGAACTTGGCACCTTTGACGTCACCACTGAAGTAGGTTTCATATAAAAGCTCATTATTAAATTCAATATTTATATATTAAGCAGCTTTTAATCCCCTTTTGACTATACTTATACGCATCAATTTATATCTTATTTATTACATAGTAATTGTAAGTTTTTTGTTTTAATAAATTATGAAATGCTTTCATTCGAAACTTGATTAAAAATTAAACAATAAATTATTAGAAGAAATTATTACAAATAAAGGTAACTTCTCTTTCAAATCGCATAAAACATCACAAAGCTGATTCAGAAGAAGTTGTAAATTTTCAAATGTACTTTAATAATAAACGTATGTTTGATCTTTTTTATTTTCCTTTTCATGCATTTTTTGTTTCCATTGTTGTGTAAACACATGCTCATAGATGCCAACATTTTAATTTATTCCGGAGTATTTTTTAGCCCGCCTTTATTTCAAACCACTTATTTTTTAAGAGTAAATTTCGCTTATTTTATCGAAGTTATATATTTTTGAAACAAAATTCTATAAATAAAGTGATGCGAAATAAAGACGGGGCTAAAAATACTCCGGAATAAATTAAAATGCCAACATACTAATTAATATTCCGTAGTATTTTTAGCCCCGCCTTCTTTTTCACACCAGTATCGTTTTAGAGTATTTTTCTTCTTATTTAATCGTAATTGCATTTCCAGAATATTACTCTAAAAAATTACTGGTGCGAAAAAAAAAGGGGGGGGGGACTAACAACACTACGGAATATTAATTAGGATGTTGGCAAATATGTATAAACATAATACATTTTTTTTGCGGGTGTTTTACGCGAAAAGGAGAAGCTCCTCCCATTTTTAATTACAATAGCTTTTTTATTATTAATTATTTTTTAATTAAAACACAGATGAATGCATATCATAATGTTATGAAAAAATAACCATACATTATTATCTGTGCAATAAATAATATATAAATTGAAACAGGTAGTGAAAAGTGGTTTAAAAGCCATTCGGAGAAGCGTTGGGTGGATCCTCTTTTTAGAGAAACTTGAAATTCAATGATCTATTGAATACAGAAATTTAAATTTCTTTTGAATTACATAAACTATAGGAATCAACTTAAGCTTTTTCGAGAGTTGCTGTTAGAATGTGCAAATTTTTGGGGAAAAGTGATACATTTTAGTTCTCCTTGTCAACATTTACGCTTTTTGGCTATCGAAAAAATGTAATAGAAACATTTCAATACTGCTGATTTCAGATTTTAGAAACTTTATTTTTAAATTTTTTATTTTTGTGTGTGTATGTATTTCAATGATTGTTCCTCCTAATTAACCCTTTGCCGGTCCTATTTAATTTTATACCTCTCGTTCAAAAGGGCTAATTTCTTTCTTTTTTTTTTTTTTCTTTCTTTTTTTTTTTTACGATAACAATATCCAGTATTCACATAAGAATAAACTTCTCATTTACATACATATATATTAATACAATGCATATGGGTGTTTGTGCGATTTCAAGGTAAAGCTCATCCCATTTTAAATTACAATAACTTCAGAGTTGCCAAATTTTATAATTTGTACCGGAACATTTTTACTTTATTTTCTGCGCCGGAATTTCCGTAGAATAATTTTCTTCAATACGTGACAACGATTAAATAATAAGAAAATTATTCTTGAAAATTACTGGTATGAAAAAAAAAAAAAGGCGGGGCTAATGATGCTCCAGAATAAATTATAAAAGTTGGTAACACTGTTACTTCTGTCCTGATGTGTATATTGTAATGATATGAATGAATGCATAAAGTAGTATTATATTATGATATACTTGCCAACCATCTAATTAATAACCGTACAATTTTTAACCCCCCTTTAAAACTCCCCTTTTCTCACACCACTATAATTTTAGAGTTATTTTCTCCAAATGTTGTTACGATTAAATAAGACTAAAATCATTGTAAAAAATTATTGCTGTGAAAAATAAAAGCGGGTACTAAAATTGTACGGCTCATAATGAGATGGTTGGCAAGTATGTTATGATACACATAAATATAAAATTATGATATATCTAATAAATAAGATATACAGTGGGTGCAGAGTTCCCAACTTTTATAATTTATTCACGAGCATTTTTAGCTCCGCCTTCTTTTCAAAACCAGAAATTTTGTAGATTATTTCTCTTTAATAAGTGACAAAGATTAAATAAGAAGAAAATCATTTTTCAAAGCTTTCGGTATGAAAAAGAGGCGGGGCTAAAAATGCTCGTGAATAAATTATAAAAGTTGGGAACTCTGAGTGGGTGTTTCATAAAACGTTTTTTCTTTTTATATTTTTTGGATTTTCTAAAAAAAATACTTCACAAAATGACTCGGAACTTCAGTCATGCAAAGAACATTTAAAAACTCACATTTTCCACTATCGATTTTGGTTCAGTGTGCAATTAGGGGACCAACCAGAAACTGAAGAAAAGCGCACATACCCTGAATCGTAAAAAGCTACAAATGACTTGTAACTTTAACACTTTGTTGCACATACTATAAACAATATTTGAATTTTTTTGATGCGAGAATTGCGTAATTATTTAGGCATATATATATATATATATATATAGATATTTTTTTTTAAAAAAATTATCAATTTTTCTGAAAACTTTTTTGTTTATAATTAGAACGGATCTCCGTAGAACTTAACAAAATTTACAGAGAATTTGACAAAACATTAAAGAAACATTATTCTGAAACATAAAATTCTCACGTGTAATATTCGCTGAGATTGAGCATTTATATTTTATATTAATAAATATGGCTTTACTACGCATGTCCGAAAGATAGAAAAAATTTATTGCTTAGGTTGAAAGCTAGATACATTGAGCAACTTTTGTCAAAGCTAATTTGCACAGTGTAAAAATAAAGATCCTATGAAGTATGTGTCGCGGAGGTTCCGTAAGGATCCTACTCTAAACCGACATGTGAGTTGCCTCCGTTGACTGTTTCCTGTAAAAATAAAGAAATTGTCATCAAAAGGACGATCTAGATTTTAGGTATTTTCCAGAGTTAAAAATTTATAAGGGGTTTTATCCATGCCGCGTATTTACTTTAAAGATCCAATTATTTCAACCACACTGCAAAATTATTTTTTGTGAAAAAACCCTTATAAGCTTGCAACTTTAACATATTTTTATTTATTTACTAAGATTTGTGAGTGCATAACGGCTTTTTCACAAAACAGAGCTTTTGCAACATGATTGAAATAATTGCATTTTCAAATTAAGTACGTGCATGTGTAAAACCCTTTATGAAATTTCAGCTCTGGAAAATACCTAAAATCTAACTCATTCTTTTGCCCACAATTTGCTTAATTTTTACTCTATGCAAATGAGCTTTGGAAAAAAGTTGCTCAGTATATCTAGCTTTCAACCTATGCAATAAAAAAAAATATTCTGTCTTTCGCGTATGTGCAGTAAAACAATATATACTAATATAAAATGTAAATGCTCATATCTCAGTGAATATTACACGTGGTAATTTTATGTTTCGAAATAATATTTCTCAAATATTTTGTCAAATTTCTGTAAATTTTGTAAAATTTTATGATAATCCGTCCTAGTTATAAGCAAAAAAGTTAAAAATAAAAATCTGCTTAAATAATTCCGCAATTCTCGCACCAAAATATACACGATTTCTGTAATTTTTGAATATTATCATAGTAGTTATTTGGGAATATTTTTTGTACAATAGTATTTATAAATACATTTAATAAAAGGCTCTACTTGTCATTTAATAAATAATTGAGACGTATGCTCTTTGAATGTATTCGCTAATGATAAAAAAAGTTCAATAATGGGTAAAGTTTACTCTTGTGTAAAGTACTATGGTAGACATCTTATATTTAAATTCGACAATTCATAGCGTAATTTATTTTCCAATATCCGTTGGATAATTTATAAAATAATAGTTACAAGAAATTTTATCGTGTAGCTTGGAATTTAAATTTTAATACTTTTGTTTACTCTAATAATAATAATAATAATACTAAAATTAATAATAATAATAATTTTCAAAATTTTGTTACACTATCTATTTCATTCCGAAATTATATGTCAGACAAAACGAGAGTGATCTGGTATGGCTCTCACACGACGTCCTCTCTGTTATTAAATATTATAAAGACAGATTGCACATTAAGGGGTGATAACAAGAACTGAACATATATTTACGTTGAAAAGAATTCAAATTAAGTATAAGAATAGTTTTAAATGGCACACCATCTGTATGAGGGGAGAATTCTCCCCCCTTCTACTCCCGTTTGTCTACAGTACCTACATTTATATAGAATTCAAGGTTGTTATTAAATTTAAGTGTTTATTCGAAATTATTCAGACAACATTCACCCTGACCAATCTTTGAAATTTATCAATCTCTATCAAGCGTTTCAAGTAGCAAATTCAAAATACAATTTTGAATTGCCTGTAATTATTTCTAAGTAATGCTGATAACAAAGACATGCACAAAGATAAACTCTTAAAAGCTTCAATTTAATATTCAAATAACCTCAAAAAGCGTATTTATACAAAAACTAAGACTGAAATTTTAACTTAAAAAATACGTTATTTACCGTTTGAGTATGAATATTTTAGTATGAGAAATTAACTTTAATTCCTGAGTAGTTTTCCTGGACTGGTGAAATATAGTAAAGTACATCTACCAATTACAGTCAATAGAAACGAATGATTTTGTTTAATTTTTGATGAACCTGAATGTCATCTATAAGTTATGTACATACATACCACATCGTATACTTAAATATAGTCCTATATTAATAACACACAGCAGAACCTTAAATACACTTCCACCAATTTCCAAGCATAGTTGCACTACATTTTAACTTTTTTTGGGTAACCCTGTAAACAAACGGTGAATGATTTTTATACCACATTCTATCCAAAACATTCTTTTATGCATATAAAAAATATATGTTTATTTCATTTGGTTCACTGCAGCATGTAGTTGTTAAACCGTATTTACCTAACATTTCGTTCATAGTTGTAGCGTATTTTAATTCTCTTGGATGCCCTGTTCACGAACCATTTGCTTAATCTCAACGAAAAGTTTAGTGTAGCATCCCTGTATGATACAGATTAAGGATACACAGTTTGGACTTCCTACCACTGTTTGTTCTTGAGATATGCTGATAACAGATGCACACGCAAATACACACACACACAGACACACCGTTGAAAATGTATTTTTCGGATTCATGGGACCTTAAAATGTGTAAATATAAGAAAAACTCAATTTCGAAAATTAGACTCCAAAACCCCAAAACAATACTTTTGTTTTACCATATACATAAGCAAGAGAAAGTAAAAATGAAGTAATGAAATAATATAGTTTATATGTGTCTAAAAAAGTATATCCCATGAACAAACAGTAGATCACAGAGCTCGCCCATTCCTTATTTCTCTCTACCACTAATATTGTCTTTAGCGCAGTACCAGTGAGACGTCAAACCCAACCAACCAATGAATCTCTCATTAATTTTAAATAGTAATTTCTGGCATAAAGTTTTAATAGATAAATATAATTTTAAAAGAAATTTATTTTTTGAGAATAGCAGTAAGAGTAGTACAAGGAAGCAAGTCCGTATGAACCTTTTAGTAAGAAATTCATAGCTGCTCCCTAGTACTCTTTTTCTCTCTAAATAAAAATTATCAGCATATTTATCATACCTGACAATATTCTAATTAATATTCCGCAGCATTGTTAATACTAGCCCCTTTTTCCACACCACTTTATTTTTAGAGTAATTTTCTCTAAATTTAATTACAATTAAATAAGAAGAAAAATTCTCTAAAGGAAGACTAGTATGAAAAAACAAATGTCAGGTACTAACAACACTGCGGAATAATACCGTAATTTTCGGCGTGTAATCCGTAGATTAGATAAGTCAGTTTTGTAACAGAAATTTTAATTGGTAAATAAAGTTATATTTGTACGAGCAATCTATATCCTTTGAAAATATATAGATTTTTTTGTTGAATAAAATATCGGGTGGAGGAATGACATAGCTTACCTGCGGATTATATACCGAAATTACAGTAATTAGAATGTTGGAAGGTATCTTTTTATTCACAGAAAGCTTACAAAAACTTATATATATATATATATATATATATATTGTGGATAAACTTGTAGTAGCTGATAGCTACGGAAATTGTATTAATGCGTAATGGGATTCTTTCACTAATATGCTTATCTGACTAATGATATTTGCTTGAAATTTTTGTTTAGGTCACTTTATGCGTATACAAAGTACAATAACCGTAAGAAATGTCTGGCAATTTGCGGATTCTGAAACAAACAGAAAAAAAAACGAAAGTAAGAAACGCTGTGAAGTTTGGTTAGGGATTAAAATACTGAACAACTCTCTCTCATAAGAATCAAAGAGCTTTGAAAATGTAGTGTAACGGCGTTTCCTGCGCCTAGCATCGAGTACGATTCTGAAGGCTTCGAGGGGTGCCAAATTGATCGATAGATTGGAATTGGGTAAACATTAAATCCTTCGGTGTTCCCTTGCTGCTTATTTTCTCGCAACTATAAGGGTCATCACCCCTATTTTAATATTGGACTCGTTGAGTCAGCACTTGTGAAAAGATTCCCATGGTCGTAAGAAACGTAAAGAATACGCGGCTGTTTGTAATACGTTATAAAAAGGCTGTATTCTGAAAATTAAATGTATTTGGAAGTAACCACATGACAACACAAAACTACTTTTTTAACACAGGCTGAAAAGCATTAATGGCAAAAATACTGTTTTTTATACCAAGATATTATAAAAGTTCTGTGGTGTGGTAGCGTCGGAAAGTGGTGGCCGATTGTCCACTCAGGTAACCTAGGCCTTCCAACACCTTCTGTAATAATGCCTCCGAGCTGAGCTCTACGTCATGGAAGATCGGCCGATTTTATCCAATCAACACTTCCTGCGATACATGTTGGATCGTGGGGATTGGATGAAATCGGCCGATCTTCCGTGACGTAGAGCTCAGCTCGGAGGCATTATTACAGGTGGTGTTGGGCCTTCTGTGCACGATTGCCCTCTGGAGAGGGTCTTTCTAAAAGATCTTCGTCCGTATTCACGCAAATAAAAGTTCTATGCAATTAAAGTATTTAAATGTTATTTATATTACTCTATTAGGACATTGTTGTTAACTTGTGCGATTTTCGACACCACATTTTCAGAATATATATATATATATATATATATATATCACTTTATTTAATCATAGAAAACTGTTTCAAAATTGTATAAAATGTTTCTATTAAAAATTACTGATAGTAAAAAAACCTTCAAGTTGGCAGCTATGTTAAGATGTTCACTACGGAAGTAAAACTAATTTTTCATTGCTAATAAATTTTATTAAGGATTATTTTAACTAAAACTACTTAGAGAGACGCGAAGGATTTTATATTTCTTTTATACTTTTGTATAACTTATATATTTCTATTTGAGATTTTTTATGAGAATTAGAATATGTTTGTTAGCTCTTTTTCATAAACTCTGTGTCTGATTTGTTTCCTCTATAAAAATATGCTTTTCTAAATTTTTTGATTACTTACTGAGATGTAAATAACTTTTCGCTTAATTAATTTAACTGTTCCATTATTCATTATTATTATTAGTCATCTTAGTTGCTTTATTTCAGTTTAGAAAATCATTTGTAAAAATTCTACATGATTATGTAAGCCGTTGATAATTATCCTGAAATAGTATTACTAATTTTTTTGCAAAAAAGAAAAAAAGAAATATTTTTATATGCTTATGGCAGTGTTGCCAGGTTTGGGGATCTTTTTATTCAATATCCACCACTGAATTTTAATTGTAGTGGTTGCCTAATCACTTCGAATATTAATTGTTTATTACGTTTATCAAATATCACTTCTCAAAATTATTAGTGACTGTTGAACAAAAATGTCCCTATGTCTGACAACACTGGCTTATACTACGTATAAATGAGATCTTGCTGAAAGATATTATGTTGCTTTTTGGCATTTTCCTTCAACTATTTAATTTTCTAAATTTTTATAGATTTAAAAAGAAAAAAAAAACACTATTGGCAATACGGATTATTAGAAAACAAATGTGGTTTTATGAGAGTGTGAAAAACTGTTAATTACAAAGCCTAAAAATATTCATAAAACAGTAATCTGTATTAAAGAAATCATAATGCAAACATTTATTGATGTTGACATGTTTCCGGCTAATTTTCTTTATCGGTGATGGATATATAATATACAGAAAGCTCGCAGCGTTCCTAAAAAGTTAAGTTAATATCATTATAATGACACCACTAATTTAGATCAGTAATTTTTTACATAACATTATAGTATGAAAAAATTATTTTTCGTAATAATGGTGACAATGTAATGATAATCAAGTAAAATTTTATGAACGCTGTGAGCCCTGTATGCCATCTTTGCCAATCATCACATTATTAACCGTACAATTGTTAACGCCCCCTGAAAAAAAAGCCCCTTTTCTCACACCACTATATTTTTAGAGTTATTCTCTCCAAATGTTGTTACGATTAAATAAGACTAAAATTACTCTAAAAAAATACTGGTGTGAAAAAGAAAGGCGGGTACTAAAAATTGTACGGTTCATAATGAGATGGTTGGCAAGTATGCTGTATGCGTGTCACTCTTTCTAAACGTGCATGATTTTTTGAAACAACACGACAGCTTATTTACCATTAAAAAGAAAAAAAAAAAAAAAAAAAAAAAAAAACTGACCTATACAGCGTGCCTTTCAAGACCGTTTGGTTTTGAAATGCGTATTCAGTTTCATTTTTTATGACAGGGACAAGTGTTTTATTTTATTTTATTTATTTATTTTTACGCAGGATAAGGCAAAACGGGCTTCGAGATTTTGCATTTTGCTTTAGAAAATTTCCTGCCTCCGAACTTATAGTATGTGATTTCTTTTCGCGAGGGTTCGTCAGAGATTCAATTTAAATACTTCGTCCACTGATTATTTTGAATGGTCTACAAACAACATCAAACTAAAAACAGTTCATTCGAGATTGCAGTTATGATACGTAGGGTAGAATATAGATGATTGACTTGTTGTATAACATTAGGAAAGAAAGGAAAATTGCATTTAATATACCTGAATATTTCGTAGAAAATTTGATGCAATAATATACATTTACATTTAAAAATTCAACCCTGTAGTATAATATTGATTTAAGATTTCACTATAACATCAAATTAGGATTTCAAAGAAACAATGTATTTTAAACGGATAACTCTTGCTTTTATATATTCTTATATCCATAAGCCCCTTATATATTCATTTAACCATACGTTTTCTGAAAAAAAAAATAAATAAATAAATAAATAAATAAATAAAAATGCACCTAAATATCGGCGTTAAATGAAACTTTATAAGCCAACATTATAAGTAATAAAAACAGTTGTTTCAAACCGAAATAATCAAACACGACTCTTCACCAAACAAAACAAAAATAAAAAAATAAATAAATAAAATAAAATAAAATAAAATAAAATAAAATAAAAATAAAAATAAAAATAAAATAAAAATAAAAATAAAATAAAATAAATGATTGTATCATGAAAATAGCAATACATAGGGTATTCCTGTCCACCTTATTTTTATTTTATTTTATTTATTTTTTCCTAACGAAGGGTCATGATTAATGCTTTCGACCTAAGGCAATTTTTGCATGCCTTTTATATTTGTGGCATTAAGTTACAAAATGTTCATTTATTATTATGAATTTTCTGATTATTGAGATTGATTTAGAACCATATGTGTGAGTTTCTATCTTACGATGGTAAATTAATTTATGCTTAAAACTTTTAGTGACTTAATGCTTCTTTTACATAGAGTAATTTTATGTTAAAAAAGAAAAACATTCATGTGTTACATATGTGTACGAAATTCGAATTTTCACTTTCACAAAATATTTGTGCTTTAATTTGATTAAAGATAACAAATATATTATCAGTGTTCCCTTTTGCATACTTTATCGTCATTTAGTAATTTGAACGTTCACCTGCTTCATTAAAATTGTCATCAAGTCTGCGTGATATCAAAATGCATGCTCTATTCAGGCGTCATCGACGCATGAACGAAATAGAGGATAATCTATATCATGGTGATGAGCCATAGGGACTCTTATTCCCCAGCATCATAATTGGTTTTCAAAAACTACATTGCAGTAATTAATTTCACCATGTTCTATCATATCTTTTACTTTCCTCTGTGGGCTTTTCGCTTGATTATAAGGCACAAAAAAACCCCTCATGATTAACACGCTTACTACTTTTACTGGAGCGGGACGTATCTGGTCGACTGAGTCCTCGTTGCTATGACGCTAGAGACGTGACCGCACCTGAAACGACCAACGCTTACCGCGTCCGCAGTTGATGCGAGAAGAAGAGCGATCGTTAAACACGGAAAACTTTCTTTTTATGCCCCTCACATTCAAGCGAGTTTTTGAAGATAACTCTTGGAGGTGGGGATGTTAGGGACGACACAAATTTCCTGGATTACTTTGAGAAATTGAATAATGCTCCGAGGCCGATATGACGCTAAAGCTATTATTTTTTAAGCGCTTCAGTTCTATTGTACTAAAAGGGTTTTATTTTTATTGATCATTCTAATATGAATTGCTATGGAATAAAGAGAAAGTTGGTAAAATTTATTTTAGTATGAGGCGGTTTTTGCCAATACTACTCGTCCACCCCCTTTCCCCATTGTTTCTCTCTCTCTCTCTCTCTCTCTTTAACTTTAACACCAATGTATAGTTTTAGTAGCCCAGTAATATGTGAGGAAATAAGTTTTATATTATATAAAATTGTAATGCGGGAAATAAATTAGGCTGGAATAGTAATTACTGAAAATTTGAAGTATTTGAAGTGACAAAATAAAAATAAAACATAAATGTTGTTTTATTTGCTTATATTATATCATATATTGTAAAAAATGTAAAGAAAAATATATAGCAAAGCTGATGTAAAAAATTTAAATAGATGTTCATATGACGTTTTAGCATAGTTTCCAATTATTCCTTTAAAAAAAAAAAAAATACATTTTGTCTGACTTTTACGCTTTGCCCGAGCTGCCAGACTTTGCAACTTTTTTATTCAATAGTCACCAACAATTTTGACAAGTGATATATGATTTACATAATAGATGAATCGAAGAATCGTCGATTATGTATATCAAATATCACTTCTCAAAATTATTGGGGACTATTGAATAAAAAAGTCGCAAAATCTGGCAACACTGTGCCCAAGTAAAACTTCCTCAAACTTATTCATAGTGAACTACTACAAAATCTTATAAAATATTTTGATTAAAAATTACTGGTGGCTAAAAATCAGAGTAGTTAGCAATCGTAATAGCTGATAAGAAATTTTCCTGTGATTTGATTCTTTGAATGATATATGAAATGGAGTATTGGGCGTGACTAAACAGAATATATGCTTCAGATATGGTCAGAGCCTGATTAAGGGGGAAGCACACATTATCTCCGGTCTCACCGGAATATGTTTACAATTATTTTTTACTTCATGTCATAGAAATTCCACGCTTTGACGAGGAAATATTTTTTATAAAAAATGAACGGTGTAAAACAATCCAATTTACTCACCGTTATTAGACACCAGAATTCTTTTAAAATAATTTTTAATGAGAATTTTCTGTTTATTATAGGAGGAAAGTATTTGTTAAAAAATAACGGTGTAAGTATAAATAATGTGTGCTAACCCCTTAACCCCTTGCGTCCTCGCTGCGAGGACGCAAAATTTATGATCCAGCTGCAAAAATTCATCCCGGAAATTTTTTAACAAAAATTCATGTTTATAACATATCAGAAAAGGCCGGTTTTTTTAAACCTTAAAATTTAAAATTTCTTTTACTTTAATTTAGTTCATGAATTCCGGTGGCAGTATAATTTAAATGTTTCAAATTATCTTGAGCCGCAAAGGGTTAATCAGGCTCTGGATATGCTAACGTTTCAACTTATTACGGAACACTGATAGTACTCACACCTTTTTCATACCATTTTTTAAGGAAAAAATTTCTTTCTATTTAATAGCAGGGATGAAACACGGGCGCAGAATTCATACCGGTATTTGTTTAAGAAATTTCTCTACCTATAATATCGTTGATTTAAGAAGTGGAAAATTTTATTACATTGATATTGATATGAGTTCTGCGCCCATGTTCCATCCCTGTAATAGTAATTGTATATTCATAGATGTCAATTTTCTTAATTTATTCCGGAACTTTTTTAATCCCGCCCCTATTTCCCACTGTAATATGTTTAGGGTAATTTTCTTCGTATTTAATCGCAATTATATATATATATATATACAATGATTACGGTGTAAAAAAATGGGAGGACTAATAACATTATGGAACAAATTAAAAAATTTTTGCAGCTATGCACATTAAAGAAAACTACGCTACAAAAGAGATGGTGTTAAAAATAGGCGTGTACTAACTAGGCTCCGGGATAAATTAGAAATATTGGTATATATGTAATTTAAATCTAAATATTGGTAAAATAAAATACTTTTTAAAATGTCTTTTAAGCTATTCCTTCATTAGTTGATTTTTTACTGACTTTATTAATTCTCTATTCGTTCATGGGTTTTAAAAACTAAACACACATGGGAATTTTTTGCGTTATCTGGAATCAAATCTTACACTGTTATAAAAAAGCTCTTTTTTTTTTTTTTTTTACTTTATTCATCCAGACAGCTGCCTATTGCTTTAATCTTTCGAAAGGCAGTGGGATATATTTCCACCTAATTTTGATTCCCAACTACAAGAACTCATTTTGAAATTTTTTAACGAAATTTGACTTTTAAAACGTAACGGAAAAATTCTTTTTTTTTCTTGAAACTTTGTTCGTAATTTCTGGTGGATTTCCATATTAAATGAGCATAATTATTTTACCTAAGAGGTACGATAATTACATTTTCCCCTCAGGGTTATTTTAAATAATATGAAGGCTTTAATTGAAATTTGAGAAGTTATTTTACAGGTGTTCATTTAAAAACTTTCACAGAGCTGCCACCATCCTAATTAATAATCCGGAGAATTGTTAGACCCATCTTTTTTTTTCTTTTTTACCACCGGTCTTTTTTTAGAGTACTTTTCTTCTTATCTCATCGTATATATATATTTAAAGAGAATTACTATAAACATTAAGTGGTATGGAAAAAAAGGCGAGTACTAACAATCCTTAGGATTAGGTTGGCAGCTATGCCTTCCCGACCGCATGTTTTTGTGTTTTTGACAGTTAAAGGATGTTATTGTTTTAAGTTACATTATATTAGAACAGTGTTTTCTCTATCATGAAAATGTTCATATTTGGTGCCGGGGCATGATTTACTTTTGGATTAAAGTTTTCAGCATTGTTGTATATTAGTGAGACTCTAATAGTGTTCTATTTTTTAAAATATGACATAAAAGATTCAACTGACAAACATAAAGGGCTCACGCAGATCCCCCTTATTTCAAGGACTCTTCCATCCTTCATATCTAATGATAAACATTTTCTTAAATATATAGGATTATTTTAGCATTAAAATTGCTACTTAAAATTAATGGTATGCAAATTTAAAGATCATGAGGACGCTGTAGTTTGTCCAGCTGGATAAGCAGCGTGAGATATTTGCAAATTCTGATACATATCTGATTGTAGATTTTGATTCTGATTCTCGAGACAATCATCTTGAGACATACCATGTAGGATCTCTAAATATATTGTCATAGCCTAAATAAATTGTTACGAAAAACAATTTTCTTTTTATGAAAATTTGATCATTTTTGTTTGTAAAATTAGTTTTTATTCCAAAACATTTGAAAAGTTTTCTAACTTATTCACTTTTCTTCATTACTGGTTTGTACATTAAGTACCTTAGAAAACTATTGAAAAAAAAGAAAAAATCTTTTGCTGCGTACTTAATGGGTTAACTTTAGCACTTTTTGGTTACTGGAAAAATTTAATGGATTTTTATTTGTTTCTGTAACTGTTTTCTTTGGTTAAAGATAATAGATGTTTTTTTTTTTTTTTTTTTTTTTTATCTGTTTCTGTAACTGTTTTCTTTGGTTAAAGATAATAGATGTTTTTTTTCTTTTTTTTTTTTTTTTTTTTTAAATTTCTGGCAGTCAAAAATTGCTAAAGTTGGCCATTATGAGTGGGACACCATGTTTTAAGTAAGCAAAGGGGAGTTGGAAAAAAAAAAAAAATCCGCTGAAAAATATTTTCTAAAATTCTCAGTTTCTAATTAGCTTTTTTCCATCATCGCAAACACTAAATTTACTTTTCTTAAAATTATTTCAAACTAATTACTCTATCTATAGATATCTCAATAAAATACAAAAATTGTGTTAAGTATTTATCTTAGTTAATATTACTTTTCTAGGGATAAAAATTTAATTGCAGAAAAATTTTATGTTAATTCCTTTCTCTTTGTAAGTCATAGTATGATTTCATACCCATGTCCAGTATCACTCACATACATACTCACACCACTTCCGCAAGTTTCTGAAGCTTGAGGTTTCACAGGAAGATCAGAGAGATAAAAAAAGAAACCATCCATCTTAAAATGAGGTTAAAAATAAATGCAATAATTTCTTTCTTAATATAAATAACATATTTTGTAAAGAGCAAACAAATGCATTCTTAAATTATTTTAGATCTAATTTTCATTTATTAATACACGGCAAATATGCAACAAAATTCACCGAAAAAGTGGTGTTTTCATAATTGCCAACACTTTTCTTCTTTTTGGAAGAATAAATGCCACATTTCCTAATAATAACTTCTAAAATTTTTAATCTTAGAAAATATTATGAATTATTATTTGTAGTATATAGCGGTGAGAAGTCTCCCTCCTGAATCGGGAAGCTTGGTAACATTTGTTTGAAATGGTAAAGAATAACAAATTAGTAAGCGAACGCCGTAAATTGTAAATACTCGCAAGTATTGTTTCACGTTGAAATAATTAAGTACGACCCTGCATCAGGCGAAAAATTGATACCACGATTAATTATAATTAATCATGGAAGCATACTGTGAAAGTTATCATATAATTATATTGGCGGAAGAGTCATCGAAGAAATTGTGTCGGTAGACAGGGACTGATTTAGACCGGGGCACACATTATTTACACTTACACCATTATTTTTTAAGCAATATTTTTCTCTTATAATAAACAAAAATTTCTCATTAAAAATTATTTTAAAAGAATTCTGGTGTCTAATAACCATCAGTAAATTCGATTGTTTTACACCGTTCATTTTTTATAAAAATAATTTACATCTCAAAACGTGGAATTTTTATGATATGCAGTAAAAAAATAATTGTAAAAATATTCCGGTGAGAGAGTGCCCCGGCCTAAATCAGGCTGTGTCGGTAGACACCCTGTATTGACAAAATCTATATGTAATAAAGAAAAAACTGGCTTCAGTTTTGGTTTCAGCACACCAAAAAACATAGAGTTCAGCCAAAATTATCAAATCAAAATTTTAGATGTATTATATTAGATAGATAGTTCTGTGTTATCTGTTCATAGAAATAATTGGATGACTTTATGATAAATATAAACTTTGATAATTATAACTTTATAATGGAATATATATATATACACGTATATATAAAGTATGATATCATACATGCGAACATTTTTAGTTTATCTCGGAGTATTGTTAATACCCGTTTATTTTTTCACACCATTTTTTTAAGAGTGAGATTTTTCTTTCTTGTTTAATCTTTATTTCATATTCTAGGAAATTTACTTTACAAAAAAAGTGGTGTAAAAATTACAATACTAACAGTGATCCGGAATAAATTAGAAATTCCGGCATAAATGCAAAATAATATGTTTCAATTACATGAAATTATTTTTAACACTTAGATGTGACATCACCACAGTTTTTAATTTCTGTAACTTTCCAGCACTAATATCTTTGTGTAAAAGTTTTTAAAAATTTCATTAAAAGTTTTCTTTGATTGAATCATGAATTAAAAAAAAAAAAAAAACAAGTTCGAATGACTCAGTAGACAAGTTTTTCGTTTTTTAAATACCATTTTAACCATAGCTGGTAACATTTATAATTTATTCCGGAGTGTTGTTAATCCCACCCTTTTTTCATACCAGTGTGAATTTCGAGAAATTTTCTACAATATGTAATTACGACGAAACAAGAAGAAAACTGCTTTTGAAATATACTGATGGGAAAAAAGGGCGAGGCTAACAGTACTCCGGAATATATTATAAATATTAGCAGGTATGCTTTGGCCTATTCAGGGTCAATGTAATTACGATCATTTAAATTCAAGAACCACCAGAATTTAAAAGCAGAGTTAGAAGATTAGAAATAAATGAATATTTTCGGATAATTCAATAAAGTGAAATTTTATTAAAAATTTCCGGGATGAGTTTTTAAAGTTGGGAATTAAGTGCTATAAAATATATCTCACTGCTTCTTAAGTGGTTAACTAAGTAGAATTTTCGTTTTATTTAATCAGTGAAAACTGTTTCATATATATATAAAAGATTTCGATTAAAAATTATTATGAGCTATGAAAGCATAAAAATTGGCAGCGATAAAAAATTATAATAATAATAACAATGAATTTAGACGGGAATATAATAATATGATTTTTTACAACCAAAGCAATGCTCAGTTTATAATTATATCTGGATTCACAACAACCTATTTCAACCGGAAAAAAAAAACTAAATACTGTTTTTTAAACGTATCTCACAGGTGTAGAAATTTGGAGCAAAACTCAAACCGGTATTTATTAAAAAAAATTCTGTACTTATAAAATCGTTGATTTAAGAAGAAGAAAATTTTGTTTTATTAATATTGGTATTAGTTCTTCGCCAAATTTCCACCTCTGTATCTCAGATAATACTAAAATTTCATTCTATAGATAAGCAATTTTCTGTATTTCTTCCCCACGTAATCGACAGTATTCCATTTTTAAATCGGATACGTTTATTTGCCACTGTAGTCTTGGTGGGCTCAAACTCTTTTTTGTGATTTTCCCTGACATGAGATCGGCTGACTCCTGGTCGGAAATGAGCTTACGGTTGGATAAGTAAATTTCACAGGATATACACCTATTTATGTTTTTTTCAAAAGCTGTCAAAATGGACAAGGAAAACTGTATTATAAATAATTTGTTAGTAGACTAAAAGAAAAATTCTTTAACTTTTTTTTTTTTTTTTTTTTTTTGTAAGCACTTTTTATGTTTTGGCACGACTCCCTTAGTACGTCAGTAAACAATTATTAAAGGAAAGGAATATTATGGATAATTTGTAATTTTTTAAATTGTAATTTTTTCCCAGTACATTAATATCATGGTTAAAGTAATTTTTTATTATTATGGCGTCGAAGGAATTTTTATTTTATTTCATTTTATTTTTATTTATTTATTTATTTATTTTTTATAGAATTAACGGGGATTAATTTGGCAGGGTGAATATAAACTTTCTTTGAACTTACACGCAAGTCGTTTTCTCACAATTTTTTATAAATTTTCGTACCTATCAGTACACAATGCTCTTAACAAAGATAGCTTGTGATGAGACTCAAAAATTGAAATTTGAACATTAATATTCCAATAGAAACCAGCATGAATACTCCTTCGTCCGTTTTGGTGTAGATCCCCATTAAGGACGGCGTACGCTTTCACTACAGTTTTTTTAACAAGAGGCTATATACTCCTTAAATTTAAACCTAACTTTTATAAATTCAATAATATAAATTTATATTTCCATAGTGTCATTGAACTTTTCAGATGAAAACATACAAAAAATAAAGAGAAAGAGAGAAAAGGGGTGAAATTTGTGTTTTTTTGAATGTTAAGTAGGCAAATTAGTCACTTAGATAGATATAATTCAAGAATAATTTAAATATTTGTTAGCTTTGGGGAATGTGATGTACTTTTTGAATAACTCAAGATAAGGATCATATTTGGAATTAAAAAGTAAGAAAGAAAAAATAGAAGTATGTCCGACGACTGAAATCGGGCCATTTTATTTGAAAAAATTTTAAACGATACTACTACGAAGGAAAATATACGAATAACAATCTTGCACTCCCCAAGTCAATCCAATATACAGTCGGTAACAAAAGTGTCCGAACACTAGCAAAAATTCCTATGTAAAAAAAGTACACTTCATACGATTTTGTTAAATAAATCCTTATCGAATCATGTTCTTACGCTGACTAAGAACAGGATTCGACAAGGATTTATTTAACAAAACCGTATGAAGTGTACTTTTTTTACATAGGAATTTTTGCTAGTGTTCGGACACTTTTGTTACCGACTGTATATAGTTTTATTTCTAGTCAATTCAGTAATCTGATCAATGAACTTTCATAAATAGGAACTGAAATTTGAAGTTTACCGGATCAGTTTCGCGAGAATCAAGCATGTTTAACTCCTTGAGGGACTATGTATTTATGCACATTTAATATCGACAGCTACAAGAAATTACAATGTTAGGAGAAAGGAAATAAATGATTTTTTACTCGTTAAGTTTTAAATGCAATACTTTGTTAAAAAAGTTCCGGTATGAATTTTATTTGGGAATAAAAACTAGATGGTGTAAAATGTATACCACCGTACTTCAAAGAGTTAATTTATAAATAAACAAAATATTTTTTAACTTCAAAATAATATGAGAATTAAAATTGCTTTTTTTTTTCTTTGAGGAAATCCTTTTTGGCATTGTTTCACACATGACAAAAATGACCATAGTCTCGACATATATTATTTTTTAAGTTTACCTCTGGACTACCTAATTTCTAAAAGCAGAGATAATGCACGAACCTTTCAAGAAAACAGCACTTATAAAAGTAGGACATGAAATAACCGTACGTTATACTATTTTTTTTTTTTTTTTTTTTTTTTTTTCAGCGATCGCATAGTCTGTGTTAAAAGTGTAACTTGGCACAGTTTTTCCCGCTCACCCTTGAAAAAAAAAGCTAACGGAAGAATTTGAGATTTTCTTTTAATGTGTCTCTGTTTTACGAATGAAGTCCAGTGTAAAGGAGATACAAAAGGGGTGTGAATGCATATGTTTCATCCTCTTGGGAGCCAATAATCTCGTGACTGAGTTGGTTGCACGCTTTCCTCTCGACTGGCCATTAACGCAACACGATCCAATTTGCTATGATTAAAAGCCACCCCGTGGGCCACCCATTGTATTTAATAGAGAATCTCTCTCTCTTCAGGTACTGGAGAAGAGCAGGTGCATAGCATTGTTGGGTGGAGAGCTCTATCGTCGTGTGTGCGTGCACTAGAGCAGGGGAAAAGCCACTTCACTGATACATCTCGTTTTCTCGCTTTTCACTAGCTTCCTTCACCATGGGTGTGGCCCCTGCTTACTTCGAGTGGACGGTCTGCACCCCACTTCATCAGTAAGGTTACAAAAAAAGGACAGCCGCTAATATCCGATAATTTTTTTTATTTTTTATTATTTCTGATGTTACGTAAGATGAAGGTCTCGTCTCCATCTCATCTCATTCACATTTTTACACTTTTGATTACTGAGTAAATATAGTGAAAATTTAATAATACATAGCTTTTTCTATTAAGTGTATTAAATTGCGTGCGGGAGTTTTAATGACAAAACAGTGTCGCCGGTGTCATTTAATTTACCTTTTTATGGCAGGTTGCGTCTTTACATTTGTTTTTATTAATTATTAATGTCAAGTGAATATTTCGTAAGTCATTTTGAATGGTTTTTTTCTTTTAATATTTCTGACGATTGAAGATTTGACTTTAGAAAATAGCTTTTAATAAAATTTATCTTAATTTTTTTACTACTCATATTTATATATACATAGCTGTCAACTCTATTAATTTTCCAACACCACTATTTCAAAAGGATTATTTTCGCTTATATTAATTGCAGGATTTTCATTACTATATAAATTATTAATTTGGAATTAGTGTTGCCAGATTGCGCAGGTTGGTAGCTATTCATACAATTTTGAAATTTGATAAATGTGTTTAACAAATACTCTACATCAGTAGTTTATTAATTTTCAATAACTTTTCGAAGAAATTACAACAGGGTTCCCGCGGTCCTTAATTTTGCTTACCATTAACTTTAAATAGCAATCTTTGTCATAAAGTAAACCTGTATATTTAAGATGTTGTTTAATTTTTGATAATAGTAATGGAAAAGTCCTTGAAAAAATCCGAAGGAACCCTGGGAAAAATTTGGATGGAATTTAGTCAAAATAATAAGTGTTAACGAAATGTTTAGTGGATATTTTGCTAAGGCAACTAAACGTTTCGTAAAAAAGAATTATGTTTCAAATTTGCAAGATTCTATTAATAGTACTTTTGTGCCTTAAATAAACAAGCTTGAGTTTCGAAGCACACGATTATAGCTGCCAACATTCTAATTAGTATTCCGTAGTACTGTTTTTAACCCTTTCAGGGGCAATCAAATTTTCTTCAATTAAAATCAACAGCCACCAGAAATCATCAATAATATTAAAAGACAAGAAGTAAATGAAGTTATTCGTCTAAGTTATAAAACAAAAAAATTACAAAAAATTTCCGGGGACAGTTTTTGCAATTTCGAATTAAAATTTGTGGTTGCACTATGCAACCACCGCCCCTGAAAGGGTTAACCGCCTTTATTTTCGCCCCAGTATTTTTTTAGAGTATTTTTCTTCTTATTTAACCACAATTACATTTGGAGAAAATTGTTATTAAAAAAAAAAAAAAAGAAAAAAAAAGAGGGGTGTGGGAAAAAGGACGGGTGCATTTACAGTGCTACGGAATATTCATTAGGATATTGGCAGGTATGCATAATGAACGCTGGTACTACGGACTAGATTGTAGTATTTATTTCTTGTTTATCCAGTGTATTATTTGAATAGAATTGAAACAGGTTATTTTGTTGTAAATGCTAGGAGGGAGAAGATTTAGATTATTATAAATTCACTTATTGTTGGAGATGTGAAAATTTGCCCCAGAATTTATACCGGTATTTGTTTAAAAGTTTTTTTACTTATAAAATCGTTGGTTTAAGAAGAAAATTTTGTTTCATATATATCAGTATGAGTTGTACGCCAAAGATTTTGCATAGTTGAAAATTTTTTCAATGCCTATGTAATTCATCAATGTTTTGAGCATGATTAAAATTTGATTGAGTGAATGAAAAAAAAAAAAAAAAGTTCACTTATGACTATGAACAATTCCTAAGTATTTAATATTGATACAAGTTTTGTATGTTCCAATTTTTAATTTTTTTGAACTATTTACATAATACGTAATATGTTAGTCTTGGAATGCAGGGTGATTTAAATTAAACTTCTACTGTAAGCACAGCATACCACAGGTAAAACGTCAGAGCAGATTTCCCCCAAATTTGGTATATTGAAGATTCATATTAGAAATGTTGGCAGCGAACAGTGCATGGTGCTCCATTCTAATTCATTTTATTTATGGAGTATATTTCATTTCATGGAGTTCAATAATAATAATAATAATAATAAATGATAATAATAAATGATAATAATAATAATAAATAAATAAATAAACATTCTTAATTTATTTCCTAGTGTTGTTAATATCTGTCCTTTTCTTATGTCAGTTTTCTTTTCTTCTTCATTTTTTTTTTTTCTATAGAGTAATTTTCTCCAATATTTAAGTACTGGGAAATAAGCAGAAAATTACTTTCCAAAAATGCGCTGTGAAAAAAGTAAAGCGGCAGATACTATCAATGCTATAGAATAAATCAGAAATGTTAGCAGCTATGCATGAAGTGTGCCCCAGGAATTTCAAAAAGAAATTCAATAATGTTCGTTAGTTTGTGATTTGTATGGAAAAAATAGAAAATGCAACAAAGGAAATGTTTCATACATAATGTATAAACAGTGTGGATTTCTAGTGGTTAGTTTTTTATCCCTTGTAGGTCATTTCATTTGATAAATTTACTGTTTTTCTATGCAAAGCATCACCTGGTAGACATTTTTTGAACTAGATTCTTTATTTTTTTTCTTTATTTTTTTTCTTTTAATTTCATTGATCGCGTTTCATGTAGAGCCCACATACCATATTTAGTGGCAATTCGATTGCCCGTTTAAGATACAGGATGCCGTTTATATAGCAGGAGTTTAATTATAACAACCCAATATTTAAAGTAGTGAAAATCACATAAATACATACAAGATATTTAGTATTAAAATTTCTTAAAAATTGCGAATGGGATAAAATAACGATTATTGAAAATGTGAATATAGGTATTAAAACTGTGATGAGTTACTTATACAATAAATATTAAAATATATTCAAAATAATTTTATATAGAAATGAGAGTAAGAAAATTTTTAACTTAAGAGAAAGAACGTTCAGCTAATGCAATAAAAAAAGTAAATAACAGATAATTTGCAGCAAATTAATTTGCAAAACAAGTATTATTCATTGAAATCTTATCACGCTTTTGCATTCTGGAAATCTATAGAGTAATTTGCATGCAGAAAAATCACAAGTTATTAATATGGCTTCAATATATTTTCTTACGAAAATTTTTGTAGGATTCGAAAAAAATACACAAAATTCTACTGATAACAAATATGTATTTTTTTTTTTTTTAAGTACCGTATTCCTGCTTATAATCAGTGTTACCAGACTTTGCGTTGGTTAGGTTAGATGGTTAATCATCTATTATGTATCTCAAATATTACTTCTCAAAATTATCGGTGACTATTGAATAAAAAATTCTTAATGTCTGGCAACACGTATAATTCGCAGGCCTTTCACATATGTTTTACACCAGAAAATGTCTTTACTGAAATGAAATGTAATCAAATACACAAGTTGGTCGCGGGAAAAAAAAAAAAAAAAAAAACAATGTTGTCAACGCATGGAATTCTACCTTAATTGCCTATCTTATCCTCTAAATAGCTTGAGTATGAAAGGACTTCTCAGGAAAATCCACGAAATGTACTGTGGTTAAGTGTGCTGTTAGAGTAGTGCCCGTTCCGTTCAGCTGATTAAGATAAATTTTCAGGTAGAGTTTTTCAGAGATATGAGCTCAGGATTCTGTGAACGGCATCAAAGTGGCGCTCACAGTTACATTTATAGGTGCAAAAACTTGAAATTTTCGAATAGCAATGCCCATTATTTCCTGTCTTAAATTGCTCAGCGCATGCAAAAACCCTAAAGAACGTCGAAAAGGTATGTGTGTCACAAAAAACGGATGCATTATGCGCGTACAAAAAACAGTTCTGAGAACGACCAACAAAACATGATCGGGGCGCATTTAGGAAATTTGCATATGATAGATGTAAGGCACTGATGACAACACATATCGAACAGAAGAAAACTTTTATTTGAATTATGCATTTTACACATGGGTGCCAATACCGGCAATTACGCATTGCATGTGGGAGACTGTGGGCAATAAAGCCGAGTGTAACATAGCAGAAAAGATGCTTGCAATCTCACGTTTGATAGAATCTTTCAAATTTGGCAACTTTTGCTCATTGCACTCTCTATATTTGAGATATCCCCAGAACCAGAAGTTCATAGGGTGGGGTAAGGGGTTTGCGGATACCACGGAAATGGAGAATGACGTGAGATGACACGGATGCGAAATTGCATTTCCAGGACCCTGTGAACAGACGTCGCTACATATGGAGGCATGCCATCTTGTATCCAAACGAGGTTAATCAGTGCATTTGGTTTTAGCAGTTCTGTTATGACGAAATTTTACAGCATGGTTATATAGCGAGGACCTGTCCCAGAGCATGTTACAAACCCCGTTGGTGTCGCCTCCTCAAAGAAGTACGGGCCGAGAAAGCAACATACACTAACTTTGTCTTCGAATAAAGGTACTGATGCCACAACATGCGGATTTGTGTGTGCCCAGTGGCACGCTCTTTTTGATGTTAAAGTTTTCTGTTAAGGGGAAATGCGCCTCAATTTCGTCCTAGAGGAAAAACAGTGAGTCTAGCAGTTCCATTATTATCATGCAAATTATGTTTGCTTTAAATACATAATGCAAACTTCGTGATCGTTATTTATCGTCCGGATTGGACGTTTACGTCAAGAATATCTTTAAACAGATAAATAAGACAATATTAGCTGCTTTCTAAATTTCAATGAGATAGTATAATAGTGTTTTGGTAAGGGTTTTCTTTCCACGCTATTGCAGAAAGACTTGAAAGGGATATATCACTGTGAATGCTTGCTAACAACAATGGTTACAAGGTCTCAAGATAACCAGGGTCTGGCAGTATACGGTGTTATGAGGGAAGACAAACGTATTCTCCGCAGGGTTGTGACGCATCATATTGCATAAACAGAGAAAATTAGAGCTTCTGTTTGAACCAGAGTAACACAGCAAATTGTAAGAAATGAATTATTCGTGGGACAGCTCCGAGGCAGACCCATAGCTTGCTCCGATTCCCTAACTCCGAATCCCTGTTATCTGCAACTTCTGTGGTGTTAAGATAGAACCCATTAGAGAGCCTACGGATGACCTGTTTGTGCGCTTAGATGACAGCCGTTTTTGTTTCGATACTAGTGATAGCTGTAGTATGTTAGCAAAAAGGAAGCTAGATGAGTGCTTAGAAGTAAGTTCTCTGCGGCGTAAACACATCGAACCTAAATCAGGATTTTCGTCTGGAGAGCAATATTTTATAGTAGCAAATGCATTCTCGTCGCTGTCCAAAGAACCTTCATCATATGGGGAATGAACCGGTTCTACTGCCATTCGTAGCCAGTATTCAAGGAAGGGTTTTTCAACAAGAGAACTCTAGGCTTCATGCTGCTGCTATCATTCAATATGCTCTACAGAGGTTCGAAAAGTTGTCTTTACCAGCAAAGGCATCAGATCTTGCTCGTGAACCAGTCCTATCGATGACGTATATTGGCATACCTGCCAACATTCTAATTAATATTACGTATTTAGTTCCCGCTTTTTTTCGCACCAGTCTTCTTTTACAGTATTTTTCTTCTTATTTAATTGTAATTGCATTTGGAGAGAATTATTTTAAAAAAAAAAGTGGTGTGGAAAAAGGGGCAAGTATTAACAATGCTACGGAATATTAAGTAGAATATTGGCAGGTATGAGTATGGATTATAACTAGATGACAAATTCAGTATCATCTACAATCAGCATTAACAGTTGTTGATTTAACTAACCATATACAATAAGCATGGAACTCTATGTCCTAAAATGACATACGGCACCTGTACGACCGGATACATGCATGTCTGCATACTTGCATGAGAAATCGGGCCGACTACAGGGGTTTTTAATGTATCACTGTTGCATATTTAAAATGATCTTTCTAGCACAATCCGTGACCTTGAAATTTTAATCAATTACATAAGTTACCTAGTCAATTACTTTGCCTGCATTTTATTCCTCTTAATTACACTCATGTGAAACATTATCTCTACATGCATAAATTCACGGATTTCTCAGAAACTGTGAACTATAATTTTATGAATTTTTCTGGAATGATACATAATATTATGACACATAAATACAAAGGAAAAAATTTAAGAGCATTGCATATGACATATACAATAATTGTAGTCAGAAACACGAAATTATCTCTCGAACATTATGGAACGTGATTGTTTGTATAGTGGTGGTGTGATGTTATGGGGAGGAACCATGATCGATGACGTACACCCCTACAATTTTTCAACAGCGGATTTGTGACTGCCCAGAGATATCGGGATGAGGTCTTAGAGACTTATGTAAGATTTTTCAGAGGTGCATATGGATCTGACTTTTTATTTGAGGACGATAATGTTCGTCCACATCGAGCAAACCTCATTGACAATTTCATTGAAAGTGAAGACATTGAGGGAATACCGTCGTCAATAAAGTCTCTTGATCTTAATCTGATAGAGAATTTATGGGACTACCTTGAAAAAGCAACTTCACGTAGCCATCCTCCTCCAAGAGATGTGAATGCTTTAAAGACGGCATTCTCGAAGAGGGGAGCTTAATTCTCCAAACTGTGGTTAACAACGTTATTGCTAGCATGAAAAAATATTGTGATTTGTGTTATACACAAGTCAGGAGAGATCATATTCCATATTGAATTCGCAAGGCTTCAATTTTTTTCTGAATTATTCCTTTTTTTCTGAACTCTGTTTGCACATTTTATTATCATTTGTATTGTTTCGTGCTATACTAGAAATATATATCATATGCAGTGCTCTTAAAATTTACCTTTGTATTTATGTGTCATAATCTTATGTACCATTTCCAAAAAAATCAATTCACAGTTAAAGATAAATCCGGGAATTTATGCATATAAAAATAATTTTGGACATGAATGTAGTTTTTTCTTAATGTTGGGATAATTTCTGATGGTACATTTTACAGCATTACATGTAGAAAATTTTGATAATGTTTAAATTAAAATATCCCGATCTACCCCAAGGAATAGATACAGTGGTGGTCAAAATTATAAAGACAAGGGAAAAATCGCCAAATCTTGGATACAGTTGACCTGGAAATTATGCACATTTTATAGCTGGAAACGAATGATAAATTAAGCATTTTTGATTAGTTTTTTATTGAAATAAATGGTAAATTCATCTTCATAAAATGTATTTTGGATTCAGACGGCTATGTTATATGGACAAAATTATAAGACAACTGTATTTGTAAGCTCTAAAAGGCAAAATTTGCATGTTTTTTGTTCTGCACATAGCTCTCTCAGATGTTATAAATTCTTAGTAAGCGATTGAAACGTCGTATTCTATTTTTGAAGACATACCACTAGGTGCTAAACTTTCTGAATTTAAGAAAGGGAAAGTAGTTGCTTTTCAAGTTCAGGACTTACTGCACTTCAAATTTTGACAAAGCGTAATAGATCGAGAACGGTCATTTATAATTTTCTTAAAAATCACGGCAAATAGGAGCGGCAATGACATACAGGTTGGCCAACATCTGTTTCTGTGTGTCAAAAAGAATGATGAAGGGCTCTAAAAAACAAACATCGAGGGAAATTAAACGTGACTTAATTGAGCTTACGATGCAGTTCTCGAATTGTTCGACGTGTTTTACTAAAAGTAAAAAAGATTCGTTACGGAAGAACTATGTCACGACCACCTCTTACAAAAGTTACAAATCTTAGGAAGGAGTTTTCAAAAACACGCATTAATATGAGAAAAAGTGGGATGATATTATCTTTTTCGATGAGAAAAAGTTTCATTTGGGTGTACCAGATGATTTTCGCTACTTCTAGTATTACACTCATTGCCATTAAAATTTGCGCACCAAGAAGTAATTGTTGGACAGTAACGAAGCTTGGCATGAAAGTACGTGCCAGGCAGATATGCAAATGATTAGAAATATAGCAGAATTGAGCATTCCGTAATTCCACTAGAGGGCGTTGAACTTCATTCTTCTTGGAGTATAAAAACGTAAGCAGAGTTTGTTTGATGTACATAATCTGTTGCAGAGGGACAGTTTTTAAAGGGACACTTTTTAAATAGAGATGCCGTAATGCCGCCATCGAAGACAATACGATCAACGTCAGAGTCCGTGAGGGGAAGAATCATAGGTATGATGGGATCCAGGTAATCAGCTTGGCGAGTAGCTAGCCGTTCTGATTTTCCTGTGAGGAGGTGTGGGGACCAGTGGAAAAGAGAGAGGTCACATGCACGGCGACCAGGCTCAGGACGCGCTCGACATATCAATAATCGAAAAAACCGTCACATCATACGAAACATGCGCATAGCGCCTACTGTCTTGTTGTCTGCCATCCGGACATATGCAGCACTTATATGACCTGTCCCTGTGTCTGTACGTACCATTGCAAGGCATCTGGATGAAGGACCTTTGCTATAGCGGCATCCATTACGTGTGCTGCCGATAATACCCACCTCCTCTCCCCGTTTGGAGTGGTATCGCGCTCGACGGGGTTGGATTGCAACCGAATGGAACCAGGTCGTCTTTAACGACGAATTCAGATTCAATTTGGGCAGTGATGACAATGAGGTACGTGTATGAAGGCACCGTGGTGAACGCATCAATCCTCTATTTACTTTACAGCTGCACACCGCACCGACAGCTGATGTGATAGGTATAGGATGACAATGTATACGACACACGGGCATCCCTAATATTGATCCACGGCCCCATGAGAGCCGAGCTATATGCTCGTGACATCCTTCAACCATAGGTGTTGCCACTCATGGTAGGGCTTCCAGGAGCCATTTTTCAACAGGGCAGTGCTCAGTCACACACAACAAGGGTGTCACAGGACTCCCTAAGCCACAATACCTCGCTTTTTTTGGCCTGCTCGATCCCCAGATTTGTGCCCGATCGAGAATATCTGGGATCACCTGGGACGGCAAGTTGGGCAGCCTATGAGTTCCGACGAATTAGAGACGCGTTTACAACAAATGTGGAACGAGATGCCACAGGACATCATACGTTATTTGTATGCCTCAATGTCCGCCCTTATCGTATCGCATACATCCTACGGGACTTGTATGCTTCAATGTTCGCACGTATCACATCGTACATACACGCTAGAGGTGGTCCAACAGGGTACTAAAACCTCCATTCTTTCGTAATTTTTCCTGTAATAAATAATCATTTCGTTTTGATTTTGTAATCATCTACTTGTATCAACGTTGCACTTACGTACGTAAAATTTCGTTTCATTCTGACAACTCTTTCTTGGTGCGCAAATTTCTATGGCAATGAGTGTATTTCCTTAAAGAAAAAGAAATTTAACCAAAGCGTACATTTGGAGGGGTTTTTTTAATGGTCTGGTGAGGTTTCGCAACTGAAGGAACTACTCCAATATAGTTTTTGTGCAGGGCAGATTGAATTCTGAGTGTTATGCTGATATATTGGGAGACAATCTTTTACCGAAAGTACCATTAATTACGAGTGGAGATAATTTGTTCCAGCAGGACAATGCTTTAGTACATATTTCTCAAACTTCGAAATCGCAGTTCAATGCTGATTTCGTGAAACTATTTGACTGGCTGGCCAAAAGCCCCTATCTAAATCCAGTAAAGGTCTGTGGGGTATTCTGACCCAGAAAGTATACAAAAATGGTATTCAACAAGACTGATAAAAACGATTGAGAAGAATGGCTGAGATTATTAATTATTAGCATATTTCAGGCCAAAATATTTACTGTCCTTATATTTTTGTCCAGTTTTAAAACTGACAATATGAACTTTACGATTCATATTTAATATGAATTGTAACGAACATTATAGTCATCTTAATATGAACATTTATATGAACTTATATTTTATATGAACTTATATCATATTATTATGAACATTTATTCCTATTAAATATGAATGGTATATGAATAAATATGCAATTCATATTTAATATCAACTTTTGTTAATCACGGCAAGCATTCATATTTTTTATTTACGAATGTTTTGCATTGTACAATGATTTCTAGCATAAAAAAGTATTTTATGTATACATTTCAATATTAGTATTTCAGAAATAAACTTTTTCTGTGCAATTTTCAGTTGTCCTTATAATTCTGACCACTATTGAAGTTCCAAGATCTTTCTTTCCAAAATCGACGGTCACGAAAATCTAACATTACTACAGACGTCTAAACATCTAATAAATTTAGAGTTGAAAGTTAAATATTTTCTCTTAGAAAGAAAATTATTTTGAAAGAATTATATAGAAGGTTTTATTTGAAAGTCCTGGGCCAAGAATCGAAATTGGAACCTACAACTTAACGTGCCCATGCTCTACTACTGAGCTATTCCTAAAGCATCTGATGCATTAAAAGCTGTAGAGAACACCTCTCTTTCCATTTTATGCATGTGATCAGATATATTAAAAATACATCGTAAAATGTTTTGTATTTTTTTTTTTCTGTTTAATATTTTCACAATAAGGAGAGGGACTACTAGAAGCTAAAACCAGCAAGCGATCTCCGACAAAACTGATAAGTGTATCATATATGAGATGCACTAAATGTATCAAAACAACAAAAAAAAAGTTTAAGTACTTTGAATAGAAAAACGACAAATTTAACAAATGGAATGACCCACACGGTATCAAAAACTGGTCATTAAACTTTAAATTCTTCCTACATTCCGCATGAATCATTATCTATGTTGCATTTTCCAGAGCTCGAAATCTCCACCCTTTTTTCAGGACGCTTTCAGGAATGAGAAATTTTCGTCTTTATTGCCACCACTATTTTTATATAGAAATATCTACTGTATTTTTATGGTAATATGTCGTGATTAAATAGGTTCGAGATTGTCACTTTCGCAACCACTGACGTAGATTCATGTCATTTGAAAATCTCCATTTGAACTTGAACACCACCAGTGGGCGTTTCTTTCGCAATCCGTATGTTATTTATTCTTAAAAATATGCCCAATATTCATATTTGTACTATGAATATACTATGGATATAAATGCTGTGACTAGAAAGAGTATAACTCTAATGTATATCCATTTGTAATATGAATGTGAATACGGAGAATTTTGTTCTGAAATATTATAACAAGGGAGAATAATGCCCACAAGCGGACCTTACTGTGAAAAAGACAAAAACATGCGGTCGCGAAAGTATTATTATATAAAAATAGTAGTAGTAATAAAGGTGGAAATTTCTCATAGGCCGGAGACTTCGAGCTCTGATTTTTTACAGTAGATACTTTAAAACTTCTTTCCTAAGATTCCTTGAGCGCTCCTTATGAATCGTCACATAACAAATTTGGTTGCAATATCTTTAGCCATTTAACCAGTAAGACGTTAACTCATTCAAGACAGTGTCTTTTACTATTTTGAACAGAAAACTCAACCTTTTGGGCATTAATTTAAACTATTGCATTATAAAGCAAATGTGTTTTGTGAATTATGTTATTATTAAAATTGAATGTATATAAAAATTTTACTGTTTAAATCGAAGTATTTATATACATACTACCCTCTTAGTACAAATACGAAACCTGGGCATATTTTCTAGAATAAAAGTGGTACTCAATATGCAAAAGAAACGTCTGTAGGCGAAGTTATTTGTAATTGCATTACACATATCGTAGCTGCCAACATAATTTATTACGGAGTATTTTTAGTTCCGCCTTTATTTTGTACAACTTTATTTATAGAAAAATTTTCTCCGATACATAACTTCGATAAAATAAGAAAAATATACTTTAAAAATAAATGGTATGAAATAAAGGCGGGGCTAAAAATACGCCAAAATAAATCAAAATGTTGGCAGCTATGCACACATCCGTCTCAAATGGGTTAAAATAGAAGTTTAATCACAACCAAACATTTTTTCAAGAATGAAATGTTAAATATTAAGTACTAGATAGTTAAGATAAAATAAAATTTGCAACATACAAAATTTTTAACAAAAATATATTTCTAGGAAATTTTCATATTCGTAAATAAACTTATTGTTCATTCATTAATCAGATTTTGAATCATGCTTCTGGACATGATTTAACTAGTGATCTGCAGATCAGGAGTCTGAACGTTCAGTTTGCATCACTCATTACTTAGCAGGTCAGTTTTACTTATTTCATAATATTTAAAATAATTATATATATATACAGGGTGTCCCATAAATCTGTAGACATTTAAAATTTCATAACTATTGAAGGAATTGATATATTTGAATGCGGTTTGCGGGGAAATTACCCAGGCAACCCGTAAGTATCAGAAACTTTACGTTCTGGTATCAGACGTATCGGATTTGTCAGGTATGTCAATTTTCGTGCATTATTTAGATACCTTTTTCGTGAAAAATAAAGTTATATCATATACGCGGTGTCCGTACCGTACCAAAAATATGATATTTGTGCAGGTGTGTCAAAAGTTGTTACCAGGCAAATATCCGAAACATGATAGTTTTAAGAGGCGCAAGTAGTGTATAGAATGTAAGATATCATTTTGATATTAGAGATATGATAATTTTTAACATCAGATTAAGGAATCGAAATGTTAACGATATTGTATCATTATTCTCGCTTAGTTTTTTTCACTGCCACTACTACATATTTATAAACAAACTTATTTGTATTTTAAGAAAGTGTTGACATGCATTGAAGCATTCTAGTTTGTATGCTGCCTCTTATTGCCAGGAAAAATAAAGGATACCCATTCGGTAGAAGAGGTGTCATAATTAGGGTTACGTATAAGCGTCGGTAGGTAGCACAGTCTTAATAGGTACACTACGCTAAAAAGAAAAAAGTCGATCCCTGATACCATTCCTGCTGATTCTTATGTAAAATGACCTCCTGAATCCGAATATGACCCCAATTTTGTCCCATACAGTGTTGGGAATAATTGATTAAAAAGTAATTGAATTACAATTATAATTATTTTAAATAAGTAATTGGTTACAAATAAATTGAATTACTAATTCGATTTATTTATAATAATTCAATTTATTTGTAATCAATTACTTGTTAATCAACTGACAAAAAGAATATATATATATATATAATCGTAATTTAATTGTAATTCAATTACTTTTTAATGAATTATGCCCAACACTGGTCCCATCACCCACCATTTTCTCGGGACGTCACCTCCTTCCCCAATTTTTGTCGCTCTTCGCTAATTTTATGGCCATGAATTTGATTTGGAGATGGGAAAACAATTATTTTAATTCTTAAAAATAATAAAATATAATGTATAATAAGTGATTACCTAATTAATTAATAAAATATAATAGATGTAACTTATAACTTCCGTGGCAAATATCCCCCTAAATCTTCCCCTTGCTGCAAATGTTCAAGTTATAGAATTTTTCACCTCTTTAGGTGAAAAATTAGGCCCTCAGAAGATATTTAACAGTTAAAATATTTTTCTTCACTATAAATCAAATTTATAGCCATAAAATTACCGAAAAATGGTAAAAATAGCGGGGGGTGTCCTCAAAACGCGGTGGGTGATAGGGCAACATGGCCGTCATATTCGCATTCAGGAGATCATTTTACATAAAAATTTGCAAAAATGGTGTTAGGGGGCAATTTTCATGTCGAGCAGTGTTATCATATATGCATTGAAAATAATTTTCAAAATGTTAACCGTCAGACACCATTTCAAACAAATTTGTGCCTTATCGTTTTCCTGTTAGAAGTGTCCAAATTCGTCCAGATTTATATGAAATGTGTATCAGATCATAGCCTCCTGTACTAGATGCCTTCCACGTGGCTCGGAAACTTGGCAAAAGTTCAAGAGGTAGACAGCGCCACCTGGTACAGATTACGCGACATTTTTATTCAACAGCCACCAAAAATTTTTAAAAGTGGGATTTGATATACATAAAAGGCGAATAAGAGTCGAAGAAACGTTGATTATATATATCATATATCGCTTCTTAAAATTATTGGTGACAATTGAATAAAAAAGTCGCGCAATCTGTACCAGGTGGCGCTGTCTACCGTTTGAACTGTTGCCAAGTTTCCTAGCTACGCGGCATGCATCTAGTTTGGGAGGCTATGGTCAGATGTACCCAGAGCCTGATTAAGGGGGAAGCACACATTATTTATACTTACACCGTTATTTTTTAACAAATACTTTCCTCCTATAATTAACAGAAAATTCTCATTAAAAATTATTTTAAAAGAATTCTGGTGTCTAATAACGGTGAGTAAATTGGATTGTTTTACACCGTTCATTTTTTATAAAAAATATTTCCTCGTCAAAGCGTGGAATTTCTATGACATGAAGTAAAAAATAATTGTAAAAATATTCCGGTGAGAGAGTGCCCCGGCCTAAATCAGGCTCTGTCTGTCTGCCTATATCTATCTGTATATTTGTGCATATATTTCCTCGTTACTCAGAGACTTGAGTTAATTTCTTACCAAATGTGAAGCCAATGATTGTATAACGTATCGGAATTATTTTGTGTAGCCCTTTAAACTAATTACCAATTCTACCATTTTCCGCATAAAATATGCTTTAAAGCATTCTAATAACATATGTTTATTTCATTATGTTTAATAGAGTGCAGGCATGTTAAAATGCACTTATAACAAGTACCCTCTGTAGACCGTAATGCTACAAAATTCTTTTTTATGTCCCTGTACACGATCTCAGCAGTAATGATATACACCAGTATAAAACATGCAACTTTGTAACTGATTAATATTTGAACCAAATTTGACATCATTTGAATGATTATAGAATGTCATCGGAATTATTTTGTGTGTTCCAGCAAATAAATTATTTAGTCTATACATACTTTTTTTCAAGAGAAAACATGCTTTAACCCTTTAACGTTCACTACTTAATTTATTTTAAAAATTACTAAACTAATTTTAAAAATGGTTTTTAGACACATAGCTGATCATAAATATTTAAAAAATAAAAAATTAGCATTGTTCCTTTTCGAGAAATTTTCGGTTTGAAACATCTGTAAGTAAACCTTATTAAATTCAAATAATATATAATTTAATAAATAAATCACTTTATAAGTAAACATTATCGACAACAAAACTCGTAAAAGTTGCATAGATCCCAACATTTCAATTTATTCCGGAGTATTTCAACCCTTTGCGGAGCAAGGTAATTCGGATCATTTAAATTAGACTGCCACCGGAATTTACGAAAATAATTAAAATAAAAGAAATTTTAAATTTTCACGTTAAAAAAAGGGCCTTTTCTGCTATGTTATAAATGTAAATTTTTGCTAAAAAATTTCCGGGATGAGTTTTTGCACTTGAGAATTAAAATTAGGTGTTCCATCAGCGGGAACACTGCGACTGAAAGGGTTAAAGCATCTTAATAATGCATGCTGATTTCCATTATGTTGAATTCAGCATAAAGACGTTAAAACGCGCTTAAATAAGATCTGTCCTAGAATCGGATGTCACGAAATTATTTTCTGTGTCCCTGTAAATGAACCGTAAAACTATATAATTTATTCTATGTAGCTCATGAATAATTGCTTGAAATTTGACTTAATTTGGATGATTACGTAACATTGTTGGAACACTTCCTTTACACAAATTATTAAGTCTAAGCACGCATTTCCTACAGAAAACATGTTATTAAGTATCTTAATAATGTATGTTAATTTGATTTTGTTGAATGTAATTTAACCATGTTAACACTTTCGCGACCGCATGTTTATGTCTTTTTCACAGTAAGGTCCACCTGTGGGCGTTATTGTCCTCAGTTAGAATCTTTCATAACAAAATTTTGCATATTCACATTTATATTACAAACGGATATACATTATAATCATACTCTTTCTAATCAGAGCATTTATATCTATAGTTTGATAGTACAATTATGAATATTGAGTACATTTTTTAACATACAAATTGAGAAAGAAACGCCCTCTGGTGGAGTTAGAGATTTTCAAATGACGTGAATCTACGTAAGCGGTCGCAAAATTGTTAAAATGCGTTTAAACGGAATTCTGCCCATAGGCGTGATGGTAAGATAAACTTTGGTGTGTCCCTGTACACGATCCATAAAAAAATATAGACAACAAAAAATTTACATCTATTTATGTACTGTGTCTCAACATATGTACCAACTTGTAAGTCTCTCGGGGTTTTCTGCGGCCGCTATTGCGGTGCATACAAATTCTGTCCATTGGCCGTAACGATAAGAAAAAATTTGGTGTGTCTCTGTACACGAACTACAAATAGAACACACACGCCAAACTATACAGCTAATTCTGTGTGGTTAATGCACATGTGTACCAATTTGCAAGTCAATAGTGTGATTTTGCAGCCGCTATCGTGAGACATACAAACAGACACACAAACACACAGACAGAACACAAAAGCCTTTTGAGTCTCCACATGTAGACCTTCACTGACGTTTCGTCATTGAACAATATAGGCAATGAAAAATTCATTAATTGTGTAAAAACTACGCATAAATATAATTACCTTCAACGTTTTTTTAATCATTTCAGTTTTTCTCTAAAGAGCACCTACCGGCGGATATTTTTTTATTTTTATTAATTTATTTATTTAAATTCTTGAGAGCTTTTCTTGAAACATGTGGATACTAAAGTTGTGAAAATCACCCAACCATTTTTGCTACATCATACCTGTCAATCATCTCATTATGAAGCATAAAATTTTTAGTACCCACCCTTTTTTTCACACCAGTCGTTTTTTAGAATAATTTTATTCTTATTTAATTGTGAAAACATTTGGAGAAAAATACTTTAAAAATAAAGTGGTGTGGAAAAAAGGGCGTTTTTTCAAGAGGCGTTAACAATTTTATGCTTATTAAGGAGATGGTTGGCAGATATGCTACAGGAGGACATTTACAAGAGAAGTTTTATCATAACGGATCTGTATCTTGAAAATTTGTCTAAAATTGGATAAAATTTCTCCAATTCAAGTGCTGTAGTATATCTATAACCTTTTGTAATAAATTTCTATTACGTGACCTCGTTTCTTATAATTATAAGAAATTTAAATGCCAACTTTCACAGAAATAATTTTAACCCTCT
Organism: Salticus scenicus; assembly: GCA_963930645.1. Classification (NCBI taxonomy): domain Eukaryota; kingdom Metazoa; phylum Arthropoda; class Arachnida; order Araneae; family Salticidae; genus Salticus; species Salticus scenicus. The sequence continues at coordinate 230,090,750 of OZ005651.1, forward strand.
GAGATCGGCAGATTTTTCCTATTTTGAACAGTAAGTCACGCGTTTTGGCACCCCTGTTAAAGTTACTGTATTAAAAAAAAAGAATTTGAAGTATTCGAGTTTAAATCATTTAAATTTTATTCTCAGCAATCGATGAGGTAAATAACATGGTCCCACATATGCGACGACGGAACTTAACACAATGGTTATTTGCTACGTGTTAAGGGCGTGCATCCGGAAATGAAGATTTCTATTCAACATGGCCGCCCAGGTTGTAAGAAAAAATTGGGGTTGGCCTAACTTTAAAAACTGACAGCCATTAGCTCCAATCAGTGAATAGTAGAATTCCCCTATTAGTTGAAAAATTATCTTCTTGACTACCTAATTATTTTGACACTTCCTCTCCTAGCTGTGGGGTGACAGGTGATAAGAGACAGTTTCCCACCTGTATTCAATTATCTACAAGAACGCCGCTAAAAAAATATACAAACTATCGCATCGCTCAGTGAAATATTTTGTGAAACGTAAATCACTAAAATAAATAGATTTAAGATTTAAATTCTAATGTCAAGAAATTTAATCTTAATGAATAAATGAGAATTCTTTACACAAAATGTTTCGGAACAGAAGAAAATATTTTTTAAATTATAAATACATGCATAAAATATATGAATATTATAAAAAAATGTTTATTGAATTATTTATACTACATATATAGTTTCAAACAGTACCTAGAATAGCTCTCTCTCGAAAGATTCAAACCCACGGTAGTGTGTTTTAAAAAATAGTGGTTGATTTTTTTTTTTTTTTTTTTTTTTAAGTTTTAATAGGAACTATGTTTACTCAAAAGTTTTTTTTTTAATTCTAACTATTTACTTTCTTTCACGTATACACAGGGTAAAGAAAGTATTGTTTTTGGGTCAAATTTTCGAAATTGAGTTTTTTTTTTTTTTCTTTATTATATAATTATACGTTTTGAAATCCTCTGAATTGGAAAATGTTTTTAGCGGTTGGTTTGTGTGTGTATCTGTCTGTTATCAGCATATATCAAGAACAAATAATAGCAGAAAGTCCAAACTTGGTATTTTAAATGGGTTTCATATAAATATGCTACACTAAATTTTTTCCTTGAGACAAAGCAAATGGTTCACGTACAGGAATATCCAAGAGAATTCAAATACATGATGTTTATGGGGTTCAAAGTTCAAATAAATTATGTTCTGATAAGTACAATTTAACAGTTTTTGGATATATTGAGGCTATACTTGGAAATTGCTGGAATTATAACTAATTTTGTGTTAGAAGTTTTTCAAGTAAGAATAAATTTAAATACACAACATTGTTTATCGACAATATGCAGAGCTACCCAAAAGTTTTTTTTTAATTCTAACTATTTACTTTCTTTCACGTATACAAATGGTAAAGAAAGTATTGTTTTTGGGTCAAATTTTCGAAATTGAGTTTTTTTTTTTTCTTTATTATATAATTATACGTTTTGAAATCCTCTGAATTGGAAAATGTTTTTAGCGGTTGGTTTGTGTGTGTATCTGTCTGTTATCAGCATATATCAAGAACAAATAATAGCAGAAAGTCCAAACTTGGTATTTTAAATGGGTTTCATATAAATATGCTACACTAAATTTTTTCCTTGAGACAAAGCAAATGGTTCACGTACAGGAATATCCAAGAGAATTCAAATACATGATGTTTATGGAGTTCAAAGTTCAAATAAATTATGTTCTGATAAGTACAATTTAACAGTATTTGGATATATTGAGGCTATACTTGGAAATTGCTGGAATTATAACTAATTTTGTGTTAGAAGTTTTTCAAGTAAGAATAAATTTAAATACACAACATTGTTTATCGACAATATGCAGAGCTACCCAAAATTAAGCTAAACGCTCTTTTGTATTGAACGTAATTGATGGAAGTGCTTTGCTATATTTTATTATGCCGACGAACACTTGCTCACGAAGCAAAATTCATTTTTCATATCCATACTGTATGTAAACGAATTACTTTGAGTAGTTTTATTCTCAACTCTAGTTTTTTTTTTTTTTTTTTTCATAATATCACATTTTGAGGTTCCCTGATTATAAAAGTCCATTATTTAGCGGTTGATCTGTATATATATCTGTTATCAGAATAACATAAAAACAGATAATGCAGGAAATTCAAAAGTGGTATTTTGAAGTTCGTATTAGGTTGCCACTTAAAATTTTGAGCAAGGTTGTCAAGTTTGAAGTCAAATTAGTAACAGCCTTGATTATTATTCATTTGTTTATTTTTACAATTATGCATTATAAATAAGTGGGTTTGATGGAAGAGGGGAGATATATTAGCTATACTTATTTATTTATTAACCCATTAGCGTCACTCTAAATGATCCCTGAAAGTTTTTATGTGCCTACTATTAATTATTATTTCATAATTTGGATAGTCATTTTATGATTTTTCATTCGTCGCACATATATTTGCTTTTTGCGCAGGTATACTAATTCAAATCGAGTTGAATAATAATACTTTACTTTCGAGATCTTTGCCAACATATAATAGGAAATTAATCTGTTATCTCAAAGTTTTTCTATCTCGAAGTTTTCTCGCTAGATTACTAAACGTCAGTAAATGAGGATAGGCTTTAAATTTAAAACTATCAGAAGAATTGTTTAAGTTAATATATTTCGCTGTCAGTTGTCTATATTAATTTAGAAGTGAAATAATCAGATAATAATATTTTGCAAAATTAATTCGGGCGTTAACGGATTAAATAAATGTAATACTATTTTAATTTTGATGCTTATGTATAGAAAGACTCCTTTCTACTCTCATAATTTTTTACTATATTATATTTTGATAGCCATTTAATAATTTATAAATTTCTTAAAACCTTAGCTAAATTTTCCCGCTATAATAATCAATATACTTTAATGAAGGGAAAAAAAAAAAAAAAAAAAACTCTTTTTTTTTTTTTTTTTTTTTTTTAATCGCTTTGTAAATAAAAACATAAAAAGAAGAAAATCCTTTAAATTAGTACAAAGGCTGGTTTCGGGTCTTGCTGAATTCAGCAGTGTCTTCTCTATTGTCTTTATTTTGTATCTGGGTGACAACGATTTATTCATGTCACAGATGAAACGTTGTATAGGTATACATTAAAAATCTATAAAACATTTCTTTAATGTGGACCAATTTCAATTATTTTTTTGTCAAAACGATACGATAATGGTGTAATTAATAAAATACGAAAGGAGAAAAGGTGATATTTATATATGGACAATATTTAAGCACGCGGACTTAGCTCAATGAACTAATAAGAAAAAATGACGATATTTGTCTGATGAGATTATTTTACGGGACAATGTCTTTTTAACAGATGCTTCTTTAAAACCTTTGCAAGCGTCATTTTAAACCTAGCAACACTTTAAAGATATATACAGAATATGAACTTTTGTGTCATAAATTGAATAAAAAACACTATCATAAAAAATATAATCAAAATAGGAATTATTTTATTATTATTTTTTTTTTTTTTAACAATATATATATATATACCAAAATTAATAAAAAGTCACCGCCAACATGACGATAAAAATTTAAAAGGCATCCTGGGAGTCCTATATTAAAACTGCACCGCCTGTGGAAGCATGAAAATTGGGCCATGAACCATGACTATTATTTGGAAACCTTTCTTTGAATGATTTTGGTTTTAATAAGAATTGTCTTCTTGTAAATTAAAATTTTAATTAGGTGGTTGAATTGGTATAATATTTATGAGTTTCAAAGTTTTAAGGTAAATAAGAAAAAAAATAAAGTGCAAAAATTTCGCACGGGTCTGCTAGAAATAAATAAATAAATAAAATCCCATATTAGTTTTTTAATTAAAATTCTAATTTTACATTTTTTTTTAAATTTCCCGATCAATAACCCAGAGATTTTGGTCTCGAATACTTCAGCTAGTGTAGTGGTGCTGCTTTTATTCAAGATATAGGATTTTGCAGATGACTATATCCCAAAAACTATTTGACATCGTGTATTAGCGAGATTGTAGCATGACCTAATTTTTCTAGCCCTGGCTCTGTTATAATAAAAGTAGAATTAAAATTAATTTATAATTGTATTATTATTGATTATACTAGCAAACCCTTGCGAAATTTTCGCAATTTCTTTTTTTTTTCTTTTTCTTTTTTTTTATTTGCCTTTAAAATTTGAAACTTTTATAAGCCTTATACCGTTTACACCCACCAATATAAATTTAAATTGATGAGAAGCAAAATTATTATTATTACTGGCATGTAACACCGTCAAAAATGACGGAATGTGAAATCAATTGAGGTAGTGAATCAACGAAGGCTCTGCCTGTTTCGTTATGGACACTACATTTAATGGAAACTCTTTTCTATATCGTTTTCTATATATATATATACATATATATATATATATATATATAATCCATGAAATTGCTCAAAAGCCCGCTTCCTTCGCCGCTGTTTTCGCAGCGACACATTCCTTCGCAGACTCTCGTGTGCCTGTCCCTATTGCCTGTGACAATAGGCCTGTGAAATAAGCTTCCATTTGGGTACTTATCAGGTGACAGTTGCAAAACGGTCAATATCGAAAAAATTGAAGTAGCAGTTTTATATTTGAATCGTAGTTACATATGAACAACACTATAGCTATACGTGATGTACATAATATTTTCTTTCATGATATTTTCTACATTTATTTGATTTATTCCATTCCATCAACTATAAAATGTCAACAGTTTTATGCCAAATATAATATGCTATGATTGGCTACATCTATCGCATGAGACACGACTTCCATTACCCATTATACTCGCATTATATGCACTTTTTGGCAATAATGTGATCAGAAGACATAGAACTGACCTAAAGAAATAGACAACTAAAAATGTTCCGGTAAGAGATACCTACGTAAAGACATATAAAACAGAGTTTACATAGCGATTTTTTTTTTTTTTTTTTTCTTGAAACACTAATTTCCAAGATCTAAAACTGATCTGTCTGATCAGGGTAACTATTAATTTTCCTGTAATAACAACGTAAAGCATGAGAAAGTATATATAAAATGCGTTTATGTAACGATTTTCAAGAAAATCGTTAGAGCTGTTTTTGAAATACCGACTTTTACCAAAACTTGGCATATTCATTTGTTGAGTGGAAAACAATTACATACAAAAGGATATTTAAAAAAGGTTTAAGATTGAAAGTTTGAATAAAATCCGTACAGCTGTTTTTGAAAGGAACGCACTTGCAGTACCTGAAATTTACCTATTTGTACAGGACGCCTATCAATTTTTCGGAACTAACCAACTATATTATTCGAAATTGAGTGCTTATACATTAATTTTTAAAAAAGTCGTTAGAGCCGTTTTTGAGATACGGACTTATGGTCGCACTTCCGGTTTCGGATGTTCTACTTCCAGTTTTCCCATTTTCACCAAAATTTGAAAATTTAATCTGTGCACCAGACCCATCTCAATTCTGAAGTTTCTTTGTTCTATCTGTATTAGTTTCCGAGATATAACAGCTAGAAAATTCCCCCACACACATATACACATATGAACGCACACTGACCAATTGACAAAAACCACTTTTTTGGACACAGGAGACCTTAAAACATATAATTGAGGTGAAATCTCGATATCGAAATTTTTGACCGAATACAATACTTCCATTACCTACGGTAGTCGGGTAATGGAAGTAAAAATCGAGTAGGTTTTATCCTTTGTTATTTTAAGAAGTAGATAGAAAATTAAAACTTCAAGCTTTAGGCACGGAAAATTGAAGGAGATTTTCCCAAATTAAAGTAATAATAATAATAATAATAATAATAATAATAATAATAATAATAATAATAATAAACTTTTTACTTTCATTATCCGACTACCGTAGGTAATGAAAGTATTGTATTCGGTTCAAAAATTTCATGTGGAGTTTTAACTGGTCTCCTGAGTCCAAAAAAGCAGTTTTTGGCAATTGGTCAGTGTGTGTGTGCATGTATGGGGTGAATCTTTTGACTGTCATATCTGTGAAACCAATAAAGGTAGAACAATGAAACTTCAGAATTGAGTTAGGTGTGATGTGCCGATGAATTTTAACTTTTGGTTAAAATTTGGAAAGCCGGAAGGGAGATATATGAAGCCGGAAGTAGGACCCTAAGTCCGTATCGCAAAAACGACTCTAACGATTTTCTTCAAAGCTGCTATATAAACACCATATAAGATTTCCTTTCGTATGTAATAGTTGGTTAGTTCATGAAAATGAATTTGAGGTCTCGCAAGTGCATTTCTTTAAAAACGGCTGTAGGAATTTTTGTACAAACTCGCCATAATAAATCTCTTTTAGATACCCTTTCGTATGTAACTGTTGTCAATAATTGAGTTTGAAAAACTTTGGTGGATGTCGATGTCTCAAAAACGGTTCTTACGATTTTCTTGAAAATTGCTACATAACTATCATTTTAGATATCCTTTCGCATATATTACGTGGCTATTACAGGAAAATTGACAATCATCCTCATTAGGTAGGTCAGTTTTAGATCTCGGAAATCAGTACTTTTTAAAAGCGGCTCTACCTTTTTTTTTTTTTTTTTTTTTTTTTTTTTTAACTTGGTATGTAAATTCTGTTTGTATAACTTTACACATGTATCAGTTTTCTTTCGCTGGAAAATTGTTAAGTGTCTAATTTGTTAGGCTAATTTTACGTTTTTTGACCTTACATTATGTCAAAAAAGTGCATATAATAAATGTAATAGTAGGTAATGGGCTTTTTTTTTTTTTTTCACCAGATGTTTTCGAAATGGTAAAATTATCTAACTGTACATTAAAAATATATATAACGCATTATATACCGTCCCAAATTAACTAAAAGATTATTAGTAAAAAGTATAGGCATTAGAAAAAGTAGGTATCCTAGATTTTTTTTTTAAATTAAATAAGAGAGAGATAGAGAAAGAGAGAGGGATAAGAAGAACAATTACACGAAAAAAACCATCTCTAAATAGAAACAAAAATTTAAAAGTTGCCAATGGGGTCGTATACTAAAGATGTAACACAAAATGGTCTAGATATTACGATTATTTATTTATTTTCTATTCTAAATATATATATCTATATATAAATATATACTTACTGATTTTTAGAATAATATTTCGTAATAAAAAGTTTTAAATAGTACTTATATATTTCAATTAGACAATAAATATGAAGATTTCTTGAATTTCATTTTTCTACTTTTGGTTTATGTTATGCACTAGTAATATCCCTATTCAGTGAAAGGTAAAGCGGCGAATAGACGTGCAGAGTGCCGCAGGGGTAAATAAGTGAAGCGAGTAAGGGGCAGAGCACCCTAGTAAAAAAAAAAAAAAAAATCTAACGATTGCTCTGCTTAGGAAAAGCTATCACCAAATTGGGAAAAATTTCACAATCAAATCGTAACGGTATATATATATATATGTTTGTATGTATTATCATTACTATTATTATTATTTTATTTTTATTTTTCGCGTGTAAATGAATTTATGCCAAGGACAAAATAAATTAATTAAATTAATTAATAAACTCATAAGTTCATTTATTTATTTATTATTATTATTTATTTATTTATTTTTATATTTTTAATTAAATATTTAATAATTCTAAAACTATTACAGGGATTTTATTTAATGTCTTTTAATTAATTGAAATAATTTTATTTAAATGCTCAATTCTGAGTCCTTGAGTTATTTCGCATCTTTTTGCGTTCAGATTACGTAAAGAGGTAGTCGGAAACACAAACATTTTTTTTTTTTTTTTTTTTAAATATTAGATTTTTAAACAAAGAGTTCTTTCTCTCTCTCTCTCTCTTTTTTTTTTTTTTTTCTTTAATGCATTTGGACTCTGAAAAAGAAAAATTCTGTGTGGACCCTGAAAGTATGTTTTAACGACACCATTATCCCCCTTCCCCTTTCGACATGAACGATATCATCAATCAATCTTAATGACTTCCCGTAAGTTTCGCGGGGCGTTTCCGATGGGAGGCGGAGAAATCTGCTGAAATTGAGGTTTTTCAATTTAAAAATTAAAGTTTCTTATATTCTCATTAATAGAGATTTAAATAAAACAATTTATAAAAACATTAATAAAAAGCTTGGTTTTCTTGAGAAAGAGACACGCTATACAGATTTCAGATATTGCAATTTGTTGATAAGTTAGAGGCTAGTAAAGCAACACAAGTGTATTTTTCGCATTTTACAGCTTAAAAATAAAGGGTTAAAAATTAAATATAACAGTTTTTGTTTCACGGGTCTTCAGTGTATGTTTGTGAATTTTCTGATAGTGAAAACAGAATTAAAAAAAATTCATTAGGTAATGTGTAATTCTATAAACAAATTTCGCCATAGAATAACGTAGGCTTTGGATGACTTTGACGATCCGTGATGCACCCCCTTAACTTGTTTCATTAAAAAGACTTGCCCCTCCTTTAGGCATTCCTCTAAAATAATATATTACTTTTAAATATAATTTTGCCCATTCGTGTTTAATTCATTGAGTGCTATCAGCGTATATATACTTTAGTGGCAAATACTGCATCAACTTCTGAGGATAACATTTGAGTATACTTCAAACATGAATGCGAAAAAAAATTTTTTGTTAACGCTTTAACTTTTATTGGTTTCACAACGAAACATTTGACATTATTAACATTTTTTATGCTGCAGTTTTTTAATATTTTTTTCTTGCATTAATGGATTTTTAAACTTTTGTTCTTTCTATTTCAGTAGACAGCAGCCTACTCCGAAATTTAAAAATGAAGTTTCAGAGGAAGCAAAATGCATAAGTCACTTGAAATTTCTTAGTAGGCGCAAATACGCCCTGCTGGTTGATGATGAACTCTTGTGTAATATTTTTACTTAATGAAGAGCTGAACTATTATTTATACTTGAAAATACTTTTGTGACTTTTTGTAGTTTATAATTTTTATATACTAAGTATTTTATTTAATAAATTAAATATGTTGTGAATTTAATAAGGTTAACATATAAATGTTTAAAATCAAAAGTTTCATAGTAAAAATTTCATGGTTTCAAACCAAAAATTTCATGGCGTGTTTCAAGCAGTGTTGCCAGATTTGGGGACTTTTTTATTCAACTCTCACCAATAATTTTGAGAAGTGATATTTGCTATACATAATAGACGTTTATCTTTCGAAGTGCTTAGGCAACCGTTACAATTAAAATTTAGCGGCGGGGGTTGAATAAAAAAGTCCCCAAATCTGGCAACACTGGTTTCAAGACGGGAAACTTACACCGAGGCATTTTTATCAATAATTTGTGTCATATTTGTGCTTTAATTTATTGCGATTAAGTATAATAGAAATTATTGATAGCGAGGTCTGGTGAGAGTCTGTTATTTTGAGACTGAAACTCTTGCACCCAGAGTTCCCAACTTTTATAATTTATTCACGAGCATTTTTAGTCCCGCCTCCTTTTCGCACCAGAAATTTTGTAGATTGTTTCTTTTTAATATGTGGCAACGATTAAATAAGAATAAAATCATTTTTCAAAATTTCCGGTATGAAAAATAGGCGGAGCTAAAAATGCTCGTGAATAAATTATAAAAGTTGGGAACTCTGCTTGCACCCCTGGGGGAAGTTGCAATTTTAGGAAATTGTACAGACATAAAAAAAAAAAAAAAAAAAAAAAATGCAACACTCGCTGTAATTTCGTTATTAATTGACGCAGAAAAATCTAATAGACACCGTTCAACAGGAAATTAAGTGCACTTTTTGAAAATGATGTCAATTTTTGAATTAGAGGTCATCCCCATATTGAAAGGCGTGCCAACTTTGATTTTTTTTCAATGTCAACATCCAATTTTGACTTCCATAATTGAATTTGTAAGAGTCTGGCAGGGCGAAAAGTATACAGTTAGTATACTTTACGTTAATATTCGTAGAGTTATAATCAAAACTATGTTAGGGGTTCATCTGTAAATCTAGAAAAATAAAATTAAGATCCTACAATAATTAGACAAAATTTTACTGTTTCACACCGGAAATTTTGTAAGAAAATAAAAGTATTATGAAACCAAAAATGGGAGGGTTTGCGATTTTACTGTTTAAGAGAGTTTGGGCATTGATTTTTATAAAATCCTATACTAATAAAGATTTCGAAGCTTACTGGTAATGACAAGACAATGAGGATGATATTTTTTGAATGTCTGGAACTGCACCAGGAAATGACTTCGACAAGGGATAAGGCTAATTCAACCCACTCGAGACGGCGCATCTTATAGAAGAATGTCCCCAAAATCTGAAACTGAACATCGCTTAGGTTGGTTGTGTTTTACGTCGCACTAGTGCTGCGCAGTGAACATTGTTCCCTTTTTTCAGGACACTCTCAGGGAGAGAAATTTTTGCCTTTATAGCTACCACTATTTTTGTACAGAGCTGCCAACCTAATCTGGCAAATTGTTAGTACCGCCCCTTTTTCTACAAAACTTAATTTTTAGACTACCGTAATTTCTGGTAGATACCCCGCTGGTTATATAATCCAGTTTTGCACCAGAAATTTCAATTGATAAATAAATTTATATTTGTACGAGCTCTTCCTTCGAAAAAGTATAGATTTCTCTATTAAATAAAATTTCTGGTGGAGAAATGACACATCTTACCTGCGGGTTATCTACAAGAAGTTACGATATTTGTTTTCTTCATTCATTGTAAATATATATGGAGAGAATTACTCTAAAAATCAAGTGGTGTAGGAAAAGGGGCGGTGCTAACAATTTGCCGGATTTGGTTGGCAGCTCTGTTTATATAATAATCTCTATCCTATTCAATCCAGACAAAATACTATAAAAATATTGTAAAGATTTCTGCGTAAAATTAGTGGTGGCAAAAAAGGCAAATATTTCTTTTCTCTGAGAGTGTTCTGAAAAAATGGCGGAGAATACGATCCTTCGAAATCTGGTGGGAGTTACCTATCGAATGCTACTGTTAGCCTATGCAGAGTTCTTAACTTTTATAATTTATTCACGAGCATTTTTAGCCCCGCCTCTTTTTCATACGAGAAATGTTGAAAAATGATTTTATTCTTATTTAATTGTTGTCACATATTAAAGAGAAATAATCTACAAAATTTCTGGTGCGAAAAAGAGGCGGGGCTAAAAATGCTCCTGAATAAATTATAAAAGTTGGGAACTCTGAGCCTATGAAAAATTTATCGCAAAGTATTTAAATGTTATTGTATATGTGATTAGTTTTGCAATACTTTCAAGTATGCGTGATGCTCAAGTTTTGTGCAGCTGTCAGCTGCTTAAATAGAAGGGATAAAACTAAATACAATAAAAAAATATCAACCTACTCAAACTTCTTTTTAAGGAATGTAATCGTCTAAATTTCAATAAAGTAAAATAAATTGAATAAATGAAAAGGATTTTAAAGTTAAAACGAGAAGATTTGAAACCACGTGAAAATATGCTTTTGTGTTTTGAACATTTTTGGACGAAAGATTTTGAGGAAAAAAAAAAACTTAATACATAGTAAACGGTGGGCGGATTCTGGCCTTAAAAAGGGGCAGAACTAGCCATATATCATTGCACACACGGTACGCTAGCCTCTTTTTTTTTTTTTTTTTTTTTTTTTTTGCTCGGAAATGCATTGAACCGTATTGAACAGGTTCACTTGTGGTAGGTGGTTGCAGAATAACTTCACCATGTACAACAATAAGTGCAATGATTGTGAACAACCAGAAATTCGGTCAGCAAACAAGAAACCTTCCTAGTTGAAAAAGAAATGTATTAATTTTAAGTTAAACATGTTTTCTAGTAGCTTAATGTTACTTTTAGGACTTGCTTTTTATCTGGTCTTGTTCCTTTCCATGTTTCTTTAATATTTTTTCTTTAAATAAATTTTTGTAGTTCTTTTTAAATTTCTTCTATTTTTCTGTTTTTTTAATTATTAAATTGAAATATTCACTCCCAATACAAATATATATATATATTTTAAATACCTTACAACAATGTCATTAAAGTGCAATTATTATTATAAACAATATAATCGAAGTTATAATTAAGCGCAATCTCTCCAACCCATGGGAGCAACCACTACTACCCTATAAGGAGAGATTGCGCAAAATAGCTCACTTGGTTTTATTACAACTGTTGCTTTAAATTATAACAGAACAACAAAATAGCAATGGAAATGCATAGAAGAAGGATCAATTCAAAATTATGCACCTATAGTTTAGCAAAAAATTAAAATTTGGGTTTTTTATACCGTTCTCTTGAATTGTGCGCAAACTCTCCTAGCTTTACCTTATTTAGTTCAACACCTTTTCTGCTTTAAGAAATTATTTTTTCTGCCAGCCTATAACGCAATATAGAGTTGTAAATTTTATACTTTAATCCGGAGCATTTTAGTCCCTCCCCCCTCCTTTATTTCACACCATTCTATTTGTAGAATATTTTTCTCAAATATACAAATACGATGAAATATGAAAAAATTACACTTAAAAGAAAAATGGTATGAAGAAAATTTGGGATTAAAAATGATCCAGAATAAATTACAAAAGTTGACAACTCTGTATTTAAACCTTTCATGTGCCTTAGCTGACTGAGCTAGGACGTAATCATGAAGTCCTAACTGTAAAAAATTACTTCAGAATTCTTTTAACACTTTCTAGACCGCATGTTTTTGTCTTTTTCACAGTATGTTCCGCCTCTGAGCGTTATTGTTTTAAGCTACATTATTTAAGAACAAGGTTTTCTGTATACATATTTATATTACATATGAGTATTCATAATAATTATACTCTTTCTAATGAAAGTATTTGTATCCATAGTATTTCGATTGCACAAATATGAACATAGGGAATATTTTTTAACAAATATAGCAACATTCAAATTGCAAAAGAAACGCCTACTGGCGAAGTTACAGATTTCCAAATTACGTAAATCTACGTCAGTGGTCGCGAAAATGTTAACAAAGTTTTATTTTTATAATATAGCAGTGAGTCATTGATTTCCTACCGTTAGTTCGTAATTGCAGGTAGCAGTATAATTAAAAAGGAAACAAATACCTTGCGTCTAGAAGGGTTAAATTAGGATGTGATTATTATTAAAAAGTACTGGAGTTTAAGAACATAAATTACGCAGAGCTAAACAGATGTCACCATTTTTAAAACATAATTATCTCCTTATTTATTGATGAATTTCAGTCAAATTTCAGTCAAAAATAATATAAAATAATGGTGATAGAATGGTTCGGTCTTAATCAGGCTCTGCATATGAAATAAAAATTCATTTTTTAAAAACATTTATTGGAATCTGTTTTCTAAATATCTTTTTAATAAAAAATACTTTTTTTTTCTTAACGACACAAATTTTGCAAAGTAATAGTCGATTGGTTTAATTACAAAGTTCTTGTGTTATAGATAAATTGACTTTTGTATAGTTGCCATGTTAGCACCTTTCACTACCAAAAAAAATTTTATATATTTTTTTTATTATACATTATCAGTGAAAACCGTTACAGTTCACTGATTAAATAAAATAGATATTTCTATTAAATTTTTCCGGTAGCCAAAAAGTGCTAAGTTGACAACAATGCTTTTTTGTTGTAGTATTTTTCTGGCAACATCGCGTCTAAATCTTTTCAGATATTTAATGTGTTGCTCTTTTCAAGTTTTCATTTCGTATTCTATCACAGCATTTGGAAATTTTGTAAACTCCCATACAAAAATATCTAATTTTAGTATAAATGTGTAAAATTTTCATAGTATTTTTAATACTTTTATAAAATTTCTTTAAAAATTATCACGTATTTATAAAATTGTGTGTAAACAATGCAGATAAGGCATTTTTACAATTTACGGTGATAAAAAATATTAATTACAGTAACATGTGGCTATTAATGTAATTATGAACTGTTGATTAAGTCTTCAGTAAAAATTCGGAATTCAAATATATGATTTACATGTAAATGTTAAAAGCAATTCGTTCAATATTACTGGATATTTCCTATATTTTGGCTCACATAGTGTATATTCTGTAACTATATTGTGTTATTAAAATTTATTCATATTTTTCCCTGGAAGAGCTAATCTCATTTACTATTATTTATTTTCGAATACTACCTTTTCGAAATATTTTTACGATTAAATAAAGTGATTTTAATTGCTTCCAAATAGAATACGAAATACAAAATCGTAGAAATACAAGAATATAAAATCGCAGATAATAAGGCGATCATACTTGCCAACCCTTCCGCTTTTCGTGGAACACTTCATACAAAAAATTTTTAACAGTAAATGTTAAGACCTGTTAGTCTCTTAGGAAATAGTACTAATAGTACTAATAGTACTAGTTGTAAAATATAAATGGGGGTTGCTATACAGTATTAACGGACTGCATGCAGTCACATAAAAGTACGTTTTATAAGAAAAATGGACCCATATTTAGGCACTCCTCTAAAAAATATTGTATTTAAATAACAATTTTACGTATTCGTGTTTAACACTTTACATATGTGCTAGTGCTGCCGGTGTATATCTACGCCAGTGGCATTTACGGAATCAAGTGCTGAGGATAAAATTTGAATAATTTAAATATAGGAATTTAAATTATTTAAATATTTGAATAATTTAAATATACGTAAAATCATATTTAAAAAATCTCTTTTTTTTAGAGGAACGCCAACAAGTAAAAATAGAAAAATACTCCGACGACGTGTTAATCATAGTAGTATTACTATATGAAGAGAGTGGTACAGAAAAAATAAGTGCGTGTTTTCATGGGGGAAATGAAATGGATTTTTTTGAACAATTCTTGTGTATTTGTGTATATAAATGTACAAGAATACCATGGATAAGCTTTTTTATAAGGTCTTTTTTACTACTATCCTCGAGCAATAAACTCTTTTGTTTTTTTTAAATTTTTAGGCTTATTTTATGACAAAAATTGTTATTCAAAATTATTGGTAGAGATCAATAAAGTTTATGGGGACTTTATCTTATGAATGAATGATACATTTGCATTAACCAATTTAAACAACTGTAATTAAAAGTTTTTTGAATGTTTAATTAAAAAGTATTTTAACAAGCAAACAGTCAAAAATTTGTATTTATATGGTTTATTATGGTAAATTTTTATAGTAACAAAGAGTTTTCGATTAATAAATTAAGAAAATTATAGTATTTACTTGAATGGATTTAAGAAAAGTTGGTGACAGTAGTTTCCCCTTAATGTGTTATCATAATTTACAATCTTTTATTATGATTGATGCACATATCGCGCTACCACGTCCACGTCAAACAATCGAAGGAAAAAATGGCTACTTTTGAAGACAGAAAAAATCTGTTGTAATCATGAACTCAAAATCTGCGCCAGGCAAAGTAACCTAATTTTGTATATTTCCTGGCATGTTAAATTGTTGGTTAAGGATATTTTTCTTGTGTATTGTACAGTCGATGTAACTCCGTGACTAATCGATGACCAAAAATGTAATAGGTATCATTCGCATAAGAATTGTGAGTACTTAAAAAAAAATGAAATAAAATTTTGAATTCGGGGTCGTCTACATATTAAAAAGCTCACCAACTTTCATCTTTTCAATGGTAATACCCTATTTTTATTCTACATTTAAATTCCTGGGGTCGCGACGATGCGAAAAAGCATATTGGTTGTATAATTTACTTTTTCTTTTATATAGTTATAAGCGTTCAAAGTTTGAAGGTGCTAATTTTAAATTCATATTTCAAATTTTTATTAATATCTTCATAAAAAATAACTTGATCGATATCTTTTTTACGAGATACAGTGAAGAAACCCAAACATAATCCTTTATCAATTTTGATTTTGAAAAATATTAATATATTCATATTAAAAAAAATTATTGCAGATCAATGTAGTAATTAGTTTTCGAGATATAAATATATCTTTCTTTTGGAGAGGCTTAGGGGGGCATCTCTTATAAAGTTTTGCATGAAATAACGAAGAAAATATATATAAAAAAAAAAGCAGTGAAAATTATACAAAATGTTTTAAACTTTTATTTAATTCGTCAAACTGTATAACAACAACGCCAAACGCGAAGAAATGAAACAAAAAGATTATTTTTAGGCATTAATGTTAACAAAGGAATTCTTGTTTTCTAAAGAAAACAAGCCCGGCCTTTCATCGTTCTTTTAAAACAAAAAAATATAGAAACGAAAAAGAAAAAGTGACTATACGTATTGCTATTAAACTCCTTATTTTACGTTGGCAAATCTATAAACAAGTAGCATTTGCCTCATCGATTACTGGTGATAAATTTTGAATACTTTAAACGAACACTAGAAGGAATAAATTAACTAAATAGGCGGGACTTACTGTTTAAAATAGAGAAATAGGTGAAACGTAAAAATTGTCAATTACAGGAGTCGTACTCTCCGGTTTTTTTCAGGACACTCTCATGAATGAGAAATTTTAAAAGCTATTGCTACCACTATTTTTAGAAAATAATTTCTATCCTGTTTAATCATGGCACACTATTGCAAATATACCAGAAGTATTTCTGCATGAAATTTGTGGTGGCAAAAAAAGCAGAAAAAACAAAACAAAAACGAATGGTATTAGATGCAACGCAGTCTTGTTAAATCGCTTCTAAACTACCGTCATAGTCGAAAGGTTAATCATTTAGTTAATATTTAATAAAAAAGCACCACAAAACTGGCGTTGTAAAAAATATTACTTACAAACTTTGAATAAACACCATAAAATGCAATAAACTCGCAACAATTATTTCGGGTCGAAAAAACACAACACACGACCCTTCATCAGGCGAATAAAGTAAGCACGAGCTTACTTTATTCGCCTGATGAAGGGTCGTGAGTCGTGTTTTTTCGATCCGAAACAATTGTTGCGAGTGTGTGTGTGTGTGTGGGGGGGGGGGTATTATTTTAAGAATACTTTAATCTTTAAAAATTACTTATATAAATATATTTTAATTAAGAAACTAATAGAAAATGTAAAATAAATAGTACAGTTTCAAAGAGTTAAACTGGTCAAAACTGGTAAGTGCGATTAAAATTGTTTAATGTTTACTCCATGACAACTTATAATAATTTATCAGAAAGCATTTAATTTGTGCATTTTTATGTATGTATATATGTAATTTCAGTTCGTATATTATGTCACACCTACAATATAAAGTAAAAGAAAATTTAAGTTTTATAGGAGATCATTATAGCCAAGATGACACTTTTGAATTGAACAATATCGCACATTTTTCAAAGAACGCTGGCTGACTAATCTAAAATGTATTCTATAATGAAATATTTAGATATATACGCATTTAAAAACTGAAATCAAGCATAGCTCAGATGCAGTAAAAATAATAACGTTTTATGATTATGATTAATTTTTATAAAACTTTTTTTCTTAAAAAATTTCCTGTGTAAAACAGTAAAATTTTGTCTAATTTTTGTAGGATCTTAATTTTATTATTCTAGATTTACAGATAAACCCCTAGCACATTTTTGGTTATAACTCTATGAATACTAAAGTAAAATATACAAACTGTGTGCTTTTCCGCACTTCCAAACTCTCAGGAATTCAATTATGAAGTCAAAATTGGGTATTAGAAAATCAAAGTTGGCACTCATTTCAGTATGTGGATGACCCCTAATTCAAAAATTGACATCAATTTTAAAATGTGCACTTAATTTACTGTTGAATGGTGTCTATTAGATTTTCCTGCGTCAATTAATAACCAAATTACAGCGAGTGTTGCGGTTTTTTTTTTTTTTTTTTTCCCGATTGTACAGTCACCAAAAAGAAAGAAAAAAAAAAAAAAATCGCCCCCCCCCATCTATTTTCGCCATAAGTTGTCGTAGAAGCATGTGGTTGGTACCAATCGATTTGTAATAACGTCTAGTTTATAATGGTATAGTTAGATTTTGCTTAAGGGGTCGTATACGCATTAAAACTGGCATCAACTTCATTTTTTTCAACGACGACCCCTTATTTTGACCTCATATTCAGATTTCTGAGATCAAGGCAGTTCGGAAAACATACCTATATGTATACTTTGAATCAATTTTAAATAGAGTTACGCGTGAAAACGTATTAGGGTTCCGTCTATACATTTAGAAACAATAAATCATGATCTACCTCACAACAGACATTATTAGTTAGTTTCACACTGGACAAAAAAATACGCAGACGCTATTTATAAAATTAAAAACACGAAGCTAATTCGCAGAACGCTCAGTGTTAGTTTATGAATTAGAAGTTTTTTATTGGTTTCTATTTATTAAACATCGAATAGTTAAATAAATCACCTCATACGGAAAAAAATAAATAGCTCGAGTCATATGAACCCTAGAATGTTGAATTACAAAAATCTAGATACCAAGATAAGCGAATAATAGTAATAATGATAATATTAATAGCGGTTTAAAAAAAAAAAGTGTTTAATATTTAAGAAAAAGAATTATCTACTTCTATTGGGTATATTTTTATTTTATACAGTAAGCCTTGCATGAAAGTGTTACTGTAAAGTTCTATATTTAATTTTAGGCGTACAAACCAACAATATATAATATACAAAAGTATAGATAAAAAGGTTTAAGCTAAAATCTGATAAAGGATATTTAACACTTTCACAACCTCTGACGTATATCCACGTTACTGGAAATCTGTAACTCTTCCAGTGGGCGTTTCTTTCACGATTTGTGTGTTATTAGTTACTATATTTCTCAAGAATGTTCCTTACAATTACATTTATATAAACAAAATACTCTGAATACAAATACTTTCACTAGAAAGAGTATAATTATTATGTATATTCATATGTAAAATAAATATGGATATAGAAAACCTCGTTCTGACATAATATAGTTTGAATGAATACCGCCCACAGGCGGAACAGACTATCTAAAAGGCAAAAACATGCGGTCGAGAAAGAGTTTAATATTTAATAAAAAGGAGATACTGTTCAAAATCATTTTTATTTTGAGTAATAGTCTTTATAGGTTTCTCTAAAACATGAAATTATTTCACAAATTCATGATTAAATAACTGAAACTTTTTCATCAACAATCCAACGGTAAATTTCACTCCTTTATATATGCTAGAGTTTTATAAAGAGTCAAACAAACTAAAATTAAAGAAACAAAAAACATTTTTTAAAGTAAAGTATTGTTTCAGAAAAAGCCAGAGGGTGGGGCTTATTATACTTGTGGAATGATATCAAAATTTCCCGCCTGCAATACGTTAATTTTACGAAAATAAGTTAACATGTATAGTAAACACCGAAACCTTACTTAGAAACCAATAAAAAATAAAGCAAAACAACAAAATATAATAAAATAAAAAATTTCTGTTTTGGACTGCATTTGCATAAAATGTTGTCCCATTGTACATAACGAATATTCCCCGTTCTGCAGTCGTCTACTGTACTTGAATTCTTAATTTTAAATGTGTAAAATCTATATCTTTAAAAGTAATAAGACATATTACTATGTTTTAAATTCTTTTTCCATAATAAATGTGACGCCAGTTTTACGCCTTGAATAGAATAATCGAAAATAAATAGTATTGCACTTTGTTCCAATGATAGATTTTAAAAACATAAAAAAAAAAATCTACTATGTTATTTAGTATTAACAAAAACATTTAATAAAAATTTAATATTTTATTATGTTACGTCAAGCGATAAAATTTAAATAGCATTAGTGTTAAAAGGTACAGTAAAAGAATGCTAAAATGTCACAACAAGATTAAAACAGAAAATTTGTTTTAAAAAATCTGATAAAAATTAATAAATATTAACTATATTAATTAATTGCTTTTTTTAAAAGTGGAAAAAGTATTGTTTACTACGTATTGCTCTTTCAAATAATAATTCTCGTCTTACCGCGTTTTCTAAATCATGACATTTTCCTTGAGATGCACGAATCCTTGAATATTCAGGTAAAAAGAGAAAAAAAAAAGAACGACAAGACAGAGATAAAATAGAATTTTAGCAGTTAGAAACTGGGAAAACTTATGTAATATTTAGGAACAAAGACTTAAAATTTCAGAAACGAGTGTACACCTTTTTATGCAACGGAAGCCACGCCTTTACACATTTTTTCTAAAACTTTACAATATAAAACAAAATTATTTTACATACTTCCAATTAAATCGTTTAAATTTTGTCTTCAGCATTCGATGTAGAAAATGCCATTGACATTTATGCATACCAGCGTCACAAATAGAGTCTTATACGAATATACAAACTAGTTTTTTTAATATTGTTTCTGCAATATACAGGCGGGGCTTCATTTCTTTTGCAATTCTTTCACAATCTCTCGCTTGCATTGTGATAATTTTATAAAAATAATCCAATTTGTATCATAATCATCGAAATGTTGCTTAGAAAACAATTAAAATGACATTGAGGTAAATTAAAATATTTTTTTGTCAAAATATATACAGATATTTACTCACAGAGGATACAAATTCTTGTAAGTGACGGCCCCCTAACACAAGTAAAAAAGGAAATATCACTGTAACTCAAAAAATAATGTTAGGAACGAGCTGTAAATTTGGAAACCCATGTTTTTGATGATGCCCGTTCTATTCATGCAAAAATTAACATAGGTCATAATTCATAAATTTTTCAAATATGAAATTATTAATAATTTTCATAATTCAAAAAATATTTTTTTATCAAAAATATGCATGGAATATGTTTGGGTCACTTCATTCTATCATATAAAAAAAACAGAATTTGAATATCATAATTATTTTGGAAGATATGAATTAATGTTTGTCACATTCATTTAACATTAGCACCCTCACATTTTGACAGCTTATAACTCTGTCAAAAATTGAGCAAAACATATAAACTATACCATTTTCTGCGATGATTTGATCCAAAGAACTCAAATAAATTATAAAAAATGGGGGTTACCATTGAAAAAAATAAAGTTGATGCCAGTTTCTGAGCTGCCAACCTAATCCGGCAAATTGTTTGTACCGCCCCTTTTTCTACACCAATATATTTTTTGGGTATTTGTTTTCTTAATTCATCGTAAATATATTTGAAGAGAACTACTCTAAAAATTAAGTGGTGTAGAAAAAGGGGCGTTACTAACAATTTGCCGGATTAGGTTGGCAGCTCTGCCGTTTTAATATGTAGACGACCCCTAAAGCAAAATGTAACAATTTCATTATAAACTAGACGTTATTACAAATCGATTGGTACCAACCACATGTTTTTACGACAACTTATGGCAAAAATAGATTGGGGGGGGGGGAGGCGATTATTTTTTTGGTGACTGTACATAACATTTTAAAAGTAAGCATAATATATCGAATATAAAAAAAGAATTTTTGAACATTCGATACTTTGACATAGTAACGACGATTTATATAAATATTTCCCGTGCAGAGAACACACTAACCTGCCTTTTTGTTAGGATTCTTCCACCACTATGCCCGAACAATGAATGCCATTTGAAACTTTTGGCTTACTTTATGAAAAAGAAATTGTTTCAAAATTTGCAGTAAAGAATAAAATAAGCACTGTACAAACCCTCTTATTGAAGAAAGTATTATCAAATTAAAGCTGAAAAAACTTAAAACTTGAACCAGAATTAAAAAAAAAAAAAAGAACATTTTCATTCAGTGAATTCAAGCGATTAAATAAAATAATGTATTCATTTTTATTTCCTTCAATATTGGATAGAAGAAGGTACTGAATTCACAAAAATTTTAAACTTAGATTTTTGATGAATTTACTCGTTTTGAGAGCTCCAGAAAACGATTTAATCAGTTTTAGAAAATGTCTGTCTGTCTGTGAGTTTGTGACAAAATGTTTGTAGCAGCTCTAGCTTAAGTACAAATTCACAGAATACAACTTAATATATAGTTGCCCCTTGAGATAGATTAATCCTTGTTAATTTCTGGTATAATCGCTCAGAAAATAGCGCTGTTGTACCTTTTTTTCGTAATTTGTAATATGGCGTTAGAGGACATAATTCCTTATAAATGTGCACGATTAAGATTACTTTTTTTAATGTAAACAGTGATAGTAAAACAAGGAGAAAACTTTTTTGTATGTAGGAGCATCGCTTCTCCCCCCCCCCCCTTCCTGGCTTCTTGGGGGTTGCACAATAAATTTTTATTAAGAGTATTTTTCAAAAGACCTGGACAATACCTTAATTCTGAGTGTATGAACACTATGAATCATAAATATGTGATAATTTAAAACAAAGTTATCGATTTTTTTTTTAAAATAATAATAATAATAATAAAAGCTAGAAAAATGCATTTTTGTTAGATGTAGTGTGGTGTAACACACTAGATCGACTTTCTTTCAGCATTTAGTGGTAGACTTCTCTGAGATGAAAATCGTTTTCGTTCATCATAGAAAATAATTTTAATAAATAATTCGTATCAGGTAAATTTGTCTAGGAAAATATAAAAGAAAGTTTTGTGATTGACACAACGTGCTAGTTTTTAAAGTGTTTTAAAGTTAAAGAAATTTTGTTAATTCGTTGTATACTTTTGTTTTCGCCTGTTTTCTGTCACGAATTTTAGTATTTGCTCTTCTTTCGTTTAACAATTTAATCTCGCTTTGGATTCCAGGGTCGCAAGAGTTTCCGTCTCAAGACGGAACACTGACACGAGTATTTTTTATCAATAATTTCTATTCTATTCAATCGTAATAAATTACTCCACAAATATGATAGAAATTATTGATAAAAATTTCTGGTGCAAGAGTCCCGTTTTGAGACAGAAATTCTTGCACTCTTATTGGATTCCCATTAAGGTGTATTTTAAATAATCAACTGATTTGAGATTATTTAAAAAATTTTAATTTTATCTGAATATATTTTCTATCTTGTCTTTTGGAAAAATTGAGAATATGGTTTTATAAGTATCTCGTTCTTAGTGTCACGCATGGGCTGAACTGCGCAATCTGCTCTTGGTAGTTCCACTCGGTTGCACTGCAGGTAGACGCAGCTGGCAATACGTGTCGTCATAGTAACCTATAGTGTCTGTATGTGTGTGAAGATTCATTGTATTCAGCTGTAGCCATCTCAATACATAGCGCCACCTGTTATTCCGACCCGATGGCTGACTAATAACTTACTGATAACTGTAATCATGTGTTGTTAGACGCGACATTCTGACTGGGGGCCACCATATAGGTCCCCCTTGGCTTGTTCTACCGCGTAAAGGTCCATAGTTTGTACATATAAAACGTAATAAAATCGATGAGGCATTAAACTGTGATTTCATGAATGCATATTCGTAAAAAATAAATGCACTAAAGAAATTTCTTTCGAACGAGGTTAGGGTAATTATTATTATTATTATTTTTTAAATAAAATTTTATAAAACTGTAATTTATCAAATATATATATATATATATATATATAAGGTAAAGCTAGGAAAATTTGCACACAATTCAACAAAACACTATAAAAATCCAAATACCGTAATTTTCTGCGTATAATCCGCGGGTCAAGTAAGTCAGTTCTACGCCAGAAATTAGAATTAGCACACGAGGTTCTATTTGTACGAGCTGTTTCTTCAAAATAATACAGATTTTGTGTTAAACAAAATTTCTGGTGGAGGAATGACATATCTTACCTGCGGATTATACACAGAAAATTACGGTATTAATTTTTTGCTAAATTATTGGTTCATACTTTTGAATTGAACTTTCTTCTGTACATTTTCATTACTATTTTATTGTTCTGCTATAATTTAAAATAACAGCTGTCATAAAACCATGCGCAATTTCTCCGTATGTGGTAGGAGTGATTGCGCACATGGGTAGGAGAGATTGCGCTTAATTACAACTACAATTAAATTGTTAATAGAAACAATTTCATTTAAATGACATTATTGTAAGGAATATGGAAACAGACATATTTGTATTAGGAGTGGATATTTCAATACAATAATTAAAAAATCAGAGAAATAAAAGAAATTGAAGAATAATTGCAAACATTTATTTAAAGAAAAAATATTAAAGAAACAGAACAAATGAACAAGACCAGATAAAGATAAACAATTGGAAAATAATATTAAGTCATTAGATAAAACGTGTAACTTAAAAAATTAGTACTTTTCCTTTTCAGCTTCAACGTTTTCTTGTTTGCTGCCAGAATCACCCGTTGTCTGTCCACAATCTTTGCACTTCTTATTAGTGAAGCTAATCGTGTAATCACCTGCTACAAGTTTACCTGTTCGAGACGAATGGCACACCGCGTGTGCTAAGTATATCCTAGACAAAAAACGGGTAACACACAGTGTGTTCAATGATACATGGCTAGTTCCGCCCACTTTAAAGCCCAGAATCCACCCACTATTTAATATTAAATAAAGTTTTTTTTTTTTTTTTTTTTTTTTTTTTCTCAAAATCTTCCGCACAAAAATGTTCCAAATACAAAACCTAAATTTCACTTGGTTTGAAATCTTCTCTTTATAATTTTATAAAATCATTTACGTTTATATATTTAATTTTATTGAAATTTAGACAATTAATGTTCTTAAAAAGAATTTTGAGTAGGCTGATTTTTTTTGCTTACATTTAGTTTTATCGCTTCTATTTAAGCCACCGACAGCTGCACAAAACTTGAGCATCATACTTGAAAATATTGCAAAGCTAAACAAACACCTACAAAATAACATTTAAATACTTTGCGATAAATTCCTTATAGGGTAAAATTCGCATTCGAAAGGTAAATCCAATCAGAGGTGTGGCTTTTGTCAATCATGCCGCTCCTGAATAATGTTCATTTCAGATTCTGCGAACAGTTTCCAAAAAGATCGAATGGGTTGAACTAGTCCAGTCTTTTGTCGAAGTTATTTCCTGGTACAGTTCCAAACATTCAACAAACTCATCGACATTGTCTTGTCATTACCAATATGCTGCGAAATCTATTTTGGTATAGAATTTTAAACGCGCAATCTCTTCTAAATAGCAAAAGCGCAAACTCTCCCATTTTGGTAAGAGAGATTGCGCAGTGTTTAATTTAATAATTTTTAGACTTTAAAGCAAATTATGGTGTTTGCATACATGCCAACATTTTGATTTACTCCGGAGTATTTTTAGCCCCGCCTTTATTCTATACTCTATACCACTTATTTTTTAAAAGCATTTTTTTTCTTATTTTACCAAACTTACATAGCTGCCAAGTTTTTTAATTTATTCCGGAATGTTGTTAGCCCCGCCCTTTTTTCACACCGTAATCCTTTCAGAGTAATTTTCTTCATATTTAATCATAATTACATAGTGAAGAAAATTTTTCTACAAATATTACGCTGCTACAAATATTACGCTGGGCGGGGTTTACAACATTCCGGAATAAATTAAAAAACTTGGCAGCTGTGAACTTATATATTGGAGAAAATTTTTCTATGAATAAAGTGGTGCAAAATAAAGGCGGAACTAAAAATACTCCGGAATAAATTAACCCTTTGCGCTCGGCATATTTTCTGTAAGACACGTTTTTTGGCGTTCCTTTAAAGCTTCACACGTATAGTTTCCAATTTACTACATTTTGGCTACCGAAAAATTGCAATAATTTGTTTTATTTTACTTCATCATTAAATAAAATAAATCTTTCTGTTAAAATTTTCCTGTAGCCGAAAGGTTCCCTATAGTTACACGTTTTAGAAAAATAACATTTCATTTGCAGAGGAACACCTTAAGGCGTGGCTCGCTCGATTTTTTAATGTCCCCTCAGAAAGGACATACGAGCGATAAGGGTTAAAATGTTGGCATCTATGTGTTTGTACCGTTAGTCTAAGTTACAAGGTTGTGAGAAATCTTTTAATTAAAAAATATTTTACATTACTACCATTCGAGAGAAATTCCTAAGAAGTGTTATGAAATTTCAAGCATTTATTTTTGAAAACGAGACAAAATAATCACGTTATATCCTACACGCTTGATGCAATCAACATATACCAGGGATGGAACACGGGCGCAGAATTCATACCGGAATCCGTGTAAGAATTTTCTCTACCTATAATATCGTCTATTTAAGAATTAGAAAATTTTCTTACATTGATAGTGGTATGAATTCTGCGCCCGTGTTCCATCCCTGCATATACATTCAAGTGGGCACTTCACTATTGATGTTGTATAACCACCCGAAATCGTAACTCGCCCACTCTACTCTTTTCTGCCGATTCCTTATGTGCGCAATCTCTCCTTCCGCGCGATCTCTCCTAGCTTTACGTTATGTACAATTTTTAAAGTTACTGATAAAATTTTTTTTCGTAAATTATTAATTAAATTTGACAAAGAAATTAACTTATTTTATTTATTTACTTTTTGTTCAATTAAAATAATCAATACTCGCTAGAGCGTAGTTTTTTTTTTTTTTTTAATACGCAGAAAATTTGTTTTAAATAAACATTTAATATATATATATATATATATATATATATATATATATATATATATAGTAATATGAAATATATAAACAAATGAATGAAATTAAATGTAGAAATATATAAACAAATGAATGAAATTATACCCCAAAAAACACTGAGATCTTCATCAGGGAGGCCCCTCAGTGTAGGGGGGAACGAGAAGTTTCTGAAAGGACAGTAGCTATAAGCTAATAACTATCCTTAGCCCCCAACTTCTCACCAAACAGAAAACCACCAAAAACTGAAGAGAAATCAAACATACATATAATGTATAAAACTACTAAAAATATCAAATTGTAAAAGTTACAAAATTACATCAATTCATTTAAAAAATATAATACAAAAGAGAATTACTGAAGGTAAACAAGAAAGTATAAAATGAAATAAAAATACAACCCTTCATATGGAACACAAACTATCTTCGGCCGACGGTGCTACTCGTCGGTACTTCAATATCGCCCTTGAATGAGGAAGTAGAACAAACCGAGATAGGAAAACTCTTAAAAGTCAGTTAAAAATTGTGACGGATAACAGTTAATTTGCAAGGTACTTTTTAAGTCTTCAAAAGCATATTTTAAATCTTCTTCATTATTGCAAATAGTATGAATTCTTTTAAGCTGTGCGAACATAATATTTTTTAAAACTTTTCTACTGATATTTAAAACTTATATATTTTTAAATTTTCCTGTCAATTGTTTGCTATATATATATATATATATATATATATATATATATATATATACCGGGTGATCCAAAAGTCACTAGACTTTTAGATCTATTATTAAATTATTCACAATAAAAAGGTGCTGTTTGCACGTAAATGCTCAGAAACATGCGGGATTTTTGTTTTTAAAGAAAAAAATATATTGCATATTAGTGTTAATTTTCGTCAAAAGGTGGCGCTAGTGTTTTATGTAGAATGCAATCTTATCATGTGTTAAATAATCAGATAAGTTAATTGCATATTACCTCATAACATTTCAAACATTTTCTGTCACAGGTGAACGATATGAAGCGCTATTAAAAAATAAAGTCATCCCTTACTTGCAAGAGAGTCAATCACTCCATTTAATAACATTTATGCAGGATGGAGAGCCTCCGCATATAGTTACTCCTGTCACGACGCTTCTGAGGCCGACATTTGGAGACAACCATATCCTTAGTCCATGTTTTCCACACGAATGGCCCACAAGGTCTCCAAATTTTACACCTTGTGACTTCTGGTTATGGGGCTATTTGAAGTCACTTGTGTATAGAGATCGGCCTACGTCTTTGACGCAGTTAAAAGAAGCTGTACGACATCATGTGTCAGGTATATAGGGGTGTTTGTGTTCCGGATTTTTTATTTTATTTTCCGCCAGTAATTACGAATTGTATTTTTGGCTATATATAATTCCTAAACATTACTAGAAAACTACTAATAATATCACTATAAAAAAGTTAGTGGTGGGAAATAAAATAAAAACTCCGGAGCGCAAACACCCCTGGGTATACCCTCTGACATGCTTTTAAACGCTGTGCAGGGTTTTCAATTATCTGACGGCTGTAATTATCAGTGATGGGAATCAAATTAAATAGCTGTAGGTATTGAAACACTTTTATTCATATCAATGAATTGCATTATAATTTTATAAGTCCGTTAATTGAACACCAGCGCCACCTTTTGGTCAAAAATGTAACTAATATAAAAATATTCTTTTTCATTAAAAACTAAAATCCCCCGTTCTTCTGAGCATTTCTGTGCAAACCGCATCATTTTATTATAAATAGTTTAATAGTTATAAGGTTTTAAAAAGTCTAGTGACTTTTGGATCACCCGGTATATATAATATTACAAATTTGTTTTAAAAATTACTTAGCAAATTCTGATATTTTGCTATATTACTAACAAGGAGTTAAAGAATACTTAATTTAACAATTAGAAAAAATAAATACAGCATTTTTCAACTGAATAAAAATATTTTTTAACGAAAATGATTTTATTGCGACACACACACATATATATATATATAAGAAACTTTTAAAAGCGAATATGTGTACGATATAAAATTGTTTTCTGTTTGGTGAGAAGTTGGGGGCTAAGGATGGTTATTGGCTAATTGCTACTATCCTTTCAGAAACTTCTCTTTAACTCCTACACGGAGGGGTCTCCCTGATGAAGACTTATGTGTGTTTTGGGGTTTTATTTCATTTCATTTGTTAAATTATTCCTATAATCAAATTTTACATTTCCTTTTGCAGCAATTTTGCGCATTGGTTTGTAAATCTCGTGTTGGTTTTTCTAATCTTCAAACTTTTATTTTTATTTCATATATATAAATACTTGTTTTAAAAGTTTCTTATATATATATATATATATATATATATACATAAAACTTTTAATTATAATCATTATTGATTATTTACTAAATTTGTAACTGTAAATATATATATATATATATTTAATAAATAAAGTTTTTTTTCTTCTTTTTAATCAGTTGTAATTATATGCTAATGCTTACACTGATACAAATAATAATAATAATAATAATAATAATAATAAATTTTAATTTTATTTTGATAACTATTTTCTTTTAAATAATTAACGAGTTGGTACCTGTCAAAATTTGACGGCTTAATAACGTTTAAAAGTGCAACTGAAATCCTCTTATAGCACACCAGCTGAGAACAACTATTTTAAACCAACTCCTTTAAATGAAACGTAAAAAGGGCGTTTTTTTTTCTTATGCAGTTGTCACTCTATGACTGAATTCAACACAGTCACTCTTTTGAATATAATTATAGCATACTTTATATTATTCCATCGAAGAAAAATAAGTTGAACATTTATGAAATATTTATTTTAAAAAATCTGATATGTAACAACCATATGAATTCCATTACGCTCTATAAGCATAGTGTAAACCAGGGGTGAAACTAACAAATATATAAAAAACCTGAAAACTTCTACTTGCATGCAGATTTAATAGCGAGTGGAGATTTTATAACGATTTATTATATATTTATTTATCTAAGTTAAAGTTTAAACTTTTCTTTATAGCTTAATATTTGAAGTTGGTGTTGCTGCTTTTGCGAGGGGACGCACTCCGTCATCTGTACCCTCCTCATTGTCAGTGGTCAGTGATGCTGGAGCCAAGTGATGTTTTCCTCTATCTTTTAATTTTTCTTCCAGTAGCTGGCATTACAGTCAGTCTAAGCCAGTTTTTGATTTGTTGCCATTGCAGAAATTGCTATTATTAATTATTTCCACCACTTTACAAAATAATGCGTAATCAGGGTTATTGTAATTTGCAATTTTTGCTGTTTCATTAAATTTAATATCAATATTACTATTGTCTTGGTATGTTTTATTTAGGTAGTTGGTATTTTTTCTGTATGTTATATCGTTTTTATGCTTCTTAAGTCTGGTGTTCATCTTTCACTTGGATATTCGGATGTAGCAAAATTCTTAGTTGTTAGAATATGTAAACGGGATTTTGTAGATACCTGCGGTCTTGAAGTGGGGGGAGGATCTTTATTGCTACTAATTATTTGATAGATATTGGGGTTAGGTTCAACAGGTATATTTACATTGTATTTTCTAGTTTTATTTCTGATTTTAATTGAAACTTCTATCCAATAATTTGTAATGACAAATTCCCCCCCCCCCCCTCGATATCATAGGTATCTACAAAATCCCATTTACATACCCTAGCAATAAAGAAGGTTGCTACATCAGAATGTCTAAGCGAAAGATTGACACCAGAAATAATGATCATAAAAACAATATAAGATAAGAAAAATTATCACTGCCCTAACTAAAACATACCAAGACAGTAATATTGATATTAAATTAAATGAAACTAAAAAAAATCGCAAATTACAATAACCTTGTCTACACATTCTTTCGTGAATTGGTAAAAAATATAGTTAATAATAGCAATTTCCATAATGGCAATTACTTGGAAGCTGACTTAGACTGATTGTCACGCCGCCTATTGGAGATAGAAAAAACATCACTTTGCTCGAATGTCACCGACCACTAAGGAAAGTGCTGAGAATGGAGGCGTTCCCCTCGCGAAAGTGGTTACACCAACTCCAAACATGAAGTTATAAAAGTAAGGTTTCAACATTAATTTAGTTAAATTATGCTTCAATTAAAAATTTAAAAAAGTGTTTATTCCTACCAATAATAATGATATTTAGGGAGTTCTTAATACATTATAAGGGAAATTAAACCTGCAGGAAAAAAATTTTAATAAAAACTAAACAATTTATCCTAATTCAGAGGCAGCAAAATTTTCAAAAATTCAAAATTCAGGTGTAGGAAACAGAGCCAATGTGTTGGTGTATCAACACATCTTTAGATGTGAAGGTGTCCAACACCTCGCATTACTCTGTGCAGAGTTCGATAGAGTATCGAAGTTTGTCACACAGGTTTCATTCTCCTCTGTGATATTTATCTATACATATATACATAAAGTGATCCGAGGAATATTTTCAACTGCCAGTCAACTAATTTAGTGTAAGTGTGTTGATGCGTTGACACACGGACGTAGTGCGTCGACACAGTAAAATGTATTGAAATGCTTATCACTAAGATGTAGCCCCTGAAAAGTTTCTCCCCTGTCTTTTTTGGAGATAAAGTGATCAGAAAAGAAACTAGTTGGCATAGGTGGACTCTGCTCAGTTCCCCATCATATGTATGTTCTCATAAATTTCTTGTACAGGACATATTATAATCATGTTAAGAGAAATGAATTTGACCAAACGCTTGGCACAATGACAGAACGAAATCCTCACCTAATAGGCTACCCACCATTCAGTTCAACATATTTATCTTATTTTAATCTATTAA
The DNA here is from genome assembly GCA_963930645.1 of Salticus scenicus. Taxonomy (NCBI): domain Eukaryota; kingdom Metazoa; phylum Arthropoda; class Arachnida; order Araneae; family Salticidae; genus Salticus; species Salticus scenicus. The sequence goes on from OZ005651.1 coordinate 230,121,997, forward strand.
TTTATTTTATTGGGATCAATTTCGTAGTTTATTTTTCATGCTAATATTTCCAATGCAACAATCCCAAAAATGCATATTTATATGAAATATCGCAACATTTTGCTATGTTGATAAAATCTTAAATTTCGAATAACTTACGAAATTTTCCCATTAGAATATTTGTAGTCAATCATGTTCATTCAAGTATCATAAATGTTATTTTGAAATTGTCTGATATATTTATGATCCTCAAAATGGACGTTTGTGCTCGATTTTGCCTTATTCTGCCATTTTAAGTAAATCGTAAATTCCAAATAACTTACGATTTTTTTTAAATTGGAAAATTCATACTCTATGGTATTTATGTAAGTATCCTACATAATATTTCAAAAGTGGTTTGACATCTTTACGATGCAAATATCCCTCAAGATTTGATGTTTCTGTAAAATTTTGCCCTATTCTATTGTGATAAGAAATTCGTAAATTTCCAATAACTTACGAAATTTTTATATTGGAAAATTCATAGTCATCAATATTCATGCCAGTGTCCTAAATAATATTTCAAAAGTAGTCTGACATCTTTACGATGAAAATATCTCTCAAAATTGACGTTTATGGGAAATTTCGCCCTATACCATCATGTTAAGAAATTCGTAAATTTCCAATAACTTGCGAAATTTTCAAAGAAGCATATTTATAGTTACTGATGTTCATTCCGGCATCAGAACTGATATTTTAAAACTGGTCTGACAATTTTACAGTAAAAAGTTTCCATTTAATGCACGTTTAAGTGAATTTTTGTCCTATTCTCCCATGTTAAGAAAATCGTAAATTTCTAATAACTTGCGAAGTTTTTAAAATCGAATGTTACAAATGAATAGGGTTCTTGCCAGTGTCGAAAGTAACATTTTAAAACTGATCTGACCTCTCTGCGACATTTTGTTCTTGAGATATCGTGTACACAGACTAACAAACTAACGAACTAACGGATTAGCAGACACCCTACACTGTAAAAAAAAATTTCAGTATTTTACAACAAAAGGTGCTGGCACCGCGGCTGCCAGCACAGTTGCTGTAAAATTTACAAACTGCTGTTTTTTATGGTGCTGTAAAATTTACTGCACTTTGCTGTGAATTTTACAAGATGCTGTTTTTAGCAGTGCTGTAAAATTAACTGCATTTTGCTGTGAATTTTACAAGATGCTGTTTTAAAAAGTGTTGTAAAATTTACAACAAAGTGTAGTTAATTTTACAACACTTTTTAAAACAGCATCTTGTGAAATTCACAGCAAAATGCAGTTAATTTTACAGCACTACTAAAAACAACATCTTAAAAAATTTACAGCAAAGTGCAGTAAATTTTACAGCACCGTAAAAGCAGCAGCTTGTAAATTTTACAGCAACTGTGTTGGCAGCCGCGGTGCCAGCACCTTTTGTTGTAAAATACTGTTTTTCTTTCTTTTCTTTTTTCTTTTTTTTTTTTTACAGTGATGCCAGATTGGGGATTTTCGAGGCTTCTGGGGACAATTTTGGGGACCAAATGTTTGTGGGGACTATTTTGGGGAGTTCTTCAACTTTCTGTCAATGTTGGCAACATAATGATTTATCCCTACGACTAGAGAGACTTTCAATAGCTTTATTGTTATTTGGGGATTTTTTTCAAAAATTGCCTTCATTTGGGGAACAATCTGAGCTTAAATCATAGAAAAATCTGCTTGATTTTTTTTTTTGAAGAAATTTTTATTTTTCCTCTTTAGTAGAAATCAAGCTGGGGGTTTTTTCGAAAAAAAAAAAAAAAAAACACCCTGATTTGGGAAAATTTGAAGACCTTTTTGGGGAAATAATTTTCGACCATCTGGCATCACTGAGTGTAGGCGGTAGAGATGGGAATAATCGAATGATTTTGATAATCGAGGGATTTGCTTTCGAATGATTTTAATAATCGAATGATTTTACAATCGATTATTGATGACGTAAGCGTAGAATAAGCGTTTTGTAATTAGTTTCGGTTTCTTCGTAGCTATCAGGTTGCTTTCTGTTTATACTTTGTCTTTTCACTCATTGCTATGAAGTTTTAAGGTCTAACCTAGAGTCCTGCACACCCGACCCGAACCCGACAGATGAATTTTATATCAACCCGAAACCCGACCCAAACCCACAGTAGAGAAACTTTTACGACCCGCACCCGACCCAAACCCGCTGTCTTTAGACCCGAACCCGACCCGAAACCCGAAAATTAAATAAAAATTACTTATTCATCTAAAAATCATACAAAACTTTTTTAAATTATAAAATAAGGTAAATTTTCACTGTCACACAGTTGGTAAATTATTTAAAAAATAGTTTGAAATGTAATCACTAATTGTTTAGTTTAAAAATTAAAAAATCTGAAAAATAGATCAATGATAATTTTTAACGATTTATGTAAATTGTTAACTTCAAGAGTAAACTAGTATGTTGTGGCCACCACAAGACTTTCTTTTATACTTTCCTATATTTTACTAAGTGCAAATAATTTATTTATTTTTTTTTTTATTATTATTATCTAGCAGAATGAATGCAAACGATTTGCATCTTAAGAGACAACTAACACTAAATATCCAAATTATGCATTTTTATTGCCTATAAATGGCATCTTAAAAAGTACGTTTTTATAACCCGATAAGAATTCAAATTGGATCATCATAATGTCTCGTAATAGCCTTTTCACATTTCAAGCTTTGTTTGATTATACTCAATAGAACCTGAGATATAGCCTCCTCCTAAATCTCGAAAATTGCTGGTAGCAGTGCCAGCTGTTGATCGGTTGACAAAAATTGATGGGCACTAATTTAGGTCAAGGTGCCTCTACATATAAATTCATATATAATTCTGAACAGTAGTTCCGGAGATACAGTCGCCACAAAATTTTTGTCACACACACACAGGCAGACAGACATTTTCTATAAATGATAAAATCGTTTTCTAGACCTCTCAAAACGTGTAAATCCGTCGAAAACTCGAAGTCAAAAATTTTTATGAATCCAATTCTTTTATTAAATATAGAAGAAAGTAAAAAATGCACTTCAATTTATATGTTCGTAATTTATTGTTTAATACTTATAGTCTGGGGAAAAAATGATGTATTATTCTTTATTGCTTTTTTCCAATGTGGATGTTTAACTTTACTATAATAATTTGTGTAGCATGTATGTGATTCACAGTTAAACATCTGCTATTTAAGGGTCATTGATCACTTTAAATTCCCATAATCAGCAACTTAGCTTCCTCCGGTGACAGTTTTGCTTGGTGCATTATTTATTTGTTCTAGAGAAGGCGATAAAGAATATAATCTGCCTTGATGGCATTCGTTTCCTTTATGTGTTTATTTTACATTACTTTTTTTAATTAAATTATAACAAGTATTCCCTGTATATTTTCTGCATATACAAATGTAAATGGAAGAAAATTCAAAATTTCATTAACATAAAGGCGAGGATTAAAATTCATTGAAAATAAAGATATCTTAAAAAAAAAAAAATGTAAATTAAGAAATAATTTAAATTCTCAAAACGTAAAAACAAGGTTATGTTGTATTTCTTATATGTATATATATATATATATACATATATTAACAATAGTAAATAAAAATTTTAATACAGTACTTTAAAATTTTCATACAATTTCTATAGATGATCAGTTTTCGATTTGTTGAAGAAAAGAAAACGTATACGGATATTTTTTTGTCATGCTTACACGGATTTTTTTTTTTTTTTTTTCAGGTGGGTATCCGCGTATAGGAAAACGGAGCTCCGACACGTGTCTAAAATCAGTTAAAGAGCTATAATTATGTCTACAAATTTATGCTTTCAATTGTAAAATTTTTTTTGAATGATGTTCTCAAGTCGACCCGACTCGTAGAAAGCTTGTTCAAAACCAGGTCATGTCCATTCGCACAGCCGTACGGAATTTTCTGTGTTTTTTCTCCAAAACTCACAGGAAAACTGCTATTGAGTGTACTCCCCTCGAACCTAGGTCCCAAGGGCAGACAAACACCTTCAATTCTCACATTATAACCGAAATGTTTAAATTAGTCCACAAATAGACACTGAATAAAATATTGGAAATTTTTATTAGGTTCATTTGGTTATTATTTATACTCAGAATTTCAGAATTCCTTTTTTAGAAAAAAAAATATATATATATATATATATATATATATATATATATATATATACATATATACTAAGGCCAGGCCATTATGAAACCGGAATCCATTACTTTTTGACATGCTTGAAAAAAAAAAAAAAAAAAAAATCCTTTTTATTTGTAAATACTAGAAATAGGCAAGTATTTCTTATTCATGCACTAAAATATCTCACAGCACTTTTTTTTTTTTTTTATGTAAACTTAAAGACTAATAATTTTTTATAAAAGTGTGTGAAACTGTTTAACCCATATTTCACCCTCGTCCTAAAATAGGACACCATGCATAAGTGATGTTTATGGAAATTCTTTTGAATATTTTAATTCAAATTAAAGACGATATATTATTTAAAAGTCCAATAAATACATATGTGTCTTTATCGTTAGTTTAAATTAACGTTTAATATATGTTTTTTTAATTTTTAAAATGACGATTTTTAAAGATTTATTCATTACATTTTCAACATATTATTTCTTAAAAGGTTTTACATTCAAGAATAATGGATATACAAATTTATTGAAGTAATATTCTACACTTTGTACTGGTAAAACAATTATATAAGTATATATATATATATATATATATATATATATATAATATATATAGATGTTAAAACCCGAATAAACTACTACGTCAGAAACGCCAAAGAAAAATATTGGAAATGCATACAGCTGTTTCGGTAGCCTATAGCGTACTGTCTTCAGTGCAAAAAGGATTCTGAATGAGGAGAAGTGCTCGTATAAGAGCACTTCTCCTGAACGAGCACTTCTCCTGAACGAGCACTATACGAGCACTTCTCCTGATTCAGAATCCTTTTTGCACTGAAGACGGTACGCTATAGGCTACCGAAACAGCTGTATGCATTTCCAATACTTTTCTTTGGCGTTTCTGACGTTTATTCGGGTTTTAATATTCCAACGCCAAGTCTCCTGTTATTATTATATATATAGATGGTCTGTTTTCCTTATATTTCCAAATGTCCTAAATTATTGTCCTACTTTTAGGACAGCCTGTACCGATTAAACTAATGAAAAGTTGGTAAGTTTTTTGATTTTGTGTGTATACACAGACATTGAAAAACATTTTTTCAATGCTTGGTAGGATATGGGTTAAACGGGAAAAAAAGGAGGGGGGGGGGGAGATTTCTTTGTGTCAGCCATAATACTCTTAAAAGCGATTACAGAAATTCTAAATGATTTTGAAGGGTTGATATTTAATTGCAGTTTTATTTTTAAACGTAGCTATGACTGCTAAAAATGCCATATTGTTTATTAATTAATGCTTAGAACAAGAAAATGCTACCTTTTTTTTTCTTTTAAAGTATATAATGTTATTATTTCGTAAAAATAAATAAATAAACAAGGGAATAAATTAAAAGAAAAAATGAAAAGAAAGGAAGAAATAATATTTAAAGTTGTAGCGCTAAATTCAAACTCTTACGAATATATTAGCCTATCGATATTGAGCCATCTTCCCTATCATTTAAAAGAATATAGACGGCGCTGTCACCATTCTCATCAAAATATCTAATGATATTTTGCCGATCATTAAAATGAAGTGAAACTATTTTATTTTGTTTTCAGAAGTCAGAAGTTCGTCGGCTCTCGCTGAGAGATGTAGCTGTTTTCGTGTAAGACGCCCCTGTGGCCATGGGCCGCAGGCAGCGGCCTGTAAGAATATTCGTTCTTATGTATCCTAACGTTCTGTTTACTGCGCGCGATGTATATAGTTATTGTGATTGTGCTTTATTATAATTAAAATATTAAGTAATGGAATGCCAGAGCTCGTTCTTTCAATGTTCTAAGGTGTCATTGCGTTAAAAAATTAAGATAATTTTTTTTTTTTTTTTTTTTTTAAGTCTTAAAACGTAAAAAAAAATTAAAAATGTAAAAATCTCTAACACCAAGTTTATATGTGTCTCCTATTAAACATACACTAACACGCATTAAAATTAATGACAGACAGTTATAAATTTATAGTAATTCGCTTGCACTTTGAGACAGAGAAAAAAAATAAAAAGCAAGCCTTTCATTCAATATCTACAGTATATAAAAGTCATAGTTGTGGTATGGTCAGTGTCTTTGATTGAAGGAAAACTGTGATGCTTAGGCGTTTTAGAGTGAATAAACTCATCGGGTTCATTTTCAACTTTCATCCAGTATTTGTTTATCTTACTCAGCGAGAATTTTTTGACATGCTTAGTTTATAATCTGCGTTAAAAGATGTTAATGTTTTTTTTTTTTTTTTTTTTTTTTTTTTTTTTTTTTAACATACATGTATATAGATACAGCATAATTGATTATCCGCAAAATTGAGAGCCATGGGTTTCGTACATAAACCGCAAAAAGGCTGAACATGAAATTGAAATGACATAAAATGCATTCTAGCTTAAAAACTTGAATGTATCGTATATAAAACATAATACAAACAATGAAAATATTTATAAAAAGTAAAATTATTTGTACAGTCGAACCTCATTAACGTGAATCTCATGGGGGATAAAAAATTTGTTCATGTTATCAGTAGTTCATGTTATCAGTAACTAATCTTCTTTTTGACGGGGATTGTGGAAACAGTTCATGTTAAAAGTAATTCACGTCAACGAGGTTTGACTATACTTCATATACTATAGGATGTAAAAAACATAAAGAAAAAAAGTGAACTTAAGATGAAGCCATGGTTCAATTTGTAATCTAATTTATGCTCTAAATTAAACAGTACCGCAGACATGCAAACATTTAGTTTATTCCACAGAATTGTGAATAACCGCCACATTTTCACACCACTTTATTTGTAGAAAAATATTCTCCAATATTTAATTACGATTGAATATTAAAGAAAGTACCCGCAAGGAAAACTGGTGTGAAAAAAAAAAAAAAAAAAAAAAAAAGCGGTCACATCAATGTTTTGAAATAAATTGAAATCTTGACGTGTTTGGTAGCGTATTCTACTGGAGAACAAATAAAGCAAAAACCACATAATTCTTTATATTTACTTTTTTTTTTTTTTTTAACCTATCATTTGTATCTGTTTATTGTTGATGATTAAAAAAAAAAAAAAAAAAAAAAAAAACTTTCTTCTGATTTCACCCATTTCCCGCTCCACGAATTATCCACAACGTGTGTAATCCGTTTGCGGATAATCGAGAGTTTACCGTATATATATATACAGATTATTACGGGTAAATCGAATTGCAGAAGTCGGTCGATACAGGTTTTGGGTTTTTCTTTTTTTGAGCGCATTTTAAATGCAAACTATTTTGTATGTGGTGAAGGTGGGGGGAGAAAAGTAAATCTTTTTCTTTAGCAATTTTTCTAAAAGTTAACTAATCGTGTTCAGGACATCCGAAAACGTTTAAATCCATCGAAAAACGGAGATCGAAAATTTTTACGAATCCAATATATGTATTTTTTTCTCGTTTATATTGATTTTTCAAAAAAAAACGAGAAAAATAAAATAAAATCCTTATTTATTTATTTATTTATTTATTTATTTATTATTATTATTATTATTTCATTTGGTCAAAATATTTAAAAAGCGCAATAAATAAATCAATAAAAATAAAAATAGCACATTCTTTTCCTTAAAATATGAAATTGCGTTCTTAAGCAGCAGTTACATATATATTAATGTTAAATTTCTTTTATGCTATTTCTATTTGGTGACAAAGGGAAAAAGAAAAAAATTGTTTTCATTTACTCTACTTTGTCCGAAAGAAATAGATCTCTCGTTCCAATAGCTTATTTCATGACAAAAGTTCAGGGCTGGAAGTTTCCGTCTTTCTTCAAGATATTTTCAAAATCTGAATGGCAATTTTTATCATAAAATAAACCAAAAAATTATCGTTACTGAATAATGGCTGGAAAATGTCCTGAAAAAAAGGAGGGTGTTTCGAATTCTACAGAAATTAAAAATTCTGGAAACAGTAAACGTAAGATTATTTAAAAAAGCAGATAAATATAATATAAAATCTAATTTCAATAGGTATATCTGTTATAGCAGATATCGATTTTGAAAATAAATAAATAAATACATAAAATAAAATAAATTCAATAAATAAAAAGAGAGAAAAATCTTCCGGGATTCAAAAACCCCACTATCGGATCACAGTTATTTAACAGCAGCGCTACCTGTCGGCCGATATACACATAAATTTAAACTAGCGTAGTTGTCTGGCCAAATTTTTCAAAGGTCGTTTGGATGGTGAGCAAACATCCAGGTTCAGATTATAAAACGGGCATAGAATGCAACTGGCGCCAAATTTCGGCTGATTGTCGAAATTTGCTACAGGCAGAATTTTCAAAAGTGTTTGCAGGGTGAGTGAACAGGCGGTCGTAGATTTTGAAACAGGAAAACAACGTCGAAGACGTCACCGAGCAGGAGTTTAATACGGTGAATTTTCTGAAGGATCGCAAACCCACTGGTCGCCGAAGGCGAATTTGTAAGCTATACTGAAACAAAAGAACTTTCATCCTGATTTAGTTAAATTAATTATTTAATTTTTTTTTATAATTCTACCTCTATTTAAATTGGTATTAAAATTCTTAAAATAAAGAAAATTGGAATGTAAAATTAGAATTTCGTTTAAAATGACCTAATGAAATCTTCAAATTAAGCTCTAAGGATCTCTACACAAATTAAGTTTAATATAAAATTGAATATGACAAGGAACATTCAAGGTCAAAGTCATTGAATATGACCCTAAAGCGCTCCCAATTTTTGCACTGATTCGGCCCCAGAAATATACCTCTTTTAATTTTTTAAATAAACTATGTGCATCATACTGTTATGCGAACATTCTTTGCTATTAAAAAAAAAAAAAAAAAAAAAAAAAAAAAAAGTCAAATAATATCTTAAGGACTATGTTTTTATACTTGTTATATTATTTATCTTGAAGTCAAAGAGAATACATTTCAAGTTCAAGTTAAGAAAATCTTCTTTTAACCCTAGAACTCTAGCGTGTTAATAAATACTCTATCACTAGAGATACCTAAAATTGACGCGCTCATATAAAAGTCGTTTTATTTGCTTATATTACATTAATATTGTTTTTAAATATGTTTAATTATTTGCTGTTTTACCCAATATTACTAATTTTTCATTATCTGAATAATTAATTCGAAGCACTCAAACTCAAACAAGTGTATCGATAGTAGGGAAAGTGCAGAAAAAAACCATTAAATGAAGACCGCACATAAAATTTACGTACCACTAGTGTTCTAGGGTTAAAAATTAATTTGTAATCATAAACATATTCAATTTGTTATGATAAATTGCTTAATAAATAATTAATATTTTTTGTTGAATTTCATGAGTGCAAGTTTATACACGTTAACACAAATCTGTTCATATAAAAAAGTGCATTTAGCACTTCCTTGGCCAGCATATAACTTGATAAATGTAATTGTATGAAAAACCTTTAAAATGACTATACTGAATGATTAATAAGAAACATTTTTTTTTAATTAATTGTAAATCGTTAAGAGAAACGTTGTAGGTGTCATGAACTAGACATGCTACAATATGTTTACAACTAATGCGTTTTAACGAAATTTTAATTAATCAATACAAAATGTTAATATAAAAATTAAAAACTAACCTTTCTGATGAATGGACATTCTTCATTCCATGCACTTCACGTTGTTCATTCCTCGTTCATGGTTCATCTGCATCTGAGTTCAGAGACGCAGATGTTATGCTTCCACAAGCAGATGTTCCTGTCTAAAGTCCACAGGAAGTCGATTTTACAGCATTTAGTGCTTGAATTTATTTCACAGCATAAATACTTGAAAATATACCGCAGAAAGTGCAGGAAAAATTACAACATTTTTTTACAGTGTACAGACAGACACCATACAAATTTTGTCATTTTCGGATTCCTCACACCTGAAAACGTGTAGAAAAGTCAAAAAACCGAGGTCGAAAATTTTCACGATTACCTAAGTTCCCCATACCTATAGTATGATGGGGAACTAAAAAGTTGACACCAGTTTACCTGTGATAACCAACTAATATGACTGTCGTAAAGACAGCTAAAGACTTTATATAGCAAATTAAAAAAAATGTAGAGTTGGTTTTTGAAACACCCATTTGAGAAATACATAAAAACTGATCTAAATAATCAGAAACATATCAATTTTTTTTGCTAACCAATTAATTCAGACAAAAAGATATTTAGACAGAGGTTTATAGCAAAATTAATGAAGATACCGATGTTGGTAATCCATCTAATTTTATCAAAACTTTTTTGCAAACAAACCTGTAGAACCTCTTTTTTTTTTTTTTTTTTTTTTTTTTTTTAGAAATTGAATACAGAGTTAAAATTGGACTACGAAATCAGAACACGTAACAATTTTCATGCAAGTAAACAATAAAAAGCATCTGCAAGATGGTATATATGGTGATTTTAAAGAAAATCGTTAAAATGGCTTTTGAGACACAAACAAAAATAAAATGTGACCTGATTAACATCTTTCCAATTTTTTACCAAAATTTGGTAAACACATTTGTACACCTAACTTGTCTTCATTATAAAGTTATATTGTTTTTACTTTTTTTTCGTTTTTAAGATGTGACAAACAAAAACTCCCCCCCCCCCCACACACACACACATCCTTCCCCACATGTGAATGATGTTTAAAAAATCACATTTCGTAAATAAATCCAGCACGGCTTCACAAATTTTCTCTCTTAAAAGTACGAAAAAAAAAAAGAAAAAAGAAAGAACAATAATTCTTAATCGCTAATTTTAAAAAAATTGCGAAACTCTCGCCAAAGAAAAAATCAGTGCTCCCATAAGCAGGCGACTGGAAACCTAAAATTCAGAGATGCCTATACAGCTAATGGCAAATCTATCGGTCAGGCTTAGTGCGACAATGGCTCAATGTTTTACGTAACTTGTGGATGTAAGCATCACGCCGGCATATGAACACACTTAAATGAATAAGGAACTGTTATTTGCACTGCTTGATGTCTAGTACTGATAAACCAAAATTTGTTAGGTTGCAGTTTCTGCATATTGTTTAGAAGAACAACATTTCTAATTGACCATACAGGAAGATAACATAAAAAATAATTTGGATATCAAAGAAAAAACTCATAACTCGGATCATACACCAATGGCGGTCAAATTGCAACAAAATCCTTTTTTAGGTAAAGCATTGTTTTGGAAAAAACGACAAAGTGCAGGATACAATTTAATTCGAATTCTGATTAACCCCTTAACGCGCGGCGTCCTCGCTGCGAGGACGCAAAATTTAAGATCCAGCTGCAAAAATTCATCCCGGAAATTTTTTAGCAAAAATTTACGTTTATAACATATCAGAAAAGGCCGGGTTTTTTTAACCTTAAAAATTAAAATTTCTTTCGGTTTAATTTAGTTCATTCATGCGCCGCAAAGGGTTAATCTTTTGCCTGTAAAATTATGCAACATGAAGAACTCTACTTAAATTTTGTTTTTTAGTTGTAATCAAGTGTCAATTTAGGAATTTTGATTAATTAGTATGCAGCATAAATTGCTTTCTCACAGAACTTGTGAGTTATTTGAAACATATTATGTAATTCGTAAAAAAATATATAATAATTATAGATAAAAATTGTGAATATTTACGTAAGTATCTATCACATTTGATTTATTTTCCATTAAATTATTTTTCAGAATTTAATATAAATCAAAGTATTTCTATGATGTACAGATAAGCGCAGTTAATTCAATGTTCCCATTAGAGGGTGGGATTACGAGAATCTCAAAATATTTTGAAAAATCTCATTCAAAAATACATCATAAGGGGGATTCCCATAAGGGGAATTTTTTCACATTGCTCTATGAGTATTTCATCAATTTTTTAGTTCAGTTAGATAATATATTAATTGCTTTGAAGCCTGTAGCGTTCCCCCTTTTTATAACCTATAAAATTTCTTGATTTAAAAAAAAAGAAGAAATATTATGTAATTATTTCAAAATACTTGTTAATTATAAATATTTGTTAAGAGGATATATGAAGAGGATATATGAACAACTACGAAGTGTGAAGGCTAAAAATTGCAATAATTATATGTTACATAATTTAGGTTATTCCAGTTACTGCACTCTTTGAATGCTCAAAATAAAATTGAAAATAAACTTTAAAACAGATTAAGTAATAACATGAGCAATTCCTTCTGCATTTCTGATGAAAATTTAGATTCTGAATGCTGAAACAGTACCTTTCCTCAGTCAAAAAAAGGGAAAGAAAATGAATAAATTTCCATTTTTAACACGATTTTTTTTTTTTTTTTTTTTTTTTTAAATTGTTTTATTTGCAATCGTAATTCTCTAATAAGAAATTTACAAAAAGTAATTTCTCACTTAAATTTGAAATATCCCACTTTTTTATTTTTTGTTAACAATAAAGTGCATACGCATCTCTATGTGTAAAGTTCATGCCTTTGTATGAGTTCTAGAGTATTGTGTATATTTTTTAGCACTGGAAACCTCTTTTATTTATTTATTTATTTTCTTTGCTTTTTATATGTTTATTTAAAATGTTACCATTTACATTTTTTCTCTCTGCTGCATGTGTATATCTTATTAAGTATATTAAAAAAATTATATATGCTTACAATATTTGCGAGATTATACCTCATTTCTATATGGCACCGAAAATAATCAACAAACTATATAGAATGATGGTATTTATTTACTCAGCATAGCGTTTTAAAAAAATAACTCAGCAGTTTGTATAATGCAACCAAAACATACAATTTACAATTAAAATTAAAAAATAAACAAAATACATAATGGAAGTATCTAATAATAAAAATACTTATCCTCGGTGCAACACATAAATATTGATAAAGCTCGATGCAATTTTCATCAGGTGCAATCTCGCGTAAATTGTAATAATCTAACATTTTGAATATACTATTCGCACACAAAACATTAAAAAATGCAAACAGTAATATTTCATATAAATATATAAAATGTAGTAAAAAGGTTAAAATGCTAACAGTAACATTTAATAGAAACGTATACACATGTTAACAGGAACACTAAACAAAATATCTATCACGATATGATTACAATACTCCAGAATTCATGACAAATATAAACTTTAACTAAGTAAAAGAAATAAGATAATAATAATAATAATAATAATAATAATAAATAATGCATTATACACCTTACAGTTTTTAATTATAGAAAATTGTGAAATTTTTATCCAATATTAAAAATACCGTATGATCTCGAGTCTCAACTCTCGAGATGGCATGAGCCAAATTCGTATTCTGATCGGTTCAGGTTTCAGAGTTCGTTCGCTCTCGGTATCCGAAAAGCCCTCTCAGCGATTGGTCACTGGTTTCCTCTAAAGAAAGGAACAGCCTTCGCGCATGCCCAGATCGTGCGATTTTGGTCTTAAAAAAATACCTTTGTGATTTAATATAATAGATTTAAATAATTATTATTATTTCCTTTTTATAAATGAAATAAAATGCTTGATCATTTTTTCTATTTCTAATTATAGTCTTTATCAATTATAAATTAAATTTATAATTCCAAAGATGATTTCATTTTTTATAAATGAATTATTATTTTCTTCTATATATGCACTATCTACCAATAAGTATTTGGACATAGTCGATTTTAGACGTTTTGTCAAATATCTAGAAAAATTCTTTAGGAATCATCTTGAAACTTTAGAAGTATAAAAAACATGTTACATATCATATATTTCAGCAAAAGTTTTGTCCTCAAGAGAAAAAGGGGACAGCTAAAAAAAAAAAACTAAATAGTTTGCATTACCCTGTAAAAAGTAACGCTAGAAATGCGTTTTGGCTGTAGCATATGATTATAAAAATTCTTCTAATTATTTGCACAAATTTTTATGAGGCTACTACATATATTCACAGAGATACAACGGTTTCTTTAAAAAATTGAAAAAAAAAAAAAAAAAAGAGCCCCTTGTTTAATTATAACACTTAGGGTATTAGACTTAGTGCAAAGCCATTTTTAGGAAACTTCACATTCTACATTAGACACAGAATACTGCAATCAGAATGCAAAAAGGTTAAATATCTTACGAAATATGAGCATTTTTACGAAATAATTTTTAACAATGCATGTGCAAGCTTTATAAAATTTCATTTGCATAATATAACAGCCAAAAGTATTGAGCTACTTATATGAAAACCTCAAAGAAATATCGTGTAAATTCAAAAAATTATGAGAGACAGAATAAAAGAATTTCAGTTCATATCAAATAAAAGCTAAACTATAAGGGGCTTTACTCACATTTTTATTTTAATTCAATCAATGCCTAATTATAATACAGTGTTTGCTGACTGCAAATAAATATTGATAAAACCCTCTAGCATATTCAAATTATTTGGAGAGGATCTGAAATTCTGTTCATTCTATAGCTGATAATTCTTTGAATTTACACGATATTATTTTGGGGGTTTCATATAAGTAGCTCAATGCTATTGGCTATTAAATTACACAAATGAATTTTTTAAAAGCTTGCACATGCGTAGTTCAAAACTATTTAGTGAAAATGATCGTTCATGTTAAATAAAAGCTAAACCATAAGGGGCTTTACTCACAATTTTATTTTAATTCAAACAATGCCCAATGATAATACAGTGTTTACTGATTGCAAATAAATATTGATAAAACCCCCTAGCATCTTCAATTTATTTGGAGAGGAGCTGAAATTCTGCTCATTCTGTAGCTGATAACTCTTTGAATTTACACGATATTATTTTGGGGTTTTCATATAAGTAGCTCAATGCTATTGGCTATTAAATTACACAAATGAATTTTTTAAAAGCTTGCACATGCGTTGTTCGAAACTATTTACTAAAAATGATCATATTTCGTAAGATATTTAACATTTTTGCATCCTGATCGCAGTATGCTGTGCCTATTGTAGTATGCCAAGTTTCCCAAAAGTGACTTTGCACTGGGTCTAATAACGTAAGTGTAACTCCAGTTTTCAATGAATTTACACGTGTTTAGACCTCCTGAACAGGATTTGACTGTTTTTAGAAAATGTCTGTCTGTGTGTCTGTGTGATTGTCTGTTTGTGTGTATCACAAATTTTGTGGACGCTTTATGTCATGAATTAATGAACGAAATTTAACCAAACTTGGTATTTAGTTGGACAGTGACATAAACTGGCGCTGATTAGATTTGAGGATCAATCGCTTAAGAGATGGCGCTGTCATCTCATATTTTCTAAATTTTTAACATGGCAGTATGGGACAAAATTTCATATAAATGTATGTAATGAGAGTTATTTTTAACGTGTGAATGTAAAATTCATATGAAAATGTTGATAATGGTAGTGGTAAATGAGGAAAAACAGTTTGTGCATGTGGAATCATCGCTCTCCCCCCTTATGAGAGCAAGTACTCCTCCCCCCCCTCGGGGTTGTAAATTTTCAATATGGTATCTTCTAAAAAGTCTCGTCACTACCTTTGAAACGAATGGTTGAACCATAGATCTGCGATAATTTAAATCAAAGTTATCGATTTTTTTTTTTCATTTTTTAACAAAAAAAAAAAAAAAAAAAAAAAAAAAAAAAAAAAAGGAAAAAAGGCATTTCTTCTGATGTTGGCACAAAACAGACTTTGTTTTCGGCATTTAGTGTTTCTGTCAGATAAAAATAGTCTGCATTTATCATGGAAAATAATTTTCATAAATAATAATTTAATAAATAATTTGTACTGTATGAATTTGCGTAAAATTATATAGAAGAAAGTTTTGTGGTGGCCACATCATACTAATTTTTATTTGCATTCCTTGCTATTCAGTATGATTCTTAATTAGTAGTTATTTTCTCCTTAATTATTAATTAAACTTTTTTTTTTTCTTTGTTTCAGTTTAAAAAAAATGTATATATATATTTTTAAATAAGCATTTAAATTACAATGATAAATTATTTATTTAAAACAAATATTTTTCTTATTTAAAATACAATAACCTAATGAATATAGAACCCGGGAACTTTTTATGAGAGGGCAAATGTTCTGTAACTCACCTATAGTTTGGCTTACGATGCTGTTGCTAAGTTATATTATACTGTTATAAATTAGTATCCTTACAAATCTTCCATTATGAATGATGAATTCACACGATTTAACTTATAATTTACAGCTCTGAGAACTTCATAATTGGTTATCTTTAGAAGGTTATTTTTTAAACTTTAATATTAGTTAAAAGCAACAGATCTGTCGTCGCTCGTACACTTTCTAATCGACCATCTTTAAAACTAATGATTAAATGTATACAGCGTTCACAATATAATAATAATAATACTTTTAAAAGGTTTTTTATTTGTTTATTTATTTATATATTTAAAAATAACATATACATATTTTTTGTTTTCTTATTCATCAGTTTTCATAAAAAAAAAAAAAAAAAAAAAAAAAAAAAAAAAAAGCTGATATTTTTACTATTAAATTCTCTTTATATCATATACTCATTGTGATTGGTCAATTAGTATCCGATTCTGATAGAGTTTCAGTCTCTTAGTTTGGCTTCTGATAGGGGCTTCTGGTCAGTTCAAAAAATGATTGTCAGGAACAGAGCCTGATTAAGGGGGAAGCACACATTATCTCCGCTCTCACCGGAATATTTTTACAATTATTTTTTACTTCATGTCATAAAAATTCCACGCTTTGACGAGGAAATATTTTTTATAAAAAATGAACGGTGTAAAACAATCCAATTTACTCACCGTTATTAGACACCAGAATTCTTTTAAAATAATTTTTAATGAGAATTTTCTGTTTATTATAGGAGGAAAGTATCTGTTAAAAAATAACGATGTAAGTATAAATAATGTGTGCTTCCCCCTTAATCAGGCTCTGGTCAGGAACATTTTGTCACGATGTTGCAAATCTGATATCGAGAAGTTAAAAAACTCGGAAACATTCTGATGTGTTCGTTGTAGGTGACAAAATAACAAAATGTAGCAAGCCTTGAATCAATATGCCTTGGTATGAATCAGGTCATCAATGTTTTTAACACTTTTCGCGACCGCTGACGTAGATTCACGTCATTTGAAAATCTGTAACTCCGCCAGTGGGTGTTTCATTCGCAATTTGCATGTTATTTATTTCTTAAGAATATACCCAATATTCATATTTGTTCAATCAAATACTATGGATACAAATACTTTGATTAGAAAGAATATTTTTATAATGCATATGCACTTGTAACATAAATGTGAATACAGAAAATTTTGGGCTAAAATATTCTAACTTGGGAGAATAACGCCCACAGGCGTAACTTACTGAAGAAAAACAAACAAACATGAGGTCGCGAAAGTGTTAACTATTTTTGGCTCACAATTGACAGAAATTCGTTAAAATAAAGATACAATTTAAAGTGGTGGCGGTTTCGTTCTGCATAACGAGGTTCTTCGATACCGCTTTTTTTCTATTAATTATCATTTTATTAAAACACAGAATTTATATCATAAATAAGTTAAAAATTATTGTTAAAACATAGTAATGATAGTGTGTCCCGTTATTAAACAGAGTCTGCTTACACGGCCAACAAATGTTAAAGTTGTTAACAAGTTTCTGAACATCAGAAAATAACAACAAATTCTGACAAATTGAAATCTACATAAAAAATAAAAATAAATAAATAAATAAATAAATAAAATGAAAAAAAGAAAATAATAATAAAACCTTTTTATATGCGTTGCTTATTACGTAGTAAAGTTGCTTACTGAGATTTCTAAATTAATTGTTGTGATATGCAACCAAAAGCTTTGTTTTTTAGTGAAAATAAAAATAATTTTATTAGTTTTGTTATTAAAATTAAGATACATCTATGAAAAAAATTTAATAATGTTTAGAAAAGTCATATTATTTTAAACTTTGAACTAAAATTCTTAACAGCATAACTCAATTTTTTTTAAAGAAAGTTTTTAAAATGAGATAGTTAACCTTTCTGGGACCATGTAATTACTTTCATTTAAAATCAAGGGCCACAAAACTTTTAAAAATATGTTAATTAATTTTTTCGGCTAAGTTAAAAAAATGAAATTCATTAAAAATTTCGGGGATGGATTTTTGCATTTGGGAAATAAAATTAGGGGGATTGTACATACCTGTCATACTTCTAATTTACCCTTTACCAGCCCTATTTAATTTCACTCTTCTGGCCAGTGATGACAAATTTAGGGATTATTCAATATCCACCACTAAATTTTAACCATAGCGTTTGCCTAATCACTTCAAAAGTTATTCATCCATTATGTATAACAAATATCACTCTTCAAAATTATTGGTAATATTTGAATAAAATAATCACGAAATTTCTCAATACTCATTAAAGCGTTAGGGCCGGCAAAGAGTTAATAATTCGCAAAATTGTTTGTATTCGCCCATTTTTTCAAATAACGTTATTTTAGAAGAATTGTCTCCGAATGAAATTACGATTAAATAAAAAGACGAATACAGAGATAGAACACAGATCAAAAGACATTTTAACACGTGAGATGCCAAAATAATTAAATGTTAACGAAATATCGGTGAGATGGTTTTTAGCAAGGTATAAATTCGTTTGACTGTTTAAATTGGATATTTGGCTGTAAGCGGATACGTTGCTCATCCAAGCGAGATGATCGCAAGTTGAAAAGTAAAAGTTTAAAAAATCGATTTGTATCATGTTACAGAACTTAGAAAAGATTAAAAAAAATGGGTATAGCAAAATGTTTTCTTTATAAACAGTGCTGGAACAAATAAACGAAGCAGGTTACAAACCAGAACTGTAAAAAGAGTCATTATTAAGGAAAATAATTAAAAAAAAAAAAAAAATGTCACTTAATTAATGGGCTGAACCGGTTTTCTCTGATGAGTCAAGTTTAATTTATTTCGAGCTGCTAAAAAAAACTAATAGGACGACGAAAATGTTGTCGACGTAATGAAAATTTCACTCTTCGCAAGGTACTTGGGATCATTTAAAATACATTTCCACCGGAATTCACGAACAAAACTAAAATAAAAGAAATTGACGACATTTTCTGCTTTGTTGTAAGAGCAAAATTTTGCTAAAAATATTCCGGAATGAGGTTATGTAGTTGGAACTTAATAATTGCGTCCTCGCAAAGGGTTAAAACAGTGACAAGTTCTTCGTACGTTATGGTATGGAGGTGGATAACTTTTCATTTTCAAGGGATCAATTAACTCGGAATAAAACACGGCCATTATAAAAATGGCGCCTGATCGACTATTTTTAAAGTATCGCAGACTTTTCCGCAAACAGCATTTCAAGATAATGATGCACCTTGCTAAAGGGCGTCTGTGGTGCGTTTATTCGATTAAAATTTTTAAAAATTTTCATTGAGCACCTGTAATTCTGTAAGTAATCATAGCTGTTTTCAATTTAAGTTAAATGCCACAAGGAATACCGTAGAATTCTTCTTTACCAGACCTGGAAATAGCTCTAATCTCAAGCCTCTCTAAAATGTTTAGCGTATAAAAGGGCGGTGGAGAGGGGGGAGGATTTGAAATTTGCAGCATGCAACTCTGCAATAACTAGAAAAAATTATTTATGATATTTTGTACGGTGAAATTTCTGAGACTTATGTTAAAACACTGTATAATATTATGCCATTGCGCATTAAAGCAGTAATTCCGTATAAAGGTGTAATTAACCCAATGCAAAATACGTATTTTTATTAAGTAATTGTTTATATCCAACAAATAAGTAGTTTTACTTCATGTATTAAAACATAACTTGTTTGTTTCATATAATAAGTCATAATAGAATACAAAGTATATGTTTATTATATTACGTTTGAAAAGAAAATTTTACGTAAATTTTTATTAAGTACTTTGTAGAGTGTAATAAAGCGTGTCATTAAATCGAAAATGTACGTACAAAGGCATCATTCTTTGGTATTATGCAAGCATAACAGTTTTATTTGTTTCAACGATTAGTTTTGAAGTTATTACAAATAAAAAAGGTATAAGTCAATTTTTCTGCAGTGCGTATTTTTTTTTTTTTTTTTTTTTTTGTCCCTTTGTGTATGTTGCCATATCTTGTCGGTCTTTGAACCATAAAACTCTGGAATAGGAGTCCTTAATTCTACGAAAAAGCTACGTCCTACACTCAGAGCCTGATTTAGGCCGGGGCACTCTCTCACCGGAATACTTTTACAATTATTTTTTACTGCATATCATAGAAATTCCACGTTTTGGCTAGGAAATTATTTTTATAAAAAATGAACGGTGTAAAACAATCAAATTTACTCATGATTATTATACACCAGAATTCGTTTAAAATAATTTTTAATAAGAATTTTTTGTTTATTATAAGAGGAAAGTACTGCTTAAAAAATAATGGTGTAAGTGTAAATAATGTGTGCCCCGGTCTAAATCAGTCCCTGCCTACACTAGAAAAGTGTTGCTAAATTATCGCATGATTATATTTTCCTTCAGATAGGTGGTGTTGGTGATGTTAGGCCAATTGACTGCACTAAGGTCCTAGGCCTGAGGGGGGCTGTCCTCCATGGGGGTCTTTCTAGGGGTCCTTGTTCATGCATACGCATGTTTCGGAGAAAGCCATGTAAATTTCTGAACGGCTATGCCGACGATTGTGACCTGGGACTGAACCTACCATTTCACTCCATCAGATAGGATTGTTACAATACTTACGTTAGGAATGATGAGTACATACGCAGTGATTTAAAACTTCAGCTATTAGGATATTTAATCTGATTTAAAAAAATGAAACTTTTTATTTGTTAATATTAGACTGTTTTTAGTTTTTCTGCTTTAAGATAAAAGCAAAAACCTTTCTTCGCTCAGAAAACGCACAGAAATTCCGCTTTAGTAAGTTCACAAGTTTTCTAAGCAAATATCTTTTAAATAGAGAACAAAATGTATACTACAATGTTCAAGTAAAAGAATTAACAGTTTTGAAATTTCTTCCCAAAAAGTATAATATATGTACATTTTTTTTTTGGTTTAAAAAAATAAAAATAGCTGTGTCAGTCAATGCTAATATAGTGTTTGTTGATTGTAAATAAATATTGATAAAAGTCCCCGTCATTTTTCTTCTTCTTTTAATAAATTAATTAGCGGTTCTCCACTACATATACAACAATTTTTTTCGTTTTTTTACTATTATTCTAAATATTTCTTTTTAATTTCACAGGGAATGATAAAGCATAATTCTCATTGTGTGCATTTAAACGAAATTTTTATCATACATTGCCATATTAAAAATTCAGAAAAAGCTGGATGACTGCGCAACCTGTTGCGTAATTTGCATTAAAAGTTGATAGGCACTAATTTTTTGTCAGGGTGCAATTTCATGTAAATTTGCATGGAATTCTATGCATTAGTTCTCGAGCTGTAGCTGGGAGAATATTTTTACCATAGATAGACAGATGGACAGACATTTTCTAAAATTGATTTAATTATATTCAGGAGCTCTTTCAACGTGTCCATAGAAATCCAAAAGTGAAAAATTTTACAAAACAATAGAATAAAGTAAAACGTTAAAAGTCATATTAAAGTCAAAAATATTGTCGAGCAAGTTTTGTAACTTCTAAATAAAATTACCAAACTATCCAGGGTCAATTAATACGAGGGCATATGCTAAACACTTTATTTTAACAAATATTTTTGGCTTACATTAAACAAAATATCCTAATTAAAATAAAGATATATTGTTTTATTAACTCCGACCACAGAAGAGAGGTATCTTGAATTTGAAACATTTGCATGTGTGTTTGTGTGTGTGTATCTGCATGTGGCACTGTAGCATCAAACAAATAGATCTATTTCAAGGCGGTTTTTCTTTTAAAAGAACATTGATTTAATTGGGATGTTTCTTAGGCATGTTTGGTGAAAATCTGTTAGCTAGATTTTTTAAATTTATTATTATTATTTTTTTTTCTTTCAGGCCTTTTTGCATTGATATTTTAAAATTTGCGAGCTGATAATCTTCCAACTTCCAAATGATGTTTGATCATTATTTACATGGCAGAGCTGCCAACCTAATCCGGAAAATTGCTAGTACCGCCCCTTTTCTACACCACTTAATTTTTAAAGTAATTTTCTTCAAATATATTTGCGATGAATTAAGAAGAAAAACACTCTAAAAAGTGACTGGTGTAGAAAAAGGGGCGGTACTAACAATTTGCCGGATTAGGTTGGCAGCTCTGACATAGTATTTAGGATTGGAGTATAAGACTGCTTAAAAAAAAAAAAAAAAAAAAAAAAAAAAAACGCGAAACTGAGTGATTTTCAACAGAACTTTTTTTTTAATTAAAAATTGGGTATAAATAGTGATTAAAAGTTAAGAGTTGAAAAATTACTAAATTCGGTTGAAAATTAAGGCTTTTATAGAGATATATATTTTTTTAATTAATTAAAATAAGATTTTTTTTCCAGGCCGTTATGCATTGTTATTTTGAAATTTGTGAGCTGTCAATCTTTCTGCTTTTAATCCATGTTAGATGATAAGTGATGTTATTATTATTATTATTATTACTGGAATATAAAACCACGATTTTGACAAAAATTAAAAATAGTCTAAAAATAGCAATTAGGAGTTCACAGTCCAAAAAATACTAAATTCGGTTGAAATTTAGAGATTTTAAAGAATAATGATGACTAAAAAGAATAATTAAATTAAACGCCATCTCAGCAGTACCATTTTATAAGTAGCGAGCTAGCCGTTCTTCCCACTGAAAATTATAGATTTTACAGAAAAATAACATTTAATTTTATTCAACGTCCGGTGTTTTTATGAAGCTATATTTACATTTGCAAAATAGTGATAAAATGGCAATATTAAAATTTTTCCTCCGACTCCACTATTTCCTGTAAATAAAATTTTTTAGTAAATATCAGAATTTCTACTGCAAATGATTTAAAATTGATTGTTAAAAAAAAAAAAAAAATGGTGACAGTGATCTTCGGCCCGTTGAAACTTTCAAAATTGTTGAAATTCAAATTTACAGTATTTGTCCATAAGTTACATTAAAATTTTTTAAAAGAAATTACTCTCCTGGTATTCAGGAATGAAAGTTACAGGTTTTTGGCTATTAATGTTTTCTTTTCATAAACTCTATCCTGTTTAACCCTTTACTGGTCCTAACGCACTAAAGCGCTCTAAACCTGTCACCAATAATTTTGAGGCATGATATTTGATATACATAATGGACGAATACCATTCTAAGTCATTAGGCAACCGTTACAGTTAAAGTTTAGTGCTGAATATTGAATAGAAAAGTACCTTAATTTGGCAACACTTTCCAGAGGAATGAATTTAAATCGGACTGGCAAAGGATTAATCACGCACACACACAAACAAACAAACAAACAAAAAGTAATAACAGAACACATTACAGTTCCTAAGTCTCCCGATTTCGGCGGGAAGCTTTATACTAGGAATTTTTTACACTAATTTTCATTTTATCGAATAGTAGAAAAATAATAGGATGTATTTCTATTAAAAAATGGTGGTGAAAAATCTTATTTAAGAATGAAAAATGTTGGGAAGTATGCGATACATGTTTCTCTATGGAACTACAAGCTAAATCGATTGGAATTCTGAGCCCTGCAATTTTGCTTTCAAAAACAAGAATTATATTACAAATAATTGTATTTTGGTCAAATATTTTGTATTTTAAATGAGTGAAGAATCTTGCTTTAATTTTGATTTCCAATTGTTTTATAATGCAAGATTAAACTAAAAGTTTATATTGGCATTGTTTACCAAACTAATGTGTGTGCCATAACTCGAACACGTGCACTTATAAATATAAATGTTGGTATATCCCGAAATTTATGTGAATAGTAAATATTCCTCATAGTAAAATTTTCAAAAACTAATTTTCCATCAAATTCTTTATCAAGTAGGAGACATTAGTGAACAGATTGTCACGGCAAAAAGTAATAAAGGAACTCTTACTATCAAGACTCATCTTAAAAACATTAAAATTTACAGCATGTATACCATAATCTCCAACTTACTTAGACGCTAACAGTTAACCAACTCAAAGAACACTTACTGTTACTTAGCTTATGCAAAATACCAAGAGACTGTGGAAACATTCAGACAACAGTTTTTATTCCCAGGGAGGAAGATTAAAGAAGTTTTAGTGCTTTTCCTCATCAAATGTCAACCATTTCTCAACACTGTCGGCCATTAAAGTAAGAGTCATGGGTAAAGCGGTCTCTGTTTACATGTAATAAGTATCGTAGCAGGGCTCTCTTGGGCTCTATTAATGAATACGTGGTTTTGTCGAGAATGGAAGGATAGTTCATCATTTTCATCTCAAGTGTATACGCCCTGCGCCCATATTTTAAGGCTAAAAGGCCAAATATTTATTGATTTCATGCTTTTACTTCAACAAAATAGGTCATTGAAGGACTTTATATCTCTATAACTTTTTTTCTTGATAAAAGTAACTATAAAAATCAGCAAATCGTTAGGGATTAAAAATTAAGCGATTAAATTTCCATCCTTAACCAATAAACGACTTCGTAAAAACTTCATTTAATTGCAAAACTACATACTTAAGCTAAATTAACACTCACTTTAGTCATTGATGTTTCATAAAACTTGGAAAAAGAGAACTGGCGATAATTTCATTCTAATCTTCTGAAGTCAAAAGAAAAATTACATAAAACTGAATAAATTGAAATTGAAATTTACATAAAATTATTCGCTTTTTAAAGTAATGCGATGTAATATTTGGATAAAGAAGTCAGGTTTTATAGAATTTTCGATTTAAAATGCTGACTTAAATGAAAAACGATTAGAAATGTTGACACTGACTGCACAGAAATAAAATTTACAAACTATTTTGTTCAAGATTTATTTCTAAACTAAAAATACCAATTTAACCGAAGAAGTAATAAAACTTTCACTTTTTAATAATATATTAATAGCATACGTATAACTTTCGTTATCACGTGTAGAATCCAATTAAGACTCAGATACAAAACTGTAACCATTATTTTTAAACAATTGGTTTTGGCTAAAGTAAACAAAATTTCAATTTTCAGTATTAAAAGAAGGAGGCAATTATTCTTGGTGTTTATTAGGCGATGCGTCAATTTGATTTCTCCCACATCAATTATTTATCATGAAGATTATTTTCTAATAAGGCGACTTTCCAATATTTTAATTTAATCCAGAGCATTTTTAGTATCCCCCTTTTACATTTTTTTTTCTTTTTTTTCTTTTTTTTTTTTACACTTTACTTGAAGGACATTTTTCTTCACATTTAATCGTAAATTACATATCGGAGAAAACTCCATTACAAATAGAGTGGTGTTAAGAAAGGATGGGTACTGACAGTGCTCTGGAATAAATTATGATATGTCGCCCATACAGTGTTTGGGTTAACGTCCCTGATTCTCATGCGGTAGGGCCCCGGTTCGAATCCCGGGCAAATCATGGATGATTCTCCCTGTGTTGTCTCTGTCAGGGTTAGTGACGTCCGCCCATTGGGTGCTCCTTCACAAATGGTCATCAATTCGGCGACTCCCCGGCCAATACTTAGTTGCAAGTGCCGCACCATTAAAAAAATAATTATTTAAACTGTTGACACAAGTATCTGATAAAAGCACCAAATTTTTTAACATGAATAGGTCAAAATTTGCTGTTCAGAAATTGTAATTAGTTTGACCTGGTTTTAAACAGACTCTGATGACGTGAAAGAATCAGTATTAACCTTTGTGCCATTTCTGATATACTAGATGTTCATCATCTGAATAAAGGCAACCTCATTCAAGTACTTGCTTTTACGTTTAACGTTGCATTGTGTTCATTTACATATTTATTCATAATGTTTACATGCCATGTAATAATCACTTAAATAAATTCATTATAAATTTATAAGAATTCTACTAATTATACATAACTGTCAACTTTTACGCTTTTTAACTAACAATATTTTTTAATAGAATTATTTTAAAAATTTCTGTAATAGTTTTCACAGATTAAATGAAATAAAAAATTCTACTCGATTGATGTAATATTAAGAAATCGTAAATGTAGTAGAGTACTCGAAAAAAATGCGGTAAAACCTTGTATAATAAATAATTGTACGTTAAAAATTCAGATCTGGTATAAAGTGAAAATACGCCTTAGTAAATGCCAGTTTAAACAATCAATTAGCACACTGTCGTCGGAGTATTTTTCTATTTTGAAAAGTAAGCCCGCGTTTTGGTGTTACTGTAACGCCAAGTTACATTACATTATGTAACATTATATTTTAGTTATATTATTTACTAAAAGTATTTTACATATTATTTACTAAAAGTATTTTACGCATTTATAATTAAATTATTAAAATTTCATTCTTAGTATTTGATTCTGTAAATATCACTGGCACATATGTACACCAGCAGCATATGAAGTGTTAAACACGAACACGTAAAATCTTTTTTTAAAGTAAAGTATTCTTTTAGAGGTACGCGTGTAGGTGAGTCTCATTTTTCATGAAAAACGTAATTTTATGTAACCCGCAAATAAAGTGTTAATAATAAAAAATAACACATTGAGAAATCTTTTACTAAGAATTTGAAAATAATAAAGTTGATTTTAAATATTATTTCTTATAAAAACTCATATATAATCTAGAAATTTAATTTTTGATACATTTATTGATACCTTTTCCGAATAGGCTTATGTATTATTAAAATTTTTCAAAAAATGTATTTTATGTATTATTAAAATTTTTTAAAAAAACACGGGCGCAGAATTCATACCACAATCGATGTAAGAAAAATTTCTACTTCTTAAATCAACGATATTATAAGTAGAGAAATTTCTTAAACAGATTCCGGTATGAATTCTGCGCCCGTGTTCCATCCCTGGAAATGATTAGTGTTAATTGATTAGTGTTAATGCATCGGTAATAAATCTTCCTACAAATTAACGTAAAATGTTTGCATTTATGTTAATGTATAGTAAGTTTACAAAGCGCGATCTTCGGAAAAAAAAATAATAATAGTAGCAAGTATAGAATTCCTATATTGCTATTAGGAGTGCAAATTAATTGTTTTCTAATCATATACAAATATTTATATATAAAGAATGTAAGTATTAATTTACTTTCAAAATTTTATATTTTATTCAATAACTATTAAATTGATTAAGATATCGTTTGTGATAAATACTCAAAAATTTATCTGACGCTGTTTATTTTAATCGCTGTTGTTCAAATTTTATTTAATGCTGTTTGGCGCATTACTTGCATAAAAGACTGATAATTCATATGGCAGTCTTAACTTGCATTGTTGTCACATAAAAGACTTTATCAATTATTATTACTTGATGAAAAGAAGTGCGCATATAACTGAGTGCAAATTTCGTGATAAACTGATAATTTAATTTCTATTCTCCTTACATAAATCTAAGTTTAAAATTTACTAAATAAATTATTCAAAATATTTAGAAAGTATTGAAATTGATTCCAGTTAATATTCGCTATCAACATTCTAGACCTTACATCACCAATAAATAATTAAACAGTATTTTGCTTTAGTGATGAAAGTTTAGAGTGCAATTCGCTACTAAAGCCATAGTTGCGAACATTTTAATTTATTCCGGAGCATTTTTAGTCCCACCTTTATTTCGTACCACTTTATTTATAGAATAAATTTTACCAATACATAACTACGACAAAATAAGAAAAAAAAATCTTTTTAAATAAAAGTGGTATGAAAAAAAGGAGGGGCTAAAAATGCTCTGGAATACGTTAAAATGTTGGCAACTTTTCTAAAACGTAAACTAATTATTTTGACAAATTTGTGTGTATGATTTTTCTTAGATATTTCGTAAATGCAATATAAAATATGCTTTAAAAAAGGGAAATGAAATTCTGAAAAATCTAATTTCATTTTAATTTCGAAATTGAGAGGCCCACCAGCGGCCGAGCGGTTCTGCGCTCAAAGCTGGTAGATGGGAGGTGCCGGGTTCGATCCCAGGTCGCGCTCATAGACCTAGCCGTTCGGAGTTTTCCGTGGTTTCCTCCGAAACTCGCGTAAATACGGGCTAGGACCCCTTAGAAAGACCCCCACGGAGGGCATTCCCCCCATAGGCCTAGGACACATAAGGAGTCAATCGGCCTTAATCCTCCAACCAACCAACCATCGAAATTGAGAGGTTTGAGGTTTATTTAACAAAATATAACAGTGTGTAAACTGCATTTGATTTTTGTAAATTCGGACAGATAACACTAAGAAGAGCAATTTACCTCCCGTCGTATATGGGATCTCTTAATACAACAAAATTACCATATTTTCTTGCTTGTAATCATACTTTCCAACATCCTAATTAATATTCCGTAGTGTTGTTAGTCCCGCCCTTTTATTCACACCAGTAAACTTTTAGAGTAATATTCTACAAATGCAATTGCGATTAAATAAGAAGAAAAATACTCTAAAAAGATACTGGTGTGAAAAAGAAGGCGGGGCTAACAATACTACGGAATATTAATTAGTATGTTGGCACGTATGCCTGTAATCCACAGGTCATGTACATACTTGCCAACCATCTCATTATGAAGCGTAAAATATTTTGTACCCGCCTTTTTTTCACACCAGTCCTTTTTTAGAATAATTTTATTCTTATTTAATCGTAACAACATTTAGAGAGAATTACTCTAAAAATAAAGAGGCGTGGAAAAAGGCGTTTTTTCAAGGGGCAGGAACAATTTTACGCTTATTAATGAGATGGTTGGCAGGTATGCATATAAACCAGTTTCACGCCAGAAATTTTAATTAACAAACAAAGCTCTGTTTGTACGATGTATTGTGACGTATAAATATAGCTTTTTCTGTAAATAAAAACTTCTGGTGTAGAGCTAATTCATCTGACATGCGCGGCAAAATATTGTATATACGTAAAATTATTTATTTTTCTCGAAAAAAAAAAAGCATTTTACTACTAATTCGTATTTTTTATTAAAATTTACTAGTAAAATATGCTGAGTACTTTGATGATTGAATACTAGTATTAAAATGTCGATTCTTTATAAGAATAATTTTCATTAATTTTATGCATTCTGCTAATTATTATTCTAATTTGTGCTTTTTTTTTCTTTCACTTTGTTGTACCATTTTTCGTGTAGTTTAATTTACTTATTAGGTCGATTCATAAATAATTTCCGATGCAATTTAGTTAAAATTTACACCAGAAACATTATACAATGAAAAAATGGATTCAAAGATAGGCTCCTCCCCCTGCATTCATCATGTAGTGTGTTTGGCCGTTACTTGCATTGGACATTGGACCAACGGTCAAAGCATGTATACTGCAAATATTAATAAAATTCTTTGAATGTGTAGAATTTTGTATATTATGTTCGTTTTTAACCTATCAGAATAGCGATCACCTTTTATTTTAATGGAATTATGCAAATATTTGGAAACATTAGCTTTCAGCCGTCACTGGTATTACTGTACTCATTGGTCTGATTTTATTCAGCGTGTGCCATCTGTCTTAGTATATAATCTGTGGTTCAATTATTCTTCTAACAATCGTTTTGTTTGGTGTATGTCTGATTAAACTGTTGCTCCAAACTCCTAAAATGGAGAATGAAAAAGTGCATATTCGTCATGTGATGCTTTGGGAATTCAGACAAGGCAATAGTGCAAAAGCGACAGCTGAAAAAAATATGCAATGAATACGGTGAAGGACTAATAACTGATCGGACAGTTAGATATTGGTTTACAAAATTCTGCTCTGGAAATGCGACTTTAAAGGACGAACTAAGGACAAGACGTCCTTCCGACATTCATGACAACGTTGTAAAGGCTATATTTGAAGAAAATCCATGCCAATCAACTAGACCCATAGCAGAAAAGTTGAATGCACCACAATCAACTATTTTCTGTCACCTGAAGAAATTAGGGAAAGTCATCAAATTAGGAGTATGGGTACCACACAATCTCAGTGAACAGAATAAAGAAAATCGTCTGTTTATCTCTACAGGTTTGCTCGCACGAGAAAAAAACGAGCCTTTTTTTAGATAGAATAATAACTGGCAATGAAAAGTGGATTACTTATGAGAATATCATCCGTAAAAGACAGTGGCTTGATAAGGAACAAAAACCCTTACCAGATTCGAAAGCTGACATCCTTGGAAAAAAGATTTTTTTGTGTGTATGGTGGGATTGTCGAGGACTAATCCATCACAAGTTATTAAAGTCAAATTTAACAATTATTGCACACATATATGTTCAGCAACTGCAAAGAGTGAAAAAGAAACTTCATGAAAAACGTCCTACACTCGCCAATAGCAAATACGTCATTGTTTTACATGATAATGCAAGACCACATATAGCAAGGGTGACGCAAGAAAAAATTTTAGAGCTCGGATGGTCTGTTTTACGGCACCCACCTTACTCCCCGGACCTTACCCCAACAGATTTTCAACTTTTCTGTTGCTTACAAAACTTTTTGAAAGGATAAACATTCAATTCTGAAGAACAAGTCAGACAGGCTGTCGAAAATTTCTTCCAATCGAAACCAACCACATTTTACAAGGAAAAAATATATAAGCTGCCAAGAAGATGAGAGAGCGTCATACATAATAATGGTAATGGTAATAACATAATAAATTGATATATTTTTGTAACTAAATGAAAGCAAAATAAATGCGTGCTAAAAACAAAGGAAGTTATTTAAGACTCCACCTACAAAGACGTAACATGATAAATGTGGGAGGGGCTTATTCTTCGGCAGGAAATAATACCTAATATACATTATTATATTCGTTGTATAATGTTATTGGTGTGTATTCTATTTTAACTGCATCGGAAATTATTTATGAATCAACCTAATAATATGGTTTTTATTATTAAATATAATTTTTTTAATATACAAAGTTTAACATGGTAAATGTAAATTAAATTAAATTAACAAAAGCAAATTTAACTTGAGTGATTTCTAATAAAAATTTATGGAAACAAAATTAGTTATATGTCTATCTGCAAAAAGAGATTTTGAAATAAAAATAAAATTTTTAAGCATGTTTTATACTTCAATTTATTACTAATATTATCAATATTAGAAAATCAACTTAAAAGAAAAAAAAAAAAAAAATATTTTATTTTTATTATAACCAAATTATGCATTGAAATCTTATTTCAGAAATATTACTTATTTCTAACTTGTATTCATGGCTGAAGGCTCCTGCCTACTGTCGGAGGTGATTTTTTTTAATAATTGAAAAGTTGCCTATTTATGTGCATTACATAATAAAATATAGTTAAAAACAGTGAATAACATGAAAAAATATGCAAATTTCAAAATATTTTGATATTTAGGCTCAAAATATGTATAAAATTTGAAAAAAAAAGCACTTTTTCGAAACATCATAAGTTAAATTTAAATAAAGATATTTTTATTCTGTAAATTTTATTTCGATTGTTGAAAGGTCTTTAAGGGAGTGAGCTATGCTCAAAACTATAACCATGTTATTTAATATTTTAGGGAAGACAACATTTTACATTCTGAAAAAAATCATGAATATACATGATAGTTCATAATTTCTATCGACAAAAAAAAAAAAAAAAAAAAAAAAAAAAAAAGAATAAATAGCTAGGTTTATTGTAGTAGTTCATTTCCTAAAACAACTCCTCTAGAGTATTTTGTCAAAGTTTCATAAAGTTTCAATTATAACTTTTGGAATTATGATGTTTTGCGATAAAGCAAAATGTTAAAAATCTCATTTTGAGAAAAAACAGAAAACATAATTAAAAACCAGATTTTACCTATTAAATAATAAATAATTTTAATAAGTTCCTGATTTATTTCAAAAATTTTTAATTTAAAAAAAAAAATCATTTTATATGCAGTAACAAATTTTAATGCGTAAAATGAGTAAAACATTTATGTAAACAAACATTTACGGTCACTTCCGGTTTCAAAAACTTGCGAGTGACTAATATTAAAATGCCTGTAACTCAAGTTCTAAGCAAGATAGAAACAAAATTCAAACTGATTTAGAAAGCTAAAATGTCAGGCTTTAATACTAAACCAAAAATAGAAAATCGGAGTTTTGACCAAAAATTGCATTTTAAAGGTAGGCACTTAAAAAAAAAAAAAAAAAAAAAAAAAGATACATTTTTATCGTGATAGAAAAAAAAATATATATATATTATTTTACTGAAATCTATTTTGTTAAATCTATTTTAATGAAATTGGTTGATCAATTTTTTAAATTTAAAAAGGGATATATCAGAAAGTGCCCTCCGGCAAATCTTTTTTCAGCACTGTTGTAATATAATAAAATTTTATAGTACATTTCTGCAATTAAATAACGAAAAATATTATTCGTAAATAGTTGTGTTAAAACCTGCGCAAATTGCAACCAACATTACTTTTCATATGCACCCAAAAAGAAGTGAGCTAGAATGACGAAGCATGGCCTGTAAATTGGACTTGTCAAATTATGCAAACGACCAATCGTACAGCATTATTGAGCATGAAGGCATGAAGCATTGTGGAGGCATGAAATGCGAACATTTTACATCAACGTGATATAATTTAAATGGTCTTGTGCGCTTTGGAACTCGAACTTACTGCTGGATTGATACGTTGGACATACAACATTGACACAAAAAAATGTCTCACAGACATACCTGCCAACATCCTCATTAATATTCCGTCCCGCACATTTTTTCACACCAATAAATTTTTGAGTAATATTTTCTAAATACAATTACGATTAAATAAGAAGGAAAATACTGTAAAAATATAATGGTGTGAAAAAGAAGGCGGGGCTAACAATACAACGGAATATTAAATAGGATGTTGGCAGGTATTTCACAGACGTATCTGACGCGGCATTACAAGCAGCTATTCGATGTTGAGAGAGGTCGCATCATAGACTTTGAAGAGGCTGATTGGTCGAACAAATAAACCAGCTGGCAAGCAAAGCGATATGGTACTTGAATTGTGTTGGGGGGTGTGAGTGGTTTTTACTTAGCACTAATGTTACTCTATGAGCAATTGGGGATAGTCTGGAACACACTATTAAGTGTGGTCCGGAGACATGCCATCGCAATTTTGATTGTCCACGGAAAAGAGAGCATCGCAGCTTCAGTGACGCTCAGAGTATAATTTGGATAGGAACATGGAGGACGTTGCGGCCACGATGGATTTTACGTGCACTAGTCTCCATTAATATACACGATGGTTTTCAGCCAGCTCGAGTTGAATTGTGTTGGAAGTAGTGGTTCAGACAGGATATAAATAGTAATTAAACTGGCTCAAGAATTCCTGCTACTCATGTGCGATAGGATTATTATATTTAAAGGGATTTTCAAAAAACATTAAACACTATATTTTAAATTACTTTATAAACAAAAGCTAAAAAAAAAAAAAAAAAAAAAAAAAAAAAAAAAACAAGAAAAGAAAAGGAAAAAGAAAAATCAGTAGAAAATTTTAATAGAAATTTGTATTGTATAGAATCATTAAAGAATGTTACAGAATTATATAAAAAAAAATTCTATTAAATTTTTCCTGTAGCCAAAAAGTGTAGAAACCGACAGTTATGATTAATAATACGTAAAAAATACTTTTAACTCAGAGATGAGAATTTTTTGCTCAACTCATACCAGTATTTTTTGAAAAAAAAAATCTCTACCTATAAAATCGTTGATTTAAAAAAAAAAATATATATATATGTTTTATAAATAATGATATAAATTCTGTGCCAAGTTCTCATCGTTGTTTAACTTTAATGATCCTATTTGTGTAATCATGTAATTTTATCTTAACTTTTGGAAAACAATGTCAAGACATAAAAAAAGTTTTTCTAACTAAACATATTCCTTCTCATAATTAAGCGAAAAATTCCTTGAGGATATATTTAACATTCTGTGATCACTCTTTATGCCTATGAAATCTTTACTTCTTTTTATTGATGCCCCTCCGAACTTGCTTTTAATATCACTTTTTTTACCCCACTCCCCTACCCCCCAACCTATCCTTCCTATTTGCCATTTTGTTTTATTTTTTAAATTTACTGTTATAAATAGTGTTTCAAAATAAGAAATAATTATTTAATATGTTTTTTTTTTTTTTTTTTTTTTATATAATCAACAGCAGGATACCAGATTTCATGTTTTCACGGAAAATTGAACTAAAATATGATTTTTGTAAAAACGTTGACCTGATGGTCAATTTTTCGTTTTTGGCGATTAAAAATATGTAAAAAATAATGTAAAAAATAAAAATAAATAAATAAATAACTGTGCACTTTTTGTTTTCAGATTTGTGTAAATTTTTAGAATTTATTTGTTTCCATGAGAATTTCTTGCGCCATCATACATGTTTGAGGAAAAAGAACTTGATCTTAGTGTAGTCCATCGAATAGCACCAATAACAAATGTTTAAAATTTTTATTAAAATAATTTCATATTCACAATGAAATAACCTTATTATAATTTAAGTCATTAAAAAAAAAAAAAAATACAAGCATTTTGTGATTAATTTTAAACGTTTATGAAGCATTTTTATAATATCGTACTTCGCCTATATCGTACTTTCGTTAGGATTGTACAATTAGCCCATTTTTCACAACACTTTCAGATATAAGAAATTTCTGCCTCTTTTTGTTGCCACTATCTTCATGTAGAAATATTTATCTTATTTTTTGTCGTCAGTAAATAGGATATAGATTGTTGTATAAAAATACTGGCGGCAAAAAGGGCTAATTTTTTTCATCCCTGAAAGTGTACTGAAAAAATTTTGAGGACCTGTGAATAAGGCATACATTGTGAACTGCACGCATGTTTTGCAAACGAATTCGCTAAAAAAAAAAAAAACTTTAAAGTGAAGTAAAGTTTACTCCTTATACTCATTAAAAAATTATTTTGACCACACGCATCACATTTAATAATAATGTTTAAGCTTTGAACAATCTTAAATTAGTTTATTTCACAGTAACAGGCCCGAATTCAAAATGCATCTTTGGAAATTAAATGGCTTGCTTTGGATTGTCCACACAGAGATGCAATTTGTTCTCTTACAGATAAATATAAAGTTATCTATGGTGATTACTTTAACCGATGCTAATCAACAAAGCGTCTTTAATTCAAATTGTAGTGTTTACAAGTTATAGTCTATGTCTATAAACTGGACTTTAGGAAATTACTTTGTAACTGTATTAGCTCTGAACTAGTTAATAAATTCATATTCAGAAAGTTTATTTTACGAAACTTCATTGCGCGGCCGAATTAATGTTAAGTAAGTTTGAAATGTTGCTCAACTTACTTATAGTCATTCTAAGTTTGATATTTGTTGCTAAAGTTGAGTAATCGCAGTCTCATTTCAGAGATAATTATGAGTTTCAAAATTACGCACTAAGTTATAAGTCAAAGCTCTTTCCTCCGGCGCATATGTCTCCAGCGTACTATGCATAAATTCTAAATTAGCTAATTGACTATTTAGTTGTCATGTCTGTTTCGAGATAAAGCTTTGCATTTCCCCGGGGAGAGATATACCGAATAATTCTAATATATACCGCCCATTCCAGTGCAAATAAGAAGACGATGCACTTAGTGTGTTAATGAAATTAATAAAGGAAACTTTACTTGCAATCTTGTTGCTACGTTTTATATTGAGATAGCAAAGTGGAACTTAATAACAACTTTATAGTCAATTACTGGATACTTCAAGGGGAGAAATGTGGTTGCGAATCATCTATCCCTTGACAACAGTTTGTAAACGGCGAGTTTCTGTGCTTGTCCAAGTTAACTTGACCTGCCAGCCAAATGAGCACCAAACATCAACTGCTGCAATATTCACAAACCAGTTTACTAAAGGTACATAATGCATTGTTAACGCGGTCTCTATATACACTCTCTGGGGCACTGCTTTGGACGACAACAGTGAAATTCGCCTTCAACTGCCGGTGGGCTTTCTTTACAGCTGCGTCACAAGTTCCTCTTCTGTCATACCATCTCCATGAATATTTAATGAGTTTGACTCAAAAGTACTGTCTGCGGCTCATTTCCATTTAAGTTTGCTAAACTCAGTTTTCTCTGTACTATTAAGTAGAAGAGATTCAATTCTTACTTAGATCTTATGTTAACGTTTCACTATCTTTAAATTAAATATAATAACTCCATGAAAAAATTTACTTTAATTTACCTAAAATTGAATATATATATATATATATATATATATTTGTTTGGTATAACACCAGCATATATATGAATAATTATTAAGGCGTAATTAAAAATATATATGAAAAATTGAAATGTGACTATTTGATCAAAATGTGAATAAAATTGTTTTTACACACGATTAAAATTAATTCAAAAATAAAATATAAAAAAACAAAAATATACCTATTTTTCTTAGTCTAATGCACATGATAATTTAACGTTACATATTAATTATTTTTTTATATTATATTTATCGCACGCTTTCATTATTTATAAACTTATGGAAAAGCATTAGCGTTATTGAAACGGTTTCAGAATCTTATCTGCAGAAAGCATTTATTAGCAAAAGACAAAGATGCAAGCATGGGGTTTATCGTTAATTAAATACACATGTTTTTTAAGCCTTGGGGGGGGGGGGGTGCTATCAATGGGGCGTTGTTTTATGGGGTCCTAACCTGTATTTACGCGAGTTTTGGAGAAAACTACGGAAAACTCTGAGCGGGTAGGTCGACGAGCGCTATCTGGATCGAACTTGGTACTTCTCGGTAAAAAACAAAGAAAAGGTACAGAAAATTAAGTTATGCATAATACGAAGTGAAATATTTTACAGCGTAAGAAACTTACAATTTTAGTGATTGAAATCTGGAATAATGTCTGATAAGCTGCGGTAAAACACTTTAACTTCATGTGGGTTTTACCCATTTCATCCGTAAAGGACTACATCTGCAGCTTGCGAATTATTAGAAATAATGAGTTTAAAAAATACCCAAAATATGTCAGAGAAACATCTAAAACATGTTTGTTTTATCTCTGTTAAAGTGAATATGGCTCAGAAAATAAATAAAATTTATAAGTGTCACACTCTGTCGCAGCTTTGACATTACTATTTATAAGTATTACTTTTCCCTGTATTTAATTGAAGAAAATTATTTTAAAAATTACTGTGTGGAAATAGAGGCGAAAAATCTGTGCGAGTGCTACCCTTGAATTTAAACATTACAATAAATCAAAGAATAGAAATTTTGTTAATTAGACGTCGTAACATCACAGGTACAGCAATATTTTCGGAAAAAGAAAAAAAGAAAAAAAAAAAAATGGATAATTTGGCAAGATATATGACGTGACAGTCGCCACAAGAGAAAGTAATTTGTTGCCCATGTTGTAAAAATGTTTGTCCATGAAAAGGAAGAAAAGATAATTGAGGAGCAGAAGAAGTAAGAAGTTAGAATAGGAACGGAACTGTAAAAATGACGAATGAAAGGAAAAGATGTGGTTTTATAGAAAGGTGAATCACTCAAACTGAGTGTAGAAAGGAAAAAAAAATGTGTAATAAAACGCATCCGCGGAGTTTACTGTGTAGAAGTTCAGAAGCAATATCCAAGATTATTCTTCCTGGCTATGTCATTGAATTCACATACCAATCGTCCAGTCAGCGGATAATAAAATTGTATTTATTCTAAAAAGCGTTGCATTCATCAACCGTTTGACAGAAACGTTACAACGTATGCAAAAGATAAAGATCACTTGTAATGATGTGAGTTAAACAATTCACATCATTACAATTAATCACATTACAAGTGACAATTGCATTCATTGGGACTTGTAACAAGCACGAAAGCTGAATTATTACGTGGTTTTGAAAGTAGACTTATCAGCAGTGTTGCCAGATCTGGCGGATTTTTTATTCAATAATCACCAATAACTTTGAAAAGTGACATTTGATACACATAGTAGACTTCCAATCATGGAAGTGATTAGGAAAACATTACGATTAAAAATTATTGGTAATTTTTGAATAACAAATCCGCCAGATCTGGCAACACTGCTTATCAGACTAAAGTTAACATTTTAATTACAAGCAATAAGGAGTTTATTTAACTATATTTTAGAGGATTCTAATATTCAACACTTTTCAATAGTGTTTGATTTCTAAATACGAGGAGTGCATTGACATCAAATTTGCCATTGGCAATAGTGAAATTAATGTTCCTAGTCAGTCACATTGATAGTGCTTTTGAGATCAAACCATTTGCGAACATTTAAGCGAGTTTTGTAAGATTTGAGAGAGAGTTTTGTGAAAATACAATTATTTTCACAATAAGAATTAATTTAATTAACCTCTGGTTAAACATAGTTTTATATGATAATTCCGAATCAAACGACGTCAATAATTTTGAAATCAGTTGAACATAATTTAAAATTCAACACGATTTTCACGTTCTGAACAAAGAATATGAAAATTATTAAATTAAAATGGGAAAACAATTTTCATGATTTTTTTTTTAAATTAAGTTTTAACTGTTTTTTTAATTTAGTTCTGAGCGATTTAAATTGCGAACACAAGAATCTTTACACTTTTACTATAAAGTTACAGACAGTTTCACCATTAATTTTTCTATTTAAAACAGAACAGCAGATTTTACTTATACGACATAAATATCTAAACTTTGGTAACAAACCATTTAGGATTTCACTCAAAATAAGTAAGAAATAGGTGAAACATTACATTATTCAGCAGGAATTTCAAGAATACACCAGTAGGCATTATCAAACTTTCGGTATATGAAAGATAACCCGATCGCAGAAGGTTTGTCTATAGTCTAGCGAAACTCCTGAGGTGGTTCAGACGGCTCAAGATCATGAGGAGAACAGAGAACCTATTTTTTTCTAATTTCGGTAGGTTTTATTATTTTAAAAAGACAATTCTTGATTTCCCGCCAACAATGTGTTAATTTTATGTGATTTAAAATTTGTAATTCACTATTTTAAAATTCTGATGTGAAGATTTCCACACAAAGCGGAAGAGTTGGCAGCTGTAGTCTTTGGATGAACAATTTTGACGATATATACTTTTTATTTATGGTTAGTAAATGGTTAGGGCTTGGAACAAAGAAAAATTTATCTTATGTTCTCTTTATGACAGAAAACCATTTACTTTGCATGCTTTGTATTCTACCAAGTCCTTGTAAACGTTAGAATACAAACATGCTGTTATATATTTCTAATAGTCTAGTTTTATTTCAATTTCAGTTAAATTTTTGGTAGCTTTGGGGATTGATCATAGTATTTGTTTAACTAACAATAATTTTAAAACCCAATAATTAAAACGTTTTATTATTATATATATACATACTAGCAGGCTACGCCCGCTTCGCTGGTCACTACTTTTAAATGAATCACTATAATTAATGAATTCTCAAAATTACATTAATTTTTATCATGTGAAAAAAGAAAAGAGAGAGGAAAATAAAAACTGATCGGGAAAAATGTCGCACCGGGTCCCCACTACTTTCGGCAGCGCAGTCATTGTGCGCTGCGCGCATTTATGTTAGAAACTCTTAATGAATAAGTATATTATCATAAGGGAAAAACATGAATATAAAATACAAAAAAAAAATTCTTCTCTCATCGGTGGAATAATCGGTCCGGTCCCCCACTGACTGCGGTCAGCGTATACACGCGTGCATGGCACGCGTGTTCCTTCGCCCACTGTTCCCGCCCCTCCTAATTATTTTAGACTTTCGAAAATATCCGCAATCGATTTATCGGGCCTTAAAACCTAATGATACTAATTTTCAACGCTCTAACTCTTATTTCTATATTTTTGCCTCATCGCCCCTCCCCTTTCCCGTCTATACTAATAATTTTACAAATTCAAAAATATCCACAATCGATTTGTAGGTATAAAAAATCTCTATGCACCAATTTTGAACGATCTAGCACTATTTTCATTTTTTTGCCCCTCCGCCCCTCCCCTTCCCGTCCCTCCTAATAACTTTGCACTTTCGAAAATATCCTCATTCGACTTGCAGGCATCTAAGACCTATTTGTAGCAATTCTGAACGGTCTAACTGTATTTCTATTTGGTTTTTTTGCTCCATAACCCCCCGCCCAACCTGGAACAAATTTCTAAAATTCTAGAAATTAGTTTTTAGGTATTTGTGTGAGCTATATTTTAAAACAAAAATCTCACATATATCTTTTTTTTTTTTTTTTTTCTTTGCTTGCGATATAAAGGATTATTTGGAATCACGTTTTGCACCCCCCCCCCCTTCCCCTGCCCTTAAAGACTGAATTTCTAAAATTCCAAAAATTCGTTTTTAGGTATGTATATTAGCCATATTTTAGAACAAAAATTTCACGTATGTCTGTTTTTTTTTTTTTGTTGTTGTTGTTGGAGATATATAGGATTGTGTGAAATAACGTTTTGCTACCTGGGGACCGAATTTTTAAAATTCCAAAAACGGTTTCTAAATATTTGCGTTAGCTATATTTTAAAGCAAAAATTTTACGAATATCTGTTTTTTTTTTTTTTTTTTTTTTTTTTTTAATGTTTGTTTGAGATATGAAGGATTTTGTGAAAGCACGTTTTGCCCTTCCTGCCCCCTTTTGGGAGCGAGTTTCATAAAATCGCTTCTTAGTGGATGCCTGCATCATAGAAGGAACAATTTTCAAGAATACACAAATTGTCACAAATTTCGTGTTTCTAGGTCCAGGGTTTTCGGCTGGGCTATGATGAATCACTCACTCAGGACAAACAATTTATATAAATATATACATATATGTATACAACTTAAAATTTTAATTCGGCAGAGTTAATTGTTCCTCATAAGAAGAATATAAAGGTTATCCGTCGATTAATAATGTGTATTAACTGCTGGATGAAACAGGTGCAGTAAAAACAACATTACAGGAGATTACAACTTCGAAACGAAAAATGATATCTCCCCAACCGTTTTCCACAAGTAATAGCGTTGAACGTGATAAGGTGTTAGCTTATTTATTTATTCATTTGTAACGTGTCAGGTGGTAGTTGCTTAAGCTCAATACAAATGTTTATATCATAAAATTTTTAGACATATAATTTTGTTTTTTCTAACAGAAATATATGTTAAGTTGTATGTGTTTAAAGCACAAGAAATGTAAGGTTTTCAATTTACAGATACACAAATCAAGTTGATTTGAATGAATTAGTATAAAAAATGTTAAAATGAATTCAAAAATTTGTTTAAATACGAGGATTAGTAAGTTATTATTGTAACTAAAAGCCCGGTAATTAAATACAGCGCATTATTTTTTTTTTTAACTAACATTTTAATTAAAAATTTTTAGATTTTTACTGTATCAAAGTAGATTTTTAAAGAAAAAAATCGTATTAGCTACATAGCTGCTAACTTGAGCCCTCATTGGTTAATGAAAATTTTTAATAAAACTTTTTTATATATTTCTGTAACAGAGTTCATTAATTAAATAGAATAGAAATTTCTATTAACATTTTCTAGTAGCTAAAAAGTGCTAAAGTTGGAAACTATGACTAGCTGTTAGTTTATTGTATTTTCCAGTGCCACTGTTTTAAGAAGTAAAAAAATACTATTTTAAAATGAACATTATAACTCTTTTAACATAGCCTCCAAAACTAGATGCCTTCCGCGCGGCTCGGAAACTTGTCAACAGTTCAAGCGGTAGACAGCGCCATCTGGTACAGATTGCGCGACTTTTTTATTCAATTGTCACCAATAATTTTAAGAAGTTATATATGATATATATAATCGACGTTTCTCCTATTCTATTCACCTTTTATGTACAGTCACCCAAAAAAAAAACGCCACCCCCCCACCTAATTTCGCCGTAAATTATCGTAGAAACATTTGACTGGTACCGATCGATTTGTAATAACGTCTAGTTTATAACGGTATAGTTGAATTTTGCCTAAAAGGTCGTCTACATATTAAAACTGGCATTAACTTCATTTTCTTCAAAGGCAACCCCTATTTTTGACTTCATATTCAGATTTCTGAGATCAAGGCGGTTCGAAAAACATACCTATTTATATACCTTAAATCAATTTTAAATAGAGTTACACGTGAAAATGTATTAGGGGTCCGTCTATACATTTAGAAAATATAAATCACGATCTACCACACACTATACATTATTTATTAAGTATCACACCGGAAAAAAATTTCAGAAATGTTAATTATAAAATAAAAAAAAATGACTAATTCACAGAACTTTCTGAGTTAGTTTATGAATTAAAAGATTTTTATTGGTTTCTATTGATTAAACATCAGATAGTTCACTTCATACGAAGAAAATTAAATAGCTTGAATAGATATTAAAATATCTATCAAAAGAAAAAAAAAGATGAATGGTTTTAAATTTGTTTGAAAATTCAAAATTATTTTAACTCAAGCTGCCGTATAATTGTCTGAAACGGCGGCACTCAACCTGGTTCCCACGGCCGTTTCACAGTAACAATGGGAGTTTGTTCTGATACTGCAGTACTTTCATTTTCTTCAATTGACTTTTTTAAAATATGAAAACAGATTTTTTTATTTTTATTTATTTATTTTTTTAATTAATTATTTTTATTATTATTTTTTTTTTTCATGACATTATTAAAAACTTTTACATAAATCTCCACGATTTTCTTTTTCTTTTATATTTTATAATGTGTAACAAATTAATATGTAAAATAATAAATCCTACTACTTAATGGGATGTTCTAAAATTCTACACTTTAACACAGATACCGAAGTGGACGGTGGGTGTAGAAAGGCTGACTACTGTTAATCTAAATCTTCACTTGAAAAGGTCAAAATGTTACATAACTCTTTTTTTTTTTTTTTTTTTTTTTTTTTAAGGAAAAAAGAAGAAGATAAGGAGGAGAAGGAAAGATCAAAACGAATATAAAGCATATTAAACGTTAATACCCTTTAAACACTGGAAAAAGGCGGGGTTTTGTATTGTGTGTCATTTGGGAGCTGTAGAGTGCCAGAAAATTACTTTATGTAATAAAACTTTTCATTTAAAGGGTATTTAAAACAGCATTATATTTAATACATAGACTATTCAGAAAAAAAAAATACCATTCATCTGGTTCATGAAAAATAAAGAACATTTTCTGGCATTGCTCTATGTATATACATTCTTGTCAACCTATCCCGGAAGATTACTGGTCCCGCCCCTTTCCGTACATTTTTTTCACATCAGTCTTTTTAGAGCTGTGCTCGGTGGCTGACACTGATCTTTCCATTTAGGCTAAGTCAGCCGGCAGTGTAAAATATGATATAAAACTACAGAACTTACATAGTTTTAAGTAATTACTGACAATTTATTTACAATTCACTTCATGTTTTTTTTTTTTTTTTTTAATAGGATTTTTATAGGATTATATCAATAAGGCCTAATGGGGTTTATTGAAACTCGATAAACATAACACGCTTCTAAGCAGCACGTGTGGCCTGAATGGGATTTCCATAAGAATTCGCGTGGCGCTCAATGAGTTAATCGTAAATGTATTTGAAGTTAATTACTCTAAAAATTAAATTGTGCACACACAGGGGCGGGAACTAACAATGTTACGGGTTAGGTTGGCAAGTATGCATATATATTTTGCTTGAATTATAAAAATTTATAACACATTTTCTTCTTTTTTTTTAGTATTTTGTGTTT
Organism: Salticus scenicus; assembly: GCA_963930645.1. NCBI lineage: Eukaryota > Metazoa > Arthropoda > Arachnida > Araneae > Salticidae > Salticus > Salticus scenicus. The sequence continues at coordinate 230,165,771 of OZ005651.1, forward strand.
ATATCTCTCATTAAAAATAAATACAATATTCATATATAAACATTTCCATACAGTAATGTATATAAACATATTGATTAAAGAAGATTTGTTGATATTATATAATTATTCTTCTATCTGTATAGTATATTAACACAAATATATTTTGTAAATTTCGCAGCATCGAAAAACAGCAACATAGCTTCCATATCAAGGCTTAATGTAAATAGCCACGCCTTTTCAAAAATTTTCTAAAACTTTATAATATAAAGCAAAATAATTTTGCATATTTGTAATTAAATCATTTAAGTTTTGTCTTCAATAATCGATGTAGTAAATACCATTGTGATTTATGCATACCAGCGTCACATATAGAGTCAAATAGGAATATGCAAATTTGTCTTTTTTTTAAAATAGTGTTTCAGCGAATCAGAGGCGGGGCTTCTTTTCTTTTGAAATTCTTTCACAATCCCTCGCCTACATTGTGATAACTTTACAAAAATATGCCAATTTGTATAATAAACATCGAAATATTGCTTAGGAAACAATAAAAATAACATAAAGGTAAATTAAAATAGTTTTCCGTCAAATTATATACAAGCATTTACTTTTAGACGATACAGATTATAACAAGTGACGGCCCCCTAACAGGAATAAAAAGTGAAATATCACTGTAACTCAAAAAATAATGTTAGGAACGAGCTGTAAATTTGGAAACCCATGTTTTTGATGATGCCCGTTCTATTCGTGCAAAAATTAACATAGGTCATAATTCATAATTTTTTCAAATATGAATTTATTAATAATTTTCATAATTCAAAAAGTGTTTTTTTAGCAAAAATTTGCATGGAATATGTTTGGGTTACTTCATTCTAACGAATAAAAAAAACAGAATTTAAATATCATAATTATTTCGGAAGATATGATTTAATGTTTGTCACATTCATTTAACATTAGCACCCCCAAACTTTGACAGCTTATAACTCTATGAAAAATTGAGCGAAATATATAAACTATACCATTTTCCGTGATGATTTGATCCAAAGAATTCAAATAAATTATAAAAAATGGGGGTTACCATTGAAAAAAATGAAGTTGATGTCAGTTTTAATATGTAGACGACCCCCTAAGTAAAATCTAACTATAACATTATAAACTAGACGTTATTACAAACTGATTGGTATCAGTCGCATGTTTCTACGATAATTTATGGCAAAATTAGGTGGGGGGGTGGCGTTTTTTTTTTGGGTGACTGTATATCAAATCCCATTTTTAAAAAATTTTAGTGGCTGTTGAACAAAAATGTCCCGCAATCTGTACGAGGTGACGCTGATTAACACTTGAACTGTTGCCACGTTTCCGAGCCACACGGGAGGCGTCTAGTTTAGGAAGCTATGGTTTCAATCATATGAATTAAAACGTCTAATAATTATTTTGCGTCTAATAAATATTTTGTATCATTATAGTTTGAATTACTACGCATATCTATGATCTAAAGTGAACAATGCAATCAATTATGCCAATGTTAAATTAATAAAAATTAGAAATGAATATTCCTTGAGAAGGTTTATTTCGTGAGGATATATTGGAAAATTGAGATCAGTAAATAAATCAATTTTGTAATTAATATTGATTTTCATATAAATTTAAATGTCTAATCTTGAATGGGAAAATAATAGATAATTTTTTGTATACATTAGAAAATAGATATGAAGCTTTTATTTATAATGCATAGCATGAAAATTCAATTATAAAAAGGAAATTTTTTAAAATAAAAACAAGGAGAAAATGATTTATATAAAATAGTGGTGTCTTTCTAACCATGGGTAAATTCATAGTTGCTAATTTTAGCACTTTTTGGCTAACAAAAAACTTTAATATGTATATATATTGTATATTTTAGTAACAATTTTACTGATTAAGTAAAACAAAAATGCCTATTAAAATTTCCCGGTAGTCAAGAAGTGCTAAAGTTGGCACCTATGGGAAAGTTCGATCCTCATATGCCATAAATTTATTATAAAAATTATTTTCTGGTGATGACATGGAATTTCTGTCATAAAAAAGTCAAATGTTTTAATAAACTTGTGGTATTAATGCGCCCCGGTCTTAATTAGGCTCTGATTTAACCTACGCTATAAATTTATTAATTATCCCTTTATTAACAGGGCTGCGACAGGAATTTTTTTTTTCGTAACACTATTTCTATAACATAAGATGTATAATAATTTTATGTAGGCAAATTGCACATTTCATAGGTGCCAAGTCTCCCGTTTTTCAAGGGAGACTTCTAACCGGAAAACTGTTTTCGGTAATAATAATCGTCGAAAATATAGATAACATATTCCATTTAAAAATACTAGAGTCAATTCTGATTTAAAAGTTAAAAATGTTGGCAGTCCTGACATTTTACCCGTTGAAATATAGTATAAATTTTATTTATTTATTTATTTATTATTGAAATAATGGAGCGAAATGAACATAAAAAAGTCGCTTGCGGCAGCCCTGCATTAAGATTATACTGGGCCGTTTTACGGTATGCAACAGTTACTTATTTAATCATGGAATATTATTACAGAAATTTATGAAAATATTCTAATATAACGGCTATTGCTGCGCCATACTTGCCAATATCCTAATTAATATTCCGTATTGTTGTTAGTCCTGCCCTTTCATTCACACCAATAAACTTTTAGAGTAATATTCTACAAATGCAATTGCGATTAAATAAGAAGAAAAATTGTCTAAAAAGATACTGGTGTGAAAAAGAAGGCGGGGCTAACAATACTATGGAATATTAATTGGATTGTTGGCAAGTATGCTGTGCATATGGCATAACTGTTCAGTTTCCTGATTTAGACGAGGGACTTTAGGACCAGTGTTTTTAAATTACAAAAGGCTGCATTGATTTTCTGAGGTTAAATATAATTCAAAATATTAATAGGAAGTAATGATGTTAATTCTTTCGGAAAGAGTAATAAATTTGAAAACTATGATTGTGAATACAGAGTGCAGAAATTTGAAAGAAACACGTGCTGAAATATCTTTTTAAATTCAAAATATCCTTATTATATTTTATTTAATGTCAGTTTTTCTGTTTTGGAATAAATAAAATTGTATTATTCTTTTAAAATTTAAAATTTTCATTAAACAGAAAGTCACTTTCTATTAAAAAAAAAAAAAAAAAAAAAAAGCATATTATTCTAATTTTTTTTTTCCTAAGTACAATTTGGAAAATGTTTCCTTAAAGGTGTCAAAATTTGAAAGTGCCTACATTTTATTATACAATTATTTTAAGAGTAATTTTCTTCGTATTTAATCGTAATTAGATAGTGAAGAAAATTATTCTCCAAAAAAGTGGTTTTAACCCTTTGCGGCGCAAGACAATTCGGATAATTTAAATTATACTGCCACCGGAATTCATGAACTAAATTAAACTAAAAGAAATTTTAAATTCAAGGTTAAAAAACCCGGCCTTTTCTGATATGTTATAAACATAAATTTTTGCTAAAAAATTTCCGGGATGAATTTTTGCAGCTTGATCTTAAATTTTGCGTCCTTGCAGCGAGGACGCTGCGCGTTAAGGGGTTAACAGGGATGAAAGAGTTTCGCTTTTACTGCCACCAGTATTTTCCTACAAAAATTTCTACAGTATATAATCGCAATAATAGCTGCAAAAATATAATAAAATTTCTGTATTTATATAATGGTGGCAGAAAAAGCGGAACTCTTTCATCCCTGTGTTACCACTTTCGCGACCGCTGACGTAGATTCACATCATTTGAAAATCTGTAACTCCACCAGTGGGCGTTTTTTTTTTTTTTTTTTTTTTTTTTCAATTTGCATGCTATTTATTTCTTAAAAATATACCCAATATTTATATTTGTACAATCAATATATTATGGATACAAATTCTTTCATTATAAAGAGTATAATTTTAACATATATCCATTTGTAATATAAATGTGAATACAGAAAATTTTGTTCTGAAATATTGTAACTTGGGAGAATAACGCCCACAGGCAGACCTTACCATAGATGTCAATATTTTAATTTATTCCGGAGTATTTTTAGCTCCGCCTTTATTTCGCACCTCTTTATTTTTAGAATATTTTTCTCCAATATATAACTATGATAAAATAAGAAAAATTTACTCTTAATAAAAAGTGGTATGGATTAAAGGCGGAGCTAAAAGTACTCCGGAATAAATTAAAATATTGGCAGCTATGCCTTACTGTCAAAGAGATAAAATCATGCGGTCGCGAAAGTGTTAAGAAAAGGTGGGTACTAACAATATAACTAAATAAATTGGAAATGTTGGCAGTTCTGCGTTTCCCCTATAATGTACTAATATAAAATCACCTTACAAATTATTTAGAGGCAAAATGTTCTTATGATAAAAGTTTCTCACTCCCAGAACAAGAAATAAATTTAATAAATTACATTAACTTAAAATTAACTTAATAAATTTATCATTTATTTTCATCCAAATGCATTCAAATTAAAATTTGCAAAATGTTTCATACTCCTATGTACTCTTTTATTTTTAAACTAAAAATGTAATTACTACGACTGCATTGTTTATTTATCAATGGAGCTATTCTATGTTTATGAATAACACTATTACCAATATTTGGTTGTAAAGATGCTTTTTACGTTTAAATGTTCTTTAGACAAATAAGTTACGTTAACATATGTAAAACCAAGATTTTGGATCAATAATTTATACAGCATGGAAAGCTATAATATTAAAGCGAATTATCATAAACTAACAATAATTCTTTAATATTTTCTCCAAATTCTCTTTTAATGGGAAAATTTTATACAACATTTTTCGTAATAATTATAATTTTTAGTGTAATGTGAATTATTATAGATTATTAATAGGCGAAATATTTTGTTTGCTTATTTTATTGTAAAATAAAATATTTTCATAAACAAACAAATCTTTATATGTATAAACAGTGTTTACTTTAAGTTAAATGAATGCAAATATTTTTATAGCATGTGAATAAATATAAAAGATTTGCTGGTTATGTGCAAGATTTACTTATAAATTAGGTTATACTATTAATTTATTACATAATAAATGTATGTGATATCATAACATATTAATCTGATATTTTTCAAAAAATTTTCAAAAGGAAAAGAATGATTCAAGCTATGAAATAACGTTTAAAATAATTGCTTTGAAATAATAAAATATTTTAAATTAACTAAAAATTTATTATTGATAGTGGCAAATGGTATTTAAATTAGTGACTGCTGAGAACTCTGGTATTTAGAATACATTCTTTAGTTTTATGTTTTAAATTTTATTAATATAATTCTATGTGAAGTTCTATAATTAAATAATTTAAAATAGATTTTATGTTTTTGGTGCAACTTTACAATTATTTTTTGTACATAAGTGTCATTAGAACGGTATCTACGGCTTTAAGTGCATTGCGAATCACTACGGACATCTAAGCCTGAGCCAGTTTAGAATCTAGAAATTGGAAAGAAGGCATATCAGCTAAGTATAACCATGCTAATAATTACTAAGTTAGTATTTATTACGCATAAAACGTTATATATTTAACTTTATATATTACGTAAAAATTTTATTATTCTTTTTATTACGTATAAAATAACATTTTATTCATAATAAAAAAGAAGAAGTAGGCCATGTCTTATTGGATTTACATATGAAAGTAATATGTAATTAATATTACAATTTACAGCTTTTAACCCTTTGCGGCGCAAGACAATTCGGATCATTTAAATTATACTGCCACCGGAATTCATGAACTAAATTAAACTAAAAGAAATTTTAAATTTTAAGGTTAAAAAAAACTGGCCTCTTCTGATATGTTATAAACGTATATTTTTGCTAAAAAATTTCCGGGATGAATTTTTGCAGCTGCATCTTAAATTTTGCGTCCTCGTAGCGAGGACAGCGCGCGTTAAGGGGTTAACAGAATACTATTTTTTTTATTTTCTGTATTTAATAATATTTATATATTAAATTAGAGAAGTGATATTTGATATACACAATATACGATTAATCGTCGATTATGTATATTAAATATCACTTCTCAAAATTATTGGTGACTGTTGAATAAAAAAAATCGCGCAATCTGGCAACACTGCGTCGATCAAATGGTTTGGCACTCATTATGTGAGGTCTCTAAATACAGCTTCACAGAGCTTCCAATGCCAAATTTTTAATGTATTCCGTAGTATAGTTAGTCTCCGCCCATAGCCTCCTAAACTAGATGCCTGTCGCGTGGCTCAGAAACTTGGAAACAGTTGAAGCTGTAGACAGAGGCACCTGGTACAGATTGCGCGACTTCTTTATACAACAGCCACCAAAATTTTTTTAAAAGTGGGATATGATATACATAAAAGGCGAATAGAATCGAAGAAACGTCGATTATATATATCACATATCACTTCTTAAAACTATTGGTGACAGTTGAATAAAAAAGTAGCACATTCTGTACCAGGTGGCGCTGTCTACTGCTTGAACTGTTGCCCAGTTTTCAAGCTACACGACAGACATCTAGTTTAGGAGGCTATAATCCGCCCTTATTTTTATACCAATTTCAGGGTTCGTATTCCTCGCCCTTATTTCAGAACACTCTCAGGAATGCAACGTTTTTTCTTTATTACTACCACAATTTTTATACAACAATCTAAATCCTACTTACATAAGACACATTACTATGAAAATGCTACAAATTTTTCTGCATGAAATTAGTGGTGGCAAAATAGGCGAAAATTTTTCATCTCTCAGAGTGTCCTGTAAAAAAGGTGGAGAGTATGTCCTAGGCATTTTATTTATAGTGAAATTTTCTCCAATATGTAATTACGATTAAATAAGAAGAAAAATACCTTTAACCCCTTAGCGCGCGCTGTCCTCGCTGCGAGGACGCAAAATTTAAGATCCAGCTGCAAAAATTCATCCCGAAAAATTTTTAGCAAAAATTTATGTTTATAACATATCAGAAGAGGCCAGTTTTTTTAACCTTAAAATTTAAAATTTCTTTTAGTTTAATTTAATTCATGAATTCCGGTGGCAGTATAATTTAAATGATCGGAATTGTCTTGCGCCGCAAAGGGTTAAAGAAAAGTGATGTGAAAAAAAGGCGGGTAGTAGGAATGGTTAGGGGGGAAAAAAAATAAAATGTTAGCATGCCTGATGCCTGGCATCATAATAATAAAGTTATTCCAAAAAAGCTTTTTCTTTTCTTTCTTTCTTTCTTTCCTTTTTTTTTTTGAAAATTAATTTTTCTTTATTGCAAAATTAGTTTTTAAAACCAGATTAAAAAAAAAAAAAAATGCTTTAAAAATACCTCACTGCAAATCTGAAAGTGAGAAAAAGTTAAATATTTTAGAAAATAAATAAATAAATAAGTACTGGAATTAACACAAATGTTAGACATTTCTAATGGGACAATAACACAATTTTAACTTAAAATTTCGTTTGTAAAATTAGTTTTAAAATTAAAACGTTCTCAAAGCTTTTTAATATATTTAACTTTTCACAGTACGAGCTCTAAGTTAAATAGCTTAAAATACTTTTAAAAATTTTCAATTTTAAAATAAGTTTATGCAATTGCGTTATCAAACTATGCTGCTATATTCAGAGACACTCCCCGTGGGGTCTATTACAATTTGCAGTCCACCAGAGGCCGAGCGGTTCGGCGCGCAAAGCTGGTAGACGTGAGGTGCCGAGTTCGATCCCAAGTCATGCCCGTCAGCCTAGAGTTTAGGAGTTTTCCAAAGTTTGCTCCGAAATTTGCGTAAATACGGGCTAGGGCTTTTTAGAAAGACCCCCACGGAGGGCACTCCCTTTCAGACCCATGACCCTAGAGCTGTCAATGGGCCTTACTCCCGAAACACTAACATATATTGAAATTTACTCTTCTATTTACGCGTAGGAATCTATTGATATGTCATGCTGCTTACGCAATAGGACACCCTGTACATAGATATCATAAAGTTAATCTGGATAAAGTTATTTTTACTAAGTGTTCACAAAATTTTGTCTGTGATGATAATTCTTTAGAAAAGATTATTTATTGGGAATTTATTTTCATAAAGCAAAGGGACTTAAATTTGTTTTGGTTTTCGATAATTAACTGCATTTGCTTTATTCATCGACTAAATCATTTTTATTAAAAACTATTACAAGTTTAAAATTAGAAAACATTTCATTCAAAGATTGAAAGATTCAAAGACGGAAGGAGGCCGCTCACCACTAAGAAAACATTTCATTGTATATATAATATATAAAAAATAACAAACCACTTTAAAAAACACGTAGATAAACTATTTTTATTAAAAACGACACAAAGCTTTTCCCCATTATCAGGGACCGATTTACTCACTTGGAGGCCCAGGGCACTCATGTTCAATGGGCCCCTTTTCTTCGTACTTTAATATTACAACAAATAAAACGAACCACATATTTTTGATTCACTCATCTAGAAATTCTCTTTACTTTTTATTTTATTGGTAAGAGTAAGGCTTGAATAGATTCGATGCTTGTTTATCAGATAAACGTACATCGCACCCATGTATAGTTTGGAATGCAATATTGGTAGTATGCACTTGTATTTACATTTAGCTAAAATATTGCAATTTTTTTTCATTGAGCTGATAGTTTCCTTGAAAGATCATACTGCCGATTTATGAAACAGGCAACAGCGCAGTAATATCTCCATCCATTGATGGAAAAAAACAAAAAACAACCATCATTATAGCAAAATTTGGAAATTTTTTATTTTAACTATATTTTTAAATGTATGATGGAATTTCTTGGAGGCCCCCTCAGTGTGAGGGCCCAGGGCACATGCCCTGAATGCCCTGCCTTAAATCAGGCACTGGCCATTATAACAATAGCATCATCAGGTGTAATTGCGTTACATAGAACCAGCAATATATAAAAAAGAGAAGTTCAAACGGTTTAAAGTTACGGTTACAATAAAATGTTTTTAAAGTTACGGTTACAATAAAAAAAATACTGAAAATGATATTGAAATGAAAATTTTTTTATTGTAACCGTAACTTTAAAAATTTTTTATTGTAACCGTAACTTTAAACCGCTTGAACTTCTGGTTCTATGTAACGCAATTACACCTGATGATGCTATTGTTATAATGGCGAAAAGCTTTGTGTCGTTTTTAATAAAAATAGTTTATCTACGTGTTTTTTAAAGTGGTTTGTTACTTTTTATAAATCATTTTTAACCACTTAACTGATGATTTATTTTTTTCCCCGTAGTTCTAAGGCAAATTTGCAGATTTGTGTCATTTTAGAATGGATTTATTACATATAATGGTCTTAAAAATTCCGCGAATATAATCTCGGATCCTCTGAAACAATCCTCTCGCATGCATTACCCACAGAATTAAGTCCTTCGGGCAGAGCCTGATTAAGAGGGAAGCACACATTATTTATACTTACACCGTTATTTTTTAACAAATACTTTCCTCCTATAATAAACAGAAAATTCTCATTAAAAATTATTTAAAAAAAATTCTGGTGTCTAATAACGGTGAGTAAATTGGATTGTTTTCCACCGTTCATTTTTTATAAAAAATATTTCCTCGTCAAAGCGTGGAATTTCTATGACATGAAGTAAAAAATAATTGTAAAAATATTCCGGTGAGAGCGGAGATAATGTGTGCTTCCCCCTTAATCAGGCTCTGCCTTCGGGACGACAGTTGGACTTAATACAATCCTACATACATCGTGGTACAAAATAAAAAAACAAAACTTTCGGATAGACCGTTTTGATCAGAAGCCCTAATATCGGGATTACCACCTAAGAAGTTAAAGCTGCAATCGTTTACAACTATTATCCATTGGATATTGTAAAATACAAAACAACGGGATAGCTTGAATTCAGCTAAATTTTAATTTAAAATTTTTTATATAAATGAAGAAAGTTATTACTTACAAACTCTGAATAAACACCATTTGCATTTTATGGTGTTTATTCAAAGTTTGTAAGTAATATTTTTCACAACGCCAGTTTTGTGGTGCTTTTTTATTAAAAATGTAGAAAGTATATAATTTTCTTTTTTCAAACGTTTAAGCCAAGATTTTAGAGTTCATTTAGGCTATAAAGGGTATAAATATGATCATGTTTTACAATTATAGGTAATTCACGTTTTATTCACGTGCAATGTTGCCAAATTTAGGGACATTTTCTTTCTTTCAGTTATCACCAATAATTTTGAGGAATGATGTTTGATATATATACATAATATACGACTAATCTTCGAAATGATTAGGCAACCGTTACAATTAAAATTTAGTGGTAGATATTGAATGAAATTGTCCATAATTTTGGGAACACTATTCGCGTGTTACTTTCATAAGTGACATTTTTCTGAACCCTTAAAAAATCTGTAAACATAGTTTGCTGAAACATTTTCTGTTTTTTTCTCACCAGAGAAATTTTAAAAAATCTGAATATGTATCATTTTATCATAATAGCTCCTTTAACCCTTTGTATCCCACCGGGACTTTAAAGTCCCACCAAAAGAATTCCTCAATATAGCCTAAATTTACTGCAGGATTTCATTGGGACTATAGTTTAAGCTTTAGTCCCTATAGTTTAAGCTTTCGCTATAGTTAAGCTATAATTTAAGCTAAATTTAATACTTTCGCGACCGCTGACGTAGATTCACGTCATTTGAAAAATCTAACTCCACCAGTGGGCGTTTCTTTCACAATTTGTATGCTATTTATTTCTTAAATATATAACCAATATTCACATTTTTACAATGAAATATACTATGGATAGAAATACTTTGATTAGAAAAAATATAATTATAATGTATATTCATTTCTAATATAAATGTGAATTCAGAAAATTTTGTTCTGAATATTGTAACATGAGAGGACAACGCCCACAGGCGGACCTTACTGTCAAAAATTCAAATCATGCGGTCGCGAAAGTGTTAATATGAGATGATTCTGATGCATAAAGAAATATAATGAAAGGTTTCAAATTATTTTTCCAAAAATAAAATAATTTAGGATATAAAGGGTTAAATAATCATTTTATGTAAAACTGAAAAATGTAAAATGAATAACTACATATAATTTAATAATTTCCCTAAAAAACCCTAACTAATTTCCCTAAAATAATTTAAAAAGTCAACTCTGAAGCATATTTCAACATTAGGTACACAGCCTGATTAAGAGCACAGTGTAGCCAATATTTCTTAATAATATTTTTTAACGTATACTTTACAGAAATTCTATGTTTTCAATAGGAAATTATTTTCTGAAGAAATTAGTGGTGACAGGGAATCGAATTTATATATTTCTAATAGATACCAAATTTTTATAAAATTGATTGTCTCCTCAATTTAACGAGGGATTTCTTTTTTTAAATATTTTTTATTATAAGTAATAGGTATTGTTAAAAATATCAGTTGTGATTAAATCGTAATGATATCGTGGTTAGACATAACACTAGTTTTTTTGCTTCAGAGAATAAAAATATTTATCTTTACAATGTACAGAAATTTTCTTCGCACAGTGCGCCGGCCACATAAGTCAATTTTGCACCAGAAATTTTATTTAATATATAAATTTATATTTGTTCTAGCTGTTTCTTCAAAAAGAGTATAGAATTTTCTGTTAAATAAAATTTCTGGTGTTGAAATGACGTATCTTACATGCGGATTATACACCAGAAATTATGGTAATTTAGAAAGACCTCCACGGAAGGCACTCCCCCTCAGGCCTAGGACCCCAGTGTTGTCAATCGGCCTTAATCCCTAACACCAACACCAACACCAAATTATGGTAATTTTCTTTATTTCTTTACGCAATAATTTTTATTGAATTTATATTTTTTTTATTACATAGGCCATATTTTAATGCTTCAATACGGTGTATTATATTTCATTTAGCTTAAAGTGTATTTTTATTAATAAACTGTAAAATTTTCATAAAATATGAACTAATGTATGTTTAAGTATACAATGTAAGTACAGAAAAAATTCAGATTTTGTAAGCTGAATTAAAAATACTGTATAAAGATTAAAATAACGGTATCATTATTCATTTTATCCTGATTAATATTACTTACCCTAAGTAAGTTCTTTGCTATGGGTTAGTATAAATAAATTTGTAGAAATATAATTATCAGTCATATAAAAACACGAAATTTTAACGCTGCCAATTTTGCATATTTGATCATAACGTGACAATCTACAATAAATATAAAATGAAAACTTTTCTAGGGTTTTTGTCTATGATTATTCTAATGGTAACAAATAAAAGAAATTTTTCTACTTATAAATTTTTAATAATCACATTAATAAGTAATACTACAAAAACAATTTCATAGATAATATACTGACCTGTTATGTTTGGGTTATACAAAATATCATGCAAAACAAATAATGTGACATACATAAATTATTCTTTGAGTTATATCGTAATATCCAACTTTTCTCTTTAACATTGATTGGTCAATTTTTTAATAATTTATGCGGCGAAATTTATTCATTCAAATTTGATAAACATTTACATTTCCTGTGTTTGCAGTATGCTGAATAGAAATAAACAATAAAAATACAAAAACGTTATTGAACTTTTAGAAAGTATGGTCAGTTTTAATGTTTATACAACATTTTATAATAAAATCTGGTGAATAAATTTGTGAATCGTATTATTCAGACTAACAGGTCCTTTCTTACAATACTTCCAAATGGTAAACTTTGTTGTTGCTTTCTAGTAACTTTTAAAATTTTTTATTGGAAAAATATTCAACATAACCATTTTTATCTATTAAAAGAAAAAAAATCTGGTTGGGGAATCAGTACTTTTATTTTTCTCTTGGATTAATTTAAGTAAAGTTAAGAGCGTTTGTATTACATTCTAATTACTGACATTGATAAAATTACAAAACCAATTATTATTTCCTTAAAATTTGGGAACATATTGAATTCACAGAAACACGAGTAGATTTAACTTTTATAGAACCAAATTACTGTTCGTTCTCCGATACGAATCGTGAACAAAATATGGTGATTCTACAGTGCGTTAAGAAATTATAAGACCATAAGCGTATTGGTGCATTTCTGAAGAGTGTATAATATGCAAATTTTTAGTTGCGCATTTAAAATTTATCGGGAAACATATCCTATACTAATTCCAACTTTTAAAATTAAATTAAATTTCACTAAAACTTATTCATTTTTCTAAAAATTAAAGACTGTGACTGTTAAGAAATTATAAGACCACCTGAGAAAATTAGCATATTATACATGACGTCAAACTCAATACAAAGCGCATGCGTCAGTATTTCGTAAAAGCATTACCTAAGAAGCAAAGGCTTGGGTTTTGAATGTGTTATCTACTATTAATTTGACGATGCCTCGAGGTAAAGAATTATCGGAGTGCGAAGTGAGAAAAATTTTATTTTATAAAGGTTCTGGTAAATCTGAATGCCATAATTATGAAAGATTATTCAAACAAAATAAAACGATCTGGTAGAAAAAATATTTTGACAACACATGATAATAGACAAATTTTTCGACTGTCAACTAAAAAAGGTCCTTCAACTCATGAAATTTCGAAACGTTTCAGCAAGAAAACTTCACATGTAACAGCCCGGAAGAGTCTTAAATTAAATATTAATACGAAATCTATGAAATTGAAGAAAAAACTAAAGTTGTTGAAATGCAATCGAGAAGAAAGATTAAAATGGTCTAAAAATGTCATGTCATGGAATGATGAGTAAAAACAAATTATATATTCTGATGAAAAGAAATTTAACCTTGATGGTCCCGATGGTTACAAACACTATTGGCATGACTTGAGGAAGGAACCAAAAGAATGCTTCAGTCGACAAATGGGTGAAGGATCAGTAATGATTTGGGGAGCTTTCAGTTATGAGGGGTTGTGTGATTTACAGCGTATTTCGGGTCATATGAAGTCTACACAGTATCAGTCTATGCTATATGATCATATGATACCGTTTGGACCTTTATTAGGTGGTGCTAACTGGATGTTTCAACAGGACAATGCTGCTTGTCATACATCTAAATCCACACAGGAGTGGTTTAAAAAAGAAAAAAATAATGTTTTGCCATGGCCAAGTCGAAGTCCAGACTTGAACCCCATGGAAAACCTATGGGGTATATTATCTCGCAATGTTTATGCTAATAATAAACAATTTTGATCTGCCAATGAACTGGAAGTAGCCATTGTAAAAGAATGGTACAATATTTCTACAACTGAACTTAATCATCTGGTTACATCAATGAAAAGCAGAGTGTTTGAAGTCATCAGGAAAAATGGAGGACCAATATCATATTAATTTTTTATACTATTTTGTTTTTTGACAAGTGGTCTTATATTTTATTAACAGGTTATTTTCACTTATTTCTAATACATATTTTAATTAAACATTTATTGCCTTATACCAAGTTATTGCAAACTAATTATAAAAAAATATACAGCAATATGTTATTTTATGTATTTAAATTTTGATTAGAATTTTTCTTTTTCTTATAATTTACAAAATTAAAGTGGTCTTATAATTTCTTAACGGACTGTACTCCGAAAAAGGGTGACAACTGCACTGACGCTAGTGTTAGTGATAAAACATAATTTTCTATTATCTACTTTTCCCCCTATTTCCATAAAATCACCGCAGACCTGAAATGTGCATAATAGCTCTGATCCGACTAGAATAGCAAAAAAAAAAAAAAAAAAAAAAAAGTACTTGATAAATTTACCTTTTTTTATTAGTAACCTGTACAAGGTTTTAAACTTTTCATGGTGCAATTTCTAGTTTTTTTTTTTTTTTTTTTTTTTTTTTTTTTAATGACATTTGTTAAGTTTTAGTCATAAAAATAGTAAATTAGACTTCTATTTCATTATTACATGTATTAGTAGTGTATTTTAAGTACCGCAAATAAAAAAAAATTTCTATTTTGAGAACATTCGTTACAATTATTCATAAAGAAATGATTGCTTGAAAGAAAAATAATGAATTAAGTATTTTTTTTTAAACTACTGACTCGAAAATTAGATATTAATCCATTTAACTCTTTGAATATGAGATTAATCTAATAATTATTATAAAGTTAAAAAATATCATTACTAAAAAATATTGCGTTAATTTTATTATATTGATTGTATATTTTGTAATATAAATTTTGTATATATTTTTTAATGATTTAACCAATTAAATTAATTATTTTTAAAAAGAAATTCTACCACTAACAGTTACCAATTACTAATATTAATAATTTAGTTTTTTATTGATAATAATTAAAGATGTTTCATCAAAAATGATTTCAGCGTTGGCAATTTCGAACTTATTCTTAAATTTCTTACTCATACATCAAAAAATGATTATCTACAGGAAGTTTATGTTTACTGAATTTTCAAAAGCTAACAATAACTGTAATTTTCAAAAGCTAAGGTAAAGCTAGGAGAGATCTCGCAGTAGGAGAGATTGCGCACGGGAACGGCGGGAAAAAGTAGAATGAGCGAGATGCGATTTCAGGTGGCTGTAAAACATCAATAGTGAAATGACGAGTTGAATGTGCATGTTGATTGCTTCAAGAGTCTAAGATAAAACGTGGTTATTTTGTCTCGTTTTCAAAAATAAATGCTTGAATTTTCATAACCCTTCCTAAGAATTTCAGTATATTGGTAGTAGTATAAAATATTTTGAATTTCAACAATTTCTCATAAGCTACTAACCTAGAATAACAGTACGAGTACCACGATTTTCTCTCAAAGTAGAATCTGCGCTTTTGCTATTTAGGAGAGTATGCGCTTTTACTATTTAGGAGAAATTGCGCATTGATTTTTATAAAATTATATACTAATACAGATTTCGCAGTTTATTGGTAATGAGGAGATAGTGAGGATGAGTTTGTTGAATGTTTGGAACTGTACCAGGAAATAATTTTGACAAGTGACTGGACTAGTTCAACCCATTCGAGACGGCGCATCATTTTGGAGACTGTTACCAAATTTGGAAACTGAGCAATATTCAGGAGTGGCACGATCGACAAAAGCCGCACTTCGTCTGGGATTTACTTCTCGAATGCTAATGTTAGCATATGAGGCATTTTTCGCAAAGTATTTAAATGTTATTATATGTCTGTTTAGTTTTGCAATATTTTCAAATGTGGGATATGATATACATATGGGATATGATATACATAAAAGGCGAATGGAATAGAAGAAACGTCGATTATATATATCATATATCACGTCTTAAAATTATTGGTGACAGTTGAATAAAAAAGTCGCGCAATCTGTGCCAGGTGGCACTGTCTACCGCTTCAACTGTTGCCTAGATTCCAAGCCACGCGATAGGCATCTAGTTTAGGAGGCTATGGTTCGAAAATGCACACGGTGTGCAATCTTCTCGAATAGGTTCACTTGTGGCAGGTGGGTGCATAATAACGTCAAAATATACAGGATTGAAACGATTGTGAATAACGAAAGTTTCGGAGAGCAAAGAAGCAACCATTCAAGCTGAAAAGGAAATGTATTAATTTTAATTAAAACGTTTTATTTAATAAGTTAGTATTATTTTGCAATCTTTATCTGGTTTTGTTCTTTTTTCTGTTTCTTCAATATTTTATTTAAATAAACTTTTATAATTCTTTTTAAATTTCTTAAATTTCTTTTATTTTTCTGATTATTGAATGGAAATATCCACTCCTAATATAAAAATATTTGTTTACAAACACTTTGCAACAATGCCATTTATATGCAATTATTATTATTAACAATGTAACTGTAGTTACAACTGAGCACAATATCTCTTACCAACGTGCGCAATAATTCTTACCCTATAAGGAGAAATTGCTCAAAATAGCTTTCTTGGTTTTATTACAGCTGTTGTTTTAAATTATAACAGAACAACAAAATAGTAATGGAAATGCATAGAAGACGGATCAATTAAAAATTATGCACCAACAGTTTAGCAAAATATTTATATTTATATTTCGATTTTTTTTTTTTTTTTTTTTTTTTTTTTTTTTATGTTTTGTTGAATTGTGCAGAAACTCTTCTAGCTTTACCTTAACAATAACAATTTTCAAAAGCTAATTTTCAAAAACAGTAGTTTTTTATTTTTTTTATTTTTATCTTAAATGTCTATATGGATTATTAATTTTACAATTTAGTTTAACCGAAAACTGATTTTTTTTTTTTTTTTTTATAAAACTATTTTATTTGTTAAAATGGCTAGTTTACTTACAAACACGCACAAATATATAAAGAAATATAAAGAAGTGAAAATGAGAAAAAAGAAAATAAAAATGAAATAAAAATAAAAAGAAAAATAAATAAATAAAAGAAAAAAATGTAAAATAATAAAACTAAATAAAGTTAATTTAACGAATAAAGCTAGGAATAGAATCGCTGAAAGTTATTATTTTATACATTAACTTTCTATTATAATTTTATATATTCATATTCTATAATAATTCTGTACACTTATTAATATTTAATTTTTTTTTAATTCTACCCAATGTTTGTACACGGAGAAAAAATATATACCGCCTTCATCTAGAATGAATAAATGGTCATTTTCTAAATCCTTAAACTAGAAATATAGATTTTAGAGCTATGCGCATAAGGCACGCCAATAAACTGAATAGATGAAATGGTCAAGAATTTCTAGTATACACATTTCTAGATGGTGAAACAATATTCTGAATATTCTGAATCTTTTGTATTACGAGAAATTCTCGCTTAATTTTCTAGAATTGGGTCATAAACCAAGATTATAGCTGCTGATACCCGCCTTTTGTATTCACATTTATTTGGAGATATTTTCAAATAGGTTTGTCCTCGATAGTATAGGCAAACGCTCAAGAATTCTAATAGAGATCTCTAGAATTCGCTTTCGAAGGGGACTAGAAATTTTTTTATAGGAAAATTATAAGGATGACATGGAACTATTTTTTCTAGAGCCACAAATTAGTTTCTAGATGTCAGTTATATAATTTTTTCTCAGTGTATTGGCGTGCCTTATACTCATAGCTCGGAAATCTATATTTCTAGTATAGGGATTTAGAAAAGGACCACCTATTAGTTCTGGATGAAATCGGTGTATTTTTTTCTCAGTGTAGTTTGTTTATTTTCTTCTTTTTCTTCCTTTTTCCTTTATACTTTTTTTTTAAAAGCAGATTTGAATGATTCTACTGGAGTTTGGATAAGAAATAAAATAATGAATGTATAAAAATTATATTGATACATTAAACGAATTAAATGAATGTATTAAACATGCTATAAATATTCTATGATTTATTTTCAAAAAACAGATTTTTCTTTTTTTCTTTTTATTTAATTACTTATTTTCTTTTAAAGATTTTTAATGCATTTTTACAAAATTTCTATATTTACAATCAAATTGCCAATCTTACGAAATTCGGCTAATATAAATGCCGAATATAAATGCTAATATAAATGCCTTTTCTCATGCATTTTCATGAAGTCGTTTAATATATTATGATTACAGCAAAAGTGGCACTACGCTTATTTTCCTGACATAGACATTTAGTCATATATGTACGCTTTTCTTATAGTCGCTTCGCCGACAGCCAAACACCATGTTATTCTATGAGAGACTTTATTATGAAATTTACTTAATTTATTTGATTTTTTTTTTAAATCCCTTTTCATATTTAGAAATTTTACAACTGTTAAATTAATTTTCGTTTTTCAAAAATTAATTCCTAAATTTTTATTATTTCGTTTTAAAGCTTTAATATGCTAGAAAGGAGCTATGTGCACTTTTTTGCACTTTGTAATTTAAAAATCAAATATTAATAACTAAAAAAATCCACTTTTTTCAAACGGGAATAAAATTATTAGCTGTGGATTTTTTAAATATGAAAACGGAATTAAAAAATTACATTAGGTAATGAGTAATTTGAATATGAAATTTCCCCTTAGAATAACATGGGGTTAAGCTGCCGGCCACGTTAAGTTAAGCATCCCTTTACACCATCACAATCACCTAAAAAAAGCGACTTTCTTTTCAGTGTTAATCCATTGAACACAAAACAACTTTTACAGGCGTACGGAAAGTGTTATATATCAATGGCACATTCCAATCTATGCTTTATCCACACCAAAGCATGTATGTTTTTTTTTTTTTTTGAATAAAATTATTTCTACTGACATTTGGATAAACGACGAACTTATTCCACATGCTCTAAATTTGTGTTACATGTTTAAAAACAATTTAAAAAAAAATGATTTTAAGCATATTTCTTGGAATATTCTATGTTTGAATCAACCTTATAATCTTACAAAATCAAACTGATATAAATCATTTTTTCAAAAATTTTCATGAAGACGTTTAAAATTTTATAATTCTAGCAAAAGCAGCACCCAGGCTTAGATCCTTAGCATAGACATACGGCCATCATTGCCACCCCCTAGCAAAATCGGTTTTCTTTTCAATATTAATGTGTCGAGCAAAAAACAACTTTTACAGGCGTACGGAGAGTGTGAGATCTTTTCTTCCTGAATAAAGCAACTGAGTAAAATTTAAAGATTTCCTTCGTACCACAAAGGAAGTACCTTAAGAAAGGTCTTTTTGAAACCATCAAAAAGGGGACTGTTTGTTTAAAAAATGCCTTATCATCAATAAATAAATAATTATATAATGAATATAATTTCTATCAAAAATTTTAGATGTAGATAATTTTATGTTATGTATATACGGGTATATATACCCATATTCAGTTGAAAGATTTACCATACAAATATATAAAGTAATATTAATTAACTACACTTTCCCGCGCAGAACAACTGCGTGATAGCACCTACATACTTAATATGATTATTAGAAAAATCTCATAAATAAAACCACTGCAAAATTTATTTCCTTTCTTTATTATTATTATTTTTAATTAATGAAAAATATTTAAATCTTTGACATTTGCATTATAATTTCAATTTTAGAAAATACATTTTTCCGCTGCTAAATTACAAAAATCTAAGAATTTAATTTTTGTTATATTAAAAATTAATTATTTCCTAAAGTTTTTGACGGAATTAAATTACCATATCATCCTACAGTCGGTAACAAAAGTGTCCGAACACTAGCAAAAATTCCTATATAAAAAAAGTACGCTTAATACAGTTTTGCTAAATAAATCCTTGTCGAATCCTGTTCGTAGACTGACTAAGAACATGTCTCGACAAGGATTTATTTTAAAAAAACAGTATTAAGTGTACTTTTTTTATACAGGAATTTTTGCTAGTGTTCGGACACTTTTGTTACCGACTGTACATAACATAAGTTCCGTAGTTAATACCAAATGTATCTGCAAAGTAGATAAATACATAAAAAGAAATAACGTCCATAGTGAATGAAAAATCTAAAAAAGTATATATAATAGATGGAGCCATCAAATTCCTGCAAAATAGTCACTGTTAAATGCGAGACAAACAGCCTTTAAATTCTTCAAAATATACTTCTAAATGTGAGATTTTAAGCACAAGTTTCAACACTAGAAGTTAATACAGTCGAATCTCGTTAACGTGAACACTGTTAAAGGGAATTACTTTTAACATGAACTGTTTCCACAATCCCCGTCATAATGAAGATTAGTTTATAGTCATATGAAGATTAGTTACTGATAGTATGAATTACTGATAGCATGACAATTTTTTTAATCCCCCTTGAGATTCATGTTAACGAGGTTCGACTTCATATTTTCAATTTCTTAAAGAAAATGTGCATTTCAAGTGTATTAAATTAAATTTTTGGTGTCGAAATTTAGCCAAGCGCTTATAATCGCTTCACCTCTAGCAGCCGATTTTATACTTTGAGTCTGGATTGATTAATAAGGTAACGCCTTACGTCACTATCGTATCGTTTCGACAAAGTTTAATCATAACTGATCCACGTTAGAGAAATATTATATAGATTATGTATTACGCACCAAAATATTGCTATGAAGTAATATTTATAAGAAATTGCACAGGGCATGAAAATTAGAATGAGAAAAAATGAAAATAAATAACTTTACTTTGATCTGTATATGTTGTAAGTTCATTAAGGATAAGAAATTATAAGAATAAGAAATTATAAGAAATATAAGAATTTTGCAACATTGGATTAAATGTTTTCGGCATTAAAGTCGGTTTATTTCAAAGATTTAAGCAGGAAATGATATGTAACACACACATACACACAAGTAACGTGAGTCATACTTAAGATATTGATCAAAATAATCAATTACTAATAAAGTAATATTTCTTTTGTATAGATAATAATTTGGAATTGTTTTTTTATTCGGCAAAATAATCCTTTTCTAATCTGATATTCTAGAATAAATGAAATTTCATCAACCCATAAAAGTTTACTTTTTTAAAAAAACTTGTTAGTTACAGTCGGTAAGAAAACTCTCCGAACATTATCAAAAATTCCTATATGAAAAAGGTATACTTAATACAGTTTTGTTAAATAAATCCTTGTCGAATCCTGTTCTTAGACTGACTTAGTACAAGATTCGACAAGGATTTATTTAACAAAACTGTGTTAAGTGTACTTTTTTTATATAGGAATTTTTGCTAGTGTTCGGAAACTTTTGTTACCGACTGTAAAATATTTTATATTTAAATATTTACCAATATATTGACAAATTGAGATCTGCATACTATCTATTCATATTAAATTAAAAAAATAATAACATAACTAGTTTCTTACTATGCGTCAGGAATCAATAAAAGTAAAAAAAAATCACTTATGGTATTTTTCTGATATACAAATAACTTAATTTTTCAAAAGTACGTGCATTTAAATTGCATTAAAATGATTCTAAAACTGCATTTTATAGAATAAGCTAACTATATAGATCCTTTTTATAAAGACATTCCTTTGGATGAAATATGTAAAAACATCACGCAAATTTGTAAAATTTTAAGTCAATAATCATTAAAAAAATTTAAACTAAAGTTACTAATTCATTTATTGAATGTAGTTTTTCTGGACATTTTAATGCAAGTTATGTGTTGAAATGTAAATTATAAATAACGTTATTTTAAATAACAGTAAAACATTCTCCTTCATTAATAATTTATATATATATATTTTTTTAGTAATTTTCTCAGAGTATTGATTTTATGTTTGTTCAAAAGATAAAACGTGCCTTAAACATCACACAATTGTTGTATATTTTTTATAGGAACAAACAAATCTGAAAATTAAAACATAACAATAAAAAATAAAAAATAAATATAATTAAATAAAAAAAAAACAATCATTATAGGTATGGAGCAGTATTGGGCATAATTGATTAAAAAGTAATTGAATTACAATTGAATTACAATTAAATTACAATTATTTTACTGTTAATCGATGAACAAGTAATTGATTACAAATAAATTGAATTACTTATTCAATAAATTTAATTACTTATTCAATTTATTTGTAATCAATTACTTTTTAATCCATTGGCAGTAAAGTAATTACAATTTAATTGTAATTCAATTACTTTTTAATCAATTATGCCCAACACTGGTATGGAGTAATTTGCATAACAAATTTCCCCTTAGAATAACATGGGTTAGGCTGCCAGCCACTTTATGCTGAGCATCCGATCAACCCGTAAACCCTCACTACCACCTAGCAAAATCGGTTTTCTTTTCAATTTTAATCCACTGAACAAAAGACATCTTTTACATGCGCACGGAGAAACCCCCATAACTAAGGCCGTTTCTAATCTATGCTTTATCTATGCCAAAGCATCACAAATACTTCCTTTGTAAAAAAAAAAAAAAAAAAAAAAGTAATTTCCACTGAAATCTGGGTAAACGACGAAACTGTAAAACATACTCTAAATTTTGTGTTTCATGTTAAAAAAAAAAAAAAAAAAAAAAAAAAAATCAAAGCAGTGTTTGGGGACTGCCGATAGAAGTGAAAACTAAGTAACTTGTGAATTGTATCGTTGAAGTATTAGATTATTATTTTCGAATTATTTTTGGTTTGTAAAGAAGTGTTTATGATCTGTATTATATGATTCGGCACAATATTTGTAGCTACCCAAATTAAATGAACTAAGCCTTATATTAGGTAAAAATATTGATTACTTATGAAATTATTTTAATTAGTAGCTAAAATACAAAAGAAAACCGATTCAGGACACCCCAAAACGTGTAAATCAGGTGAGATCTGGAATTCCCCTTTCGATAATATAAAAGAACTTTAAAATATCTTTCGAATGAAGTATTAAATATAATTTAATCATAATTAGAATTTGAAATATAGAAATCTTAAAATATTACAGCGCCATCTGGCGGTAGAAATTGCTGTAATCTACTGTTCTATTCCAAATCAACAAAGCTTTCTAATGATGTATTACTTATGAAATTATTTAAACTAGTAGCTGAGATACAAAAGAAAACCCATTCAGGAGACCTCAAAACGTGTAAATCAGGTAAAATCTCGAATTCCACTTTCGATAATATAAAAGAACATTAAAATATCTTTCGAATGATGTATCAAAAATAATTTAATCATAATTAGAAATTGAAATATTGAAATTTTAAAATATTATAGCGCCATCTGGCGGTAGAAGTTTCTGTAAGTTACTGTTCCATTCCAACTCAACAAAGCTTTCAAATGATGTATTGCTTATGAAATTATTTTAATTAGTAGCTGAGATACAAAAGAAAATTCAGGAGACCTCAAAACGTGTAAATCAGCTGAAATCTCGAATTCCACTTTCGATTCTCATGGAAAGCCTTCACTGATGATGACGCGAGTTTCATGATTTTTGTTCACCCAAAAGTGCTCAACGCGCCTAAAGAAGTTTTTACTTAAAAAAAAAAAAAAAAAAAAAAAAAGAATGTGTATTGATTGTGATTTTAAACAATTTTTTTTGGAAAATTCTATGTTTGCAATCGAATTTCAAATTTTACAAAATTCGACTAATGTAAATCATTTTCTCGTACATTTTCATGAAGTCGTTTAAAATTTTATAATTTCAGCAAAGGCGGCTCGTAGGCTTAGATCTTTAGCAAAGACATTCGTCCTTAATATCAGTACATCATCGCCACCAACTAGCAAATGCGATTTTCTTCTCTATGTTAATATATTGAACAAAAAACAACTTTTACAGGCGTGCAAAGAGTGTCACATCTTTTCTTCGTGAATAAAGCAACTGAATAAATTTTGAGGATAGCCTTCGTACTATAAAGAAAAATGGGACATCTTCTTTGGCATACTCACCAACATACTAATTAATATTCCGTAGTATTGTTAGCCCCGCCTTCTTTTACACACCAGTATGTTTTTAGAGTATTTTTCTTCTTATTTAATCGCAATTGCATTTGTAGAATGTTACTCTAAGAGTTTACTGATGTGAATAAAAGGGCGGGACTAAGAACACTACGGAATATTAATTAGGATGTTGGCATGTATGTCTTTGGAGAAAGTTCTTATTTTTTTTAACTATCAAAAGTAGGACTCTTTGTTTGAAAAATGTCTCATCATCAACAAATAAATAATAATGCTAAGCTATAATGATGAGTACAATTTTTATCAAAAAAAGTTATATGTAGATAATTTTTTGTTATATATATATCTATATACATATCGAGGTGATAGATTTACCATACGAATATGCAAAGTAATAATAGTTAAATAAATTATGCATTCTAAGCACCAAAATATTGTTATGAAGTAATATTGATAGGAAATTGCATTTAGCATGGGAATTAGAATAAAAAAAATCTTTGATTTGTGTGTACTGTAATATAATTCAAGTTTATATAAAATAATCTGGCAACGTTGAATAATTATTTTCAACATTCAAGTCCATTAATTTCAAAGATTTAAGCAGGAAATAAAATGTTATGCACAGAAGAAAATGTAACGTGAGTCACATTTAAAATATTGATTAATATTATTATTTACTAATAAAATAATATTATTTTTGCGTAGATAATAATTTTGTAATCGATTTTTATTCTGTAAAATACTACTTTTTTACTGTGATGCGCTTGAATAATTGAAATTCTAGGTTTTTATTACTCCTCAAAATTTGACTTCCTCCTTTTATTTTATTTTTTTAAGTATTTAGTTACAATATTTTATATTTTAATATTTATTAATATATTGGGAAATTTAGATATGTATATCATCTATTCATATTAAAGTTGAAACTAATAATATAACTTTTTTTTTTTTTTTTTTTTTTTGCTATGCATCTATAAAAATTAAAATAAAATCACTTGTGATTTTTTTTTTAGTTTTTTCAAAGTTTTTAACTTGCCTTAAAATGGTCCTAAAGCTGCAATTTATAGAATGAGTTAACTATGTAATCTCTTTTTATATAGACATTCATTTGGATGAAATATTTAAAACTATCATGCAAATTTTGTGTAAAATTTTAAATAATTAATCATTAAACAATAAAGTACACTCTCAGAAATCCGCACAGCTTGGGACCAGACACTGTGGGGATTTTGAAATTTTATGGAGTTCAGGTAATTTGTTTTTGCCTGCATTTTTAAATTAGAATTTTAATGCTATCATGCATTAAAAATGACAGCGAATGCATATAAGTAAGCATATAAGGTATATGAAAAAAAAAAAAAAGAAAAATAAGTAAAGGAAAGGAAAGAGTATAAATGTAGCAAATATATATATATATATATAATCATGCAAAGTTTTCAAAATTTAAGTATATAAACATCTGATACAATAATAACTTGTATTATAAATTTACAATTTTTATTATAGTTTAGATATATAGGTTAAACAAAAAAATTATTTTATATATTAATTCATTTATTTTTCAGTCTATTAAATCATTTTTTGTTCGAGAACAAATACTGTTAGATTAAAAAATTTAAGTAGACCTGGTAGAATCTATAAGACCTGGACTTTGCATGAAATTAACTTTATCTCACTAGATTCAGTTTCTAAAATATCATCGTTAAAATAAGTTCTATCTTGATTTTTTGCTTCAAAAACTTTACTATAAATGTTATTGTTTACGTTGATTGAGATGTGTGGATTTCTGGAGTTCGCGAATTTTAGGAGTGCGGATTTCTAGGAGTTTACTGTATATTAAATTAAAGTTCTTAATTCATTTATTGAATATAGTTTTTCGAGAAATTTTAATTCAAGTTATGCCTTAATATATAAATTCTAAATAAAGTTATTTTAAATAGCACTAAAACATTCTGTTTTATTAATAATTTTCTATACTTTTTTATTGTAATTTTCTCAGAGTATTAATTTTACGTTTGTCCAAGAGATAAAACAAGCTTTAAATATCACACAATATTTTGTATAATTTTAATAGGAATTAAAAAAAGAAAAAAAAAACTGAAAACTAAAATCTAACAATTAAAATAATTTTAAATAGATAAATAAATTAAAAAATCTAAAAATGAAAATAAAAATAAATAAATTAGTTAAATAATCTAAAAAAAAAAAAAAAAAAAGAATTAAAAAAAATAAAAAAAAAAATGCTTTAGCTACTGACTAATTCGCATAACAAATTTCTTCTTATAATAACATTTAGTTAGGCTGCCGGCCACGTTATGTTAAGCATCTTCTTAACCCGTAAAAATCATTACCCTCTATTAAATCTGAAAAAAAAAAAAATAATAATAATAAAATAATAATAATAATAATAATAATAATAATAATAACTTTAGGTATTGAGTAATTTGCATAAAAAAATTTCCCTTTGAATAACAGGCTGACGGCCACGTTATTTTAAGAATGTTCTTAACCCGTAAACATCACTACCACCTAGCAAAAGTGGTTTTCTTTTCAATATTAATCCATTGAACAAAAAACAACTTGTACAGGCGCATGGAAGGAGCCACCCATCTATGGCATTTTCAGATCTACGCCTTACTTAAGTCAAAACATATACAGATGCTTTCTTTGTAAAGAAAGTAATTTCCCTATTGAAATTTGGATAGAAACGACGAAGCTATATAACATACTCTAAATTTTGCATTCAATATTATAAAAAACGAAAATATTTTATATTTTATTTTTATTTTAAGCATATTTTTTGGGAAATTCTATGTTTGCAATCAAACTTCATATTTTACGCAATTTGACTAACATAAATCCTTTTCTAATGCAATGCATTTTCATGAAGTCGTTTAAAATGTTTTGATTATTGCAAAAGCATGCTTAAATCCTCATACATACTTAAATCCTCAGCAATCGCTACCACCTAGCAAAAGCGGTTTTCTTCCTAATGTTAATATATTGAACAGAAAACAACTTTTACAGGCGTACAGTGAGTGTCAGATTTTTTCTCCACTAAATCAATTGAGTAAAATTTGAGGATTCCTTTCGTACTACAAACGAAAATAAGATATATTTTCTTGAGAAAGGTCTTTTTGAAACCATAAAAAGTGGGACTGATTGTTTGAAAAATGCCCCTTAGCCAATAAATAATAATGTTAAGCTATAATAATGATTATTTTTAAAATATTTAAAAATCATTACTTCTCGTAGTAAAATTATATTTTAATCACATTAAAAACTGAGACAGATAATATACATTAAAAATATACATTTTAAAATATTAAAAACACAAAAACATAAATTTAAACGTTTCGAGCCTATTACAGGCTCCTCATCAGTAAAAAACATCAAGTACAAATGATGAGATGAACAACAGACTTTATGTGAGTACAACGTATTCATCAGGAAATCTTGTAGTTCAGTTTATATTGGTCAAACTGGCCGTTCTCTTCATACTCGAATTAAAGAACATAAAACAAATTTCAAAAACCGTGATATACATTCAAAAATAGTACAACATGCCATAGAAACTGACCATTTACCTGATTTTAACAATACTAAAATAATCGTATCTAATTGTTTAAATTATCACTCAAGAATTTTCCTGGAGGGCTGGTACACAAATCAACATTTTTCTCCACTTAATGAGGCATGCGCAGTTCCTGATGAATACGTTGTACTCACATAAAGTCTGTTGTTTATCTCATCATTTGTACTTGATGTTTTTTACTGATGAGGAGCCTGTAATAGGCTCGAAACGTTTAAATTTATGTTTTTGTGTTTTTAATATTTTAAAATGTATATTTTTAATGTATATTATCTGTCTCAGTTTTTAATGTGATTAAAAAATAATGATTATTATTTCTACAAGAATAAAAGAATAGATATAGATAATTGTTTATTACATGTCTATATTGCTTTCAAAAAATTACCATACAAATATATAAAATAGTATTAATTAAGTAAATCGTATATTCTACGCACAAAAATATTGTTATGATGTAATATTTAAGGGCAGTTTCACATAACATGTGAATTAGAGTGAAAAATAATTAAAATAAATGACCTAACTTTGAATTGTATGTGTTGTAGGTTAGTTGAAGTTCACATATTAGAATCTGGTAACACTGGATTAACTATTTTCAACCTGTAAGTCTATTTATTTCAAAGATTTAAGCAGGAAATAAAATTTGGCCAACAAAAAAAGCAACATGAGTCACACTTAAAATACGGATTAATATAATTAAGGACTAATAAAATGATATTATTTTGAGAAAATAATAGCTTAGAGTTGCTTTTTATTATTAAAATACTCTGATATGCCTGAATAGGTGAAATTGTAGGTTTTCATTAACACACAAAAACCTCCCTCCCTCCTCCCCCTCCCCTTTTTTTAAATTTGAGTCACAATCAGCGTTCCAAACTTTTATAATTTATTCACAATAACTTTTAGCCCTGCCTCTTTTTAATACCGGAAATTTTGAAAATGATTTTCTTCTCATTTAATCCTTGTCACATATTAAAGAGAAATAATCTACTAAATTTCTTGTGCGAAAAGAAGGCGGGGCTAAAAATGATTGTGAATAAATTATAAAAGTTGGGAACGCTGGTCACAATGGCAATTTTCGACTTGCATACCATCCATTCATATTAAATTTTAAAATAATGGTGTAACTAGTTTCATACTATACATTAGACATCTATAAAGACTTAAAAAAAAAAAATACGTGTGATATTGCTTTGTTATATGAACATACCTACCAACATCCTCATTAATATTCCGTAGTGTTGTTAGTCCCGTCCTTTTTTTCCCTACCAATAAATTTTTAGAGTAATATTTTTCAAATGCAATTACGATTAAATAAGAAGGAAAATACTGTAAAAATATACTGGTGTAAAAAAGAAGGTACAACACAAACTAACAACACTACGGAATATTAAATAGGATGTTGGCAGGTATGTATATAAAGAATTTAACTTTTGTCTTAAAATATTCCTAAAACTGCTCTTGTAGAATGAGTTAATTATATAAAAATCCCTTTGGATAAAATATTTAAAAATATCACGCATATTTGAAAAATACAAAAGTGTGTAAAATTTTAAATAATTATTCATTAAAAAATCATTAAAATGAAGTTACTAATTCATTTATTCACTACAGAGTTTAGAAAATTTTAATTCGAGTTATGTGTTAATATGAAAATTTTAAAGTAAGTTATCTTAAATAACACTAAAGCATTATACTTCATTAATAATTTTCTACATTTTTAAGTAATTATCTAAGAGTATGCATTTTATGATTTTCCAAAAGATAAAACAAATCTTAAACATCGTGCAATAACCTGCGTAATTTTAATAAATGCTTAATAAATAAATAAAAATAAAAACTGTATTTATATGAAAGAGATTCACTTCTCGCACGTATTACGAATTTTTAAAAGGTATAAGATCTCTTTAATAAATGGACATACATGCAATATATGTACGTTCGTTATAAAATTATTATTATTATTTTTATTTCTTTGACATAGGCAATAGTTTTTAAATTAATATTAATTTAATTTTTCTCAAAAATATTGAAGAAAGGGAAACCTTAAATGGTTTTAGAAAAAAATTTAAATGAATGATTGTGCTAAGTAAACAATACATACAGATGAAAATGTACGAAATTAAAAATACGTTACATTTTTTAAAAATATGTAAATTACTTAAAAAGTTTCATACAAAAGTGAAATTAGATTGAGGCGTTCATTAAAATAATTATTTACTGAAGTGTTTACTATTTTGGCAGTGTTCAAAAGTTACAAATTAATAATTATAATAATAATAATGAATATATATATATATATATATATATATATATATATATAATAATGCAGAATCTGATTGCTATTTAACGTTTATACACCTGCATATCTTCCCTAACTATAGTACATTCTTAACACTAGTGCTGATATAGTTTTCTTTTCTAAAATCTTTATTCCCCCTTCCCACCTTTAAAAAGATATTTTTTTTCTTCAAAAAACGAAATTATATTTGTTTATAAATCATATTAAAAGTTAAAATAAAGTGAAATTCAATTAACGATTTGATGTAAACTTGGAAACCAAGTTTCATATTCACAATATAGAAAAGTGCTGGTAGTAGGGGAAAATAAACAGGAGCCACGAATTTCTTTAATAATTGGTTAGTAAAACACAGCTTTAAGGTTTTTGAAATAGGGAAGTTTAGAAATTTTTAAATTTATTATTTACACATATTTCAAATTTATTTATTTTATTTATTTATTTATTTATTTATTTATATCGGTATTTTTGAAATGAGCAATTTCGGTCTGTTAACCCTTTAATGGTCACTCCATTTTTCTTAATTGCTAAACTAATGTCAAAAACAGCTATTAGACACATAACTGATCATAAATTCGTAAAAGGAAAAAAAAATCTCATTTTAATTTTTGAGGAAAACTTAGTTGGAAACATCTATTTGTTAACCTGATTAAATTCAAATAATAATTTAATAAATCAATACCTTTTTAAGTAAACACTATAACTCAATAATAATAATAATAATAATAATAATAATAATAAACTCGCAACAGTTGTTTCAGGTCAAAATAACAACATATCCCTTCATATGGTGAAAAAAAATTAGGCACGAGTGCATCATTAAAGCAGTGACTACTCACCTACTAAGAAATCTAAAATGATCTTAACATTTGGCTTCTTTTGAAAGATCGTTTGACAAATTTTGAAGTAGTGCTACTATCTACTACGCAGAAAGAACGAAAGTTTTAAAATCGATCAAAACAAGGATAATATTGTTGAATAAAATATGTTAAATGTTACGCTTCAGTGCGAAATCAATTAACATTAAAGGGTTAACAGACATATGCGTAAATGTTTATAAAAAGTTAGCTTTTTTTTTATCAGCTGATTAAAAATTTTAATTTACTCGTTCAAAATTTTGATGTAAAATTTCATGATAACTTTATAAAGAAAAAAATTGACGTAAAATTTCATGATAACTTTATGAAGATAAACTTACCAATTTATGTATAATTTCAAAGGTTATCTGTTTTTAAAAAATAATTTCTAATCAACACATTTTCAGTTATTCATAAATATTTCATTTTTAAAGGGGAAAGTAATATATAAATGAGAATTTTCATTCTTATAGTAAAAAAAAAAAAAAAAAAAAAAAAAAAAATAGCGCCAGTTATTATTTATAAGTTTTTTTTTTTTCAAAAATATATTGAACATTTTAAAGAAGTTATTTCTCAGGAAAATTAAAATTTAAGAGACCTTATTTCTTACAGGGATACCAATAGCAAATTATTTGAATACTACTATTTTTAATAGTAATCTCTATTTCTAAATTTTTAAGACTACATCTGACATTTTTTTTTTTTTTTTACTAGTAAATCTACTGCTCGAAAATAATGGTATTAAAAAAAAAAAAATGTCGGTTGCATCTGTGTTCCACTTACGATTTACATTGCGAATGAAATGTGTATTTGCTTTGATAATAAGTAAACTTTAAAAATATATTAAAATTATGTAGAAATTTGTAAGATAAAGAAGATAAAGAAATAAATTTGTAAGAAATTTGTAAGGTCTATTTCAATTATAAGGATATTACAAAATAATCAAAAATATATATTGTATAATTCACATAACAATAATTTCAGAAACTTGATTAACTATTTAAAATTTAAGTTAAATTAAAACACAGATATTAACACTCCACTTCCATAAAACTGTTTCAGAAGTGTGAGGATTGCAGTGTTTGCAGCAACTTTTACAGGCGTTTTGTGATCTTGTCACCACTATTTCAGAAAGGTCACTTTTAAAATGATATTTATAACTTTAGAAAACAAAGAAAAAATTCTTTTTGAAATGCATAGTAACAATATAATAAAAATTGCATACAATTTTAGAAACGCGGCGAGCCCTGCTACATATTTAATTTTTAGTAAAACTATATCCTGGAAAAAAAAAAAAAAAAAAAAAAAAAAAAGAAGAAGAAGAAGAAAATACAAAAACACATTGAAATTGCAGCTTATTAAATTTAAACATTCTTAGCTAAAACACATTTGTAAAGACATTATGAAATTAGGGATGATTGTTAAAGTATTTTTGACGACCAGATTTAACGCAATGTTATCATCACATAGCTGCCAACATCCTAATTAATATTCCGTAGTATTGTTAGTACCTGACTTTGTTTTCACATCAAATTTTTAAAAATATTTTTCTTCTTATTTAATCGTAATTTTCTTTGGAGACAATTAAATAGAAAGAAAACACTCTAAAAATAAAGTGGTGGGGAAAAGGGGCGGATACTAATAACACTACGGAAAATTAATTAGAATGGTGGCAGCTATGTTACCATAAAAAAGTGAATTTCTTTTATAATTAATCTAAGAAAAAAAAATATATTTCATAGACGAACAACAGTGGATATTTTCCCTTTTCTTTTAAAAATAAGCTTGGGCGTGCTTTGTTCATAGCAATACACAAAATAGTGTTTCAACACATTTATCCGCTCATCTTTGTAAAGAGATTTAGAAAATATAAACATTACTTCTTAAAATATTTTCAAAGGTCTTCGTATAATGTTATAATTTTTGTGAAAACAAATTTTCTCTCGGTGTTGTTTTAATGAATAAAATGAAAACAATTCCAGAAGTATAATATGAAACCTCTAATGTTTTCTTTTTGTATAAAAAGAAATGCTTTTTCTTAAATATATGTAATAAAAAAATCAAAGATAAAAATTTTTAATTTTTAAATTTTTATTTATTTTTATTCATTTTTTATTATATTTTTTCTATTGAATTTTCCGTTGTAAATGATTGCCAAAAATTTTAAGATATTACTTGCTGTAATATTCTAAAAAATGTGATGGTCATTATGATAACACACAGTAAAAATTTTCATTTAGAATAAAACCTGAATATCTCCTTACAAAAAGGTATTTAAAAAAAAAAAAAAAAAGATTTTCTAAGAAAATCCTCTCTTTTTGTTCATATCAACAAATATGATTATCAAAATATTTCTAAAGAACTTGTTTAACTTTATATCTTCAGTAAAAACAAACTTGCTTCCAGTAATATTTCAATAAAGCAAAAACAAGCATTATACATTTCAGAAGAAATACTTCGTCTTCGATAAAATCACAATGCCGTCGCGCAACTGAATATGCTAAAATAATAAAGTTTTTCAAAGTTTTTAATCAAATTTTCTTACTAATAATGCTTAGTAACAAAAAGTGATTATCGAAAATAAATTTTAAGACTTTGTTAGCAGCTTTTATAAGACAAAAGACAAGCAACATATTATTTACAACGACAAGTAATACAATATTTTCTTTCAAGATACTATAACATTCACTCTTCGTAAATAAATATATCAAAAAAGTAAAGATAAAATAATTTCAACGAAAGCAAGAAAATCTCTTTGCAAAGAAATTTATCAGCTAAAAATTATCACTCAAAATTTATTTAAAGATCTAAAAGAAGTTTTACAGTCATAGGACACGTGACATGACAACAATATTTCGATGATTTTACTTTTGCTAAAATGAAATCGTAAGAATGAAATGAAAATAAATCGTAAAGATTAATAATAAAAAAGAAAAATAATTATATGTATAAAATATTTTTTTCTGGGGGGGGGGGAATAGGAGGAGAGTGAAATTTAGTTTAAAAAATGAATGTCGAAGAAAATAAGTTAAGAACTTATTTAATTTTATATTCCCAGAAAAGTGAATTTTATTTTCCGTGTTATTGCAAAGAATAAGAATTTGGAAGCTATGACAAATAAATATTATAGCTGCCAAAATTTCTAATTTTTTAATCAGATTCATCACCAGTATTTCTAAAAAAGAATCTGTCACATATGTTTGCGAAGAATAAATAAACTTAAATAAACCGAAAACATTTATAAAGCTTTACGGTATGAAGTCTCCGTTGAGAAAACGAAGACTCGGCATCTATGAAATGTTACAGACGAACTACAGCTAATCACAAATATATTTATTTTAATAAAAAATTCGTTTAAAATAAGCGTATATATATGTTTAAAAAAAATAATAAAAATATTTTTAATAAAATACTATACCCTTATAATTAATGCAAACTGTCGCGAAATTTTTTACAGCGTACTGCAATAAAAGCTTTCATTTCATTTAATAATTGAAAAAAGGTTTCTTTATATTTAAAAAAACAATCTGTTTATAAATAGTGCCGCTAAAAATTTACAGTATTTTGCTGATATACAGATTATACTAGTCTTCTTTGCAGTTCCTGTTTTAAATAACACCTTTCAAAACAAAAATACAGATATGCAACCAGAATCCTGCATAAGATGTTTTAACTCTTTTTAGAGATTTTTATTTACTGTAGCCAAAACAATTACGTAAAAAAGTTCCATAACGTCCAGTTTTTAATTCTTTTTTTTTTTTAATATATACATATAAACACATTATTTTAGCTAGATTTTGCATGAAATCCTAAAATCTGGAATTCTAGTTTTGATTATAAAAAGCATGTTTAATAATTATTTCTTAATTTTAAACAATAGTTATTAAAAAAAAAAAAAAAAAAAAAAGAAAAGAAAAAAAAAAAACCCCTTAAGAATTGAAAATTGGAGAGATTATGGGAGTAATAGAGTGTGTGTACAGTACAACGGATGAAAGTGCAAGCGTGTCTTGAAAAAAAGAAGCGGGTGTAAAAAAGAAGAAGTTATTTCACAGGCAAAAATAAAGAACACAAAATGTTAAATATATAATGAAGGAACTGTTTGTTTAATTATGAGATAGAATGTGTTTAGTTTGATGTAATAAAATTAATGATTTTTTAGTAAAAACACCGTACAAAAAGACCGTACGCGATGGGCAGACATGGAGGTCATTTTTTTTATTCAACATTTTAGAAAACAAAGTTTACAAATAAATAAATAAATAAAAATTATGCATTTTTCTTTTTTTATTATGCATGAAATTTTAACAACTGTTTGCAGTATTTGTATTCAAATGAGTAACTGTGGGTGACACGATGATTGCTTTTTTAAACAGTGGTGCTCAAAATTGTGACAGTTACAAACCCTGACATACGTAAAATAAGGGTTAAAAAATAACTACAGTCGATAACAAAAGTCTCCGAACACTAGCGAAAATTCCTATGTAAAAAAAGCACACTTAATACAGTTTTGTTAAATAAATCCTTGCCGAATCCTGTTCTTAGCCGGTCTAAAAACAGGATTCGACAAGGATTTATTTAACAAAACTGTATTAAGTGTGCTTTTTTTATATGAGAATTTTTGCTAGTGTTCGGAGACTTTTGTTACCGACTGTATATCATTTCAAACTTTATTAAGTTTCAATGAATGAGTAACAAATGCTATGAAATACATTTAAGAATATCTCTTAAATAAAATTGAGAAATATATAATGTTCAGCAATGATTTCAAGGGGCGTAATTACTTCATGTAAATAAAAACCTATTGAATTTTCAACCTACAGTCGGTAACAAAAGTGTCCGAACGCTAGCAAAAATTCCTATGTAAAAAAAGTACACTTCATACGGTTTTGTTAAATAAATCCTTGTCGAATCCTGTTCTTATTCAGTGTAAGAACAGGATTCGACAAGGATTTATTTAACAAAACTGTATTAAGTGTACTTTTTTTATATAGGAATTTTTGCTAGTGTTCAGAGACTTTTGTTACCGACTGTATTAAAATTAATTAGTTGTTGCTTGCCATTGCTTGATATTTAATGTAATAAAATGTAACTAAATGAAAGCCATATTTTAAAATAAAATATCTAATTAAATAGACTAGTCAAATTTTTATTTTAAAATAATTGCATGTATCTTCATTTTTAGTATCGTTACATCCTATTAGTAAATCTTTAGCGATTAGTAATAATTTCTAAAATTCTCTTTTTTATCGAAGAATAAAGGTCAAATTAATCCCCTATTATAGTTTAAAGTTTTAGTAGTAAAATATTCAAACAAATTTAATAACGAAAAATGTTGCTTTTCAAATTAATATATTTAAATGTTACATAGAATACCAGATGATTATATATTTTGTTTTGATAGAAAATGAATATCTATGCAGAAAATTGGAGATTTTTTCAGCAGCATTTTCGTATTTGTAATTTTGAAATAAATAAAATAAATAAATAAGTAAACAAAAAAATATTTTTTTTTCAAAGTATAATGGAAATTTGAGAAAGACTCTTCCGTTCTTTAATTAAAAATAATTTATAGAAACAACTTTTTTATTACTTTCAAATAATTTTTATCTTTTTAAATATATTTGAAGTCAAATTACCTTAATTTGTCCTTTGACATTTTAAACATACAATGATTGGGGAAAAAAAAAAAAATAAATAAAAAGTTTCGCTGCTTTTGAAAGGTTTAATAAAAAGTATGCAAAATAAAATACCTTTACTTTATTAGCTTTTTTAAATGTTCATTCGATGCCAATTAAAGATTTTGTGTCAGAATATAGTTTTGCATAATTAATAATTTAAAACAATAAATTTCCGAAGCAAAAAATTAAAAATATTACGGAGATATGAGGAATAATTACTGTTTAATAGATATTTTTCTTTCTTTTAATACTGAACGAAATAATGTATTAACGTCTAAGAAAAACCAGGATAAAAAGTTTTATAAGATTCCTTTCAAGCATTTTTGCCTCTAATCTGATATTACGCAAAGAGAATTTAAATTCACTTCTTTAAAATAACTTAGTCAGCCAGAAAAAAGTCGAAGGAGAAATAATAATAATAAAAAAACTTTCATCTAATCGTCAAAATCCAAACGCTTATTAATTTCCTTCCTTAAAAAACCGCACTTTAAACATCACGAGCTTTGTGCATAAATATGTAATCCACTGTTACCCTTGATCGTGAGATACGTAGATAAAGACACAGAGCGAGTTTGAGAAGAGAGGAGGAGGCAAAGAGAAAAAGAGGGGGGCAGGGAGAGCCAAAAGGAGCATCAGGAGTGAAGGCGCACGCGCGGACATAAATAAGTGACGTCACGGGAGCCCACTGAACACAGTTGAGTGTGTTCCTGAACCAATTCAGTGTTCGGATTCCGCCCACCAAACACCTCCCCTCTTTTTGGGTCTTCTTCCGCTTTAGGCTTAGCAGTGGCTGGCACGAACCTGGCATTCCCTAAGCGGGAAGTGTGTTGTGAGGAAGATTGGCTGAGTGTTTCATCAGCCATGAATGTCAAGCAGCATGTCCCCTTACCACCCCCAATTAACACGGGGACAGGGACCTGCTTCCCCGGCCGGTACTCCCCGACCTACAGAAGTACAGACCCGATGCGGCGGCATTGTATGGGGAACCCTGGGGTAAGTGATAAACAGTGAAATTATATAGTAAAAAACTAACGAAAACCCTCATATAAAGCACGTGAGATAGAAAACTTTTGTACAATTATCAAAAATATACTTGAATAATTTTGCTAATACTAATCATATATAACATCGTTTTCTATCTAGAGCCTCAAGAAGCTGAAAAAAAAAAAAAAAAATGCTTTTAAGAACACGAATCTAAATTCAAAATAACAAAGTTTTAAACACGTGATTTTAAAATTTTAAATTCTATGTCAACAACTTTTAATAGCTTTGCTTTATAATGAAGATTTTCCTTTGTTCTTAAAATTAAATTTTTTAGGTTTATCGTTGTGTATAAGATGAAACTAGCTGAGTATATCAAATGAAAAATAAGTAAAATTAATAATAATGCTTTATAAAAGTACATATATTATTCATTATTGTATAGGTATTTCTATATATTGGCATAACTTAGTCACTGAAGACAGTACAGACACAGAACAAAGCAAAATTAAAAAACAGGAACTGTTCAAATATTATACAGAGGTTTATTAATAAAATTTTATGTCTTAGCATGTAAAGGAAAAAAAAATGGTTGCTGTAAATAAAAAGGGTAATTTAAACGACAATAAGTAATATATTTCAAAATACGAAAATACAATAAATCTCAATGACGCCCTACCCCAATCTTTTGTATTTATTTGTGATAATGAAGCTAGTGAAGCCCTGCAACATAAAAAAATAACCTTAAAATTTATTTTATATATATTTGAATACCTAATAATTATTAAAATATCTATTCCTCAATGTTTAATTTTATTCATTTTTTAAAAGCAAGTAAACGTTTTTACTACGTGAGAATAAACTTTCTTCCATTCTTACTCTATTGAACATGAAACAAGTTTTACAGGCGTTCGGTAAGAGTGAACGGTTAAACCGCTCGCCTGTAAAAGTTGTTTTTTGTTCAGTACTGTTATATTGGTAGGAAGTTAACATTTAGAGGAGAATTTATTTGATAAGTTTTGTTAAAGTAAGAAATTTTTTGACATTATTTCATTATATATAGTATAAAAAATATATTTTTTTTCTGTATTTTATATTTCAAAGTTCTTAATAAATACATATTTAATACTAAGAAAGGAGAGAAAATTTTGATATATATATATATATCTTTATCAAGGATTGATTTTATGACTACATTTTAAAGTCTTTTGCAGTAAGAAAAACAATTTTTAATCAAATTAATTTAATTAATTTTTTTTAAACAACAACAAAAAAAAAAAAAAAAAAAAAAAAAAAAAAAAAGAGAGAGAGAGAGAGAGTTAGAGAAAGAAAAGAAAAGAAAAGAAGAAACGATTTGATTATAGAATTTTTAATGTATATTTTATTCAATACATTTTTTTTCCATTTTTTGTGATTGTGTTAATATTTTGCAGATTTTATATGAAAATTCCATTGTAATTGTTTGTTAACAAAATGCTAATTATTCCATGGATAGGTTTTATAAAACATTCCATGGAATATATTCTCATAAAATGTTATTATTCATACTGTTAATATTTTATGGTAGAAATGTTAATATCACATATTTTCAATTTCGCATTATTAAATTGTTGAACTAAAATTAAATGATTATTACATACCTGTCTGCTTTTATATTTTATTTCCTACCTATAACTTTTAATAATATATTTGTTTTTAAATAAATTTCTATTACAGTATTCACCAAATGAATACATATAAAATTTTTGATTAATTAATACTTTATTGAAAAAATATAAAAGTCGGCAGTTATGTTATTAACACGCTTTGTGATAAATGATAAAATAAAAAAATTAAACTGCATTAAATTATTACAATAAATAACAAAAAAAAAAACATCATTTTAAGTAAGGTTGATTTTTTTTTCTTTCATAATAATAATAATAATAATATACTTTTCTTTTTTATTTAAATAAAATCAAGATTTTTAAAACGAATTCCTTTAAAACTATTTAAATAAAGTGTTATTGAAGCTACGATGTGTCTGTAAATATTTTAACAGTTTCACACGCGTATTATATACATCTTGTGTATAAAAGAATCCTAAATCCATTTAACATTACTTTTTATTCTAAAATACTGAGAAAATTATAAATGCACATATATAAATAAATTGCATGAACATATAAACAAACAGGCCAGAGTATTACTTGCGTAAAACTTACAAGCCCGATAATATTAATAAACATTTCAATAGAAATAATACGATTTGTACGTAGCTGACAAGCGTTATGATTTTTGGATAACAGTTTTTTCTTTCTTTTCTTTTCTTTCTTTTCTTTTTTTTACAGATATTTTAACCTTATTTATTCATTAAAAAAAAAAAAGGTATAAAAGGTTGTGAAGAATTTTTATTAAAAAAAAAAAAAAAAAAAATAGCATAATTCAAAAGTTACCCCAAAATCGTAACACTTGGGAGCTATGTCCGAATAGCACTATTGGAAAGTGTTAAATATTATAAAAACCATTATTAAGTTTGATTAAAACCATTAGTATTGAACTTTGATTAAAAAAATGCAAATGCTTTATTAAAAAAAAAAAAAAAAAAAAAAAAAAAAACACAATAGCTTTAAAAGTAAATTAAAAAGAAATATTTAAAAAAAATATTTAAATAATTTATTTAATTTAATTTTAATTTTTTGTAAATATTTGAATAGTTTCACACATAAATTTCAAATGTTTTTCGTACAACGGAATCTTAACTCCATTTAACATTATTATTCATTCTCAAATACCGAGGTGATTATAAATACATAAGCATAAATATATAATACGAACATGTAAAGAAACAGATAAAAAGACGATTTGCGTAAAATTGATTAACCCGAGAATCTCATTAAACAATTCAACAGAAGAAATAACATCCAAGCTTTACGCGAATAACGGTTTTGAAAAGTGTTAAATATTGAAGAAAGCATTAAGTATTTATATTGCTGGAAGATTATTTTTAGAAAAGATGAAACGCTGTTCAGAGAAACAGTGGTCTTTGTCCATATTGGTTGCGAATGGCCAATTTGTGACATGTAAATAATGTGTAATGGTGATTATGTGCATTGATGTGTGTACATAATTTATAGGAAAGATTATTTTAATGCGTAATAATGAAATTTATATGTTGTGTTGAAACAATTATTAATTAAGCACTGATTATTTGCATTCTGTTTTTATAGGCTTTGTATTCATTTACGAGTATTTTTGTTTAAATTTGTGCAGAGAATTGTTGTTAAATTTAATATTTTAAAAACATAAGTTTACAGCATGAACAAAATTAAATTGAAATAATTATTTAATTTGGCAATAATTAACAATCTATAATAGTTTATAC
Source organism: Salticus scenicus (assembly GCA_963930645.1). NCBI lineage: Eukaryota > Metazoa > Arthropoda > Arachnida > Araneae > Salticidae > Salticus > Salticus scenicus. The sequence continues at coordinate 230,206,774 of OZ005651.1, forward strand.
TTTATAAATTTTTAGAATATTAAGTTAGTAATTAAAGGAATTTTTTCGAATGACAGTCATGCTAAATATTTTACAAATTCGGATATGCATACAATATTGTCATGTCATACATTTATAATCATCCAGGTCTTTGAGAATGTATTTATTTCTATTATTTTACAGGATATTATTTAATATATTAGGAAATTGAATGATAATTATAAATTCCATTTCCTTTCCTTTCCTTTTCTTTCTTTTTCTTTCTTCTTTTCTTTTTTTCTTTTAAGTTATATTTTTTAAAAGTCATATAATATTCCTTAATTGTAGTTTATTTATATCAGTTACTTTTATCTGAGTTCTTAGATTATTACTACAACTATTATTATTATTATTATTATTACTTGTTATTATATTTAATGAACATTCAATATTGCACCTTTTATTTTACTAGTAACAATAATAATATTAATAATAATAAAATCCAAAAATAGCTTATTCGAAAGGGAAAATCTAATTAATGAAAACTTAACAATCTTTAAGAAACGTATAAAATTCATGTTTAAATTAAAATATTATTTTGTTTTACTTCCTGAAAAATAATTTTATTATACAAGAACGTTTTAAAATTTATAAGTACTTAAAATAAATTTTGGAAAAATAAAAAAAAGTTTATGTTTTAAATAATTTTTTTAAAGATATTTTTAATTCAAGTAAAATCAAAACCTTTTTTTATTTTTATTTTTTTGAAAGTATATAATTTAATATCATGACTTTATTTATATAAATTAATTTCTAATATATATTTAAAAAATAAGTTTTCTTCCGAAAATTTCATTCTAAATGTTCTATATTGCAAGTGTTATTTTCTTTATATAACGTGATACCAGAAATAAAGTTTTCTAGGCCTAAGGAAAGGAAAAAAAAAAAAAAAGGACAGTGACCTAATGACATCACAACTATTTTATTATACAATTAACGGCATACGTAATTAGCTTATCACTATTAAATCTATAAATTATCTAAATTTAAGTTGGCAGCGGACATTGACAAAACTTTTAATTTAAAAGTTAAAGCAAATAAATATCTGTTATCTCATATTTGATTTATGCAACACTAGTGTACTTGACTTAAATTAAAAATTATTTATTATTCATTTTTTTAAAAATAATAACAAGAAATTTAATGTTTTTGAATAAAAACAAAACAAATTTAGAGATAAAAACAGCTTCGTAAAATAAAAGGTTAAATGTTCGAAGAGTGTAACTCAAGTTACAGTGTAATTCGAAAATCTTTATTATTGAAGGAGATATACATATCATACGAAAAAATAAAAATCCCATTAGATACATAGGAAGTGAGAATAAGGGAATAAAACTACTGTCCCCCCGTAAGTTTTATAGATATTTATTTTTGGGTAATGTCAGCCTAATAAAAAAGAACTAATTTGTTTACTATTTTTTTAATTGTTAAAAATGATATTTTTGCCTACTTAAATATCACAAATTTATTTTTATATGAAATTTTCATTATTGGTTCCTTTAAATAATTTAATGTTTTTAAATTTCATTATTCGTAAAATTTTTAAGTAACAGAATGATTTATCCAAAATTCTTAATGAAGAATATAGCAGGATACCTTATGTAGCTCACATTATCCTCCCAAAAACGCGCAAGGAAAAAAAAAAAAAAAAAAAAAAAAAAAAGATGAATAGATTAATAAATAAATAAATAGATAAAAAAAAAAAAAAAAAAAAAAAAAAACAACATTCTTAGCTAAAATCTTCAATCCAACATTCTTAATGCAAAACTTTCCATTCTCCTATACATATACATATAATAATACTGAAATATTTCGTTTCGTGTTCTATTAGAAGCATTAGTTTTTTTTTTTAATTAGACAATATACGCAGGTCAAAATCGAATATTTCACTGTGAAGATTTTTGTAAAGTCAGTGCTACATAGCTCAAACCTTGATAGGTACTGTCCTTAATTTCCTAAACTACTATTTTTATATAGCGCATTTTGTCATAAAATAAGCCTATAAATTAAAAAAAAAGTATTTTATTGTATGAGAAAAAATAGGTGGAAGAGTCCTTGCAAAAAGCCAAGTTCGTAACAGTGTTGCTAACTTGTGGGGACTTTTTATTTAAAAATTAACACTAAATTTTAGGAATGGTGTTTGATGTACATGATAGTTGATCATGGATTATCATTAAAACTAATGATGGATATTAAATAAATTTCCCTATATGTTGGCAACATTAGTTCATATAAATCCTGCAAACTTGTTCTTATAAGCTTGGACTAGATTCCTGAGAAGAACAATTTTTTCACTGTGAAGCGTTCCTGATTTCAGAAATCTAGCAATATTTTTAATGATATATTTAATCACCAATGATATATTCCTGGAACATTCCCGGTAAACATTGGGCTAATAATTGCCTCAAATTTTCCAGGAACATTCTCGAATTATTCTGCAGTGTTCCTTACAAAATGTGATGTTTGAAACATTCATTATTTTCTATATTAAATTTTCATTAATAAATAATTTTCTACAAGTGAGGAACTATAATTTTAGAAAGTTCATGTTATTTGTAAGTGATCGAATCATAAGAACTTATTAAAGAACTTGAAAACTATTTTTACGAAAAAGTTAAATTTGGACTTTTTGCTTGTAATTCATAAAAACAAAAGAAATTATGAATTGGTGTCTGACGTATATAAAAAGTTTTTTTATTTTTTTTTTAATAAAAAAAGGGTATAAATGTAAACAAAATATATAAATCTTTAAAAATATTGTTTGATATCACTAGAAATAAATCATATTTATTAACGTTTATGCTTTTTATAACCAATATTTTTTTAGATGATAGTAATTAATAATAATAATAATAATAATAATAATAATAATAATAATGCAGACATGTCAACATTTATTCCGGAGCATTGATAGCACCTGCTTTTTTTCACACCACGTTATTTGCAAGGATTTTTTTTTTTTTTTCAATATATAATTATGATTAAATAGGGATAAAAGTGCCCTTCAAGAAAAGTGGTAAGAAAAGAAAGCAGGTATTAATAATGTTCCAGAATAAATTAAAATGTTGGCATATCTGATAATGATCAAAAGTAGTTAAACCTATAATTCATAAAATTCCGCAACTGTGGACCATTTAATTTATATCTACGTTTTTTGAGAGATGTGCGGTTGAATAAGAGAAACTGCCAACAATTGCGGAAGCTATATTGCCTGCATTTGGGAACAGTAATCTCAGCATTAGTAATTTAACTTGAAACCACGTGTTCGTTATCTTTTAAAATAATTTACATGAATTAACATTGATTCATATAAATACATTTAAAAGATAACGAAAATTAACCTTCTTTAAAAACCGAAAGGTTGTTATATATAGCTAATAAAAATGCATTTTGGTAATCAAAAACGTTTATTGTAATTTTGCAGTAGTATTTAACTTATTTCATAGCTGTCAACTATTACTATTTTTAGCCACCAGTAATTGCTGCTAAGATATTATTTGAAAAATTTTTTAGATGCTTTCTAATAAGAAATATAAAGGAAACTTTTAATCATAAATAAAATAAAATAAAATAAAATAAATAATAAAAATAAATAAATAAATAAATAAATAAATAATAATAATAATAATGAAAAATCGTAGCAGATGACAGCCAGACAATTATAGTGATTTTATTATAGAAAAGATTGCGATGTCTTTGAAGGATAATTAATATTCAATAAAATTGTATTTATTAAGTTGATTGCTAGCTGTTGATTTATAATATTATCTAGTCTTTGCATTATAAATATTACGTAAATTTAACATAAAAACGCTGTTAGTACATTAAAATTTACGTCCAATCTTGAAGTGAATTATTGAACAGTCGTGTATTGACAGATTTATTTAGGTTTTGTAAATATAAAGCCTAAAAAGAACGTTTAAATATAAAATGATAAATTAAGAAACAACTTGTAAAAACTTTATTATTTTGCATAAATAATATTTCAAAACGTAAGAATAAAAAAATATTAAAAATCATTAATATAAAAAAATTCCCCTTTTTTTCTATAAAATTAGTGTTTTATGTCAAAATTTACGCTTATAAATTTCCATATTCTATATTTATATAAATTTTAAGAAATTAAAAAAATTGAGATGTTACTTTCAGGAGAAGAAAATGGGAATGTTTTTCCAAACAAATCCATATTTTTTCTTTTGATCTCAATTATAAGTTTTATTATTTTTTTTTATATTCATCTTTTCAAATTAAAAGAAAAAGATTAGTAATTTTTTTCGTTCCCAAATTTTATTAAATCGTTAATTAAATTGTGAGGTAGCTTGTGTTTAATATTACATGCATATTAATTTACATGCATGGATATTTATGATTACAGCTTCTTTTCTGAAAATTTACCTGAAAATCTAGGGATATAGACATTACGCTTTTTAGAATACAAAATTGAACCAGTTGATAAAATTGTATAAGTAAAATTCCAAAATGTTTTATGAATTCTTGAATAAAAGTTTATACGATAAACTGATAGAAGGGATAGAAAATGCAACAAATAATACGTACGTACTGAGTACAGTTATACACTAGAAGTTCAATATTTGAGAATAATGTATTAAAATATATAAATATGTAAATATGTAAATATCTAAGTCAAATGGATTTTAAAAATATTATTTATTTAATATGCACTGAATGGATTAAGTATTCAGTTCTTTTTACAATAATAAATTTATTCTCAGCCTTAATATCTGATTTTGTAAATAAATTAAATAATTAGATAAAAATAAATAAATGAAATAATAAATAAATAATTTTTACGCGTATAATCCGAGGTTCAGGTAAATCAGTTTTGCACCAGAAATTTCAATTAACAGTTAAACCTATGCTTTTAGGAAGAAATGTTTGGCACAGATATAACTTTGTCGACTAGTTGTGATTTCTAGGGTAAAATTGATTTACCTGACTGCGGATTGTGTGCAGCAAATTGCAATACTTAAATAATAATGATGTGAATTTTTAAACATTATATATGTATATATATATATATATAATTGCGATTTAAAAATGAAAAAAGAAAAAAAAAATCACACACATATATCTAGTAGCTTGGAGCCCTATCGTTGCCATAGTTTATTAGAATTTTTAATTATAAAGTTTTTTAATACCCCTGATAAAATATACATTGTATTAAAACTGTTACAGAACGGTCTAATTATAATAATCCGTTATGTTACTTTCATTAAAAATCCTTATTCAAAATGAAATGTTGAATTTAATGCAATGAATACAAATTTAACTTAATTTTTAACAATTGAAGATTTTATTAAAACATGCATTTTCAATTTGCCAAAATAATATAATGTATTGTGCAATATTATTAATAAACGTCATATGTTAGTAGAGATAATTTTAAGAACGGGAGAATTTAAATTAAATAACATCAAAATATTACCAAAAAAGTTTATCAACATATTTTCGCTAAAAATAAGATAACAGAACGACTATATATTTCTTTCAATCTTTATTATCTTATTGCGACGATAATGCAATTAAATTAAAAAAAAAAAAAAAAAAAAAATGATAGACAGATACTCTTTAGATAGACAGATAATAAATAAATAATAAAATAATAATCAAAAGATAAAATTAGACTTATTTTAACCAATAAATTTTGATGAAATATTAGTTTGAAAAGTTTATTCTTTTAATATGATTATAATAAGTCTATCATTTGTTTTATAGCAATGAAAGCAATGTTGTTATAATAAAATAAAAATGTTTTGTTTATGTTTCTATCTTTATATATACACTGCCAAAAAAAAAAAAAAAAAAAAATCCTGCTTGCTGCAGTTTGCTGCCAGAAATTTTCTGTAATTCAGAAAAATACGTTCTATCCACGGAAAAATACGTCGATAGAACGTATTTTTCTGAATTACAGAAAATTTCTGGTAGGAAACAGGACTTTTTCTTGACAGTGTATATATATATATATATATATATATGTGTATGTATATACACACACACTCTGTAATTTTTGGTGTATAATCCACAGGTTAGATAAGCCAGTTTTGCTCCAGAAATTTTAATTTACGAATAAAGTTATATTTGTACGAACTGTTTCTTCGAAAAGGTATAGATTTTTCTGTTGAATAAACTTTCTGGTGGCGGAATGACATATCTTACCTGCGAATTATATACCGAAAATTACGGTATATATAAATTTTCGATTTGTAATTATTGATTGTTTTGGTTGTATTTTAAATTCTTAATAATTTTTATCAAGTTCAGTTTCATGTTTTCTTTGCATCGCCGTGATGAAATGATTAAAATATATCTTTAAATTCTTGTTCGAGAGAAATGAAAAGCAAAATTTAATGAAACCGTTAATTTAAAATTGTGGTACAACACAGATAATTACACTTAAAAATAATAAATAAATTTAAATTTCAAAATTGATGATAAGTTAAAATAACGAAACTTTTTAATTTAACCAAAAATGTTATTTTGAAAAACTATAGTTTTCTATTATACTGGGAAAATTATTTACTTTATTCTGAATTTTTTTTTCTTATAAATGAATAGTTCCGTTGCCAACCGTTTCAATTATCGGACTTTTGTATGGAAAACTTTACTTTAGTCATATAAAGCTGCTACAAAAGCTCATAAAAAATTCAATAATAATAAAAAAGAACACCGGTATTTAAAAATTGGAACAATTGGTAACTATGTGTATGTTTATTTGTTTAGTTTTGTAATTTGCGTATTAAATTAAGTTTAATATTTTTAATTTTAAAAACAAAAATTTAATTTTTTTGCAAATTTCAGTTCAAATACCGAAAAAAAAAAAAAAAACGCTGTGAAGTTTTAAATTAAAATAAATGAATTATTTTTTCTTTGTCAAACAGATCGATTTAATGTGTAGAAAAAACACATAGAAAAGTGAATTTTTACAGTTTATTTATTGAGTTTTTGATACTTTGTAACGATCAAAATTAGATCTTAATAGGTGCGTGAGTTTTAGATTACACTTTGAATTATAAATAAGTAATAAATAGCGGTATTAATAGAAAAAGAAGAAGGAAAAAAAAAAAAAAAAAAAAAAAAAAAACATCATTCATGGAAGTATATTTTTGTATTTATTTACTATCAGAATCAACATAGCCTGAAGCACCCAAACATTTTATTATTATTATTATTATTATTATTATTATTGTTATTATTTTTATTTTTATTATTAAGGCTTGTATTTTTATTTTAATAGACATAACTCTTTTAATATATATAAATACTTTAACTCGACTTTCGAAAATTCTCTTTTAATATTGAGGCACTTCTGAGGGACATTTTTGTTTATTTCAGCATGCTTTTCAAGATTAAAAAAAATATTTATTGTAAATAGAGCATGTTAAATGAAATGGAGACTTGAAAACAGAAGATTTGGTTAAAATTTAAACAAAAGTAAATTTGTAAATTTGAGTGACTTAGTAAATAAAATATAATTAAATGAATAAATTTTATATATAGGTAACCGTGATGACTGCATATGTTGGCTGTAGGTATCTTTAATTAAAAAAAAAAAAAAAAAAAAAAAGACATTGGGTATGACTAACGTTTGAGTCCCCCCCCCCTTCCCTCCCTTGCAACACGCCTTGTGCTTTGAATTGAAAATAGGCCATACTTAAAATATAAAATAGAGCATATTCAGAAATTCTGCATGAAGCTGCCTTTGGATTTTACAAAATGTTCAGTTAGAGGTATCTGTGCATTAATTATAAATTGATATAATATGTTTTCAAATTCTTTTTCAATATTTTTTTTTAATAATGTATTTGTAAGAATATATAAATATACATGTGAAATTAATATTTTACCTTTTATTAACTTCAGAAATGTACAAATGTTACAAATTAATTTTTAGTAAACATACGTAGTAAAACGACATTGCTTGAAAATCGATATTATTAATTTTCTAAAGACTTAATATCTTAAAAAAAAAATATATATATATATCATATTTAAAAGAAATTTCACAAACACTTATACATAAATACGTAAATTGTACTTTCAGAAAATTTTCATAATTCTTTTAGTTCATTAATAAATTGCTCAGTCTCTAATTTTATTCCATATTTATTAGTTATAATAATTTTTATAAATTAAAACAAACTTATATAATTAAATTAGTATGACCATAATATAAATGTCATTATAATATAGGAATCCATCGATAAAATAACAGTAAAATTTAATTTTTTAAAATTTCAACGTTGTAAAATTGACGCTGCACACGCTACGCATTCAGAGAAATATGTTCACGGAGGTTTTGCCGGAGAGGTTCCGCAGTGAAGTCCCCGCTTAAGTGGGGTTCATATACCGTGAAGTTTTCCTCTACTTTATCATGGATTCCTCTGCGAAGTATGCAAAGCGCTGCGGCAATAGAAGTGAAAGCAGTTCCGTTAAAACTGCTGCCGTTCTCCGGTGTCAATATGAACTTTCCGCCGTAAAGAACGTTACATTTATAATAAATGAAGTACCAGCATATTGAAATGAAATTGATATGAAGTGTGTTATGTTTAATAATGGAATTATGGTATGAATGCTAATAAAGAATCAAATTTCTTATACTATTTTTAAACTTAAGCTTAATTAAAATGTAATTTTCATTCATATTTTTTTTTAATGATTTTTTTGAATTTTACGTCTAAAATTTTTTGTTTAGGGTGGAAATTAATTTTAAATTATTGCTGATTTTGTTTCATAAGAAAACTATAAAAACTGCCAGTTAAAAGAAAAGAAAAACAATTATATTTATTAAACTAAACGCGTCTTTTAAATATCAACTAACTCTCCCTCACTCTTCCTTTTAAATAAATAATTTTAATTAAAACACGTGTACCTATAAAAACGCAACGACGAATTTTTGTGTTTCTATTTTCTCTTTCTTTCTTAATATTTTGTTATTGATATTTTTAATTCAAAATATCCTAAAACGTTTAGAAAAACATTCAAGTACAATATAAAAATTGCTTAAAAAAAAAAAAAAAGGGTCAAGTGTCATTATTGAATACGTCAGAATATAATGAAGATAGAATAAGGATATTAAAAAAAATTATGCTGTTTATTTTTAAACATTTAGCTTTAAAAACAACATGCAGAGGTGGTAGCAATTTTAACTTAATTCGGAGCATTTTTAATATCTGTCTTTTCATAATATCACCTTTTTTGAAGAGTAATTTTGTTTTTATTTAATCATTGTAACTTATTCTTGAAAATTACTTAGCACAAAATGTGGTGGGAAAAAAAAGTCGAATACAAAAAATGCTCTGGAATAAATTAGAAATATTACCAAATATCAAATATGAAAAAAAAAAAAAAAAAGAAAAGAAAAGAAAAGAAAGAAAGAAAGAAAGGAAAAAAAGGAAATATAAGAAAGTAATTTAACGTAAAAAGTAAATAAATCTGAAGATATAAGGATAGGAAAATTAAACATTAAATCATATCTGTTAACATTCTATAATTAATATTCCGTAGTACTGCGAATACCTGCCTTTTTTCACAACCGTAGTTTTAGAGACTGATTTTCTTCTAAGTTAATCGGAATTACATTTAGAGAAATTTTCCCTAGAGCAAAAAAAAAAAAAAAAGTGTGAAAAAAGGGCTGGTACTAACAATAGTACGAAATATTAATTAGAATGTTCGCAGATATGTGAAAATTAAAGTAACGCAGAAATTACAAGTTGGGCAAAGTCCTAAAGTACAACGTTAAATTAAAAATATTTTATTAATTTGCAGTGGTATGAAGCATTTAATCGAAAGTGAATGTTGACCAAATTCTACAATTCCAAAAAAAAAAAAAGCTTAAGCTGTGTAATTTACTAGTCATAACATGACCTTCCTACGTATCAGGCACTTTTCAAAAATTGTGATAAACAACACTAGTAATTAATTAAGTTAAGTTAATAATCTGAAATATGATATATTTAGCATAATATGCATATATTTTAAATAAAAATATATTGATTTTTAACCATTACAACGCAAAAATTACATTTTATTTGTTTTAATAAAAATAGTTAAGATATAAAAGTGTTATAATATTTCGAAGTGTTATGCAAGAGTTCTGTAATTTTTGTTGTACAATCCGCAGGTTAGATAAGTCAGTTTTTCCACAGAAATTTTCATTTACAAATAAAGTTTTATTTGTATGAACTGTTTCTTCGAAAATGTATAGATTTTTCTGTTGAATAAAATTTCTGGGGGCGAAATGACATAGCTTACCTGCGGATTATACAAAGAAAATTACGGTAATTCTTTATCACTGGTTTATTTTCTTCTGAAATGTAAAAGTTTTCAATAATGGGTTACCTTTTACGGCATAACGTGCTTACCGTTTAGAGCATACATCCGAGGATAGGTTAACGATGTGTGTTTAACTGATATTCATATTCTTGTGTACTTTTTTATAAGTGAAATACTGTTGGGTAATTCCATGGAACATGTAGTAACATACATACAGGAGGATGTTCCGCTTTTTGATTTTTCTACCGTTCTTTTCCAACTATGATCCTAATTATTCATAACAAACTGGTGTAAGAATACCATAAAGATTTCTGTATTGTAAATAGTGGTGATAAGAATAAAATAAAATAAAAGCGTATGTTTCATCTTTTAGTGTGACTGACACTGCCTTTGCTATGAAACTACTCTGTTAAACGTTATTAGATAAGCTAAAATAATTTTTACTTAAAGAGAAGAAAAAACAAGAAAATTATTTTATCACCATAGATGCAAAATTAAAAGGATTTTGGAATGGTAAAAATAGATTTCGAAATGTCATTTTTACAGGAAACATTTAACCCAGTTGTAAAATATAATTCTTTTAGAAATAAAAAATTCAAACATTTAATTTTACCTTTATCAAAAATATAAAGAACCAGACAATTTTTTTTTAGAAATAGCAAGATTTCTGAGTTTCTCAGAAAAAGAGTTAAAATGGCACGTTATATTATGCTATTTTTTCATTAAAAAAAAAAAAAAAAAACTGATTTTATTACTTTAATAAATGTATTATTGTTATAATTTGTAAATGTAAATAAATTTTTCTCCATAATTTCTTAGGAACATTGATCTTTTTTGTTTCTTTTTTAAAGCAATATTTATTACTAAAACTAAGCAATGAGTAAAAAAAGAAACCAATCATTATAAGATTTCTAAAACAGAATTTTAATCATCAAAAAATTTCATTCGGGTACACTGTAAAAAAGAAGATAGCAGGAAAGCGGTACTTTTTAGAGAGGATATCAACTCGTTGAAAGAAAAAAATGCTTTTATTAGCCGTGCTTTCATATATTAATGTGAAATGTTCTATTAATCATTATGAATATGAGCGACGGGTAATGCGATTATACAAAAATGTTGCTCCAAGTACATTTTAATAATTTCTATTTATAGTTTTAACAAACTAGACTATTTAAGAATAATTGCATGATGCATGTTATGCCAGCTATGCACAGCAATGAGATTTTCTCCTTAATTTTTGCTACCACTTTTTTCTATCAATAATCAGAAACCTATTTAAACATAAAAATATCAAAAATACGATAGATATTTCTGCATGGGAATATTGATAAAAGAAAAAACGGCAAAATGGGTATTATAAATATGACTGTGTGAATAACATAATATCTACCATGGAATTAAGCAATAAACTTATATGTTTTTCTGCATAACATAAAGTCAAGTAGCTGAAAAGCATTTTTAACATGTTCTCTATATAGTATACCACACATTTAGCAATACTAGTTTAATTAAAATATGGATAAGCAATCTTCCCCTATTTTGTATAAAGTCAAACCATCTTAAGTAAAAGTACGAAAACCATTCTTATGAAAAATACAAAGCAGCCTTAAGTTTCTCATCTTTGTAATTACCAATAATCAACGATTTACAGTTATTTAAAAGGTTATTAAAATGATTTATAATAAGAATATATAAGAGATTTTAGGGCTAATCTAAAAACTGTCTAATTTTAGAGGACAGCTGAATTTTCATCGAATTTTTCATGCCGTCAAAAAAATTTGCAGTAAAAAAAAAAAAAAAAAACTGTCTCTGTAAAAGACATAAGCTACTATTTTTATCTTAATGATTACACTTTTCAGCATGCGGCTATTTACTGTTCATATTATGTTTAATCTATGCATATGATATTAATAAAATCATTTGCTGACAAATTTTTTTTATATATTTCAAATTTAGTGCCATAACAGAAATAAATTAAAGTATTTTTTTTTTCATTCTTTCAATAAATAAACAATTCGAAGAAGGTCTTTTTAGCTTTTTTCATGACCTAATCCACATTACAATAGTGTCTAATTCATACTTGCCAACCTAACCCAGAAGATTGTTAGTTTCCGCCCCTTTTTGTACACCACTTAATATTTAGAGTAATTTCTCTTGCAATATATTTACGATTAAATAAGAAGAAAAGCACTCAAAAAAAAAAAAAAAAAAAGACTGGTGTGAAAAATAAGCGGAAAAGGGTGGAACTAACAATCTTTCGGGTTAGTTTGGCAAGTATGCTAATTCACACAAAATTTTTAATGTATAATTAACTGTAAAACCACAATTTTTAAAAAGTGCATTAACATGTTTTATTTACACGTTTGAAAATTTTATTATAAAATTTATTATTTACACGTTCGTTGAGGAAAATTAGATAGATAGGTTGAATACCTTAAAAAATATTCTGGTGTCAAATCTAACTTTGTAATTCCAGGGATGGAACACGGGCGCAGAATTCATACCGGAATCCGTTTAAGAAATTTCTCTACCTATAATATCGTTGATTTAAGAAGTAGTAAATTTTCTTACATTGAGAGTGGTATGAATTCTGCGCCCGTGTTCCATCCCTGTAATTCGAAAATTAGACTGTTTCCAATGATACAATTTGTAAAATAAGTTTCAATATAAAAAAAAATGTTTAAAGCAAGTTTAAATTTCCTTATTGTAGGCTCTGTATTAAATAGCTTAGAAAACTTTAAGAAATTACGTTCTTGCGTTTTTATCGGGATAAATACCATTTTATTCTACTGAAGCTCTAATTTATGCCGAAAAACCAATTTTATATTCAGCTAACTTAAATATTAATTTTATTTATACTGTTCAAAGTTTAAATATAGGGTGTTACGTCTTAATGACTGAAAAGTGTTATTAAAATATGAATTTATAAAATCTCCCGAAAAATTCAGGAGTAATAAAAACTAAAAATTTCTCTTATTATATATAGAAATTGTATTAATTATTATTGATAAAATTAATGTAATAAATTCAGCTATTAATTAATTCATAAAAGTCATTTTATTATTTTTGTTTCTATTATTATTTTAAAAATCTGTAATTAATTTAAGAAATCTGTTGTGCTTCCGTTTAAACATTTTTTTTTACGCATCAGTAAGTTAAAAATAAATATTTAAAATATTTTATTACTAATTATTTTTTTCTTACATGAATTTACTTATACTTTTTATCGATTGATATAACAGATTAAATTCTATATAATATTTTCAGTAATGAAATTATTTTATTTTATTTTGTATTCTATTTAGTCTTATATTTTAAGATTTAATATATGGCTATTTTAATATGTTATTCAATTCATGTGGTAATTCGCTTAAATTGTTTTGAAATATTTGCTTCGATACACACATAATTTTCTTCACTGCTGCAGTTTTCTCTATTAAATTAAAAAACTATTGACGTTCTTGTAAAAAGATTAGTATATGCAATCATTATAGCTTCAAATACGGAAATTCATTCGAGTACATGATAATCTTTTAAACTTTTGAGCTGTTATGGAGTACAAGATATTAGAAAATATGTCTTAAATTTGCTGAAATTGTGATAGTCAATTTTGATTAATTTATAGCATTAAATTAATTCATATTTACTATAATCATGTAGCTGCCAACTCTGGGAATTTTTTAACAGGACCTTTTCAAGAATAGTTAACTTTGTTTTATTTAATTGTGTAACTTTAGTTTTAAAATTGCGAAAATGTTTATTCAGAAAAAAAGGCATATATGTAATTATAGTTCATACCATATCATTATTTTTCAAAATTACCAATACCTTGGTACATAATTATTGCAGAAAAATATTTATTTAATCATAAAAAGATAACTAATACTGTTTAGAAAGAGTGGTAATGTCTGCGAAAAAAAGAACCAACTTATTACGTTAATTTATGAAACGATGAGAAATTTCCATGTACTTTAAAGAGCTGTTTGAATATTTTCTATTTTTATAAATATAATCATGCATAATAGGACATGATTAAAATTAAAGTAGCTTCATTCAATTTATTTAAGACTAAATGAATAATTTAAAAATTATTTTGTAGTATTTTAAATTTAGAAATCATTTATTGCATTTTTTATCATTATCTAAATGAAATTCTAAAGCTTTTTGTAATTCGTGACAAACTATCGGAAAATAAATTTTTAATCAATGCATGTTTACTAAATATGAGAAGAAAAAAAATGCCCTTGAATTTTAATGCAGGAAATGAAATATATCAGACATTCAATGAAAATTTTTGATTTGCTCAAAATCACGTGACAACACTGAGACGTAAACGCCATTTTGAATATTTCATTGCGTTAAGGCTTTCTGGAGTGCTGCGCTAGTACAACGTCGAAAATAAATTTATCATACTTTTAAATCCATGGCAGGACGGAGAAAAAGCCAATTTTGAGCTTCTTAATTTTTAATGAATCAAAATAAACGCGGTATACCTTTAACAGGGCCAAAGGTTGGTTGCGATAGTTCCTCCTTCACTTTCTTTTTAATACATCAGATCTTCCAAATATCATCCAAGTTTTTAAAGTAAAATTAAGTTTTAGGTAGTTAAATGAACAAAGGAGTAAAAAGTGGTTTACTTTTTTATTACACAGCTAGAACTATTGCATTAAATGTTGCAACAAGTGGTATCTGCATGAAATATAGCAAAAATATGTCTTTTAGTTGCTTGTTTATTTAGTTAAAACACTAAAACTGCAATTAGTTTCTTTGAGAGAGAGCGAATAATATTATATTTGGGATTTAATGATTTTTGCCAAGGGAAAATATTATTATCTTACGGCATCTCACGTAATAGTCTAGATGTTTGAAGTATTACACAATTTTTTAAAGTATGTTTGATGTTTATGGCGTTAAACGAAAGACGTTAAAAAGGGCATGAAAGTGATTTGTTGTATTTTATTACAAAACTGGATCTACATTATTCAAAATTACATCAATTGCAGATATGCCTACATTACTGACATAGTTACTAACTTAGCATCTTTTGGCTAACAAAAAATTTTAATAGAAATATTTATTTTATTTAATCAGCAAACTGTAACAATTTTGACAGATTAAGCATACTTGCCAACATCCTCATTAATATTCCGTAGTGTTGTTAGTCCCGCCCTTTTCTTCACACCAATAAATTTTTAGAGTTATATGTACTAAATACAATTACGATTAAGTAAGAAGAAAAATACTGTAAAAATATACTGGTGTGAAAAAGAAGGCGGGACTAACAATACTACGGAATATTACATAGGATGCTGGCAGGTATGGATTAAGTAAAAAAAAAAAAAAAATTAAATTAAATTAAAATTAAAATTTTCGGAACCCAAAAGGTGCTAAGTTTGCAACCATGATTAATAATTTATTTTGGGACATTGTTAGTACCCGACTTTTTTTAAAACTACTTTTCTATGAGTAATTTTCTCCTTATTTAATCGTAATGGGGTAATTCTACGGAAGAAAGTAACATCAGTCACATATAAAGATAATATTACCTCTTTTTTTGTTACCACTATTACCATACAGAAATATTAATGAGATATTTACTGTAATTTTTGTGATTAAATAGGATAGTGATTATTATTAAAAAATATTGGCAGGAGCAAAAATATCTTTATGTGCTGCTGACGTTATATTTTGCATGTAATTGTCCAATATCATATTAGTTGTTGTTATTGTTGTAGGATTTTAAGGCCATTGCCTATGCTAGGGTCCTAGGCCTATAGATGGCATGCGTTCTGTGGGGGTCTTTCTAAGGGGTCCTAGCACATATTTACGCGAGTTTCGGACAAAACTACGGAAAACTCCGAAGAGCTAGGTCGATGAGCGCGACCTGGGATCGAACCCGGCGCATCCCATCTACCAGCTTTAAGTGCAAAACCACTCGGCCGCTGGTGGGCCAATATCATATTGGGGATAATTACTCGGCAAAAAAAGTGGTGTAAAAAATGTCGGGCACTAACAATGTTCAGCAATAAACAAGATGCGCAGAACAAGCCTTTTTGTAAGGACTCTTCCACCAACTTTTTTAACAACAAAATTTTTTCTTAAAGAAACCTTATAGATTTAATAAGAATTTTCTTAATAAAAAATGTGGTGAAAGATTTCTTATAAAAAGGCGGATCCCTATGCACCCTGAATAATTTAGTTAAAGTTGGCCAATTTGCAACTGAAACATGCAATAAAAAAGCATGCAGTAATAAAGTAAATTAGTTATGTTTTATTTATTTAACTGCAGTAAACATCTTCAGATATACCAACATTTCTAATTTATACTGGAGAATTGTTAGTAACTACTTTTTTTTCTTTTTTTTTAGAGTAATTTTCTGCAATATGTAATACGATTAATAGGAAGAAAATTACTCTTAAAAATAAAATAAAATAAATAAAGCAATAAAAGAAAATAAATAAATAAAAGAAAAAAAGTGGTGTAAAAAGAAGGCGGGTACTGAAAATGCTCAGGAATCAGTTAGAAATGCAAAGTGTCACAGACCACATTTTTTCCCTGATTCTTCCACCAATAATTTTCTTTCGGAATTTTTAATGGTATATGATTCCACCATTAATTAAGTAAAAATTATCATATAAATATTCTGGTGGAAGAATTAGGGAAAAAAATCGATTTTCTAACCACCCTGGAAATGTCGGCATATCTATATCTTATGATGGTGAGAATCTACAAAATGTTAGGTGTACCGAAAAGCTCTGTCGTTTTCATTTAGCAACATAACACCGGATATATTTGTTAAAAAATACTTGTGATATACTCATAACTGTAAACATACTAATTAACACTTTCGCGACCGCTGACGTAGATTCACGTCATTTGAAAATCTGTAACTCCACCAGTGCGCGTTTCTTTCGCAATTTGTATGTTACATATTTCTTAAGAATATACCCAATATTCAAATTTGTAGAGTCAAATATAATATGGATACAAATATTTTGATTAGGAAGAATAAAATTATAATGTATATCCATTTGTATTATAAATGTGAATACAGAAAATTTTGTTCTGAAATATTGTAACTTGGGAGAATAACGCCCATAGGCGGAACTTACTGTCAAAAAGACAAAAACATGCGGTTGTGAAAGTGTTAATATACAGTAGTATCGTCTGTGCTGCCCCTTTTTTCACACCAGTATTTTTTTAGAGTATTTTTCTTCTTATTTAATCGAAATTACATTTAAAGAAAATTTCTCTAAAAATAACGTGGTGTGGAAAAAGAGGCGGTACTAACAATGCAACCGAATATTAATTAGTAAGTTGGAAACTATGATTATACTTTACCAAGTACATAGATGCCAACATTTTCATTTATTCCGGAGTATTTTTAGCCCCGCCTTTATTTCGCACCACATTATTTATAGAAAAACTTTTTTTTGTATATAATTTCGATAAAATAAGAAAAATGTACTCTTAACACTTTCGCGACCGCTAACGTGAATTCACGTCATTTGAAAATCTGTAACTCCGCCAGTTGGCGTTTTTTTATGTTACATAGGTTACATCAGAGCTGCCAACCTAATCCGGCAAATCGTTAGTACCGCCCCCTTTTCTACACCACTTAATTTTTAAAGTATTTGTTTTCTTAATTCATCGCAAATTTATTTGAAGAGAATTACTCTAAAAATTAAGTGGTGTAGAAAAAAGGGCGGTACTAGCAAATTGCCGGATTAGGTTGGCAGATCTGTTACATTATTTCTTATCAATATACCAAATATTCGCATTTGTGCAATCAGTGCTATATGGATACAAATAATTTGATTAGAAAGAGTATGATTGTGAAGAATATTCATTTATATTATAAATTTGAATATCGAAATCATTCATTTAAACTAATGTAATGTAAAAGGATAACGCCCACAGGCAGAGCTTATTAACAAAAAGACAAAAACATGCGGTTGCGAAAGTGTAAAAAAAAAATGTGTTATGAAATAAAGACGGGACTAAAAAAAACTTGGAAATAAATTAAAATGTTGGCATCTATGGTGGGGTTGTACTCTCCGCCCTTTTTTCAGGACAATCTCAGAGATGAGGAACTTTTTCTCTATTTCTACCAGTATTTTTATACTATAACCTCTATCCTATTTAATCATGACACATTACTATAAAAATAACATAAATATTTTTGCATGAGTTTAGTGGTAGCAAAAAAGGCGGAAATTTCTCAACTCCTAGAGTGTCGTGAAAAAATGGCGGAGAATACGACCCCTGCATCTATGCCAAGTACCATCTTAAAAATTATATAAATTCTGTCTATGGTAAATTTCCTGTGTTATTTTTTAATTCAAAACAAAGGTACACCTAATACTGAATGAGCGTATTATACAGCGTGGTATATGATATTTTTTATTTATAAATTACGCGTAATTTCATTTGTTTTCGTGTTAAAAGTACAGTATTGTTTATATACGAGACACATCGAAAAATTTTTTTGTTTTGTTTTATTTTGTTAAAGTAGCAGTAGTCTTGGTATATGAAATAAACTGAAAACATTTTTTCTTGTTGTTTTAATTTATTTTTAACAATAGTATTGCAAAACGCTTTTTTTTTTTTTTTTTTTTTTTGTCCCCTATGGAAACGATTAATAATATATTTAAGTTTTAAGCATTTATATTTCAATTAGCAACATTTTATTTGTTAAGCAAGAATAAACTGTTTTGGCTTAGTAAAACTCTACAAAATATTTACTGTAGCATGCAATTTAGAACAGAATATTTTATACTGTACAAAAGACATTTTTAACATAACAAAAAATAGTTACATTGATACTACAAGAAATTTATTTGCGACATTGTTTAGAGATGAAATACGTTTTGTGATTCCCTTTTATACTTTGAACGCTACAAAGTTACAAAATGTTTTTTTCAGCAAAAGTGTTAAATATTATATTTGAGATTTAAGCTTAATGTCTCTCAGTCAGATGAATTATTAATGTATTAATAGTAAGCTATCTTTTACTTATACAAGTCTAAAAAGTGTATTATATCTTGCAACCCATAATAGAGAAGAAATACCTGAAAAAAGTACCGTTAATTTATTTTTATTTAGTCAAAGCTCTAATATTTCATGCTACTATCAATGAAAATAAGTTATATTACATTTTAAAGTTAAAGTTTTTTTTTTTTTTTTTTTTTTTAAGGGAGACAGAAGCTTCATTTCCATTTACCTTAAATTAATTCGTGTTAATTTAATTAGCAGTTCTAAATGATTGTAAAATTTAAATTGTTATATAAAAAAAACAATAATAATAAATAAAGTAAAATAATGAAATAAAATAAAACTGAACAATTGTGGTAGTATTTTTGTGCATTTTATACTGGAATATTGTTTAACTAAATGATTATATATTATGTTCCAGAAGCTTAGTTAAGTAGCTTGGAAAAATATTTATAAGCAGTGAAATATATTTCTTTCTTTCTTTTTTTCTTTACTTTCTTTTTTTCTTTCTTTTATTTTTTATTTTTTACAAAAAATAAAGAAATAATTTATTATTATTATTATTATTATTATTGTTAATCACAGAAAATTATGAACATTTTGACATTTTTAACCATACTAGAAATGTGCTTAAAAAATCAGGGTATAGAAGTGAATTACGTTTTGAATTTAAGTTTAACGCGTGGTAACTTTATTAAATAAATTTTTTTTCATTACTATTTTTCAATACAGAATATCTATATTTAAACAGAATAAGAAAAAAAAGGTAATTATAACATGTGCATTTCATGACATTCAGTGTATTTAAATAAACAAATAAACAATGATTATATCTAATTTCTTATTTTAGTGAGATCCATTTTTTTTATAACTAATAAGTTAAAGCTTTAATGAATGCGTTGAAAAACATTTTTTCTTCCAATTAAAATTTGATATTCTATACTGCTGCAAACATAAAATACTACATATTAGTCGCTTATTATACATGTATATATTCTATGCCGCAAATATATTAAAAACTCATTAAAATATTGCAGTCAAATCAACAAATACACTTAGTGACATTTAAGTAAAGCATTTATTTGTACATAATTTGGAAATTTTGTAACGATGAAGATATGCACCTCTATATTGTAATTATACAATAACCTCCTCTTTTTTTTTTTTTTTTTTTTTGTTTAACATTCTAATTCATACATAAATTGTATAAATTTTCTGTATAAAATTAATGGTAGCAAGAAAAGAGGAAGCTTTCATCCCTCAGCATTATATTATAAATAATTTAATAAATTTGCATTAATATCTTTAAGTATGATTGGCTCGTTTTTCAATATAATATTGTATGTATTTTCCCGTTATCTGATCCTTAAAAACTGATATAATATTAACAAATCTCTTTTTAATTTTTTATCGTGTTGTATTTCATATTTCATATTTCATATTTTATGTATTTATTTATTTATTTATTTTGAACTATTTTCGTTTCAGTAAACAAAGTAATTTTTTGTACGTTTTTTTATCGGATTCAAGGGTTTTGAAAAATTTCTACAATTTATCCAAAAACTAACAATTTACATATTTCTAGACATATTACTAAATTCTAACAATTTACATATTACTAGTGGATCTGCATAGCCTCAACGTCTTATTTGCTTCACGCATTATTCAACAGATCATTTTTATTTATTCCTTTAATATATATATATTAATTCGATTGAGTTCCTGCATAATCAGAAACGTTTCTGAGGGGGCTGCCACCTCGCTCAACCCCCGCTGTATCTCTCTTTCTGTAACTATCTGCATATATATATATATATATATATATATATATATATACATATGTATTATCCAAATAGCTGATAGTCTTGTATTAATCACTTGTAATTCATGAATACTTGTACCAAATTTCATGAAAAATGAATACATAATATATCGGAATTATTTTTGCGCAACCCTATAAATTAATTACAAATTCTATGCCCACACTTTTCTACAGAAAAACATGCTTTTAAAATTCTAATAAAATTCCATTATATTTAATGGGGTGTAACCATGTTTAAATACACTTTTAAGAAGTACCAACTATAGACCGTAATAGTTTTCATGTATCCCGGAAAAGGAGCCACAATAATTATATACACAGAAAAAGGATACACACATTTAATTAATAATAACTCAGTAATATTTCAACCTAATTTGATATCATTTGGATGATTACAGAATGTTGGATGCAGCTTAAACGCGTTAAAATACCCTTAAATAAAAATTTGTCTATAGGCAGTCATGAAATTCTTTTGTGTGTCTCTGTAAACGAACCATAAACATTGTATACATCAGTAAAAATTATTCAACTTATTTTACGTTTTTCATGAATAATTGTTCGAAATTTAACATAGTTTGGATGATTATGTGATATTGTCGGAACACTTTTGTAAAGTACTACTCTATATTAATTAGGAAGCCTAAGAGCACATATTTTCTGCAGAAAACATCAGTTTAAGTATGTCAGTAATGTACGCTAATTTCATTTTATTGAATGCAGAATAACGATGTTAAAATTCGTTTAAACGAAATTCACCCTGTAGTCCGCAATGATAAAAAAAAAAACTTTGGCGTATCCCTGTACACAGTCCATAAACAATATAGGCATTAAAATTTATACAGCTATTTCTATACATAGCCTGATCAAGTGTACGTATTTGTAAGTAAGTCGGAGGATTTTTGCGGCTGTTATTGCGGTACATACAAATTCTGTCCATAAGCTGAAATGATAGGAAAAACTTTGTTGTGTCCCTGTACACGAACTACAAATGGAATAAACACCAAAAAGTATACAGCTTTCCATGTGCCTCATAAACGCGTGTACCAAATTTCAAGTTAATAGCGGGATTTTTGCGGCCGCTATCGCGAGACAGACAAACCGACAGACAAACAACCAGACACACAGACGGAATCCAAAATCTTTTTGAGTCTCCACATGGATGCCTCCACTGATGTTTCGGCAACTAGATTTAGTACAAACGATTTATTCGTTTGTACTAAATCTAGAAGTATGTATATTGTTAAATTTTTAAAATCTAATGGAAAATTATATTTTTTACTTACGATTGAAATCACTTACTGATTCGAGTCTACTCTGTGATACAGTTACATATTTGCTAATACTTTGAATTTTTAAATCAGATTTATCACCACTATATTTTTATAGAAATCAGTCTTTTGTTTTCATATGCTTAAAGTGAAAACTGTCGCAGAAAATGTCTGGTATAAAGTCTCTTGCCTACTTGGCATTCATGCAGTTAGAGCTATTCCAGCCAGTGTTGCCAGATCTGGCGGATTTTTTATTGAATAAGCACCAATAACTTTTAATTGTAACGTTTACCTAATGACTTTGAAGATTGATAGCCTATGTATATGTATATCAGATATCACTTCTCAAAATTATTGGTGGTTAATTAATAAAAAATCCGCCAGATCTGGCAGCACTGATTGCAGCTGGATATCAATTACAGAGAAGAATCTGAAAGTGATAGCTATATTTGATACTTACAATTGAAATTTTTGTGATATAAGCTTAAAAAAAGTTATTACAATTCTGAAATCTAATTTTATGAGTATATCAAAAATCCTAAGTTTAATATTAAAACCTATATAATTTCTTGTAAAGAATTATTAATGCAAATAATTTTCAGATTTTTCTGTGGACCTCAAAAATTTTATCTCTAAACTAAAAAAAAAAAAAAAAAAAAGGAAATTATAATTTGTCTATTTCATAAAGTTTAATATATCTTAACAAATAATGATTATATCTACCGTAACTTCTGACGTATAATCCACAGGTCAGGTAAACTAGTTTTAATTCAGAAATTTTAGTTAACAAACGATGCTACATATCTGTCCTGCGGATTATACGCCGGAAATTATGGAATATATGTTAATGTTTATATTGGGAAATCAAGGTGAAAAACAAATTATGGCATACTCTAACTATTCAACCATATTTTAGAGCTTTGTGGATATTTTATAACGTTTTATCCTTTTATAAAATAAATTTGTTGATTTTAATATTACAGAATTTTAGGTGAGACATTCATTTTCATTTTAAGCATGCATTAAGCCTTTGATAATCGATTCTATCAGATGTTTATTTTGAAGATGAACGGCAAAATTCAATAATGAAATCTATATAAATAAAATCAAACTTTTGTCGGTAAATTGCTCAGAATTTCGCCGAATTATATATATACCTTTTGGGATACCTTCAAGTTTTGGATATCAGGGAAGCCAGAACAGTCTTTCAAAAATTTTGTGTGTGTGTGTGTGTGTGAGAGAGAGAGAGAGAGAGAGAGAGAGGAGGGGGTCGTTGTGTGTGCATGTCTGTAACGGTATTTTTGCCAGGGCATCACATAATATCAGCTGGACAGAATACAATGACACTTAGCAGGGACTTAGGCCTGTACTCAACTTAAAATTATATATATCGAACATTTCAAAAGTTTGATTACATTTAGAAATATAGGGAAAAAAATTGCGCACGCGCAATAATTCTTTTTTCAATACAAAATGTTGAATGGAAATCAAAATGCGATATCTTTGCTTTCCAAACACCAAGGAAGCCCAAAATGATTTCAGAATATTTTCTGTGTGTGCATGGGTTTTTTTTTTTTTTTTTTTTTTTTTTTTTTTCTACCAGGTATCACGTAAAAATAGCTGGACGGAATTCAATGACATTTGGCTGATGTTTAGACCTGTATCCAACTTAAAATTGCATCTATCGAGCATTTAAAATTTTTAATTAGAATTTAAAATCTGGGGGGGGGGCGGGAAACGTTTGCACATGCGCAATAAGTTTTTTGTCAGTAAAACGCCTAGAATGGAAAATTTGCTGATGTATCTTTAGACATCAAGGAAGACAATAAGGCCTTCAGAATATTTTCTCTGTGTGTGGGGCAGTGGGGGAGGGGAGAAGACAGGGTCTCTAGAACGCTTTTATTTGTCCGGATATCACGTGAAAACGGCTAGACAGAATTGAGTGACTCTTGATAAGAGTTTACGCTACCACCCAATTTAGAATTACATGTACACTGTTAAAAAAAAAAAAAAAAAAAGTACAATTTTGTTGCCAGAAATTCTCTGTGAAAATTACAGAATTCTCTGTCATTTGAGAAAAAAGTTGTAAATTACGGAAAAAATACGTTAAAGAAACGTATTTTTATGTAACTTTCAGAGAATTCTGTAATTTTCACAGGGAATTTCTGGCAACAAAATTGCATCTTTTTAAGAGTGTATGGATCATTTCGAAATTTTAATTAGATTTAAAGATGATTTTTTCACATGCGCAATAATTTTTGTTTTTTCAGTAAAATGCATAGAATGGAAAATTATTGCGCTGTTTTTATTTTTCAGACATAGAAGAAGTTAAAAATATTTCTTAAATATTTTATGCGCGTATGTGTAGGTAAGAAAAAATTAACAAGAACTTTTACTACGACAGTATTATTGCTTTCAGTGAGATATTTCGCGTTGTCATCATTTCCTGTGTTTACCTTGAATATGTCAGGACGATTTTCCCTCTGGCAACATGTTAAAAATTCTAAATTGAGATAAAACTTGCAAAAGAAATTTTTAGAAAGAAATATGGTAACCGTTACTAGAAAACGCTACTTCATATTTTAAAGTATAAAATCAGTTATTTATTTATTTATTTATATTTTATGCTTTTTGTATTTGTAGACCAAATATTTTTTTTTTCCTTTTCCCCCCTCTTAAATCAAGTTAAAAATGTATTAAAAATAAAATTAAGAAAAATCATGATAAAAAAATGCAAAAGCTTTAGTATAGGAGTTCCTTAGCGAGATTTGAGTTTGGTACCAAAGTAGCTTGGACGATTCTCACCAAGGTTTTACTTACTCAATTGCGATAGCCATTTAATTTCATCGTCATAATGGCAACAAAAACATCAAAGTCGCCTTTGGGGTCCTTATCTAAAGCTGTGAAAAAGAAATTTTAACAAATGAACACAGTAACCGTTACTAAAGAACGCAACACAGTTACCACATGCATTTATATGAAAAAATAGTCTAAAAATTTGCCCTGTCGTACTAAATTAAATTGTATTTTTACAGAATTTTATATCTATTACTAACAAAGCAAAACTCCTATACTAATTCGTTTTTCATTTTTAGTACTACAGGACTATTTCTTTCAATCAGATATTTGCCGTTGTCATAATTTCCTAAGTTTCACCTTAAGTTAGTCTGAGTATGTCATGATGCTTTTTCCTTTGGTAATAAGATAAAGAAATATTCAATTGAAATTGAGATAAAACCAGAAAAAGAAATTTTGTGAATTTTCGTCTGCAAATTAATGTAAATGTATATTTGTAATAGCCTTTTTTCTTAAAATGTAACAGAGTATCTGATTAAAATAATGAAACTCAAATAATTAAATGTTATTTAAATTTCACTGTCGTGGCATTTTTAGACCAAGATTTTGATTTGCGGAAAATAGTCAAACGGATAATACGTTCGGGCCTAATTCTGCATATTAGTATTTTCATGTATCAGATGGTCACTTTGACAGCAGATGAGTATGTCACCATAATAAGTTGCCAAATTTGGCGCCCTGGTGTTTTTTAAGTTATTTTTATTTTTATTTTATTTATAGGTCTAGATGTTATTTAAACAATAGTTGGATAAAATAGAGTGACAACTAGTACGGCCATAGGCATCTACGCAACATAAAGTTTTATATGTGGAACATTTCAAAATTTTAATGAGAATTGGAGGTAAGGGCGAAAAACGTTTGCGCATGCTCAATAAAGCTTTTACCAGTAATACACGTAGAATGAAAAAATGCGATATCTTTACGTTTTAGACATGAAAGAAGCAAAAAATGCCTGCAGAATATTTTATATGTGGGAAATGGGGAAGGTTCTATAGAATTATTTTTTTTCTTTCCTTTTTTTTTTGGTCCAGATATTACGTGGAAAAGGTTGGGCGGAATTAAATGACACTTGACAGGGGTTAACGCCCTCACCTATCTTAAAATTATATATTTGGACCATTTTCAAGTTTTAATTTGATTTACATATATGGTCAAAAAGCGTTTGCGGATACGCGATAAGACTTGTCAGTAAAATACACAGAAAGATAATATATTGTGATACTTTTACGTTTCAGACTACACCCAATTTTTTTATTAACACACTATGTTTATATAAAACTTGATTCATTTTCATGGTTTAATTGAAAAGTGTTTTAATTGTTGACGGTTTAGTTTAACTCATTGATCTACAATTCTGTTTTGCAGGTGATTCAATGTTTAAAATTTAGTTTTTAAATAACTTCTTTTTTCAAAATGTGCACATGGCTTTAAATTCAAACTATGCTAGAAAAATGTATTCTGTAATATCTGCAGCTTACTAAAAGTACCAAAAATGAATTATGATAATGTATGTGTATGCTTTATTAATTATAACTTATATTTGTTTGTACACACATACACACACACACACACACACACACACATATATATATATATACAGTTATTTGTTTATTTATTTATTTATCTACACATTGTTTTTAATTTACGTTCATTTATGTGTACTAACTTTAGCTCGATTTCCACCCTCCATTTCTATTAGCATTTCCCTTGCAAATAATGGCATAACTGCCAAGTTTTTTAATTTATTCCGGAATGTTGTTAGCCACGCCCTTTTTTCACACCGTAATCTTTGTAGAAAAAAATTATTCAATATATAATTACGATTAAATATGCAGAGCTGCCAACCTATTCCGGCAAATTGTTTGTAACGCCCCTTTTTCTACACCACTTAATTTTTAGAGTAATTTTCTTCAAATATATTTACGATGAATTAAGAAAACAAATACTCTAAAAATTAAGTGGTGTAGGAAAAGGGGCGGTACAAACAATTTGCCGGATTAGGTTGGCTAATTATTTCTATGTACTGAACATTTTAATTTGAATTTTTTTTTAATCAGGTTTGAAACATTGTATTACATCCTTTGGTATGTGGATTGGAGTCAAAATATTTTGATATATTTTTCTGTACCAAATGGCTTACATTTTTTACGGATTTCCCTTTTAGCTGATTATATATCTCTTAGCATTTCTGTTTTTAACGAGGGACTTGACTTTACGAGGGATGTTAGCTTTAAAGCATCCGGTTTTTCTCTTAATTAGTATAATCAATCTACCTTTTTTAAAATTTTGATTTTTTTTTAAATTATGATTAAACTCGCAGAATTTAAATGGAAACTTTATATGACTACTTTGCTATAAAACTCTTACTTTTATTAAAGTATAAAATATATAAAAATGAAAAATTAATTTTTTTACATGCATGCGTAACTTGAGTTGAGCGATTCTTCGTATATAATTCGTGTTACTTTCCTTCATGTGTTTTGTGACTAGTAATAAATAAAAATACTGTTCGCATAGCATAGATGCCAATATTTTAATTTATTCCGGAGTATGTTTAGCCCCGCCTTTATTCCAAACCACTTATTTTTTTTAAATATTTTTTTCATATTTTATCTAAGTTATATATTGGAGAAATTTTTTCTATAAATAAAGAGGGGCAAAATAAATTCGGGGCTAAAAGTACTCTGGAATAAATTAAAATGTTGGCATCTATGCGCATAGTTTTAGCTAGAAGTTTACTGTGCTTATAATAAAAATAAATGCAATAAAGATATAAGTTTAATATTATTAAAGTTTGATATAAATCGTTAGTGAAATGCTAATTTTTATATTGTTAAAATAATAATTATTAAAAAATGTAATATTTTAAGATACTGTTTCTAAAATATACAGTCTGCAAACAGCTTTCATACATTAGTTCGAGAAGTACATTTGTGACATAGAAATGCATTCTCTATCACAAAAGGAAAATATATTAATATTTTGGATGTGCATATGATGAAAAATGAATTATAAATAATAAATAAAGTTTTATTTATATTAACATTATCTACAGTATAATATTTTCAATTTTGAAACAAAAGAGAGAAAGAAAGAAATGATGAAATAAATATTCATGGATTAAAAGATATTTTAACTGAGAAATGTCACAGAAAGAAAATTCGATAAAATTTAATTACATAGGAAAGCATAATATATATATATATATATATATATATATATATATATATATATATATATTATAATATATTTATTTTGTCCAACATCAAGGTATTTGACAAGAAACCCAATGTTTTGTTCGAAACGTTACGCCTTTTATCGACTAAAATATTTTTTTAATTAGGACTGCATAAAAACAATTTCTAAACTTGACATTATTGTTTTTGGAAATTGAAGATCTCAAGTTTTATAAACAAATTAAATTCTATTTGGAGAATAGGACTTTTCATATTTCGAAATAAAGTAAACCGAAAGCTTTTACATAAAGATAATATTCTACAATGAGATAGTTTTGTTTACAATATAAGAAGGAAAATATTTTTTTACCCTTTGCGGCGCAAGGTAATTAGGATCATTTAAATTATACTGTTACCAGAATTCACGAAAAAAATTAAAATAAAAGAAATCGACGACCTTTTCAGCTACGTTATAAAACTAAAATTTTGCTAAAAAAATTCCGGGATGAATTTTTTACAGTTGGAACTTAATAATTTCGTCCTCGCAGCCAGGTCAGTACGCCACAAAGGGTTAATACACATGTTTGATTTATACGTTTGTAGGCCTTTCATTTTTTTAATTAAAATATTTACCGAAGTACAGACATGAAAATTCTAATTAAATATGAAATATTGCGATTTAATTTAACCCTTTCAGGGGTGGTGGTATATATTTTATACGACCTAAGTTCAATTCCCAATTTCGAAAATTCACCCCGGAAATTTTTAATAATTTTTTACTTTTTTGACTTAGCCGAAAAAATTCATTTATTCCTTATCATCTAATTCTGTTCTCAAATTCTGGTGACACTTGATATTAAATGATCGTAATTACATTGCCCCTGAAAGTGTTAAACATACTGAACTTATCACTCGACACTTATTCTTCAAATGAAATCTACCACCACTTTCTGAGCATTTAAAAAAAGAAATTTTAGCCTTAATCAATGAAGAAATGTTACTAGCAAGCTTATAAGGAGTGGATAGCTTAATTGCTTATAAGGAGTGGTGTGAAAAAGCAGACTTAACTTGAATAGTAAGATCATCTTCTACATTACACACTGCATAACAATCAATGGTAATTTTCAAATGTATATTTTAAACAGTTAATGGAATTCGAGCACTAGATAAAGGTATTCTTTATTCATGAACAGTACTTTTAATAAATAAAGTTATGTTTTAACATCTTCCACAATATCTATGCTTTATATTTACCATAATTACTAGTGTGTGAGCCGCAGGTCTGATGCATCCATTTTACACCTTATGTATTTTAAAAATATTTTCATTATTACTATTTCATACTTACCAATATCCTAATTAATATTCCGTACTATTGTTAAACCCGCCTTCTTTTTCACACTAGTATATTTTTGTAGTATTTTCTTTCTTATTTAATCGTAATAACATTTGCAGAATATTCCTCTAAAAGTTTACTGCTGTGAAAAAAAAGGCGGGACTAAAGACACTATGGAATATTAATGAGCATGTTGGTAAGTATGCTATTTTTTTGCAATGCAATGTTGCAGCACGTAGTACAAGTACAACTACCCAACTTGTAAGGTGTTTTTACTACCGGAAATTTTTAACCCTTTCAGCGTTAGCCGTTTTTTGGTATATCTGTTTAATGACTCATAAAATTAATATGCACAGTATAAATATGAGAATTTAATACTGTATACTACACATGTTTATTAATCTTATTTTCTTGAAAAAATTAACACGTATTTCAAAATTTAGCGATCAAATAAAGTGAAACATTTTAATAAATAACACAAATAAAATAAAATGTCCATTCCTTAATGCACTATAAAGAACAAAATAACTTTTTCAGCTCAGTACCGCCGATCTGAATATTTGCATTTTACTACTAGTCCTATAAAATTGCACCTCAAACGAAGAAAAGGGCGACTCAAACCATTTTATACTAAAATTTTCAATCTGGCTAATTTCAGCTCATATTTTCATAAGTCCATAATAATTTAAAATTTAAAATTAGTTTTAAATTATTGATTTATATTATTGATTATTATGGATTTTTTTGGTGTGCTACCTAGATTAAAATCGCTGTTGCTAAATTAAACTTCTTGGCGAAAAATGTTCGGTGTACATCAACGCAAAAATTTAAAATTTCGCCCAGGAGGATCTATAAATAAAACTGATTTTAGTACAACATATATTTACATCGTAAAATATATTAGCACTTTATCAATGCGTAACAAATTTTTTAAGTGATAATGACGTCAATTTTTGTGAAATGCATATATATATATTTTTTTATTTTATTTTTTATTTTTGTAGTTTTTTATTGTTCACGCTTAGATAAATGTATTTATTTTCCTGTCGGAAAAAAAAAATGAACTCGTAAATTTTTTGGCAACATTTAAATTATGGATAAAATTTAAATGGTTAATTTTTTGCTATTATTAGCTTATTATTTTCATATTTTTATTAATAAAAAAAAAAACCTAATCAATTATGTTATTTTTATTTAATTTAAATTTTTTTTGTTGTTAAAATGCAGTATCAGACATGACTAATATTTTAGTGAAAACCTGAAGTCTCTAGGTGGTATGATTGCTGAGGTACACGCGAAAAGATGTGACACATTCGGACAAACGTAGGTGAAAGACAGAGCTGGCATAAGAAAAGGTCTTTAAAAAAATGCATTTATGTTTTTTAAATGCATTAATGTTTTTTAAATAAAATTTATTTTCGAAAACGGATTTATTTGAAATGGGGTTTATATGACGGAATTACGGCAGTTTATAATAAACTTGCTGTTGTATAAAGAAAGAGTTTATTTTTAATGTGTTCTTTCTCCGTAAATTCGTATAGATTTAATTGAAAAGTATAAACTCATCCATATTTTTATTTTTTTGTGGAAAAAATACCATATTAATATTTTTATAAGAACCAATAAAATCAATTCACAAAATAAAATACGGGAAAAGTGAATATTGGATTTTCCAAGTATGAAAATATATGTTGATCAAAAATATATAATTTACTAATAAAAATTTTTTATGTGATAATACATTAGAATTATATATATATTGACACAATTTTTGAAGCCTTCCAGTTAATAAAATCGTGTTATATATATATATATATAACACGATTTTAATATATATATATATATATATTAAAAAAAAAAAAAGATAAAATTTAACACTTAACTAAATACACAAATGTCTAGAATAATTCTTTACATTATCTTTAAATTCTTTTATACTTCATCAAAATTTCAGTTAATAATTAGCGTGATTGAATTATAGAAAAGAGTTATTATGGTAAAATTGTTTCCTTTTTTGCAAATGCCAAATCTTGAACAATCTTTATAAGCATGGTGATTGATTACAAGTGCACGAAAGGCTACTAATATCGTGGTCAAACGACTGTCATCTCAAGTAGACAAGAACTTAAACATAAAATATGCATGGATTTCAGTACTGTTGTTAAGTCAGCCAATGCCTGTAATGGGTTTGATAAAGCGGTAGAAAATTCTTATGCTGCATCATATAAAATTCTAGAACAAGACGTGATTTTTTATAGAGAAGATATAGACGATAAAATTCTACATATAAGGAATTATTACAATAACATAGAAAAAAGAAGAGGATTTTTCTATGTTATTTATAAATATTCAAGTAAAAGTAAAGACATATAATTTGAAGAAAATTCCTTAAAATATATTTTTCAAAGTAAAATATTTCGATTATTTATTTATTTATTTTTTATATGAAAGTTAAAATATGCATTATACGTAAATGTTAATTTGTTACTTATATTTGTGTAATACTTAAATGGGTTGGCTTTTATTGAGACTTCATAACTATCGTACTGGCCTTCAGATAACAGATTACGGGTTCAATTACTGGTTTAAGCATGATGATGCGTAGTGGTTAAGAATCCAATTTCAACAGTAAGTCGCGGTCTGCTAAGTAGCCGTAGTATACAAAATTTCACTGTAGAAACGCATCTGAACCTAAAATAATTAATTCGAACGTTTTACTTGATAGTACACTAACATTGTAAATTTAACGTATTAGAGACCAATGTTACCAGATTTAGGGACCTTTTTTATTCAATAATCACGATTAATTTTGATCAGTGATATTTGATATACATATCTGTCAACCTACTAATTAATATCTGGAAGATTGTCTGTACCTGTCATATATATATATATATATATATATCTTTTTTTTTTCCACACCAGTCTTTTTTCGAGTAATTTTCTTCTGAATTAATCGTAATTACATTTGAAGAAAATTTCTCTAAAAATAAAGTGGTGTGGAAAAGGGGGCGGGGTCTAAAAATCTTTTGGATATTAATTAGTAGGTTGGCAGGTATGGATATACATAGCAGACGATTAAACTTCGAAATGATTAGGAAACCGCTACAATTAAAATTTTGTGTTGGATATTGTATAAAAATATCCCTAAATTTGGCAACACTGTTCGAGACCTTCAAACTTTTTAATTTACCAAAGTTGCATTCCAGCCAGCTTTTTTAATTTATTCCGCAATGTTGTTAATACCCACAATTTTTTCACCGCGTAATCGTTATAGAGTAATTTTCTTCATATTTAATTGCAA
Organism: Salticus scenicus; assembly: GCA_963930645.1. Classification (NCBI taxonomy): domain Eukaryota; kingdom Metazoa; phylum Arthropoda; class Arachnida; order Araneae; family Salticidae; genus Salticus; species Salticus scenicus. The sequence continues at coordinate 230,239,842 of OZ005651.1, forward strand.
TTATATATTGAACAAAATTACTCTAAATATAATACGTTGTTAAAGAAGGACATATACTAAACACTTTCCGGAATAAATTTTAAAAAGTTGGCATCTATAAAAAATTTATACTTTGCAGGTATGCCAACGTTTTAATTTATTCCTAAGCAGTGTTAGTACCCGCCCCTTTTTCATGGGACGTATTTTTTTCTTTATTCATTCGTAATTACCTATTGAAGAAAATTTCACTACATATGAAGTGGTGAAAAAAAAGGGCGACTAATAACACTGCTCCATAATAAATTACACTATTGGCATATCTGACTTTGGAATAATGGTATAAATCTATCAATACATAAGTATGAAAGTATTAAATGTAAAGAAAATATTTTAAATAAGTTGGAAATATTTCAGTCATTATGCAACTTGTTTTCGTTAATATTGCTTTTGATGATATTGATGTAAATTTGTTTTCTTAATATTACTAGCGTAATATATGTATTACCATTTATAGATATAATATATATATATATGTATATTTTATAATTAGTTTTAAATAACAAATATTTTAAAGGTAATATAGAAAATTTTTATTAATTAAAAAAAATAATTTTCTATATTCCTCTTTTATTAAAAATAAATTCGATTATTTTCAATGTAATTTAATGTTAAATTAAGACAAGAAATATTTTAAGATAAATCACATTTATTATGAAAAAATCAGATAAAAGTTAAATTGATGTTCTTATTAATATTTTTCAATAGCTCTTAATAATAAATACTGGTTTTGTAACTAATTTTTAAAACCTTCGACACAATAAATAAATGTAAATACAGACTACTGTTAAAATTACATAAGTTTATGTATTTTATTAACTTTGATATGCATGCGAGTCTTTTCAATTAGAATGCGCAAGGTTTACGCATATTCATAACCCATTATAAATATTTGTCACAAAAAGCTAGTAAAATGCGTTATTGATTTGATTTTAAAACTATAAAGAAAGTGTGTTAAGTATTTTTTTCTTCTCTTTTTATAATCTGATGAAAAACAAATTAATTTTCTGCTTTGTGCATGATAAAAAACGAGAAACTAGAAGTGTAAGAAAAAGTTGGATTGTCATTAGATATTAATAAACATACATTTTTCTCCATCTCAAATTCCCGTCGGGATAAGTTTACAATTCTGATACTTCACAAATTTCAAAATGAATTAAAATTTGTTAGTAAATTTCCTTGAAAACTGGCATAGAGATTTCGTTTATGAAAGAAAAAATAGGTAATTTTGGAAATAATTTATTTAAAGTGAATTTGAGTCTTCTTAAGTTAAAATGAGAGCGCCAATATAAGATTGTATAAGACGTTTCATAAAATTGGTAACAAGTTTTATTAATTAGTGAATTAATTTTTACGTTTTACATAAAATAATTGTTTAACATAATTTTTAAATGGTTTTCTAGTTATTTATAAAATATATTTAATTTTGTAATAGTAAAGTTAGGAAATATAAAAGTAAATAGAAGAATAATTTGTTAACATTATTATTATTATTATTATTATTATTATTATTATTATTATTATTATTACTTTTTTTTTGGTAGCGTTTTATTTATTTATTTATGTTTTTATAACAATAATTTCGCGTAATTGATGTTAGCTAATATAGTTAAGTTAATACAGGTACTCTTTATTTTCAATAAAGATAAATTATGCAACAGTAATTTTACGGTAATACAGATTTTATGTTAAATTTCAGACAAATCATACACTTACCTTGATTGTAATAATAGCAAATGTATTTCATATGCTTGTTGTGTAGCTATGTAATCCTCACTACAGTTGGTATTGCATAGGCTGCAAATACAAATTCAATATATGGCAAAAAGCTAGACAGAACTATTTAGTCTGCACAATGATCATGAATACATATCTGCCAACCTATTAATTAATGTCCGGAAGATTTCCCACCAATCTTTTTTTAGAGTATTTTTCTTCTCAATTATTCGTAATTATATTTGAAGAAAATTTCTCTATAAATAAAATTGCGTGGAAAAATCTTCGGGATGCAGAGGTCATACTTTCCGCCCTTTTTTCAGAACACTCTTGGAGATAATAGATTTCTGCTTTTTTTTTTTTTTTTTTTTTTTTTTTGCCACCACTTATTTCCCGCAGAAATACTGAATACATTTATAGTAATGTGTTAAGATTATGCATGGTCGAGATTATTGTATAAAAATAGTGGTACTAATAACTTAAAATAAAAAATCATTCCTGAGAGTGTCCTGTGATGACCCTTGCGGATATTAATTAGTAAGCTTACAGGTATGTAAATATGAATTATTTTTAATTTTTTACGAGTGCTACAAGATAAAATAACCATGTTCAAAGAAAGTATATTATTCAGAGATACTCTTTTTTGAGCCAGATAAGTATAAGAAAGAGGCAGATTACATTTCTAGATAAGAAGCTTGTGGATCTTACCATCCCAACACCAGTCCCATAAAGGGTATTACTATTTCATAAAATAATAATATGTAATGTATAAAATATTTATGTTTCTAAAAATAAAGAAAAATAGTTTTGCTCCAAAAATTTTAAGTGAAAAAATAATTCAAAATTAAAGAAAAAATCAAATATGCATACACGAAATACATATTTTGATTTCACCAATACTAGGCAAATAATAATGCATTATTAATTTCTAAACATAAAAATGATGATAAAAATTTCGTGTTTCGAGAAATTGTAATAATAATACTACTTCCGCTTGATAAGCGTATGGCTTTGAATTCAATAACTCTATTAAAACGATCAATTACGTATATAAACTATTCATATATATATTTTCAACTAATCAGCTCCAGATTTATGAAATGCCAATACTTTGATTCTACTTATTACGGCATTCAGACAGTAATTAGTTTTTAAATAATAAAATGCCATATGATAAATTATTTCTATTTCAGAAAGTGTGAATGATGTAATAATATTGTGATTAGAAATGATAGAGAATATTAATTTAAAAAAATGGTTAAAAAAAAATCTTAAACTTTTATTTTGTTGAGGACGCTTAATTAAAACCGCAAAATCATGGTCGTTCTAAACGAAAACATCATTGTTTTTTTTATTCTCTCTTTCATTGAAGTTTCGTAGATCCCGATATAATGAATCTTAGTGTGTACACAGCACAGTCGCCAGGTCTTATAATTTATACTGAAGCACTCTTAGCCCCGCCTTTTCTTCCTACCAGTAATTTTTAAGAATGATTTTCTTCTTATTTAATCATTGTCACATATTGTAGAGAAATGTTCTACAATAATTCCGGTGCGAAAAGAAGGCGAGGCTAAAGCATCTCCGGAATAAATTATAAAACTTGGCAACTCTGAAGAAAAAAAAAAAAAATTGCGGGAAGAAAGTTTTACTCTTACCTATTACCTACACAGACCCAAGCTTTTAAAATTTCATTAATGTTCGGTAAATGTATGACTTGCGAGATCAAATCTTTCTGAATAAACAAAATTTCGCATAAAAACACTGAGTAGAAACAAAGCAATATTTATGTATGTTTTTTAGTATGATAAAAATGCAAGCATAACCAATTCTTCCTTTGCTTGAGTCAGAATCTTCATTAATCTTAATTACTAGAATTTTTGAGCAATTATCGCCGAACTATTGGCTTAGGAATGACACAATATGAAAATCTTCGATAAAATTACTCAGTGGCATTTTGACTCATTTTTACCCCAGCCACCTTGATATTTAGGTTACAAAGTTTTTTATTTGTGAAAACTGCATTATTATTATTAGTAGAATTAGAATTTTGATGCACTGGCGTGACCTGAATTGCCTCAGGTGTATTGCAATAGAAATGCGTTGATTACAATAAAGTCGGTAAAGAAAATTATCATTATTATTTTTTTTTATATAATTTTTAACGTGAACCACTTAAAGCAGGGGTCGTACTCTCCGCTCTTTTTTCAAGACACTCTCAGGAATAATTTTTTTTTTAATTTATTGCTACCACTATTCTTATGCTATAATCTCTATCCTGTGTAATCATGACACATTACTATAAATAATATCTAGAAATATATCTGCATAAAATTTCTGATGGCAAAAAAGGCAGAAATTTCTCAACTTGAAGAATGTCCCGAAACAAGGGTGGAGAGTACGACCCCTGACGTACAGACTCTGAATTAATAGTATGTAATATAAAAAAGCAGGGAGAGCATTTAGAATATTTGATCATTTACAGCAGGATAACACAGAACTACAAAGATAATTAATAATCTTATATTACATACTCAAAATGTTTTGAATATCAAAATGTAACTGAAATTATGAACATAATATTGAAATTAGCATGTACATCAGATATGTTAAGATTACTTATATATTCTGGAACATTAATAGTACACTCCATGTTTAACATTACTGTTTTGTAGAATAATTCTCTCAAACATGTAATTGCGACTAAATGAGAAGAAAACTACTCTTCAAAAGAAAATGATGGAAAAAAAATATCGAGCTCTAACTTTGCTCCGAAATAAATTAGAAATATTGTCTGATATACACGCCTTTAGTTAACAAATAATAATAATAATAATAATAAATAAAATTTAAAAAAGGCTAAGAATAATGACCTTGTGCATCAAACCCAAAACCAAATATTTTCACTAACTTTAGATAAATTTGTTAAATAATACAATGTACGAAATATTAAAGGAACAAAACAAACCTCATTGATACGAGATTACATATAATAATATATATATATATATATATATATATATATATATTGCATTTATATATCGTTTAAAAATATATTTGTTCTAGAACGAACAAAATTACAAGTCCCAGCCATAAAACTTATTTTTAGAAGAGAAGTTTGGAGATAGTTTATGTGAAACGAATGGGTTCTCTTTTCTGACACGTCTACCTAGAAATTCGAAGAACATTTGGAATCGGGCAGGGTACGTGTAATCTCTCTTTTAGCTCACACCCTAAGTATGATAAGGAAGAAGCAGCAAATTCGTCTGGAGACGCCTTTCTCTTAAATTCAGCTCTCAAGAGGGTGTAGGTCACAGATACAATTCAAATTTTATTTTCTAGTCAATTTCTACTATTTTAAACAAATTTTATTGTTACTTTTTTAAAACCCTCGAAGCACTTCTGAAAAAGGCAAAGTCGTAATGCTATTTTCGCGGAACAGTTTTCTAATGTAAAGTAATAAAATATCTGCTTTCAAAATAACATTGATTTCATTTAAAGATATAGATTTCAGATCTACCAATATTTCTAATTCCTTCTGTGGCATTTTTAGTACACGCATTTTTCTCATACAACTTTATTTGCAGAGTAATTTTCTCCAGTATGCAATTACGATTAAACAGGAAAAAAATTACTAACAATGCTACGAAATCAATTAGAAAAGTTGGCAGTTCTGTGATTTGAATATAAACTTCATTACAATAATTTTTTTTTACAATTAGAAAACAAGCTAAAAATTTATAGCGATCTAATTTTGAATAATAAAAATATAAAGGAAAAGACAACATCTGAAAGAACGGATATATCCGTCACAAGAGTCAGATGATTAAAACAAATATTAGAAAACTACACATTTTAAATAATTGAAGGGTGGTGGGATATACATACTTGCCAACAACCTAATTAATAGTTCGTGGTGTTGTTAGCCCCGCCCTCTTTTTCACACCAGTAAATGTTTAGAGTAATATTCTCCAAATGCAATTATGATTCAATAAGAATAATACTCTAAAAAGATACTGGTGTAAAAAAGAAGGTCGGGCTAACAATACTACGGAATATTAATTAGTATGTTGGCAAATATGGATATATATTATGCCACCTAATTTTTATTCAAAATCAGTGTTGCCAAATTTAGAGACATTTTTATTCAATATCAACAACTAATTTTTAACTCTAATGACTTCGAATCACTTCGAAGATTTAACGTCTATTGTTTATATCAAATACCACTCCCCAAAATTATTGGTGATGATTGAATAAAACCGTCTCTAAATTTGGCAAAACTTTTTACAACTCCAAATATTCATCCCAGAAACTTTTAATATAAATTTATATGTTTGATTTAGTCGAAGAAATTAATTTATTAATTTTCCTCTAACTTTGTTCTCAAATTCTGGTGGCTGTTTGTTTTAAATGAACATAGTCACATTGCCTGTGAAAGAGTTAAACATTATTATAAATCGATACAATTTCAATTTCATTTTGTAGTCAGTTATCAGTATCTTAAATCGAAATTTTTATTACTTAAAAGGAAAGATATATATATATAAAGATTAATTTAATTCAAACAATCCTTTTGTTAAATAAATCATTACAGATATTGGAGCATTAGACAGTGCAAAGTAAATTATAAATATTTTTCCAGAAATTTAAGATTTGAAATCTGAATTATGGAAATAAAATGTACCACCCATTCACAAATTAGGGGCATACGAATGTTTAGTTTTCAGAAATATATTTTTCTAGAATCCGAAGTAAAACCTTAAATTTAATTAACCCTTTTTCGGCCCTAATTCTCTAAAGCACTCTAAACAGTATTACCAAATTTAGGGACTCTTATCATTTATTCAATTTTCACCAATAATTTTCTGGAGTGGTATTTGATGTATAAAATGGACGAATAACCTTCCATGTTATTAGGCAGCCGTTACAGTATTGATTTAGTGGGGTATTTTTAATAAAAAAAGTCACTAAATGTGGGCAACACTGCCTGTAGGAGTGAAATAAAATTGGACCGGCAAAGGGTTAAAAATAAAAGTGAAAATGAACAATATTAAGCTAAAAATGTATTTACACCAACTACATATAACTGCAAATGACTGTTAAATATTTGCATTTTTTGTTTGTTTATTCTTTGTACATGTTATTTGTTTCGTATTCGATATTTTAGCCGAGCAGTGGTCTAAAAGTTATGCTCTCTATTGCTGTATACCGGAGGTCTTTGATTCAATACCAGGTCGGATTAGAAAAAAAAAAAAAAAAAAAAAAAAAAAAAAAAACAGGAATAAAGTATTACACCTAGGTCCTGGTCTTTCATGACAATTGGTATTAATCCACTTATCAACATTATTGAAAATCTTGAAAATTATCCTTATTTTACTTATATGAATGTGATCATTAATGGTAGTATTCGTATCAGTTAACAATGTCTAAAATAAATGCTTAGAACAAATAAAAAAAATTTTATTTAAAAAAAAATAATACAAAAAAAGTATCATAATTTCCGGCGAATAAGCCGCAGGCCAGACACATCCACTTTACACTAGCAATTTCATTTAATAAAAGTGATTATTTTTTAATTGGTACAGCCATAACTGTATGTGTTACTTAAAATTTTCGTTGTCAAACTGGATTTATCTGACCTGCGACATATCACACGAAAATAACAGTAATTCAACTTAAACACTTTAACTCCAGCGGTCGACAATAAGCGATTGATTTAACATGTCTGGTAGTTTTTGAAAGGGAAAATAAAAATATCCAATTGTGATTTTTTTTTGTTTTGTCCCTTAGTGTATATGAATGCGTTTGATCATAGCCCCCTAAACTAGATGCCTTCCTTGTGGCTCGGAAACTTGGCAACAGTTCAAGCGATAGACAGCGCCACCTGGTACAAATTGCTCGACTTTTTTATTCAACTGTCACCAATAATTTTAAGAAGTGATATATGATTTATATAACCAACATTTCTTCGATTCTATTCGCCTTTTATGTATATCAAATCCCACTTTTAAAATTCTTTGGTAGCTGTTGAATAAAAAAGTCGCGCAATCTGTACTAGGTGGCCCTGTCTACCGCTTGAACTGTTGCCAAGATTCCAAGCCACGCGGAAAGCATCTAGTTTAGGAGGCTATGCTTTGAGAATAGGATCACAAATGATCCAGAAGTTTGTGTATTTCTGTTAGAATTGAAGAAAGTTGCTATGTGCTTGCTTTCGGAACGCCAAATCATGTAACAGTCTTTTCTTTTTTTTCTTTCTTTTCTTTCTTTTCTTTTCTTTTCTTTTTTTTTTTTTTTTTTTTTTTGAGCATTAAATTAAAACAAATATTACTATTCATAAATTGTAGCACTAAAAATGAAGGAGAAATGAAACCTTTATTACGAGTTTTTACTTTAAAGAGTGTTTATGTAAGTTTTTTGCATGGTTACTTTAAATAAATTTCAAATAACACTGTATTTTCTCACAGAGAAAAAAATGATTTATCACATATTTTATTTGAATAAATGTAATTTCATATTTTAATATTTTCTATGCGTTTTAATATTTATCATCCTTGCTATAAAATGTATATTTTATTCAATTATTGACATTTGTTCTCCGTATAATATTTAATTGTGATAAGTGCTTTGATGAGAAAGAAAGATTGCTTTTACGGGAGACATTTTCAAGCTTCAGCGGTAATTGATTGAATTTTGTGGGACACATTAAAGATAATTTTTGTGTTGTAAAGATAAATTAGTTAAACACATCAAGTGTTTAACTTAATTCATTTTCATAGCATAAAAATTTTAAAGTTTTTTTTTTTTTTTTTTTTTTTTTTTTTTTTTCCATATTCATATAATTAAAATTCTTTAAAAAAATTGTATTAAATACTGTTCTATCAATAAAACTAGTTAATTTTGGTAGAACTGTTTAGAGAACATTAATTGTAACTAGACAATTGAAAAGGTTGTAAATAACGTGCTAAACAAATATTAAAAAAAATACTTTTAAATATTTAATAACGTCCTTCTGTGTTCGAGTTATAAATATCTGCAAATAAAACCTCTCGAAACAAGTACTAAAGATTAATTAAATTGATTATACAAGACCAAAAATAAGAAATAATTTAATTACTTTTTTGACGTAAAGCATAGAAAAGTTTTTTTTTATAACGATAAGACAACGTATTTACTGTATGTATTTTTATTGTGTTAAGATAAAGTAATAAATTGAAAAATCTTTTTTATTGAAGAAAGTTTAACAAAGTTTAAATTATCTTTTTTTTTTTTAATCTCTTAATCTGCAATTTATAAGCATACGTAAAAGTCAAAAATAAAAGTTTATAATTTTTATTTATGTAAAATTATAGAATATAATATGTATTTTAAGGGCTACTATTTTTATAATACTGTCTCTTTTTAAGGCAATTGGCCGTTATGAAACATGTCGAGAATTTGAAAAGTTCTGTTACGATAAGGTAAGAAAATTTATATTTAAAAAGAATAAAGTTTAATTATTAATTTTGTTTAAGTAAAAGTTAATTACATTTGACACATGACATTACTTAATTAACTGAAATATAATACATAAAAAAAAATTAACCTGGCTTAAAGAGTAAAAATTATACTTCCAATTTTTAGTACTGTCAATAAGAATGTTATAAAGTTATAGTATGTGTAAAATTATATATTTTTGTTTTTATGACAACTCTTTTAACATTTATTATTATAATTAATCATAAATACGTCTGTCTGTAATTATTGTCACAGAAAGGCTTGTATTATAATACAGGATTATTTTAAAAGCCATGATGTTTTTTCCAGATGTAGTACTTAGACCTGCTAACTATGCTAGTTTATCCGTAATGGTATTAGGCCCCGTCTTTTTTTCACACCAGAATAGTTGTAGAGTAATATTCAGTAATATGTTCTCATGATTAAATAAGAAGACTGTTGCTCTACAACTATTCTTGTGGGGGGAAAAGGCGGGGCTTAATACCATTACGGATAAACTAGCATAGTTAGCAGGTCTAAGTACTCATACTCAGTGCTGCGAGATTTGACTGAAATTTTTATTCAATAGCCACCGTTAAATTTTACTTGTAACGGTTACCTAATCACATCGAAAATTTCTTTAAAAGATGTTTTGAAACAATTAACAAACCGTTTCAATTAAAATTTAGTGGTGGCGGTTAAATAAAAATTTCCCGCAATCTGGCAGATTTGCTCATACTCTCCCTTTATTTTCAGTCTCACTATTCTCAAACAGTTATCTGTGTCTTATTTAACGCATTCACGGCCCCATGTTTCATGCTTTTGACTGTAAGCACCGCCCGGAAATATTATTCTTGCAAGTTAAGGTTTTTTTATATTCATGTTTACATTACAAGTGAATATATATTATAATTATACTCTTTCTAATCAAAGTATTTAATGCTAAAGAAACACCCGCAGGGGAAATTACAGATTTTCAGATGTCATAAATTAAGAATGAGGTTTTTTTTTTTTTCTCACCACCACTTTCCAAAAGGGATCACTATCCTATTCATACATGGTCTAACATTTATGTAGCATTGTTAGGACTTTTAAACCACATCTTTTAAAGAATAATTTTCTTAATACTTAATCGTAATAAAATATTAGAGGAAATTGCTCTTTAAATTAAGTGGTGTGATTAAAAATGCGGATCTAAAATTTCTGCAGAATAAATTATTAATTTTGGCAAGCCTGCCTATTTATTGAAAAAAAAAAAAAAAATGATATAACCGTAATAATATAAATAAACGGGAAATCTCATCACTGGTGAGTTTATGTCAATATTCGCGAACGTATTAAACTCCTGAAGTTATTACACTGGAGGTCACCGAAACACCATATTTCCCGTGGAGGATAAAAAATGTGATGACATGTCTCTGGACTAGCTTTAGGAGTGAGTCCCAGGTCGTTGCCAATTGTATATAATGTAGTACCAGAATTTCAACTTTTTAAATTTATTCCGGAGCATTTTTAGTACTGCTTTCTTTTCATACTACTTTTTTTATATAATTTCTTTCTTATTTTACCTGAGTTACATATTGGAGAAAATTATTCTACAAATAAAGTGGTATGGAATAAAGACGGGGTTACTAATGCTCCGGAATTAAAGTTGGCAACTCTGTGGCGCTAGTGTGAAATAGAAACCATTCAACCTCAACAACTTAAGGTTATCACAGTATCATGGTGCGCACGGTCCTTATTTTTCTATGTCATTAATTTCACGTAGAAAATATTTTTATGTTGTGTGCTTATTTTGTCATAAAATAAGTCTATAAATTTAAGAAGTATTTCATTGTTAGAAACGTATGGTGGAAGAGTCCTTAGTAAAAGGCGGGGTCGTATGAACACTGAATAGATTACTGTTTAGAAATAGTGGTAATGTAAACTAAGACGCATTCAAGACCTTCTCATGGAAAACAACAGAAAGATTTTCCGAACAATTCAACATTGTATTATGAGGTATCTTGCAGTTTACAGTAAAATGTAGTAAAAATTAAAAAAAAAAAAAATATTTTGTAATATATCTATAAAAATGCTATCGAACTTTGTATCATTTCTTAAAAAGTTAGGAATTCTTTAAAAAATGGCAAATGCTTCACATAATGGCGTTTAACTTATTTAAACATACAGTAATTATTAATAAAACTACCTTGTAAAAGCAGAAAAATTAAATTATTCATTATACACTTCCTGTAATTTCCGATGCATAAACTGCTGGTAATATAAATCAGTTTTATATCAGAAAATTTAATTAACAGATGATGTTATATTTATACGAAATATTTATTCATAGAAATATAGCTTTTTCTGTTAATTAAAACTTCTGGTATAAAATTTATTCATCCAACCTGCGAAATATACATCGAAAATTACGGTATTTCTCGTGTGTTAATTTTATTGTTAAAATATTTTTTCATGATTTTTTAGCATTTTAAATTTTTGATTATGCATCAACATAGATGCCAATATGTTAATTTAATCCAGGGTATTTTTAACCTCGCCTTTATTCAATACTACTTATTTTTTACCAGTAATTTTTTCTTACTTTATCAAAGTTGAATATTGGAGAAAAAATTTCTATAAATAAAGTAGTGCGAAATAAAGGCGGGTCTACAAATATTCCGGAATAAATTAAAATGTTGGCATCTATGCATCAGTAATTCATCGCAACGCTGATTACGAAAGCTTAATTGCGGAGTTCGTCACTTCGCCCCTCCTCCCGAAATGTTTAAGACTTACAGAAATAATGTTCACCTTTTGTAAAGAAAAATTATAAAAATAATCAAAGTAATTACCCAACGTATAAACAAATAAATAAATATATAAACTCATAAAAATGATAAAGGAAAAAGTGTTCACTTTATCTACGAAATATTCATTTAAAATAAGTAGATAGCATAATATACTAATTAATCTTTTTTGTATGTATCATTTACTGAAAAATGTTAGTTCTGAAATTTTTTTAGTTGCATATAGCTGAATGTTTTTCCAATGTAAAAAATAGAGTGTTTTTTATAGAAATATATTTAAACAGAATATTATAAAGATAAGTGACTAGGATCTAAAATCTTTTAAAACAGAATTACTCCAGAATATTTTTAGTGAGAAAGCCAAGCTACCTAAATTAATACATAAAAATGTTTGATTCTATGCCAAATAAATAATTACTGAAAATATTTATTTAAAAAAAAAAAAAAAAAAAATGGGATTTTTATATTAAAGATGCTATGAAATATATTACTTAATTACTAATTAAATGCTCTATTATTTTTTTTAATTTAATTTCACTTACAAAGCAAATACATTAAATCGCATTAAATGACAAACAAATGATGTACATACAAATATAAAATGCTTACCCTTTTTTTAGAAAAGAAAAAAAAATGTTTCTACAAAGTTTTTTGCTTTACACTTTCCTTTTTTAAATTCCCCTTATTTGTAAACGCTTATATGGTTGCTTACTCTTTTTTTATGCACTGGTACTTAAATTATTCTTATAAATGCATATCTAGTTAACAATTTTATATTCATTTTTTTATTATTCTTTTGCAGGAGATACCTTTTTTTTTACTTTGATGCAATTTTTTTGTAGTGCAATAAACGTATTTTTTATTTTCATTTCCTTTACATTTTTTTTTTTTTTTTTAATTTTTTTTATTGACTGTTTATAAAATGAAACAGTTGATTCAACTCCAAATAAATTAACTACACTAAAAATATTCCTTTCAGTTCATGACTACAAATGTTAATAACGACATCGCACACGAAAAAGTTACTTTGCGATATTACTTAAAGTTAAGCTTAACATGATATATAAATATTTATAACTCACGTTTCTGAATCACTTGTTTTGTAACACGCAGTTTTTATAGAAATTATTTTGGGACGTGCGCTTAAAGTCATGCCTGAATTATGGGAATATGCAGTTTCAAAACTGTTAATAAAAATATTGAAAATAATGATAAGGAAATGAATTAGGAAATGTTTTAAACAGGGAAAAAAAATAAATAAACAATAAAAATCTAAGGGAATTCAGCATTATTCTACTAATTATTACTAAGATTAGTTAATTTTAAGATTAGAAGGAATCTCGTGTTACTATTTTTACATAAGTATGTTAATAATGGTTTGTCTGAATTATACAAATGTGCTATTCGACAATTTTTTTTTTTTAATACTTTTTGGAAAATAATAAAATTTGGATTATATTTATTTTTAATAAAATAAGATTTTCCCTCCCTTTGAACTTTTTGAAACATGGCGTTATATATTATATACCACCTAGTTTTTATACACAAAAACTAAGATTCATCGTAGATATTTTTTTTTTTTTTTTTAATTTTCTTTCAAAAACTTTGCGGTAAAAAACCATTTATTTATATTCTTTTAACTCTGTTTGCTATTTCTGATGGCTTATTAGTAGATAGTTTATGATGATTACGGCTGATTAAAGTCAATATTAAATTAATATAATTACCTTGTGCTTCAAAGGGTTAAAATAATCGAAAATAATATCTTTGAAATCTGCAAAATTTGGTAGATGAAAGTATTAAATTGAACTCTTTAACTTTTTAAAGTACAGTTGTATGGAAAACATACCCACATTCAAGCTTCTCCTTGGTCATTACGTGCTAGTTTATTTTTGCTACCACCAATTGTTATTTGATTTCAAATACTTCTGTTTAAATTATATTAAATGTTGTAAACTATAATTAGAGAATTATTGTTTTCAGTTTTAATGGCATTCTTCACTTTCTAAATATAAATAATTTTGTGTTTGTCAGTAAAACAAAATTCTGTGCACTAAAGAGTTAACTCGAGTGAAATATTATCAATATTATGTAATAATTATGGCACATTCAGTAAAAATCTTACAACAGGACTCTTTTTAACTATGATGCTTTTGAATACATATATATATATTTACAACGGAACCCAATAGTTTTATAATTTGTATCAGTACTGTTTCTAAATAATGTTAAAATGCACAAATTGTCATCTATGCATGTATTTTTTTTTTTTTTTTCAGTACAGTTCCAGTTTCAATGGTGTTAATTTTGCTACTAAAATGCTATTTTAAAAATTTTAAATTAATCTGGATTTAATAATTTTAGTAATGGTAATAAGTTATGGTTTATTACTCTAATTATGATTATTAAAAATAATTTTTTATTGCACTCTGATTTGGATTCGAAAACCAAGCATTCCTATTTAGATTTCCTTTGTTATTCAAAAATATTAAAATTTCGCTCCATATTTTCATTTTCTAATGTAAATAATTTTAATGAAACTAGTTAAATCTTAAATTTAACGGATAATAAATATTATTTAATCTGAAAAAAAAAGTGTATTATTTAAAAAAATAAAAATAAATAAATAAATAAATAAAAAATAAAGATAAAAAAATAAATAAAAATTATGGCAACATTGATAATATATATATATTATGAATACTGCTTTTTCATACATCGTGAAAAATGAAATGACATAACCTGGAGAGCATGAATAATATGAAAAAAGAAAATTAATGTAATTTTATTTTATTTTAATTTATTTTTTTTATTGAAGGCACACAATAGTACAATACTTCATCAGAGGCCTAGATTGTATGCTGTATGCAAAAGGTGTATATTTTGGTGTACTTGTAAGCAAATTCTAAAAATTTACAAGTACTTAGGCTTTATATACACCGATTGAGATTTAGCAATTGAAAAAAATATTAAACATTGGAAAGAATGAAATGAAATACCTAGATTAAAATCTATAATAGGAAAAAACAACTTCAAATACCAGAAATTTAAAATAACATTCAATCTGTAAGGCTAAATTTAACCCATACTTAGTTAAATAATAATAATAATAATAATAATAATAATAATTCTTTTTAGTCACAGTAAATAAATATATTACCAAAATTTTAATCCTACGAATATAAATGTTGCATATTTTCATTTATGTATACAAATATATATTTAATGCAATAAATAAACAAAAGCATTGAAAAGAACTTTTAGGCAACCAAGCTATAAAAAAGTTAGTATAAATTAAAGTAAGAAACACAGATCTAGATAGGTGGAAAAATTGCAGAATCTGGTTCTGATACAATTAGAAATTAATATATCATACGACACATAAAACATACACGACAGGGCCGGAAAAGGAAAATGGACATGGCCACAAAAACATGGTGTGTCCATTTGTACTAGTGATCTTCATATGATAACTTCCCGAAGTGATTCGACAGTGATCACTTATCTAAAACGTCAGTTCGTGTTCCATTCATTTATTAGACCACCATTAGATGATTTATTCGAAAGTCATACATAAAATGTTGAAGTGTGTAAGTATTTAATGCTATTAAAGATTTTTCTTTCCTTGTGATGAAAAATACATGAGATATTCAATCATATTTCTTAATATAATAATATATCTTTTTAGATGTAGTATGTACATGTACATATGATAAAAAAGTTTTGTTTTACAGAAAAAATGAAAGCTATAGTTAATTATACTCTAAATTACTTATCAGACATACTTCCTAATAAATTTAAGGCTGGAGTATGTTGTAATATGGAATAATGGAGTACTATAATAATATAATAAAAGTGATCTGATTCTGTTTAGAAGATGCTATGTACATTTTTAAAAATGCGTTACTGTAATATATAAAAACTTAAATTATTTAAAAAATATGTATTTTTTGTTCATAGTAATAGTAAAAAAAAGTAATTAAAAAATATAAATTAATAAAATATTAAATATTTTTAAACCAATGACAGGGTTTCTACGAAAATAAGGGGCTGTAGCAACCCTAAATAAAGGAAATAAGAAAAATAATTTTCGGATATTAGTGCATTTTTTAAAGCATGAAGTTTCTGAAAAAAAAAAAAAAAAAACTTTTGGTTATTCATATATTTTTAAAATGTGAAAACAATACAAATCAGTCACCCAAAATTTTCTTTATTTCATGTAAAAAATGCCACTTCAAATATATAATAACACGTTTATATTTGTATTTTCATAATGTACAGTAATAAATATAATTTAAATTACAGTATACAATTTTTTAATTCAAGTGCATGTTAAACATATAAATTTCAAATTTCTATATAAATGTATTTCGAATTTAATCTAAATGTAATATAACTACAAGGTATAATTCTTTTCTATATTATGATACTAGCAGGATTTACCGGCTATGCTTTGCACTATATTTAAATGAATTTTCCAAGAAAATGTATCACTATCTTTTTGTACCACTTTATAAGTACAAACTGAAAAAAAAAAAAAAAAAAAAGATTTAAATCGTTCAGAACCTTGCCTCGGGTACCCATTGTTTCCGGGTATTCCCTTACCCGCGCTACCTCGGTTGTGGGTTCCCACTGCCTATAGTAATGCCTTACCCGGGCACTTCAATTTGTATATTTATTAGAAAATAGCTGGCGCTGCTGTTATTGAAGAACTGCAATTTTGCAGATGGTCATATGTCAGCATCTATTGATCCTTTTAGTTTTGGCATAGTGTATTAGCGAGACCTAATGACAGGTTTTTCTAACCTTTGCTCAAGAACAGTGAAATTATAAATACAGTAAATTTAAAATTTTATTACTAATAATTTATGTTTATAAAAATTATATATAAACTTAATAGTTTATAAATTTTATTTAAATTTAAAGTTTAATAAGTTTAACAATTTCTACTATATTACCATTTGATTCCGATAAATACGATAGATAAAAAAATGCATATTTCCTTATGAAGGAATTGATTAAATAAATGAAAAAAAAATCGTGTTACATTCGTTGCTAAGGAAAAGCATACGACCAAAATAAAAGAATAAATTTATGAAAATGAAACAGAAAGCTGAATGGATAAAATAAAAATAATTAATCAAAAAAAAAAAAAAAAAATTGAATTCGAAAATCTAAAAAATATCAATAAAGTGCACCCCTGCAGGGGCCCAGCTGTTCCTCTGCCAAGTTCTGCCGCACTGCGATCTGTGGCTTAAACGCTAAAGCGTACACATAGAAACACTTCTCTTATTTATAGAAAAGAAAAAAATAATTGCAATTCCAGTTTCATGCATAAAATTTTCAACTATTGCAAATGGATAAATTTTATTTAATTGCCTGTCAGAAAACTTATATTTACCTAAAAGAACAATAGTATGTAGTTTAAAACTAATAATAAGATAATAGAAAAATATAAATGTGGGTTGTATTAATGTTAAAAATTATGTTTTTGTATATTTATACTTCAAACACAAGAACTATATACAGCTCAGTTATGTTTCATTACAATGTCATAGGTACCAAGTCTCCCATTTTCCTCAGGAATTTTCACACCAGATTTTTTATAAAATAATTTTGATTTATCTAATCTCAGAAAATAACCATGACGCATTTCTACAGAGTTCCATAACTGCCAATATTTTAATTTATTTCGGAGTACTTTTAACCCCGCCTTTATTTCGCACCACTTTATTTGTAGAAAAATTTTCTTTAATGCATAACTTCAAAAAAATAAGAAAAAATTACTTTTAAAAAATAAGTGGTACGAAATAAAGGCGGGGCTAAAAATACGCCGGAATAAATTAAAATATTGGCAGTTATGGAGTTCCCAACTTTTGTAATTTATTCACGAGCATTTTTAGCCCCGCCTCCTTTTCATACTGGAAATTTTGAAAAATCACTTATTTCTTATTTAATCGTTGACACATATTAAAGAGAAATAATTTACAAAATTTCTGGGGCGAAAAGAAGGCGGGACTAAAAATGCTCGGGAATAAATTATAAAAGTTGGGAACTCTGTATTTCTATTTAAAAATAGTGTGAGGCATACCACTATTTATTCTAAAACTGTATACTAATTTATTCCGGAGTACTGTTAGTACTCTCTGTTTTTCGTGCCATTTTATTTGTAGACTAATTTTCTCCAGTATGTAATCATGATTAAATACAAAATTACACATTTATAATTTATTCCGTATTATTATTAGTGCCCGCTTATTTTTCAAACCACTTTATTTTTAAAGATATGTTTTTTTCTTACCTTATCTTAGTTACGTACAAGAGAAAAAAATTCTATTAAGAAAAGGGTATTGTGAAAAAAAGGCGCATACTAAAATTGCTATGGTATAAATCATACCTGTCAACTTAAATTTTTTTTTTCCAAAATGTTGTTAGTACCTTCCATTTTTGCACACCGTATTCATTGTAGAGTAATAGTCTTCGATATATAGTTATGATTAAATATGAAGAAAATTACTCTACAAAGAATACGGTGGGAAAAAAGGGCGAATACTAAGAGCATTCCGAAATAAATTTAAAATGTTGGCAGCTATAGAATAAGTTAGAAATGTTAGCAGATCTGATTAAACAAGAAGAAAAATACTTTTCAAGAAAACTGGTGTGAAAAAAGGCAATTACTAATAACAGAGTTGCCAACTTTCTTAATTTACTCCGGAGTATTTTTAGCCCCGCCTTTATTTCACACCACTTTATTTATAAAATAATTTTCTCCAATATATAACTACAATAAAAAAATAAATAAATAAATAAATTACTCTTAGAAAGTAAGTGGTATGAAATAAAGGCTGGGCTAACAATACTTAGGAATAAGTTATGAAAGTTGACAACTCTGCTAATAATGCTCTGAAATACGTTAGAAATTTTGGCATATCTGTAGCGGTGAAAAATCTGATTTAAGCATTTCGAAAATTTACCAGCTACGTAGTATATGAAAGGAAATTTTGTATGTGCATTTTACTCATGTAAAATTGTCCTAAATAAAGCTAATTTTATATAAGTTTTAAAAGATTATTACACAATTTAATGTATATATTTCGTGTACTTCGCACGGGAAAATTAAATTTACTAGAATTTCCAGCGACACGGGTCTGATACATAAGTTTTACACCAGAAATTTTATTTGATACAATGTAATGCAATAGCACCTGGTACAAGCATAATTATTACGTCTATTATTCAAAATTTCTGATGCAGCTCCAATTTTTCAGATCTGCGGTATATACATACTAACTAAATATGATTTATTCTGCAGTACTTTTGGTACCCACCTTTTTTTTTTTTTTTTTTTTCACGCCACTTTGCTTTTAGAGAAATTTTTTCCAATATGTACTTACGATAAAATAAGAAGAAAAATATTCTTTAAAAATAGTGGTGTGAAAAAAGGGGGGCTACTAACAATATTCCAGAACAGAGGCGCAAGAGTTTCGGTCTCAAGACGGAACATTGACACTATAACTCTTTATCAATAATTTCTAACATAGACGATTCAAGAAAATTATTGCACAAATACAATTTTACAAAATAAGTAAAGTATTTAAATAGTTCAAAAGAAAGTTTATATAAACCCTCTACAATTGAGGTCCTAATAACATCATGCAAACATACTTTCCAACTTTTAAGTCGTTTTTTAACCTCTTAACACGCGGTGTCCTCGCTGCGAGGACGCAAAATTTAAGATCCAGCTGCAAAAATTCATCCCGGAAATGTTTTATCAAAAATTTACGTTTATAACATATCAGGAAAGGCCGGTTTTTTTAACCTTAAAATTTAAAATTTCTTTTAGTTTAATTTAGTTGATGAATTCCGGTGGCAGTATAATTTAAATGATCAGAATTGTCTTGCGCCGCAAAGAGTTAAAGAATAACTACCACTATTTTCTATTAACTTATTTCCCAACTCATTTAACCGTAGATGATTAAAAGAAAACTGTTCTGAAAGATTTCTATTAAAAATTATTGGTTTTAAATCTTCCAGGAAAAGCAGAAAAGTTGGTGACTGTGTGTACCGAGATTATATACCCGGACATACAAAGTATTTTAAATGCAAAACTATTTGTGTAATGTTAAAAAGTAATAATCTCACATCTCATATCCATAGTTACCAACTTAGCACCTTTTGGCTGCCGGGAAAATTTAATAGAAATATTTATTTTATTTAATCAGCGGACTGTAATGGTTTTCACCAAAAGTAAAGTATAAAAAGTAAAGTAATATATTGGGTTGTTCGATAATTAATGTCGTTTTTTTTCATGTTTTTCAAAGTGAATTTATTTATATTAACAACAAACATTAATCAATGATATATTGACCATTTTGTTGGATGTCCTTTTGCCATCTTTCGGTAAGTTGAAAAATTCCACGTTCGAAGAAGCCTTGGTTTTAGAAGCGAAGAACTGGTGCACCTCATTTTTAACAGCCTGATCAGAATTGAAAGTTTTACCATTGAAATGGTTTTGAAGGGACCGAAGGAAATGATAGTCTGATGGTGCTAAGTCAAAGCTATAGGGTGGATATGGCATCAGTTCCCAATTGAGCTCTATTAATTTTTGACGGGTTATCAAACAGGTGTGTAGTCTGGCGTTATCATGATGGGACATCACGCCTTTGCGGTTGGCCATTTCAGGGCGTTTTTTCTTGATTTCTTCGTTTAATTTCGATAGTTGACGACAGTAGACATTCGAATCAATAGTTTGGTTTCTTGGAAGTAGCTCAAAATAGACTACACCATTGTAATCCCACCACACAGAAAGCATAATCTTCTTTTGGTGAATATTGGCTTTGGACGTCGATTGTGGGGGCTCATCTTTCTTGGACCATGATCGTTTTCGGACTATGTTATCGTAAACAATCCATTTTTCATCACCCGTTATGATTCTTTTCAGAAATGGGTCGTTTTGGTTACGATTCATGCTTTTGGTGAGGTGGATTTCCTTTAATTCGGGAGGAACCCAAAAATCCAGTTTGTTTACGTAATCAAGCTGTTGTAAATGCAAGTAAACTGTTGAATTCGATATGTCGAGCTTCTCTGCTATCTCTCGAGTTGTCATACGCCGGTTAGTTTCGATTAACGGCTTTATTTTGTCGTCATCAGTAGTGGTTGGACGACCAGTATGTGGATCTTGCACAGTAAAATTTCCAGAACGAAAGCGAGCAAACCAACGCTGACACTGGCGTTCAGTAAGGCAGTCCTCACTATAAACAACACACAATTTCTTTCGAGCTTGCACCGCATTTTTGCCCTTTCGGAAGTAAAACAATAAAATATGCCGACAATACTCTCTTTGATTGTCCATTTTCAAGTTTATTTTTAACCAACTTGTTGTTTACTAATGACGCTCAGTTTTTGACTGAAGGTAGTCTAAAGTCTAACCTTTAAAATAGTATAACCTTTAAAATAGCCACGCAGTCACTACAACATGAAATATGCAGTTCACCCCGTCTATGAGAAAAAAACGACATGAATTATCGAACAACCCAATATATATATTAAAATTTCCCGGTAAACAAAAGGGGCTAAGTTGGCAACTATACAAATATCTCTCATTTTTTTTTCTTGTTTTATTCAAAACTATGTACAGAAATCTAGTATTTTGTAAAATTAATTGTATTTTCATTATGAATACACGAGTTTTTTTTTTCCTTTTTTTCTTTTTTTTTTCTTTTTTTTTTTTTTTTTTTGTTTAAAGGAGAACAAGGCGATTTTTTTCCTTAATATTCCATTCAATCGATTTTTTTTTTTTTTTTTGTAACACTATGTAGTCATAGTCGAGTAAAGCAAGCTTGCGGAATAAATATTTATTGGTTATTAAAAACATCTGTACATGCAATTTTAAGTTTATTTTTCTTTTGTCTGGGTATGAGTGAAAATTATTAGCTTATTTATAAATGCAGTCACTACACAATACTTGTTTAAAAACTAAATGTCAGGGGTGAAAGTGTTCCTCGTATTGGGTACCACTATTTTTATTCAGAAACATTTCATGCATTTTTACATTAATATTTGTGCTTAATAAGGATAGAGATAATTATTAAAAAATAGTGGTGGAAAATTTCTGTCTAAGGACGGAACTCTTTCACCCTTAATTTGCAGATTTATTCAAATTCAAAGGAAAATTAAATTTATGTGTTGAATTGTCAATATTCGAAGTAATAATGGTTATAAAATACAACACCTAAAATTTAATTTAATAGTTTTTAAAAAATGTTTGAGTGTTATGAGGTTCAAAATGTTACTAAAAACTATTAATATTCTGTATAAAATATTATAAAATTATTTTTAAAAAAAGTAGTTTTTTAAAGTTTTCATTAAATTTTTGATATGCATCCAATATTTTACAATCTTTTTCTTCAAATTTATGATTATATTCTGAGACTTAATTCGGTGGAAATTTTCTACACATAAATGCTTAAGCATAATTTCTGATTATTAATAACAAATGCATTAAACTTAATTTTATTTGTTTGATAATTTTCTAGCCACTCACATAATGTTAGATACAATGTTTACAGAGTGAACTTATATGTACAAAGTGAATAAAAATTAAAGTTATTATATACGGTGATAAGTGATTATTTCATCTCCCTCTAGAACTTCTATTCTACATACTGGATTTCGATGAGTCTTGGTATGTGTTTTTTTTAGACTGTGGAAAAATATCTGTATAATACATTTATTTTTAATTTTAACTATTTTGTACAGTGCAAAAACATTTCAAAGTGAAGTAATTTAGCTTAACAAATGTCAATTGCACACAAAAATTTCTAAAGAAACATCCTTTGTTTAATAAATAATATTGTAAAAAAATTATTATTAATCTGTATTACTCATTAAAAAAAAATTATTTAATCTATTGTTTAAATATAAATTATTTTGAATTTTTTTTTTTTTAATCTTTTTTTTTTTTTTTTTTTTTTTTTTTTTTTTTTTTTAAATACTTGCAACTGAAAGAAACAAAAGTCATATTTTCACATCATATAAAGATATTATTTTATTTTTAATTTTAATTCAGAAACTGATTCATAACGTATCTTTCATTTATATTAATTTAATACATCCAAATAGACAAACGGTAAATACGAAAGTAACTTCGAACCGTATTTACCGCCATACAATCACTACTGATCAAATAAATCCCCCAGGAATTTTTATTGCATTCTTACCAAGTACTAAAATATTAAATTGTATTAACTAACGTTTCTGGTGAAAAAAATATGTGACTGAATAGCAGATTAAACGTCGGTAATTACAATACTGTAGTTTTTTGATGGAAAGGCCGAATTTCTCGTAATTTTCGTTCTTGTTAAAATTACTTCGACCTTTCCATCAAATATCATTAGGGATTTACAGGTTTTAAAACTTCATTAATAAAGAGTATTTTAAGCAAAAAATTGTTTGCGAAGCCTATATCAGTGTTTCTTAACCCCTTACCCGCTGGTGTTGCGTTCACGCAACACGAGAAATAATTGCGTTTAACGGTACACTAAAAAAGATATTTTATATTAAGTATTGTTTTTAAATAAGGAAAGAATAGATGTTTATTTTATTACAAAATAATTTAATCTGAAAAATAATTTTATAAAAATGAACTTCAAACTTGAAGCACTAATCAATCCAAAACTTTTGAAAATCATAATATTTGAATAAGTTTACATACCTTGCAAAAAAAAAAAAAAAAAAAATGTTTCACTATAAAATAATTACTTTTGAAGTCACCTGTAGTGTTTGCTGCTTTATATTCCCGCAAGGAAATTTCCTTAAACATTTATTTATCTTCATTACATACCCTTATTCTATTGAAGTTGTACAAGTACAACACCCTGTATTTAGTAAGATAAGACCAATTTTAATAATTTTATTTTAAATTATTGTTATATATGATCAAAATAATGAGTATTACTGTTTGTATTTTGAAAATAAATCATTATTTCTAGTTTTGGCAGTTAATGAGTTAATATATTTTCAATTATCGTAAAGTTCCGTAATCTTAGCTTAATACATTAGATAAAAAATTTTAATATCTGTGTCGGTCAATTCAATACTATAAAAAAAAATAATAATAAGGTAATACATGAAAGAAAAAAATATGCAAATAAAAAACTGGGTGCGTGAGAAAAAATTGCAGAAAAAACTGAAAAGAACAATTCTATTTATTTTCAATGCAGATAGTTAATTCAAATTTGTAACTGTCTGTACTACTTCTAACAGAAATAGAGAATTTGTTGCCCAAAACAAACAAAATTCATCTGAAATATATATATTAGAAAATATTTGTTTAATTTTTTACCTATGGCATAATGTTTTATGGTTTGTTATAAATATTTGACTTTTTACGAAACTAAGTGCTAAAAAAAGTAAAAAAAAAAAAAAAAAAAAAAAAAAAAGCATTCGATCAATAAATGTAACCACGTGACACTTTAGTTTAATAATAATAAAAAAAAAAAGTAATTTTTATTTTGCATAAATTAGAAATTTATTCATAGTAATTGCTATCAAAGAAGAAAGTGAAATGAAAACAAAATGATTAGTGTTCGGTTTGATGATTAAAAAAGATTATAAATTATAACAATTTATTTTTCGTTGGCAAATACATAGGTGCCAAGTCTCCCGTTTTTCAAGGGAGACTTCAAAACGGAAAATTTTTATAGATGTTTTCGATAACATTAATCGTCGAAAGTATATATAACATATTCCATTTAAAAGTACTGGTGTCAATTCTGATTTAAAAGTTAAAAATGTTGGCAGCTCTACAAATAATAATAGGTCATTGCAAAAGTTCGTGCGGACGCGGATCATTTTATTGCCTCCAAAGACGAGAGCTTCTATCGCCGTGGTATACATTTGTTACCCGAAAAATGGGCAAAGGTTGTAGAAAGTAATGGAGAGTATTTTGATTAAAAGATGTCATTTGATTTGATGAATTTTTATGAAATGAAGCAATAAAAAACCGCACGAATTCATGCAAAGACCTAATAGAAATAAAATATATTTTATTTTTCAATATTTTACTTCCTGTTACTTATTCATTCAATTTAAGCGAAAAATGCAGAAAAAAAGTTAAATGAAAATTCTCCTCATTTATAATAAATAATCTTAAAGGAAACGAAAGTAATTATTTACGAAAACAAGCAGCAAAATTATTAGGTGTGATCTGTAAGAGCCCCATCTGCAACTTCAAGTAAATTTTACAAACCATTTATAGAAACATTTCAGAATACGAACCATTTATATTTTATTTAGGCAAAATTTTCGCCGAAATTCAAGCTGCCTGGTTAATCGTGTTTTCTAAAATCACAAGTGTGTATTTGATATCCGTATCTTTACATATTACCTTATACTTTGAAGCATAATCCACAATTCAAAAACAATTGTTTTACAAGAGAACTTTTATTTTATAAAATGTAATGCTTTAGTACCTGTTACAACCATAATTTTTATTGTTAATTTAAATTTTGGATATAAAATGGATTTAGTTTGACTGCCGCAAATTACAATAATATAAATTCCAATATGCATTCTGAATTACCCAGTTTGAAAGAGTCGGATTTGTCCAAACATGAAGTTTGTCCTAAATCATATGAAAAAAATTAAAAATTAAAAATTTATCATGAGTAACTCTTTGAAAAATGTATATAGTCTATTCCAGATCTAACTCTCGCATTTTCAAATCTTGTAACAAAATTTTATTAAATTAAAACTATTTCCTTTATTAACACTTTCGTGACCGCTGACGTAGATTCACGTCATTTTAAAATCTGTAACTCCGCCAGTGGGCGTTTCATTTGCAATTTGTATGTCATTTATTTCTTAAAAATATACACAATATTTATATTTTTACAACCAATATATTATGGATATGAATATTTTGATTAGAAAGAGTATAATTATAATAATATCCATTTGTAATCTGAATCTGAATATAGAAAATATTGTTCTGAAAGATTGTAACTTGAGAACATAACGCCTACAAGCGAACCTTAGAGTCAAAAAGACGAAAACATGAGGTCGGGAAAGTGTTAATAAGTAAGACATTTTATTTATTTTTTATTCTGTGCAAATTATACAGATGTTAACAAAGCATTCTGAATGATATTATTTACTGATATTCTGATATCATAGAACATTGTTCTTTTCGCAAAGGTGCCAACTATTGTACTTTTAAAAACAACTTCTTTCTTAAAATCAGGTGAATAAAAATTTCATCTGATTTAATCATAGAAAATCATTAGAAAAATATGTAAAAAATTTCTACTAAAAATTACTACTAACCAAAAATCGTAGTAATTGGCAGCTATAGGATAGACAGTGTCTCTCTCGGTTGTCATTTTTGCACATAAAAGCTTATTTGACCGGCGTCTGTGGTTGAAAGTGGATTCTAAACTAATATGCTTGAACTGAGATTGAAACCAAACACTGGCGTTGGCTACTGCACCTAGGGCGATAACTATTTCACCACCAGTTGGGATGTTTGCTGCTATAATTTTTTAGAGTAAGGCAGGGTTACATTTCATTTGAGTCGCTTACGGAAAACACTAAAGAGAATATTTTAATTAAAATATGAATTTTTAAATATTTTGCAATGGAACCAAAAGGAGTTTCATATGAGCGTTATCAAATATTCGAACGGCGTTCGTAATTTAAGATTGTAATCCTCATCATTAAAAAAAAAGTGTTTCGATACAGTAATTGTAATTATTAAATTAGTAAACAACTACGTGTGAAATGCTTTTTTTTTGTCAAATAAAATTATATATATATATATACATTAATGTTGTGTTTTGAGACGAAAATTATGAATATTCTCAAGCCGAATAGAGAATTAAATTCAAGTGCATAGGGAAGATTCGTGTAATATGGACTCCCAGAGCAAGAGTGCTCATAAAACTAAAATTATTAAAATAAAAATATTTAATTTGTTGGCTGCTCATTACAATTGTACAGTTGCATGGTTAAAGCTTAGTAAAGTACTTTGGGAAGTATTAATAATTGCAGGAAATAATTATTTTATTTATGTGTCGGTGGTCCTTATTACACATACGTTCGTGTAATATGGACCAAGTAGTCTATAGTGGCACTTCCCGAAGTAGTCCTTTCCGAACAGTTGACACACTTGAAATTGTGAAACGAACTGTCTAGTATGTTCCCTCATACACTTGTCCATCTCTTGGGAATAGTAGAAATGGACGAAAAAAAATGGAGGTCCAAATGTTATATTCAATGGATAGCATAGCTGCCAAGTTTTTTAATTTATTCCGGAATGCTGTTAGCCCCGCCTTTTTTTTACACCGTAATCTTTGTAGAAAAATTTTCTTCAATATATAATCACGATTAAATATGAAGAAAATTACTCTAAAAATATTACGGTGTGAAAAAGGGGCGGGACTAACAGCATTCCGGAATAAATAAAAAACTTGGCAGCTATGGGATAGTATGCGAAGGAAGAGATAACTTGATTATCCCTGCTTCTCTGGCCTATTCTGTAGCCTCAAGGTTTTGAGTGTGTCACATATGTACGCCGAGCATTAAAAAAACCTCTCTGTTTTTATCATGGACCGCTGGTCTATATTATACAATAGATCATGGTTCATATTACACACATAAACAGAGCAACGTTTTTTCCAATCATATATCGCTATGCAAATTGGCGCCCAGGAAACACATGTCCAGAGACTCCAACATCCTAATTAATATTCCGTAGTGTTGTTAGTCACGCCCTTTTTTACACACCAGAAAATTTTTAGAGCAATAGTCTCCAAATTAAATTACGATTAAATAAGAAGAAAAATACTCTAAAATGATACTGGTGTGAAAAAAAAGGCGGGGCTAACGATACTACGGAATATTAATTAGTATGTTGGAGTCTCTGCACATGTCTACTAGACATGTAGAACAATCTAGACAATGTATAGATTGTTCAGAAAATAAGTACATTTTCTACTATTAACGCGAAAATTATATTACAGTTACCTAACAGTAGAAAGTAATACTTTCATTTTTAACATACTTGTTACATCAATGATCATATAAACTGAAAACTCATTTTCATAATCGTCCAAATACAGGTACGCATGTACAAGTCACTTCTTGCTTTGGATTACATAATATTCACTAAAGGCAATGAGATGGTTTCACCATCTAGTGTTGAATATATAAATTTTCTCATGGTACGTATTACACGATGGTCCAGATTACACGGTTCTCTCCTACATTTAATTTTTAATGGCTTTTAAAGTTTCTGGTGTTTTTAATCTTAATACAGCAGAAAACACACTTTTTGGACTATTTCTTGTTATTGTTATACCAGGAGTGCAAGAGTTTCCGTCTCAAAACAAGAAACTGGCACCAGTGCTCTTCATCAATAATTTCTGTAGTAATCAATTGCAATAAATTACTGCACAAATATACTACAGATTATTGATCAAAATATACTGGTGAAAGTGTTTCGTCTTGAGACGGAAACTCTTGCATCCATGTGTTATACTATGTTGCTGTTTTATTTATTTTTTTATTATTATAATTTCACAGGGTTCCCACGTCCACGCCTTTTTTCAAGGAATCTTCCACCAAAATAATCTTAAGATAAATTTATTCTTAAATGTACAGTGTACGTTTAATAAGAAGTTTGTTTTGGATAATACTGGTGGAAGAGCCTTTGAAAAAAATTGGTCCGTATATATATATATATATATATATGTGTGTGTGTACCCTAGGGGGGATGTAAAGAATACAATGCTCTTTTTTTTTTTGTGTGTGTGTGTGTGTGCAGAGCCTGATTAAGATGGAAGCACACATTATCTCCGCTCTCACCGGAATATTTTTACAATTATTTTTTACTTCCTGTCATAGAAATTCCATGCTTTGACGAGGAAATAATTTTTATAAAAAATGAACGGTGTAAAACAATCCAATTTACTCACCATTATTAGACACCAGAATTCTTTTAAAATAATTTTTAATGAGAATTTTCTGTTTATTATAGGAGGAAAGTATTTGTTAAAAAATAACGGTGTAAGTATAAATAATGTGTGCTTCCCCCTTAATAAGGCTCTGTGTGTGTGTGTGTGAAAGTTAGCAACATGTCGTTGATGTGCATTTTTCGATTTATTACATTAGTACATTATGTCTTTAATAATGCATTAACGCACCATTAAGCGATTACTGCTAGCTGAAAATAAGTGCAATTAAACTTGCACGCAAAGTTGAAAAATTAAAAAAGTTTCTCTTCGCAGAAATTACATTTTTGTGACATAATGTTATTTAACCACAGGTATAGATATGCAACGCTACTTCCTACTTTAAAAAGTGATGAAAGAATGACTTGTGAATCTTACTGTATACAAATTAGAAAATAATGCTAGAACATAAAGCCCTACGATACGAAATTTAGATTAAAAAGTTACTCTAAAAGAGAGTCAATAGCTCTTTCAAAAGTTTTAGTGGAAATCGATGTATTATGTTTTAATTCTGGGAGGATTTCATATTGAATTTCCGTCTCTTTTGAAAAGTATTTCGTTTTATATACTTCCGTTTATAATCATTGTTTGAAAAAAATAAAATAATAATAAATGTTTGCCCCAAATTTTCAGTGCTTTTCAATATTATTACTTTGATAAATGTAATTTCCTTTTAGAAAACTTTTGGACAAAGCTGATTTTACGCATTTATTCAAATATAGTATTAGAAAAAGTATTTTCTTTTGTACATTTTTTTTTTTTTTGGCTAAATTTAAAAAAAAAAAAGAAAAAAATATATTAGAATAAATAAATAATATATTAGTTTTATATTAATTTTATATTCTTTTTCAAATAATATATTGGAATAAATATTTAAAATTATATCTGAGATGCACATTACCACCAAGAGAATATAAACAGTGAACACCAAAGATGATTTTTAGGGAAAAAAATATGAACAGAAAGTTTTCACAGGTTACGAAGAAAACTTACATGTATATATATATGTATACACACACACACACACACACACATATATATATATATATATATATATATATAAACCACACTCTTTCATACCACTATATCTAAACTCTAATCCTTTATGATAATTTTCCACAATTAAATAAAAGAGAACATTTTGTTCGTAAAATGTAACAAAAGACAAGGAAAATTAGGGGGACAAAACGAGTTGTACCAACTAATGTAGTCGGGGGAAAAAAAAAACGCAACACTCATCGTAACTCCGTTGCTAATCGATGTAGAAAAATATAATAGGTATCATTCGACGGGGATTTGTGAGTAGTTTCAGGAAATGAACTGAAATTTTGAATTGGGGGTCGTCTACATATTAAAACGCGCACCAACTTTGATTTTTTTCAATGGTAACACACTATTTTTATTTTATATTTGAATTCCTGGGATCACGACAACCCGAAAAAGTATATTGGTTGTATATTTTACTTATTTCTTCACAGAGCTATAAGCGTTCAAAGTTTGAAGGTGCTAATGTTAAATTCATATTTCAAACTTTTATTAATATCTTCACAAAAAATAACTTGATCGATATAATTTTTTTTTTTACGAGATACAGTGAAGAAACCCAAACATAATCCATCATTACTTTTGATTCTGAAAAATATTTTTAATCCTGAAAAATATTAATAAATTCATATTCATAAAAATTATGAATTATGATCTATATTAATTTTTACATAAAATGAATCCTAATGCTGAAAAATATGGGTGTGCAAATTTGCAGCTCATTCCAGTTATTAGTTTTCGAGATATAAATAAATCTTTCTTTTGGAGTATTTTAGGGGGCCGTCTCTTATAAAGTTTTGCATCAGATAACGAATCAAATCTTAAAAAATAACAAAGAAAATTAAACAAAATATTTTTATTTTTTATTTACGGGTCAAATTATATAACAACAACGTCAAACGCAAAAAAAAGGAAACAAAAATGATGATTTTTAGACATTAGTGTTAGCATCAAGAATTCCTGTTTTCTAAAGAAGACAAGCCCCGCCTTCATCGTTCTTCAAAACAAAACATTACAGAAAAGAAAAGTAAATGTGACATTGAGTATTCGTGTTAAACCGCTTATTTTATGTTGAAAAAAGTATGCACAAGTGGTATTTACTTCATCGATTAATTGGTGATAAATTTTGAATCTTTTAAACAAACACTGGAAGAAAAAAAATAACTAAATAGGCGGGGTTTATTGTTTTAAATAGAAAAATATGTTTAATGTGAAATTGTCAAATATAAAACACGAATGGAATTGGAATGCAAGACAGACTTGTAAAATCGTTTCTTATCTACCGTCATAGTTAAAAAAGGCTTAGTCATTTGCTTCATATATTGCTTTATTTTATTTTATTTATTTACTTATTTATTTATTTTGTAGGGGGACGATTATTATTTTAAGGACACTTTAGTCTTTGAAATTTTATTAATATAATTTAAATTTATACATTTTTAAAAACATACTTTAACTTTTATAAATATATTTTAACACTTTTTGCGACTGCAGGATTTTGTCTTTTTGACAGTAAGCCTACGTGCGTTATACTCTCAAAATAAAATATTTCAGAACAAATTTTCTGTATTCACAATTATATTACAATTGGATATACATTATAATTATATTCTTTCTAATCAATATATTTCTATCCATAGTATATTTTATTGCAAAAATATGAACACTGGGTTCACACTTAAGAAATATGTAACACACAAATTACGAAAGAAACGCCCACTAAGAGAATTACAGATTTTCAAATGACGTGAATCTACGTCAGCAGTCGCGAAAGGGTTAATTAAACTATATTTTCATAGAAATTATAAAACGAATCGTACAGTTCCAAAGAGTTCAACTGACCCCAAACTGGTAAGTGCGATTAAATTTGTTTAATATTTACTTCATGAACGCTTACAATAATTTATCCGAAAAGATTTAGTTTATGCGTTGTTGTATATATATATATATCTATATTATTTCATTTCGTATATTATGTTATACCTACGAAAGAAAATTTAATCTTTATTGGTGATCAGTACAGCTATAATACACACTTTTACTTGAAAAATATTGCACTTTTTTCAAAGAGTACTGTATGGACCAATTGCAAGTGTAATGTATTTAAATAGACCTAAAATTATTTAAAAATGTACTGAAGTATATACGAATCTAAAAAACTGAATTCTAGATAATTAAGAAACTGGAAAAAATCAATGTTTTTATCAATTTTTATAATTATTTTTTTCCTGAAAGATTTCCGGT
Source organism: Salticus scenicus (assembly GCA_963930645.1). Taxonomy (NCBI): domain Eukaryota; kingdom Metazoa; phylum Arthropoda; class Arachnida; order Araneae; family Salticidae; genus Salticus; species Salticus scenicus. The sequence goes on from OZ005651.1 coordinate 230,272,156, forward strand.
GTGAAACATTAAAATTTTCTCTTTTCTTATAGAATCTTAATTTTATTTTTCTACATTTACAGATAACCCCCTAACACATTTTTTATTATAACTCTATAAATACTAAAGATAAAGTATATAAACAGTATACTTTTCCGCACTGCCAGACTCTCAGAAATTTGAAAATTAAGTCAAAATTGGGTGTTGCGATTAAAAAAAAATCAAAGTTGGCGCTCATTTCAATATGTAGATGACCCCTAATTCGAAATTCGACGACATTTTCAGAAAGTGCATTTAATTTCCTGTTGAATTATGTCTATTAAATGTTCCTGCATCAATTAATAACGAAATTACAGCGGGTGTTGCGTTTTTTTCCCCCGACTTTACATTTTTAAAAATTCTGATTTAATTTGCATTATTGTTAAACATTGTTATCTATAACTTTTTCCATGTATATAATAGAGCTACACTAATTACCAATAAGTATTTGGGCATTTTCGAATTTAAATAAGTTTAATTTCGTTAAATATCTAGAAAAGTTCTGTAGAAATCATCTTCAAACTTTAGTCGTGTACAGAACATGTTACACCTCATATATTTGAGCAAAAGTTGTGTCCTGAAGAGGAAAAGGGGACCAGTAATAAATTAAACAAAAATAAAACTGTTTTGTATAATCTGTAAAAAATAATGCTTTAAATGCGTTTTGGCTGTAGCATGTAATCATGAGGATTTTTCTCATTATCTGTATATATTTATATGAGTCTACCACATATACTCATGGAGATATAATGTTTCTTTTTTGTTTGTTTGATATTTTTTTTATGCAGAAAAAATTTCAATTTTAAATGTTAACACGTAGGCAGGGATAGAACACGGGAGCAGAATTCATACTACTACCAATGTAAGAAAAATTTCTACTTCATTAATCAACGATATTATAGTTAGAGAAATTTCTTAAACAAATACCGGTATGAATCCTGCGCCCGTGTTCCATCCCTGGGTAGGATATTGGACCCAGTCACAGTCAATTTTAGGAAATTTGACATACTACATTAGATAGATCATACTGCAATCAGATTGCAAAAACGTTAAATATCATACGAAATATGAGCATTTATACTAAATAATTTATAACTACGCATGTGCTAGCTTTTAAAAATTTTATTTGCATAATTTAATAGTCAAAATAATTGAGCTACTTCTATGTAAATCCCAAACAAACATCGTGTAAATAAATATATATATATATATATATATATGCGAGATAGAATGAACAGAATTTTAGTTCCTCTTTGAAAAAAGGAAGATTTTGGTACTTTTTGGTATTTATTTGATAGCTTTGAGACCTATAGTTATAATGACTTGTTTCAATTGATCCATATTCACAGAAACAAAACTAAAAAAGGAAAATGATAAGGGTTTTATCAATATTTTTTTTACAATCAACGAGTACTGTACTACCATTGGGCATTCATTGAATCAAAATAAAAATGTGAGTAACCTTATAACACAAAGACCTTATAACATGGCTTTTATTCCGAGAAAACTGAAATTCTATTTATTCTGTCTCTTATAACTCTTTGAATTTACACGATATGTGTTTGGGGTTTTTATATAAGTTTCTCATTACTTTTGGCAATTAAATTAAGCAAATGATTTTAAAAAGATGACGCATGCGTAATTCAAGATGTTTTAACAAAAATTTCGTAAGGTATTTGAAATTTTTGCATTCTGATTGCTATATGCTGTGTCTAACGTAGTATGCAAATTTTCTTAAACATGGCTTTGCACTGGATCTAATATCCTACACGTTATAATTAAAAAGGCGGAAATATTTTTTGCAATTTTTTGAAAAAAAAAAAAAAAAAAAAAAAAAAGCTATATCTACATAGAATGTATGTGGTAGCCTCATAAAAATGTATAGCGATAATGAGAAAAATCCCCATAATAACATGATACAGCCGAAGCGCATTTAAAGCATTACTTTTTACAGTGTGATCCAAAACATTTTGAATTTTGTTTAATTGCTTACTGATCCTCTTTCCTCTTCAGAACACAACTTTTTCTGAAATATACAAGGTGTAACATGTTTTCCTCACTCCCAAAGTTTCAAGATTATTCATTAAGAACTTTTCTAGATATTTAACAAAACGTCTAAATTTGAAAGTGTCCAAATACTTATTGGTAGATTGTATACTTTCTGCTTTAGAGAAATTTTATTTTATCCATAGTAGCACGTGTGCAACTAACAGAGCAAGGAATTGCAAATTGCCTGGATGAACTTCTTTTGGTTTTCGCTTTTATTTTATATTTTTAATAATTCTTTAATAATTATAAGATAAAAAAACTTTTTATATACCATGTTTTAAATTTTCTGATGAATCATAGAGCTCTTATCAATCTGCATAAAGTTTTTAAAGTGATAATGACGTCAATTTTTGTGAGATGAATGCGTTTAACTTTTTATATTTTTTTAATGTTCGCGTTTAATTAAACGTATTTATTTTTATGTCAAAAGAAAATGAACTCGTAATATATATATATATATATATATATATATTTTTTTTTTTTTTTGGGGGGGGGGATAATTAAATTATAGCTAATATTTTAATAGCTATTTTAAAGCTATTAGGATGTTATTACTTTCATAATTAATTAATTATAAGAAAACTAATCAAAAATTCAAAAATCGGACTTCGAGGTATTGTGTTGTCATCGGGTTCTGAGCCATTGTAAAAGTTTCAAATGTCTAGCTAGTAGGAACGTTAGTTAAAATTTTATTTCAAGATTTGTGCCGGACAAACAAACAATCAAACAAACAAGAATAGAAGTTAATAAAAATAAGGTAAAAAAAATCACTTTTTTTTCGAATTAAAATTAAGTACAATAGCTAAAATTAATTAACAAAAATCAATAATTTAATTTTTTTTTTTTTTTTTTTTTTGTCTTAGTTGCAAATACAATTCCCGAAAGAAACATTCTGAAACTATATCATAAAATAATGTTTTATAGTATTTCATGATGATCAATTAAATATAAATCAAGGATTTAATAAATATTGTAGCTCCATTCAATAAGAATCGTACTCTTATTTTGCGTTTATTTAATGTCGTTCATCATGTAATTTTCGCAATAAAAATATATATTTGAAATTAGGTAATAGAAAATATTTACACAAGATCACATGTTGAATAACCGAATATTGTACTATCAGTTTAGAGCTTTTCTATTGAATATAAAGTTTTTAAATCGTAAAGATAACAGCAGAGACTCCAACATCCTAATTAATATTCCGTAGTGTTGTTAGTCACGCCCTTTTTTACACACCAGTAAATTTTTAGAGTAATAGTCGCCAAATTCAGTTACGATTAAATAAGAAGAAAAATACTCTAAAATGATATTGGTGTGAAAGAAAAGGCGGGGCTAACAATACTACGGAATATTAATTAGTATGTTGGAGTCTCTGGATAACAGTGACGTTGATGATAAAAAATGATAAAGTAATCAGGTTATTGGAAAGGACTATGTGTTCTAAAGACAAAATATTCCGTATAAACAATGATAAAAGGAAAGATGTTGTAAAAGATAAAAAAAGTAAATTCAAAGTTTTTTGTTAAAGTTCTTATAAATTATTTTATGAGACTTGCAGAGCTGCCAACCTAATCCGGCAAATTGTTAGTACCGCCATTTTTTCTACACCACTTAATTTTTAGAGTAATTCTCTTCAAATATATTTACGATGAATTAAGAAAACAAATACTCTAAAAATATATTGGTGTAGAAAAAGGGGCGGTACAAACAATTTGCCGGATTAGGTTGGCAACTCTGAACTTGCTTTCTTACGTGATAACTTTTAAGATGGATAACTGAAATGATGGTTTCATAAAAGCAGCATTGGTAAAAATATTACGTAAGGCTGATTCTCCAGCACATAGTTGTTTCAGCCACACAGAAGGATGAGATTTCTGCTTTCTTACGACCACTATTACCATACATAAACCTTTATCGTAGATTTACTTCAATTTATTGTGATTAAATGCAATAGTGATTCTTGTTAGAAAATACTGGTGGAAGCGGGAATATTCCTGTTTATGAATGAAATACATTAACAGAGCTGACGTGGCAAATTTCTAATTTATTCCGCAGTATTGTTAATACACCCTTTCTTTCACACTGTACTTTATGTCGAGTAGTTTTTCCGATATGTAATTACGAATAAGTAAGAAAATTACGATTTATGGGGAAAAAAGTGAAAAATAACAATGCAACGGAATAATTTATAAATGTTAGCAGCTCTGCATTAATCATGTAATTACCTTTATAAGACATTAAATAACTGGAGAAAAAAAAAAAGACTAAAGCAGAGTCTAACTAAGATCGAAGCACACAGTTATCACTATTTTTTAACACTTATTTGAACCTTATAATGAACAGAAATTCTTCGTTAAAAACAGAAAGCAGTTATTTTTTAAAAACAGTTGTGATTGTTATTTTCTCTGTTTACAAGGTTCTCAAACTTTATTATTTTTCAAAAATTATAGCTTCTTAATTAAATGACAATTTCTGTCATAAATATATCGAAAGTTCATTTAAAAAAATAATGGTAGTAACGTGCACCAATATTAATCACATTCTGCAAAAAAGGTTATACTTTTTATTAACTCTACATATAGTAAAAAGTGTTCATCGCTTTCATAGGCAAACGGCTGATCGCAGAGCTACAGAATTTTGCATGGAAGTCCGTTTTGGTCTTTACTGGTGCACCTCGAAACCCGATTTCCGAATTTATTATTATTATTATTATTATTATTATTACTTAATGGCTTGAAATATATAAATTTCTGAAATGATTGACTCTGAAGATAGAAAAGTAAATTTGATAAGTCTTTCCGTGGCCCATTAATTCAGTTGGTTAGAGCGTCATGGGCGGCAAAACATCAAATCTGACTTCATACATCATATATTGTGGAATAGCTTGGATAATGTACCTGTCAGGGTTGCTGCGGTAAACCTGAAATCTTGCATGATATGTAAATATTGCTAAATATTAACATTAAGTCCATTATGTTATCTGTTGAGCCTAGCATATTTTTAATATTTGCCTTTTTATTAAAAAAAATTTTTGAAAAGTTTTTGAATTAATTTTTAATTACTGCACTTAATATTTTAATTTTAGAATAACTTATAATAATAAAATTTTATTGTGTATAAAATGTTTTCGTAAAAAAAAAAAAAAAAAAAAAAAAAAAAAAAAACTATTTGACTTTTTAACAAACTCATCAGAATTATTTAATGAATTATTTAAAATTCTTCTTTATTTTGTAGAAAACACTGACGATAAAGTATATTTTTCTTTTTATAAATGGATTTTACTTTTTTATTTTTTTACTTTTTATTCCTTAAAAAGCAAAATTTGTAATTTTAAAATATAATTCCTTAGGAAACTTAAAAAAATATGTTAAAATTTACAACAAAATCTAAAGAAAATACACTTGCGTTATTGAAAAAATGTGTTCAAGACTTTGAAACTTTTATTTTTTAATATCAAGTTTATCCTATGTCCAGAAAATAAAATAAAATCTTGAATTATCTTTAGAGAAAACGCAATGCATTTAATCCCATTGTATTTCGTGTCACTTAGAAAGGTATTTTTTAAATCCAATGCCATAGCGAAAAAGAAGTAGTAAAGCAAATGAAATGTGGCAGTATGTGGTCAGTGACGTTGATCTTTTTCTTTTCTTGGAACACAGTGGTCACTCTAAGCTTTATTTTACATTTAGTATGAGAACATAGATAAATAGGATTGTGTTTCAGAAAGCGCTGGTAGACTCCGAGTATGAAAAAACATCTAAATCTAAAATGAGACATGATCTTTATTTAATTTGAAATAAAAGAAAAAGAACTTATTTTACTTACATATATTATTTTGAAGAGCAGTTGTACAAAAAAAAAAAATAATAATAATAATAAATAAACGGGAAAAAATACTTGAAATTTTCTCTCAGTTATTTAGAATATTGCATTAATGGGATTATTTTCTATGTATAAAATAAATGATTAATTTTATGTTTATTGTTATTGTTTATATATATATAGTATATATATATATATATAGAGAGAGAGAGAGAGATTGAATTTTATTTATTTTTTTATTTAAACTTTTATAACTTTAAACTTTAACCGTATTACTTGCCTGGAAAGTCTTACAAATCTGGGCTTACTGCTTGAAGTACATAATAAATAGAACAAAAGCGGGCATTTTCCCCTCAAAATATGTTTTGGATTGATTTTTTATTCGCTTTCTTAGCCTTATTTAGTGATTTTTAGAGAGATTTTGCATTTTACTTACAAAATGGTTGTAAAACATCAATATTAACTATCAATCTTGCTGCAGATTTTTACAAATCTGGACCTACTGCTTGAAGTACATAATAAACAGAACAAATGCGAACATTTTTCTTAAAATAAGTTTTGGCTTGCTCGTAAAACCATTTTTTCGGGATTTTCTTTTTTTTCCTGCTTTTCAGTTTTTTGGGAAAATTTAGTATTTTACTTACGAGATGGTTAAAAAACGATTATTAACGATTCAAATAAATAATAACAATCCATAGATATGTACCTAAATAAAATGAAGAAAAAAAAAATGAAAAGTCATAAAATAAAATTTTATCTTTTTTCTAGAACTATTGTTTAGTTCAGTAAAATTAATACAATAATAAAAAAAGTTTCTGAGAAAGATAAATAACATAAATAATTAAATATTATATATTAAAAAAATAATCACAGGTTTTGTGCGTTCTTTCATTTCTAGAATCAATATTTTCAAATAGTAAACCCTATCTTATTTAATCGTACAAAATTATTAAACAAAATTCCTCCTCTGGAGCATTTATTTAATCTTCTGTGTGTTTTCTGGAGTATCATAAAAATCCACATTTTTTATTTATTTACTATAAAAAATGAAAACTTTTTGTTGTTTATTTTAATTTTTATGGACATGTGATATCTTTATAAACAGCTGCATATTTTAAGGTGATAATCTTTGTCGTAAGTCTTTTTTGTAAATTATTATTTTAGAGTTATGAAAATTCGCATTCATGTGCATGAGAATATTATAACATTAAGTATATTAAAATTTCACGAAACTGTTTAAATTTAAAAAAATAATAATAATAAAATTCAAAATTTTAATTTTCTGATTTTTTTTTTTTTTTTTTTAATTCTTCATATTAATTAATTTTAATGTTTTTACTTCGATTTTATATTATTATAATCTAACTTATATTGAATTTTGGTATTTCCTTGTGGATTCATAATTTAATGTTTTAAAAGTATTGTTGTGTTTGAATGCTGAAATTTAATGCAAAAATTTAGTATTCAAACATAAAAATATTTAAAAAAAAAGTTATCAATGAATTCACAAAATAACACGCAAGTCGGTTTAGAATATTTTGTTAAAATAATATAGGGGAAACCAATACATTGTGGTTATCACGAAACTTTCTTCTATATTTTTATATACAAATTTACGCAGTACAAATTATCTATTAAAATTATTATTTATCAAAATTCTTTTCCATGACAAATGCAGATGACTTTCATCTCTGAGAACTAAAACGCGAAAAGTAGAAAGAAAGTCAATTTTATGCCTTGCATACAATAAAAATAATGAAATCGCATTAAAGACATACGCACTATTTATATATACAGAATTGGTACGATATTTTTATCCTGGCTCTTTCATTATTATATAGTGATTTTCTATAGCAAGGCTTATCAACCCGCGGGCCGTATGTGGCCCTCCATATAAGATTCTGCGGCTGCGGGATTTCAGGAAATTTCTAAATCGATATGTTTGGTTAAAATATCTAAAATTAGTAAATTGTTTCTGCCTTTTTTAATGAAAATACCATTGAGGTAGCTAAAGAAACAAATATTGTGCTCATTGATGTTAATAAAATATTATCAGATCAATAAATGATTCTTGCTATTATACTTATAAGTAAATACTCATAAGTTTTTGACTGTTTTATAGTTATTTTATGAATAAAATTATATTTAATATACATATTAGAAGTTTTTCATTGAAATTGGATTTTGTCATCGCGTCTTCGTGTCACGCTAAAAAAAAGGCGCCTCCACTTTAAAATAAATGTAAGCAAATCTTTTTGTCGTTCGTTGGCGTAGTTGGTTAGAGCGTCATGGTGATACGCAATGGTCCTGAGTTTGATCCTCGAAGGGCCAATGCGTTAACTTTTGAAGATAATTAATGGAAAAGGTGTCAATTGATTACATTTTTTTTTTTCATTGTTTACATAGCATTTTAAGAATTTTTTAAAGAGTTTTTCTATGAATCTTTTTTGTTTGTTTGTTTGTTTTTTGTTACTAAAAAGCACAAAATGAAAATTTAAGTAATTAGAAGCTTTTTATTGAAACTAGATTTTTCTCATCGTATCTTCGTGTGACGCTGAAAAGCAAGGCGCCTCCACTTTAATGTAAATGCAAGCAGCGGTTTCCGTCACTTGCTAGCTCAGTTGGTTTGAACGTCATGTTTATAATGCGATGATCATGGGTTCGATCCTCGAAGGCTGATGAGTTGCATTTCTGCAGATAACTAATAGAGAAAAATGTCAATTGATAAAAGAGAACCTTTCATTGTTTGTACAGCATCCTAAAAAATTTTGATTAGTTTTTAAAAGCTTTTTTATTTGCTAAAATGCAAAAAATAAAAATTTAAGATAAAAACAAAATTAACATTCGAAGCTTTTTATTGTAGAGCCCTAAAAGGCTCAAAATAAAAAATTACGCTTGTAAAGACATGCTATAAAAAAATTAAAGTTTCAACTATAAGAAAATTTTAAAGAAAAATATAGATATTTCACTTTTGCAAGACATTAAAAGTTTTAAGTATTCAAAATATTTTAAAAAGCATTCAAGAACAATATTCTTTTTGTACATGCATTTGTTACCTAGTTCTAGCGTGTTCTATGGCTCTTCTTGACTGGTCTTCGACTTTGAGTGAGAGTGTCACGCTGATAACGATGGTCGTGGGTTCGATTTTCCAAGGGATGATGTGTTATTTTTTGCAGATAATTAATATAAAAGGTGTAAATTGATAAAAGAAAGTATTTCAGTGTCTACACAATATCCTAATAAAATTTTATCAGTTTTTTAAAACGCTTTTTTTGTAATTAAAAGTACAAAATAAAAATTTAAGTAAAAAAAAAAAAAAAAAACATTTTTTAACAGCGAAGCTTTTTATTGTGGAGCCCTAAAAAGCATAAAATAAAAATTTATGCTTGCAAAGACATGCTATAAAGAAATGAAAGTTTCAACACTAAGAAAATTTTAGAGAAAAATATAGATAATTCACATTTGCAAGAGAGGAAAATTTTTTAACATTGAAAATATTTTAAAAAGCTTTTGAGACCTTTGAAAATTATGGCTTAACCAATACTTATACAAAAATTAATAACTAAGAATATTGGTCTCGAATGCTTTTTAAAATATTTTGAATATTAAAAAATTTTCATCTCTTGCAAAAGTGAAGTATCTATATTTTTCTCTAAGATTTTCTTAGTGTTGAAACTTTCATTTCTTTATAGCATGTCTTTGCAAGCATAAGTTTTTATTTTATGCTTTTTAAGGGTCCACAATAAAAAACTTCTACTGTTTAAAAATGCTTTTTTTTTTAAACTTAAATTTTTATTTTCTGCTTTAAATCCTCACGAGCCCGCTGGAAAAAGAATTACTACATACATGAATCTGGTTCATGCATTTATTTTCTGGTACTCTGGTTTGCTTGTGTAAAATAGATTTCCAGTGCAGCCCGCCAAGAGTGTTGGGTTGAACAGGCCTGTTCTACAGTATATTTCCATGATCAATTAGCAGTAAAATTGCTAAATAAATACAGTGATGTAAGTATCAAGGAAAAAATTCGGGATCGCAGCAATGCTGAGATACTTCCACTGTGTATTTATATTAAGTTTTATCATTGAAGTATACCGTTTTAAAGCTCAAAAAGGTCTGGAAAAATTCAAAAACTATTCTTTATTTGCTTGCAGTTTTCGATTGAATAAAGATATAATACTGTAGTTTCTATCATATAAGTCACATTTCAGATAAATCAGTTTGACACCAGAAAACTAAATTTACAGTTTAATTATGTTTAAGTTTTTACTTTGTTAAATTTCCTTGTGTAAAACGTGTTTTCTGGCTTGCAGCATCTACTCCTGAAATTACGATAACTTGGAACTTACACGTGCAATGCATAGCTATCAACTCTCCCGGATTTTTTTTTAAGCATACCAGAAATGTTCCTACAGTTTTAAATTTATTTAATCGTACAAAAGGAAAGCGACAAATTTCTGTTTAAAAATAGTGGTGATAAATCTCATTTAAAAATTTCAAATGGTTGGTATCTATAGCAATGCTTTTTATTTTCCTCCACTGAAGTAAAATTTTGAACTTTAAGTAAGCTTAAATACTTTAAAATTGAGTTAAATTTCATTTAGCTTAGTTGATGAAATTAATTTGATTTTTATCCTTACTTTCTAAGGTCATCCAAAGTATACTTATGACCAAAATGATTAATTTTAAATGGTAAAGGTATCGTTAGCCAAATTTTGTTGTTGTTGTTGTTGCAGTGTTTGCGCTGTAAGCCTTTTTTTTTTTTAATTAAGTATACTTCTTATGGTATTTGTATGAGAGTTTTAGAAACAAGAATATAGTGGACTAATACATACCTGTGCAAATATACTTTGTTCTTTAATCATGCATTTTGTTAGAGTAAAAACTGTGATCGCCGTAAAATAGCTTACCATGCATTTCTCGTTTAAAAGTTACAAATGTAATGGGAAATGTTTTTCCAAAATCTTATAAAAAGTTAAATATATATTTTATAATGCAATGTTTGATTTTCTTAATATATATATATCACCGAAATCAATCATTGATATTTTTAATACTGAAAATTTATTTATATAAATTACTAAGTCTGCTTTATAAAACTGTAACATTTGCATAAGAAATTGTTCAAGATTTTTATTTTTGTATTATCGTGACATATTCTTCAAATACATTGCCTTTAGAAAATACTTTTAGAAAGAAGGAAAGAAACTTCTCAAAGATTTCCCCTTCTTTTCTCTGAAGTTGCTAAGGTAATCTTAGAGGAATTTGAATCTCCAAAACAGAAATTTTACATTGCTGCGCTTGATACTACTTTAAGTTTATTTTTTATTTTTTTTTATTTGAATGGCAATCCTAAAAGCTTCCTAGAAACGCATCGTAAATACTGAAAAGGGAGGGAGGATAAAAAGAAAGGCACATATAGGAATAGAAAGAAAGAAAGTACTCCCGGGCTGGTAGAAATCACCATGCTCCAGTTATACGGAATCTAGTTTTATGAGAAAAACATAGTGAAACATATGGTTCCTATACTTGAAAGCAATTACAAAGCTTACATAAAAATGGCTTTTTCAGTAGAAAAAACGGCTATTACCATAGGTAAAACATCAGGTGAATAGGGTGGATCAGCGTTGAAAAAAAATCTGATGCCATTTTCTAAACCTAATGCGGAACATTTTTAATGATCGATTATATTGAAGCAGCTAGATATTTTCACAATAAATAGGAATTTCCGTATGCAAACGCATGCGGGCTTTTAAAAAGGATAACATAATTGTATCGCAATTCACATACATGTGAATATTTGATTAAAAATAAATTAAACATGGCTGCCGTTGATCGTAATTATTTTCCACCATTATTTTTAAACAGTAAACTTTTGTAATATTTTTATACGATTGAATTATGGAAAGGTTGCTACACAAAATTAGTAGTGTTGAAACATATGCACCCTGTTTACATAAAAGTTGGCCATAATTAAACTGTCATAGTATTCTGTAGTGAGATCTAATTGTAAGAATAGCGCTAAAGTTTGTAGGAAGATTAAAATTAACACGATGTCTCCAATTTCCCGATAATAACGGCCTTATTCCCCAAATCAGTGTTAACCCATGGTCCACGTAACACTTGTGTTCGAGTTAATACTCCCTTAACCCTGGGTTAGAAAGCTTTCGCATTCACCATCCGTGGATTAGTTGACCCCAGAGTTATCTGTAAGAGTCTCGCTGATTGGTCAATAAAAACGCAATGCATTAAAAAAGTAAACAAGAGTGTTTTCGCTGTAACTGTAACATGCTCATTTAACACCAGAGTTAACCCACCAATTTAGGAGGATTAAAAAAGAGAGTTAACTCGAGTGTGAAATCGCTGATTTTGCGTGTTGAATACCGATTTTGAGATAACCTAATATATTCCCGGGTTAACATCAGTGTTAAAATTTGGTGAATAAGACTGTACCTGTAACAAAAGCATAGCTTAAAAAAGTGCACAATCATCCATTTTTAATTATAAATTGCGACAAAGGCTTTACTTAGAAGGACAGTGTCACATATTGCCCTAGCGGTGACTTTTGAAAAGTTTTTCTTTCTTTCTTTCTTTTTTTTTTTTTTTTTTTTTTTTTTTCTCGAAATCCTTCATCCTTCGTCTTGTTTAATCTTCCTACAAAGTTTCGGACCACGCTTGCAATTACATCGTGCTACAGAACACTGAGAGTACAGTCGGTAACAAAAGTGTCCGAACAATAGCAAAAATTCCTATGTAAAAAAAGTACACATCATACGGTTTTGTTAAATAAATCCTTATCGAATCATGTTCTTAGACTGACTAAGAAGAGGATTCGACAAGGATTTATTTAACAAAACCGTATGAAGTGTACATTTTTTAGATAGGAATTTTTGCTAGTGTTCGGACTCTTTTGTTACCGACTGTACTGTCTGTTTCGTTATGACCACCTTGTATAAGGAAAGGGCACGTGACGTCACTCGCAGTCAAGTTATGGGTAAAGTGGCATAACACTGGCATTTCCACCAATACAGATTGACCATTTGCCACTCGAGAGTGGCAAAGATTGATTGACGGAGCCTTTGTTTGTAAACATGCCCTTTCCTTATAAGTATATAAATAATAAAATATTTATTCAAACAATTCGTGTCGCAAACAGTTAAACTTATTAAAAATTATCGAAATACATTATTATTATTATTATTTTATATTTCAGTGGTCTGATAACACATTTTAACAGTCTTAAAAATGAATAAAAAACAAACTTTTTTCTGCCTTGACGTATTCATAGCTTTCAACTTCTACGATTTTGGGCCACTGCTAATGAAGTCTTCCCAATTTCGTCTGCTCAATCACATGATAGAGGAAAACGAATAATCGAATTCTGAGAATCGAATTCAATTAAATATTGTTCTTACGAATAAAATGTTAATATTTAATATAAAATAAAATAAAAGTAATATTGTGCATTTGTAAACAGTAGAATAGTTGTATTTGTAAATTTAATAATTTTTTAAAAACACTTTATGTGTTTATTTATTTTCAACTGTAAGAATCGATTTTTGTTTCTTTTAGCGTAACTGTTACATTAACTGATCTAGCAATAAATAATAGCTTGTTCTTGTGGAATGTTTATGGATTATAATTTGAAATTTTAAAATGTTTTCATTTAATTTAATTGCATAAAGGTGTTACAACAAGTTAATTAACTTAGTTACTGGTCTAAATGGATTTACGCAGTACGATATTGCACTGTCGCTGATTTAAGTACCAAAAATCAGAGTATTTAACATGTTCTTCATGAGCATCAATAACAAATATAAACTAAATGATGATTGCAAACGTATACAATCGGTAACAAAAGTGTCCGAACACTAGCAAATATTCCTATATAAAAAAAAATACACTTAATACTGTTTTGTTAAATAAATCCTTGTCGAATATTGTTCTTAGTCAGCCTAAGAACAGGATTCGACAAGGATTTATTTAGCAAAACTGTATTAAGCGTACTTTTTTTATATAGGAATTTTTGCTAGTGTTCGGGCACTTTTGTTACCGACTGTACATCACACAAAAGGCGATGAATAATGATATAAAATGGATTAAAAATGATGATGTATAAAAAAATAACACAAATTAAATACGATTGATCAAAAATAAGAATAGAAAATATGCTATTTCAGCAATCGCTATAGATAAACAAGACCTCGTCTGCTATTTGTTTTTCCTCTATCACATGACCTCTGACGTCAGGTGGGAAGAGCCCATTTTGAATAGGAATCTTTTATAAATTTCTGTAGCAATTTTCTATGAATAATTTAGGTAAATATGCATCGGTAATCTACACTGATATATAAAGAAGGAACTTTGTTTGTATGTGGAGGGTAATCTCTAGAACTACTGTGTGTTTGCGCTCTGTAGCTCAGAATACTGATCATAGAACTACAATGCTTCGCAGAGAGGTAGCTTGGACGATGCAGGGGTGTACCTCATAGAGATTTTTTCGATTTTCAAATTTGAATTTTTCTTTTTCAATTTTATCCACTTTACTTTTCATTTTCTTAAATTTATTCTTTATTTTCAATCTTCTGTGTCGCGTAGCAACGGCTTTTATACTAAGTAATGTTTTTTTTTTCTTTCTTTTTCTTTAATTTATTGCATTTATAGGAAAAATAGTAATATAGTAAAAAGGATTAAACTTATTAAAATTTATATACTTAATTTCTTTGAAATGAAAATCTTTTCTTTTATTATTTATGTGTATTGTACATCAAACATTATTCAAATGGTAATTAAGTTTGAGGGCTACAAAACACATGGTGCCAAAACTAAAATGTGTAATAGATGCTGAGATACGGCCAACTTTAAAATTGTAATTCGTGATTAATAGCAGTCCCACCTGTCGTCCGGTATATATCCAAATTGAAGTGACACTTAAAGACTGCTGCATCCAGTGGAAACCCGAATTTGATGCAGCGCGTCTAGGAATAACATTACCGTAGGCATCACTTACCCGAAGCGAGGTTCAGAACGATTACAATGGATTTATTTATAAAGTTATACAGAAAGAAAAAAAATAGTGGTTCACTTTTTTTTAAATATTTTTTAAATACTGCAACCAGCGATACGGGTGAAGCCTGCACGTATAAAGTGGTAATCTTTTTTTCGTAGTTATCCATATTACATGCCTCAAAATGATATATATAATTTAATAAAAATACTTAGGTATAATATTTCGAAAACAGAAATCGATAAATATTCTATGTAAAAAGCAGAGCTGCCAACCTAATCCGGCAAATTGTTACTACCGCCCCTTTTTCTACACCACTTAATTTTTAGAGTATTTTTCTACTTAATTCATCATAGATATATTCGAAGAGAATTGCTCTAAAAATTAAGTGGTGTAGAAAAAGGGGCGTTTTTCAATAGGCGTTAACAATTTGCCGGATTAGGTTGGCAGCTCTGAAAAAGTATCTTGTAACGCTTGGATAATTTTCTGCTAAGTAATGAATTTTGGAGATATAACATCTTTTACATTGGGAGACTTTTTAAAAAATTACTGATGGTGGTGCGGCCGCCGGGGTTAACGGCAAATTATCTACACTAGAGACCTGGGATTGGGTGGGATTACTACCATGGGAGTATTTCTAAGGGGTCCTAGTCCTTATACTAGCGCAAGTTTTGGAGATAACCACCGAAAACTTTGAGGCTAGGGCGACGAGCGTGATTTGTGTTAAAATTTAGCACTTTCTATCTAACAGCTTTAAGAGCAGAACCTCGCAGCCACTGCTGTATGCCGCCTATTTTTTATTTCTGTTATAAAATATATTATCGCCCTAAGGCATTTTAAATTATTTATAAATATATATAAGCTAAAGAAATGAAATATCATTAAAGTTGTGTGCAACATTTATATATATTGCCACTGAGCTTTTGGATTATGTTTTATCTTTGAAGTGCAATTAAAAATGTAAATAAAGATCTTTATTTCCTAAATGCCATTCTTTAGAATCTTTAAATTCTAAATATAAAATAAATATTCTTTAAGGGTGAAAACCAATGGAAGAAAATGTATATGAAATGCTCCATTTGATTCACTTCATAAAATATGTTTATTTTAATTCATATCACTAATTTAACCAAGAATTGATTTTTAATTTCATTGTCAAGCAATATCATAGTTTTTAAATATCCATAAGTTTAAATAGTAAAGCAAGTCAGGTTAAAAATATCCTATACAAAATGCAAAAGCATTTAAAATTTTTAATTCACTTCTGAAGCAAGTAATTAAATACTGCAATTTAAAAACATTATGAATTAATTTATTTATGATTAGCTTTAAAGCTATTAGCCTTAATCTAATTAGATGTAAGCTAAATTAGATTTTTAAAAATATCACTATAATAAATTGCACATTTCTTTTAAATTTTTTTCCCTTGAATCTTAAAGTTAATTTAACGTATAATCATCTGTTACTTATTAAATATTCATAATTCTTAAACTTTTATACTGTTTTAAGTCTTTATGCATGGTATAAAAACCTAAAATATACTCGCTAAATCCAGTGGAAATATACTACAGCTTTTCTATATTCTAACTTCTTCAAAATTCATTTCTGAGCCCTACGCGTATTTATAAAGCTGAAGCATTTTATTCATTTGTTTCATCTGTTTTCTGATCTCCTTTGTTCCCTTCTAATTAGTGTTCGTATTGCAGATTAAGTCTTTGAAAATAAGAAACTGCAGCATTTTTCATTTCCCTCTTTTGCTCCATACTTTGAGCTTTAACAAACGTGCTTTTGCCTCTTCGATCAGTTTCTCTCTAATCAGATTGTTCCTCGGAGGTTAATAAGTCTCATCCAGAGCTGCTTATCTAATTTTTAAAGCTGTAATCCTTAGATGAGAGAGAAACAGAGAAGCCAGGGAGGAAGTGGCGAGGAAGAAGTCTCTACAAGCTTCCTTAGTTCGTTTTGATGTCTCTTAGGAACAGCTTATGCAAGTTCTCCCCACGCGTTCTTGAATCCCAAGTTACAAGACTAGCGTGGTTTCTTTATCCCGGAAAATTTATTTTGTATTGAAGTAATCTGTGAATTTTAGGCTGAAAAAAAAAATATTTTTAGATGCATTTGGCAACGAAATGGAATGTGATCGTTTCATTAGTTTTAATGAAAATTGCATCGTTACAAGAACGCTAATTGTTAAAAGAATAAAGAATTATTTAGGTTCTGTTATGGTTCAGATGAATGATTTTAATAGCTATAGTGCATAAAACAATTTTATTCAGACAACCAGAAAGCTGTCAATGCGATCATTTTATCATCTTTTCTTAATGTCTCGACTCATGCAAGATCTATCGTGTTTTAGGTTCCAAAAGTTCTTGCAAATAGTACATTTCTGTAAAAATTGCTTTATATTGAAAAATTCCGTAAATATTTCATTTTAGAAAAAAGAAACAAGAACGAAAAATAATGCGGTACGCATTAATTACTAACATTTTCCAAATGTAACTTTAATAAATTTAATGCTCCACTTTCCGTAATTGTTATATCGTATAGCTTTCAATAAATACTCTTTGCTTACGTAATCATACAACGGGCAGACAGTTGTTCTGAAAGGCATACAGATAGACTAATTGAATTCCTAATCATTCTTAAACATTGTTAGAAAGTGCTGAATATGCTTAACACAAAAGAAAACGTAACCCTTATATTCTAATTGCAGCCCTTAATGTGTGCCTTTTTTGGGTGTCCTTCTACATAAACCTGTTGCACAGGACCTACCAATGCCATTTAAAATTGGGAACATTCCATAGTAAATTTGAATAATATATATAATTTTTTAAAAATTCTGAAAACATTTACGGAAGTTGGGGGCTGGCAGACGGACAGATAGATACACAAATTGTAATTATATTCGCCACTTAAAAAATGTTAAATGTGTTAAAATGCTTTTTTGGTGGCCCTGTAAATCTAATTCTAATCATACTACATTCTGTAGAAAGCTTTCTTTTGTGCATATAAATAACATATTTCAATTTAATAAGGTTTCTTAAAAGTAACATTATTAAAATTTGGTTTATATTATATCTCTCAGAGAACGAATGCTTTGGAATATTTTTGGGTGTCCCTCTACACAAACCAGGGCTGGTACTTACGCCATTTTTTATAGCTAACATCTGATAGTGAACTTGAATAACATTTTAATTTTATTGAAATTTGTGTAAAATAAAAGAATTAAAATATAGTTCATAAAAATACTTCTGGTAGAACACAATGCATTTGAATAATTTTGGGTGTCCCTGTACACAAGCTAGTAGAGGTATTCACTCCATTCTCAATAGGGAACATTCGATAGTAAACTTGAATATTATGTATCAGTTTCAAGAATTTCTATTAATATTTACGGGAAATAGACAGACAAATCGAAGTCATAACACTTTTCAACCTTATTGGAAAGTGTTAAAAATATTTATAAAGTGATAAAAACGATTAATATAAACAATAATGCAATTCCAGCAAATTTCCAATAATACCCACTAACGCAAGTGAATATTTTTGTGTGGCCCTGTAAATCTCATGCTAATCATACTTTATTCTACGGAAAGCATTTTTTTTTGTGCATATTAATAATCTATGTTAATTTTATTCAGATTTGTGCAAAGTAAAGGTCTTTAGCGACTAAATATTTTCACTTATAATTGTAACAGTATTACACTGCTGTAAAAAACGTTTGAGATCACGAACGAATTTTTTTTTCTTTCCAGTAAATATTGGAATATTTTTATGTAAATTAAATTTAAAGTTTTACATAAAACGCAAGAAGTAACAAGTAGATTTGGAATTTTAAATAATTTAAAGAAGGATATAAGGAAAAATTGCTAGGTTGGGAAATGGAAATTTATTTTAGACTACTTTTAACGCAGTTGTTTGCATTATGATATGACGTCAGATTTGAATAATTTTATGGAGAATTGTTACGACTACCAGAGATGACTATTAGAGATTATTGTAACATTGAAACAATTGGGATTATCGGTAGCGAAAAAATATTGACTGATATTGAAAAAGAAAAAATCTTAGCATTTGGCCAAGACGGAATCAGTGAAAGACAAAATGCTGGCTAAATTAAAAGACCAGAAACTGTCATTCATAACATTTTCTCGAAGTTACACAGGTAGGGTGCAAAGAATAGAGGTGGATGGACATCAGAACTGTCAGCTAGATTGAAACAAAGCAGTAGGATGGCTCTTACAAACCATGCACATTCTACAGCAATAAAATTCGTGAAATATGAAAAATTCAAGAGCAACCATAATCTTGAAAACCGCCATATTGCTGCAAAGCTTAAATGCGCAACATACAATTTAAAAACCCGCTTATGATAAAAAATATTACTCACGAATGAAAAAAAAAAATAATAATAATAACCTGTATGGACCTGATGTTTTAAGAAAGTGCTAAAATCATTTAAAGCAAGATCCCGTTCATTTTTTTTTTTTAAACAAGTACAAGGTGGTGGATCAGTTATAATTTCTGCAGAATTAAATGCTCGAGGTAAACATAATACTGTATTCTCTAAAGGTAATATGAACTCTTCTGATTAGTAAGACATACTAGGTTAAAATTTTGTTCCAGTAGAAGTCAAGCTGATAGGTCAAAATTTACTTTTGCCACAAGATAAGGCACCAGTACACAAATCAGCTTCAATGATATCTTGTCTATTTGAAAATAATATCATTTTTACCGAGTTTACGGCCAAAATTTCATATTTGAACACCATAGAGGACATGTCATGGTCATGGACCATTATGCTCCAAGTTTATGGAAATATTAAACAATATCGTACCGTTCCGGAGCACAGACATGCGGTTTCAATAGCGTGGAATGAAATATCACTTCTTACACGCAGGACCTTAGCAAAATCAAGCGTTTGCAGTATTTGTAGTTAGCTGCATCATCAAATAAGTGAAATGATCTGTAATTGTAGCAAATATTAATATAGACCATGTGTATTTTTTTATGCATTTGTGTAACAATACCATGTCAAATAATAACGTTATGAACATTTATTTAAGAAAATATTCAACAGTTTTTTAATTTGTAATATGTTGAATTTTCAAAGAAATTTAACATTTCTTTTAGAAGAATTGGGGAAAAAAAAAAAAAAAACTTCAGAAAGAATATGCCGCAATCAAGAAACAAAAAATATTAAATATCGTACAAAATATGGTCATTTGTATTAAGATTGTTCAACTGAGCAAGTACAAATGATATTAAGGAATTTTTTTTTCCATAATTTATTTTATACTAAATATATACAAGCTAACTCATACTAAAAATTCTGTCAAATATCATAAAATTTCAAAAAATTCTTTGAAAATTACTAAGATTTTTTTTTTTTTTCAGTTATTGACTAAAACTAATTTTTTTAAGAGTACAATCGCAAACAGCTGTTTTTATTGTAAGTCTATGGATAATTATACTTGAATGCATAAATACAAATTAATGCTTATGATACATACCTTGTACATTAGGACAACAAATTGTGCAAAACAAATGATTTGCTGACCGCACATGTCGATTTGAACCAATTTTCGTGCAAATGCCAAAATTTTGTAAGATATTTATTACTGTTCTATTTCTATTGTAGCATATTATTTCTAAAGTCCAAATCAACTGAAATCCAAATCATTTTCAAATCATAAAAGTGGTGTTAAATTACGTTGAAAACTTTGTGCATTATAATTGAAAAAACTGCTGATTATTTTACAAGTTCTTAAATAAATGCTTATAACTATATTATTTAACCCTTTATATCCTAAATTATTTTATTTTTGGAAAAATAGTTTGAAACTTTTTTATTATATTTCTTTATGCATGAGAATCATCTCATATTAACACTTTCGCGACCGCATGATTTTGAATTTTTGACAGTGAGGTCCGCCTGTGGGCGTTATTCTCCTATGTTACAATATTTCAGAACAAAATTTTCTGTATTCACATTTATATTAGAAATGGATATACATTATAATTATATTCTTTCTAATCAAAGTATTTGTATCCATAGTATATTTCATTGTAAAAATGTAAATATTGGTTATATATTTAAGAAATAAATAACATACAAATTGCAAAAGAAACGTCCATTGGTGGAATTACAGAGTTTCAGATGACGTGAATCTATGTAAGCGGTCGCGAAAATATTAAATTTAACTTAAACTGTAGCTTAACTCTAGGAACTAAAGCTTGAACTATAGTCTCAATGAAATCCTGTAGTAAATTTAGGCAATATTGACAAATTTTTTTGATGGGACTTTAAAGTCCCGATGGGATACAAAGGGTTAACACGATATTGCTACACAAATGTATCGAAAAATTGTACAGGGTTCATGTTACAATTACATAGCTGATAATATTTTAATTTATTCCGGAGTACTTTGAGCCCCGCTTTTATTTCGCACCACTTTATTTATAGAAAAATTGTCTCCAATATATAAATTCGATAAATAAGAAAAAATTACTTTAAAAAAATAAGTCGTACGAAGTAAAGGCGGGGCTAAAAATACAGCGGTATAAATTAAAATATTGGCAGCCATGCAATTATAGACCATTTCACTTATGTAATGATACAACGTGATCACAAACACTGTATATTTTTCTAAATTTGTTATCGGACCCCTAATTATTGTTGTAACAACCCTATCTTTACTGAAAAGATGAAAATAATCCTGTTCTTTACATCTCCAAAGTTCAAGAACATTTCATCAAATAGGCAATTCATTTGAAGGAAAAAAAAGAAAAAAAAAAAAAAAAACGTTCGTTTTTGAAACTTATTGCTAAACCTTTGGGCAAGTGTATTTCTTAAACAAAGTTAACGGAAATTTTTTTATTGAGGATAGCAATATAATTTTTAATTTTTTTTTCCCTGCAGATAAATATAACTGAATTAGATAATTCATATTTTTAAATTAATTATAAAGGTAAATTCAAATAAGTGAAAAGAAAAAAACAGGATATACCTACTAAATAAAGTAGTAAAAGATGAGAAATAAAAAGCTAATGTCATAAATAAATTATTCTCTAAATGGTAATATATTGCCTATTCCCTTGATTCACATATTAGTGAGACAAAAATACTTTTTGGAATATCGAATACATAGTATTTGATTGAGTATAAAACTTCATTCATATTAGCTAACAATTTTGCATTGAATGCACTGGTAAGTTCAAAAATAACCAGTTACCATAGAAACAGCAATGGTGCGCAAGATTTACATCTGAAAGTGTGCAATGAACTTTATAAAAAAAAAAAAAAAAAAAAAAAAAAAAGTGAATAGTGTCAAACCTTTTTGGTTCATACCATTTTTCACAGATATAGATTTTGTCAATAATACTTTTGGATCGAATATAATCACAAGGATATTTTCACATCGACATTTAAGGAGAAATGTTGTGCACTGGATGAGATATAAACGTGAATGTAATTCATATTCAGAGGAAGTATTACAGGAAATTTTTAGTAAAGTACAATATTTTGCCTACATATTGTTAGGCAAGTGTTATTCTTTATTATTAATCTACATAAATAGATTTAAAAAAATTAACAACGTAAGTTATAAACAAAATAAGAGAAAGAAAATAAAATGTTATTTGTAAATTTCTGCAATTATGTAACTATTATAATTAATCTGATTATAGATAGCAAATTCAGATTAATTAATCTGATTTCTGTATTTTAGAAGAGTGAATGGTCGCTTCAAGTGTATAAAATGGATAAGGAAAAGCATTTTAAAATGCATAGCATTAAAATAAATTCATTTAATATAGATATTAAATAATACAACTTTTTTACATAAATGTATTAATCAATTATTATATGCACAAAGCATTTAGCGATCCCTTAATAATTTCATACCACTTTTTAAAATAAAGATATTCAGTAATCTGAAAACCCCTGCAAGCTATTGCTATTCCTCTGTTAAAAAAAGAAAAAAAAAATGGAATTCAATTAAGGAATGTCGTTATATATACTGCCACGGACCAGCCTTTTTACCCTGACTCTTTCACCAAGAATATTCATGAAGTAATTTTCATCTTAATTTATTGAGAAAAAACATTGCTAAATATTATTAAAAAAAAAAAAATCTGGTAGAAGTGTCAGGGAAAAAATGCAGCCCTTGGCAACCCTGTGTATAGGTGTATGTTTTAATTTTTGTACATTTTGAGCACCATTTAATTAGGGCTGTGCCGATTAATCGATTAATCGATTCAGTTAATCGATCAATGTTTAGTCCCGATCAATTTTTTTAATCGGGTTAATCGGATCGATTAATTCGATTAAAAATTTTCAAAATCCGATTAAAATTTTCAAACTACGAATTAAAGGAAAAATATTGTTCTATGTCTACAAAATATTTTTTGACATATTTTGCTAACAAACATTCTAAGAAACATCCATAAAATAATGGAAAAGCAAAAAAAAAAAAAAAATAAATAAATAAATAAATAAATAAAAATAAAACCTCTCAAAAGAAGTTGTTGCACTCATGTTGATAGAGAAAAGGGGGGAGCGACAGTTTTTAAACAAAATGCCGCTTCATGTGCATGCTGGAGCAACACCACCTGTCTGTAGTAGCCAACACTACAGAAAGTGTTGGCTAGGGTAATAGTATTCTCAGAAACAAGAAGGTTTCAAAAAATAAAAATGCTAAAGATTTAAAAAAAAAAAAAAGAAGGGATTGAGATTTTCACTATCCCTCTGATGGGGGAAATGTCAACAGAGTTTCACAGTATCTTCAAGCGATCAGAATTGTCTGTTCAGAATTGCTGATAGTAACTATTGAAGTAGAAACAGAAAATAACATTCTGTGTTCTAGTGCGAAGTGACAAAGAAGAACTAAAATATAAGAATTTGAGATTTTTATGATAATGATATGGAAATCTATAGTAATCTATAGTATTCCTTGTAAAAATTGTGATTCTACATATATCGGTGAAACTGGCAGAACAGGTGAAATTAGATTAAAGGAACATAAACGCTCATATAAAACAGGAGATTTAAAATCAAAACTCGTAATCCATTCTCTCAATAGTGATCATATTCCGGATTTTGAAAACTTTAAAATTTTAGCTTCTAATATAAATATCTATGAATCCCGTATTTTTCTAGAGGGCGCTTTTACCAAAATGCAACATTCTGCCTTGAACGAGGCTAAAGCTATTCCTCCTGAATATTTAATCTTGCTATGATGTATTATGAATTTTGTAAATGTTGTTTGTGCTTGTATGTTTGACACTGAGGAGGGCTAGTGTTCTAGCCGAAACGTCTGTCTTGTGTTTTAATGTTTTAAATTAAAATGTATTTTTAAAGTTTTAAATTTTTGTATTTTTTATCTTATTTTAAAAGTTACATTGGTTTTAATGATATGGAATTTTGAGAATTCATTTAAAAATAGTGACAAGCGAGACGGACAAGACCTGCAAATATAAAACTAAAATATGTGTAAATTCATTTAATGTTTCTTTCAATTAATCGACAAATTAATTTATTAAAAAAAAAGATAATAATAATAAATAAAATTGAATAAGTGAAAATATTTATATAAAATTAACACTTAAAGTCACCAATTATTACTCTGAAAATTGATTTAAATTTCAGTTATGAAACAAATATAATTTATTAAACAAAAATTTTTGAAAAAAATTTACCGAAAAATACATAATTACTATAAACTACTTCAACTTCCCTTCAATAACTTTAATTATCCTTATATAGTTCTCATACCTAAGTTTCACAAATCTCCAATTAAATTTCGCACTGTCACTGTTGGGTGTAACACTTATAACAACAATGCTAATAAAGCTCTACTGGATATTCTAAAACAAATTTACAAATGTACTTGCAAAGTTGATAATTTACACTGTCTTAAAAATAGCTTTCAATTAATTCAATACATAAAATCGCTCGATTCAATAGACAATATTATGACTTTTGACTTTCAAGATCTTTTCAATAATATTGAGTTATCAGATCTTAGTAATATCATTTACAGTCTTTTTCAAGAATATAAAGCTCAAATTAATCTTCCTTACAATTTTAAAGCAGAAAAATTTAAAACTCTTCTTAACTTTGTTATCCATAATAATTATATCTTCCACAACAACGCTATCTATTTGCAACAATTAGGCATCCCACAAGGAGGCTGTAGCTCCAGTATTTTGGCAGATCTCTATCTTTATTATTATGAAAAGCAAATTTGCAATGATGATGTTCGATTTTATCGTTACATTGATGATATTATTGTATTTTATCTCAACAAGAACTCACAAAATGGCTTTTCCTTCAATTATCCACCTAATTTAAAGCTAACTCAAAATACTCTGACTAATCAATCAATTAACTTTTTAGATCTCAAAATAATCATCGATGGTAATAAACTTTACACAGATATCTATGACAAACGGCACGATTTTTGTTTTAATGTCAACTTATTTACACATTTTAATTCATGTCTGCATCTTTCGGTATTTAGAAACATCATCATTAACCATTTATTTCGAATTAATAATTTATGCTCTGCAAAGTTTAAAAACAAGAATATTAATAAACTGATCACAGCCACTGGTAAAATGGGTTTTCCTAAAAACTTTGTATTTTCTATTTTATATCCTTAACCATGTCTCTGTCAGTACAAAAAAAAAAAAAAAAAAAAAAAAAAAAAGCTGTGTACATTCTTGTGTATATCAACAAAAAAATTATAAAATAATAAAAGACAATAAAAAAGGTGGCGGTTGGGTGGGCAGATGTTTGATTACGGAGGTGGGGTGGTGTTGTAAGGCTGGATGGTTGGGTGGGTTTGTGAAATTAAATTTATAAGAAAAAAAAGTAGAGGGCTTGTTGCATTTGCTTTGTATTACTATGCAAACTTTCATTTTCCAATAAATTTTCAGATTTTTCCTTTTTGAGTTGTCAACTATATTTAATGTTCTAATTATACTGTTAAACACAATGTGATCAATCGGTGAATTTCATTGTGGCTTCGTGGTTTCATTGTTGTTCATCTGCTTTGAAATTTTGCATTTTTAAATCCATATGGTTCCTGATCTGGTTGTGGCAGGCTGGGGGAGTGTTGCCGGCGTAAAACTAGTGTAACCCCACAGGCAAGTCACAAGTCTTGCCGCCTGCCTCCTTCTTCCTATCTTGTGTTTCTTGGGTTGTTTTTTCATTAATTTTGATAAATTTATGGTTTTAAGTTAAGATTTGTTGTTTTATTTTATTGATTCGTTTGTTTTACAGACTGTTAATTAATAGATCTGGTTTCTTTACATTAATGTATTTCATCCACTGATGATTTTTTTTAATCTTATTGGTCATTAGTGTTTCAGTGATCTTGTATCTGTTGCTTGGCTTCTACTATGCTTAATAGATCATCTTTATTATATTTACATTTAAAATTAAACCTGCTGCAATTGCGCATAAATTTTGAATGTATTTTGTGTTTAATAAAACTTATTGCTTTGTCATTTAAATTATCTAATATATGAATTTCATATATTTGGATTTGTCTTAAATTGGCATTAACACTATTTTTTGTATTATACACTTTGTATAAAGCTGCATTTGCGCTCTTACAATTTGTATTATTTCTGCAATTTCTCTAATTTTTTCAATATGTTATTTACTGATTTAAAATTTATATTATATTATGATTCTTGTAGTGTTGTGAAGTTTTGCGACAGTATTTTGTCACTGGCCCTGGATCATTATTAACTAACTGTATAGTTGGCAACTTACGTTAATAATTTATTCTTTAATTATAAAAAAAAAAAAAAAAAAAAAATGTTGTGTATGTGTAGTCGAATATTTAATTATAATTATTATATAGCATTTTGTGCCTGACATTTTGTGAATTGTGATGGTTAGTTTTTCTTACTTTACTTTTAAAAAAATGGGCGGAATTTAATTTTTAATTGGAACCAAATCAATAGATTCGGTCAAAGGAGGTTTAGTGTAAATATGTACATATTATTTATTATTATTATTATTATTATTATTATTATTATTTAGTTCTCTCCACTTTTCATTAATCCAGATACTTATTATTCAAGAATCAATTTAATTAAGTAATTGAATTTGGTATAGCCCACTTTCGATAAAACTAATGTAAATACATACTTGCCTTGTGATTTTTAATATACAAAAACATTTTTTCTCTATGACTCTGTTTAGTAAATTTTTAGATCCTGGCAAAAAATACTTAGCTTCACAGCAGTATTGTGCCCGGTACAAGGATATTTATAGGGATATCCTTGGATCGACATCCAGTTACCTATTATCTCCTCCTCCTTTACTTCAATTTAGAACATGCGGTTCAAATAGATGTAAAACTTGCCCTATGGCCTCTCACACACAATTGGATAATAATCACTCTTTGGTTCCATTTTGTCAGGCATACAATGTTATTTATAAAATCAATTGTGGTCATTGTAAACTTAGTTATATTGGTGAAACTTCAACTCCTCTTCATCTACGCATTAATCAGCATCGATCAGATTCTAAAAACCTTTCAGCTGCATCTTCTAAGTCAACTATAGAATTACAACACTTTAAATCACATAATTTTAATTCATGTACCATAGAGATTGTAAAAATTCAGAAAAATAAAAGTGAGCGTCTATTTCTTGAATCAAAATTTATGCAATATTATAATACAATTTATCCATATGGCCTAAATTCTGAATACTTTAGTAAAACTATTAAAGCATTTTCTAACATTAACCCTCTACATGATTATTCGACTATTTATGCACAACTCAATCACAAAATTAACAATAAAACTTCAAGAACTAAACGAGGTAGTAAAAAAACAGATTTAATCTTTTCTAAAAGTGCCATTATTAAACTCATTTCAGATCTACAGACTAATTACTTATCTAACTATAACTGGTTCATTATTCGAAAATTTATTTTTGCAATTAAAAAGAAATACTTAGTAAACTTTCTGAATGTCTTTCAAAGCCAATCCTATAATAAACATTTTTCAGACATTTTTTATGATATTATAATGTACAAAATCAAACAATTTAATTTAAAACTTAATAAAAAGCCCAACAAATTTAAAACAAATACTCAATTAATTGTGAATTTTACAAATCAAATATTGAACAGTATTAACATTACGTCTATCATTAATGACAAAGAATGTTTGTTTCCGATTAAAGATTTAAATCTATCTCGTACCTTCAAATATCCTCTTCCTCTTGGCAGAAAGATATTCAATTATAATTCTGTATCTAAGTCTACCTCTTTTACTAACACTGTAACCTGTAAATGCAATGATCCTTCTTTCTCAAAATTTATTGACAGAGACCATGGACACATTATCACGGGTAATCTCAATATTATTGATAATTATCAATTAAAAAAATTCATGAAATTTGGCACCAAATTTAGACTTCCAGTTAAAACTAGCATTCCACAAATCTTTCAACAGTTTTCTTATGACCTAGATTTATTTATTTATAAAATATCTATTACTCATAATAAACCTATTGCCTACTTCACTCAATGGAAAGTTTTAGTGTTACAAAAAATCAAAAATGCATTATTTATCAATTCTTCAAATCTGGTGTTATTTAAAAAATCTGTACTTCTTAACTCAATCAAATCACTACAGGATGACTTTGTGATCACTTATGTTGACAAATCACCTAATAATTATGCCATTATTTGTAAATCCTTCTATCTCTCTATTTTAAACTCTTCAATCAATAATAGTAACATCTTCAGTTTAACTAATAATAACCTTATTATTAATAACCGAAAAATACATAATTACTATAAACTACTTCAACTTCCCTTCAATAACTTTAATTATCCTTATATAGTTCTCATACCTAAGTTTCACAAATCTCCAATTAAATTTCGCACTGTCACTTTTGGGTGTAACACTTATAACAACAATGCTAATAAAGCTCTACTGGATATTCTAAAACAAATTTACAAATGTACTTGCAAAGTTGATAATTTACACTGTCTTAAAAATAGCTTTCAATTAATTCAATACATAAAATCGCTCGATTCAATAGACAATATTATGACTTTTGACTTTCAAGATCTTTTCAATAATATTGAGTTATCAGATCTTAGTAATATCATTTACAGTCTTTTTCAAGAATATAAAGCTCAAATTAATCTTCCTTACAATTTTAAAGCAGAAAAATTTAAAACTCTTCTTAACTTTGTTATCCATAATAATTATATCTTCCACAACAACGCTATCTATTTGCAACAATTAGGCATCCCACAAGGAGGCTGTAGCTCCAGTATTTTGGCAGATCTCTATATTTATTATTATGAAAAGCAAATTTGCAATGATGATGTTCGATTTTATCGTTACATTGATGATATTATTGTATTTTATCTCAACAAGAACTCACAAAATGGCTTTTCCTTCAATTATCCACCTAATTTAAAGCTAACTCAAAATACTCTGACTAATCAATCAATTAACTTTTTAGATCTCAAAATAATCATCGATGGTAATAAACTTTACACAGATATCTATGACAAACGGCACGATTTTTGTTTTAATGTCAACTTATTTACACATTTTAATTCATGTCTGCATCTTTCGGTATTTAGAAACATCATCATTAACCATTTATTTCGAATTAATAATTTATGCTCTGCAAAGTTTAAAAACAAGAATATTAATAAACTGATCACAGCCACTGGTAAAATGGGTTTTCCTAAAAACTTTGTATTTTCTATTTTATATCCTTAACCATGTCTCTGTCAGTACAAAAAAAAAAAAAAAAAAAAAAAAAGCTGTGTACACTCTTGTGTATATCAACAAAAAAATTATAAAATAATAAAAGACAATAAAAAAGGTGGCGGTTGGGTGGGCAGATGTTTGATTACGGAGGTGGGGTGGTGTTGTAAGGCTGGAGTGTTGGGTGGGTTTGTGAAATTAAATTTATAAGAAAAAAAAAAGTAGAGGGCTTGTTGCATTTGCTTTGTATTACTATGCAAACTTTCATTTTCCAATAAATTTTCAGATTTTTCCTTTTTGAGTTGTCAACTATATTTAATGTTCTAATTATACTGTTAAACACAATGTGATCAATCGGTGAATTTCATTGTGGCTTCGTGGTTTCATTGTTGTTCATCTGCTTTGAAATTTTGCATTTTTAAATCCATATGGTTCCTGATCTGGTTGTGGCAGGCTGGGGGAGTGTTGCCGGCGTAAAACTAGTGTAACCCCACAGGCAAGTCACAAGTCTTGCCGCCTGCCTCCTTCTTCCTATCTTGTGTTTCTTGGGTTGTTTTTTCATTAATTTTGATAAATTTATGGTTTTAAGTTAAGATTTGTTGTTTTATTTTATTGATTCGTTTGTTTTACAGACTGTTAATTAATAGATCTGGTTTCTTTACATTAATGTATTTCATCCACTGATGATTTTTTTAATCTTATTGGTCATTAGTGTTTCAGTGATCTTGTATCTGTTGCTTGGCTTCTACTATGCTTAATAGATCATCTTTATTATATTTACATTTAAAATTAAACCTGCTGCAATTGCGCATAAATTTTGAATGTATTTTGTGTTTAATAAAACTTATTGCTTTGTCATTTAAATTATCTAATATATGAATTTCATATATTTGGATTTGTCTTAAATTGGCATTAACACTATTTTTTGTATTATACACTTTGTATAAAGCTGCATTTGCGCTCTTACAATTTGTATTATTTCTGCAATTTCTCTAATTTTTTCAATATGTTATTTACTGATTTAAAATTTATATTATATTATGATTCTTGTAGTGTTGTGAAGTTTTGCGACAGTATTTTGTCACTGGCCCTGGATCATTATTAACTAACTGTATAGTTGGCAACTTACGTTAATAATTTATTCTTTAATTATAAAAAAAAAAAAAAAAAAAAAAAATGTTGTGTATGTGTAGTCGAATATTTAATTATAATTATTATATAGCATTTTGTGCCTGACATTTTGTGAATTGTGATGGTTAGTTTTTCTTACTTTACTTTTAAAAAAATGGGCGGAATTTAATTTTTAATTGGAACCAAATCAATAGATTCGGTCAAAGGAGGTTTAGTGTAAATATGTACATATTATTTATTATTATTATTATTATTATTATTATTATTATTTAGTTCTCTCCACTTTTCATTAATCCAGATACTTATTATTCAAGAATCAATTTAATTAAGTAATTGAATTTGGTATAGCCCACTTTCGATAAAACTAATGTAAATACATACTTGCCTTGTGATTTTTAATATACAAAAACATTTTTTCTCTATGACTCTGTTTAGTAAATTTTTAGATCCTGGCAAAAAATACTTAGCTTCACAGCAGTATTGTGCCCGGTACAAGGATATTTATAGGGATATCCTTGGATCGACATCCAGTTACCTATTATCTCCTCCTCCTTTACTTCAATTTAGAACATGCGGTTCAAATAGATGTAAAACTTGCCCTATGGCCTCTCACACACAATTGGATAATAATCACTCTTTGGTTCCATTTTGTCAGGCATACAATGTTATTTATAAAATCAATTGTGGTCATTGTAAACTTAGTTATATTGGTGAAACTTCAACTCCTCTTCATCTACGCATTAATCAGCATCGATCAGATTCTAAAAACCTTTCAGCTGCATCTTCTAAGTCAACTATAGAATTACAACACTTTAAATCACATAATTTTAATTCATGTACCATAGAGATTGTAAAAATTCAGAAAAATAAAAGTGAGCGTCTATTTCTTGAATCAAAATTTATGCAATATTATAATACAATTTATCCATATGGCCTAAATTCTGAATACTTTAGTAAAACTATTAAAGCATTTTCTAACATTAACCCTCTACATGATTATTCGACTATTTATGCACAACTCAATCACAAAATTAACAATAAAACTTCTAGAACTAAACGAGGTAGTAAAAAAACAGATTTAATCTTTTCTAAAAGTGCCATTATTAAACTCATTTCAGATCTACAGACTAATTACTTATCTAACTATAACTGGTTCATTATTCGAAAATTTATTTTTGCAATTAAAAAGAAATACTTAGTAAACTTTCTGAATGTCTTTCAAAGCCAATCCTATAATAAACATTTTTCAGACATTTTTTATGATATTATAATGTACAAAATCAAACAATTTAATTTAAAACTTAATAAAAAGCCCAACAAATTTAAAACAAATACTCAATTAATTGTGAATTTTACAAATCAAATATTGAACAGTATTAACATTACGTCTATCATTAATGACAAAGAATGTTTGTTTCCGATTAAAGATTTAAATCTATCTCGTACCTTCAAATATCCTCTTCCTCTTGGCAGAAAGATATTCAATTATAATTCTGTATCTAAGTCTACCTCTTTTACTAACACTGTAACCTGTAAATGCAATGATCCTTCTTTCTCAAAATTTATTGACAGAGACCATGGACACATTATCACGGGTAATCTCAATATTATTGATAATTATCAATTAAAAAAATTCATGAAATTTGGCACCAAATTTAGACTTCCAGTTAAAACTAGCATTCCACAAATCTTTCAACAGTTTTCTTATGACCTAGATTTATTTATTTATAAAATATCTATTACTCATAATAAACCTATTGCCTACTTCACTCAATGGAAAGTTTTAGTGTTACAAAAAATCAAAAATGCATTATTTATCAATTCTTCACATCTGGTGTTATTTAAAAAATCTGTACTTCTTAACTCAATCAAATCACTACAGGATGACTTTGTGATCACTTATGTTGACAAATCACCTAATAATTATGCCATTATTTGTAAATCCTACTATCTCTCTATTTTAAACTCTTCAATCAATAATAGTAACATCTTCAGTTTAACTAATAATAACCTTATTATTAATAACCGAAAAATACATAATTACTATAAACTACTTCAACTTCCCTTCAATAACTTTAATTATCCTTATATAGTTCTCATACCTAAGTTTCACAAATCTCCAATTAAATTTCGCACTGTCACTGTTGGGTGTAACACTTATAACAACAATGCTAATAAAGCTCTACTGGATATTCTAAAACAAATTTACAAATGTACTTGCAAAGTTGATAATTTACACTGTCTTAAAAATAGCTTTCAATTAATTCAATACATAAAATCGCTCGATTCAATAGACAATATTATGACTTTTGACTTTCAAGATCTTTTCAATAATATTGAGTTATCAGATCTTAGTAATATCATTTACAGTCTTTTTCAAGAATATAAAGCTCAAATTAATCTTCCTTACAATTTTAAAGCAGAAAAATTTAAAACTCTTCTTAACTTTGTTATCCATAATAATTATATCTTCCACAACAACGCTATCTATTTGCAACAATTAGGCATCCCACAAGGAGGCTGTAGCTCCAGTATTTTGGCAGATCTCTATCTTTATTATTATGAAAAGCAAATTTGCAATGATGATGTTCGATTTTATCGTTACATTGATGATATGATTGTATTTTATCTCAACAAGAACTCACAAAATGGCTTTTCCTTCAATTATCCACCTAATTTAAAGCTAACTCAAAATACTCTGACTAATCAATCAATTAACTTTTTAGATCTCAAAATAATCATCGATGGTAATAAACTTTACACAGATATCTATGACAAACGGCACGATTTTTGTTTTAATGTCAACTTATTTACACATTTTAATTCATGTCTGCATCTTTCGGTATTTAGAAACATCATCATTAACCATTTATTTCGAATTAATAATTTATGCTCTGCAAAGTTTAAAAACAAGAATATTAATAAACTGATCACAGCCACTGGTAAAATGGGTTTTCCTAAAAACTTTGTATTTTCTATTTTATATCCTTAACCATGTCTCTGTCAGTACAAAAAAAAAAAAAAAAAAAAAAAAAGCTGTGTACACTCTTGTGTATATCAACAAAAAAATTATAAAATAATAAAAGACAATAAAAAAGGTGGCGGTTGGGTGGGCAGATGTTTGATTACGGAGGTGGGGTGGTGTTGTAAGGCTGGATGGTTGGGTGGGTTTGTGAAATTAAATTTATAAGA
Source organism: Salticus scenicus (assembly GCA_963930645.1). Lineage (NCBI taxonomy): Eukaryota > Metazoa > Arthropoda > Arachnida > Araneae > Salticidae > Salticus > Salticus scenicus. The sequence goes on from OZ005651.1 coordinate 230,306,137, forward strand.
AAAAAAAAAAGTAGAGGGCTTGTTGCATTTGCTTTGTATTACTATGCAAACTTTCATTTTCCAATAAATTTTCAGATTTTTCCTTTTTGAGTTGTCAACTATATTTAATGTTCTAATTATACTGTTAAACACAATGTGATCAATCGGTGAATTTCATTGTGGCTTCGTGGTTTCATTGTTGTTCATCTGCTTTGAAATTTTGCATTTTTAAATCCATATGGTTCCTGATCTGGTTGTGGCAGGCTGGGGGAGTGTTGCCGGCGTAAAACTAGTGTAACCCCACAGGCAAGTCACAAGTCTTGCCGCCTGCCTCCTTCTTCCTATCTTGTGTTTCTTGGGTTGTTTTTTCATTAATTTTGATAAATTTATGGTTTTAAGTTAAGATTTGTTGTTTTATTTTATTGATTCGTTTGTTTTACAGACTGTTAATTAATAGATCTGGTTTCTTTACATTAATGTATTTCATCCACTGATGATTTTTTTAATCTTATTGGTCATTAGTGTTTCAGTGATCTTGTATCTGTTGCTTGGCTTCTACTATGCTTAATAGATCATCTTTATTATATATATATATATATATATATATATATATATACATACACACACAATATGAGAGTTTTATTCATCATTGAAATAAAATTATATAAAGAAAAATGAAAACCGATTAAAAATCCGATTAATCGACCGATTAATCGACCGATTAATCGATTAATGAACTACGATTAACCCAGTTAAAACTCTTACCCGATTCCCACCCTACATTTAATATATATGAGTTAATAATGAATTTTTCTTTAACCAAGCGTTGAATTTCTATGGTTAAAAAGAGAAAAAAAATTCCTATAAAAACAGTGGTTCTGTAAGTATAGTTGTTGAGATGCCTGCACACGCCTTTAAAAAGTTTTGCGGTGTTAAAGACGAGAATAAGTTTGCCAGATGTATATAATAAAGTGCTAATAAAGCTTAAATATGTTTTATTTTACGATCTTTTATCCGAAATATTATTGATTTTTTTTCTTTTAATATTTAAGAAATCTTTCCCGTAGATGCCAACTCCTATGAATTTGAACCATCACAAAATTCGAAAAGAAATATTTCATAGTTTTCCATAATATTTTATAATTAAATAAAGGGAAATTTTTATATAAAAATTTTGTAATAAAAACTCTTAGCGTAGTAATTTCCAATATGCCACAGACCAGACACGTCCGATTTATACCAGGAAATTTATTTAGTAAAATATAATATTATTGTACTGTATAAAATAAAACTAAAATCGTTAAATGAAATATCTAATGTTGAATAGATTTATCTGACTTCAGCCAAATTTTTGAAACACATGTACATGAAATAATAATAATAACAATATCATAGGTGCTAACTCGTAAGTTTTCTTAATACCAGTATTTCTTTGTTAAAAAAAAAAAAAAAAAAAAAAAAAAAAAAAGAAGAAGAAGAAGAAGAAAAGAACAATTCGGCAGCTGTGTAATATTAACCCTCCGCGTACGGTGCCCGTGATTTCGACAGGCAAAAGAACTTGTTACATTAAATGTCATTTACACCACAATTTCTAAAATACTATTTTTAACAGATAAATTATTAAAAATTATTATCCCACTGTAAAATGCAATGTTTGATATTTTTAAATCCTGAAAACAAATGAAACATGTTTTTATTCAAAAATAGTGGTATTAAATACAAGACTTTTGCAACCTGTGTATGTAAACATAGTAAATACAAAATAATCTCCCCGTACGCGGAGGGTTAATGAAATAAATTACTGAAATTCAAAAACTAAACATACTTATTTAATGTAAAAAATCATTGATGAATTCGAATGAAAATAATGCATAATTGCTTAATTAGATAATATAAATTGCTTAATATTAACACATTGTTTTCGCTTTATTTTTCTATTTTAAATAAAGACTTATAATTATTTGGGAAAAATGTATAACGAAATCAAGAGATTATGTCAAAAAATAGTGTGTAACTTTCATGTTTGTATCTTGTACCAATAAATTTGAAAATGGAAATTCCGGTTCATGCATAATTCACTCCCGTAATTGTACTTTCCTGTGCACCATGAGGACTTTTTGCAATCTATCTATCGACCTACCCACCTATCTATCTATTAATTATATATTACTTTTTTTAATCAATTGTAAATTTAAAACTTAATAAAGTAGTTCTGGAATGACTACCTTTTGAAAAGCGCATTAATAGATTGCCATTGGGCTATTTTACTATTTTGACCAGTAAGCTTCGCTATTTGGCATTCCTCTAAAATGTTACATTTTGGATAGTTGTCAACATTTTAATTTATTCCGAAGCATTTTTAGATCTGCTTTTATTTCGCACCACTTTAATTATAGAGTAATTATCTCCAGTGTATAACTACGACAGAGCTGCCAACCTAATCCGACAAATTGTTAGTACCGCCCCTTTTCTACACCACTTAATATTTTGAGTAATTCTCTTCAAATGTATTTACGGTGAAAAAAATATTCTAAAAGTTAAGTGATATAGAAAAAAGGGCAGTACTAACAATTTGTCGGATTAGGTTGGCAGCTCTGCTAAGATAAAATCAGAAATAATTATTCAATAATTACTCCTTTATTTCATACCACTTTTTTTTTAAGTGGTATGAAATAAAGGAGGTGACAAAAATACTCAGTAATAAATTAACCCTTTGCGGCGCAAGACAATTCGGATCATTTAAATTATACTGCCACCGTAATTCATGAACTAAATTAAACTATAAGAAATTTTAAATTTTAAGGTTAAAAAACCGGCCTTTTCTGCTATGTTATTATAAACGTAATTTTTTCCTAAAAAATTTCCGGGATGAATTTTTGCAGCTCGATCTTAAATTTTGCGTCCTCGCACCTGGGACACCGCGCGTTAAGGGGTTAAAATGTTGGCAACTCTGCCTTATGTAACAAAGAGGATTATACAGATTCGTTTTTTTTTTTCTTTGTAAGATCATTTCTTCCTATAATGTAAGAAATCACGAACAAACAAATGCCCATTTCTAGCATTCAGTTTTTAACATTCAAGTTAACAAGGTGTATTTTCGTACTAAACTGATGATGCTCTACAAGTTCTTAATTTACTTTTTAAACCTATCTCGTCCTGTTTTCCAAATGCAAAAGTTAACTCCGACATTTTCCACCAGATCAGGGATGGAACACTGGCGCTGAGCGCATACCGGTATTTGTTTAAGAAATTTCTATACCTGTAATATCGTTGATGTAAAAAGTAGAAATTTTTGTTTCATTGATTGTAGTACGAATTCTGCGCCAGTGTTCTATCCCTGCCAGATGGTTTTGTAAGCGGTCGCATCTAGCAATGCATAGCCAGTCTCCTATACATAGACACCCTTTTTTATATTATATCTGCAGCCGTTTGGTAGTTAAAAGCGTGTAAACGGACTTTAGTGAGCACCTCGTACAGAACTGCCAACCTAATCCGGAGGATTGTTAGTAATGCCCATTTTTCCACACCACTAAATTTTTAGAGTAATTCTATTCAAATGTATTTACGATAAATTAAGAAGAAAAATACTCTAAAAGAAGACTGGTGTAGAAAAAGGGGCGGTGCTAACAATTCTCCGGGTTTAGATTTGCAGCTCTGCACTTATAGATGCCGGTGTATATACATATAAAGTGTTAAACACAAATACATAAAATTCTTAAGGCGGGGCACATTTTCCTGAAAAGTTACTTTAACGTGACCCGCTAGCAATGTATTAAGACAAGAAATGTTATTTCTCTTGTAACTTTCAGATGTGTCTATTAGTGTTGAATCTTGTAATGAGATATGTCAATTTGAAATATTTTGTAACCATAAAAATGTATATTGCTGTTCATCATAATATTTCATAACATGTAATAATAGCATTTTTAATTTCATTAATATATATATATGTATTAGGGTGGGTCGAAAAAAAATGTCTTTTTTTCGAAACGCTATACCGCGGAAAACTTGCCTCTCGGGCAGTTCAGTAAAATGCAAATAAAAAAAAAGAAATTTTATTGAACCCCCAGCTAGCGCATTGTACTTGAAATTCCGATTTTTTTTTCGAAAATCAAATTATTTTACTAGTTTTTTCACAGTACTCAACCAATAATATTTTAAACTGCTATAGTGAAAATCCTTTATTAAAAGGGTTGAAAAACTCAAAAAAAAATTTAAACCGTCAAAATCTTTCAATTTACGGTAGCGCAAAAGACTCAGAAATCGGTAAATTATTGCATTTAAGGTGCATACTAGCCCTTTGTAGTCAAGCGTGCTGAGTTGTGTGTTAACGCTTACAAGACCGCATGTTTTTGTCTTTTTTACAATAAAGTCCAACTATGGGCGTTATTCTCCTCAGTTACAATATTGAAGAACAAAATTTTACATATTCACATTTATATTACAAATGGATATACATTGTAATTTTGCTCTTTCTAATCAAAGCATTTATATCCGTAATATATTGATAGTATAAATATGAATATTTGGTATATTTTTAAGAAATAAATAACGCATAAAAATTGAGAAAGAAACTCCCACTGGTGGAGTTAGAGGTTTTTAAATGACGTGAATCTATGTTATCGGTCGCGAAAATGTTAGTAGCCCATTACTTTTTTTATTTTTTATTTTTTACTTTACACTACAATTAATTGTAATTGAATGATCATATAAAGGCTATAAATAAAAGAACAAATCAATGTTTATTTGTATTATAGTAACGTATTTACAAAAAAAAAAAAAAAATTGTCAGCAAGTACACCTCCAACTTGCCTGCCCAAAATTAGGGTGTAAATTTTGCAATGCAGTGCAATATTTATTTATTTTTTTTTATTTATTTTTTTTTTTTTTGTAAATATGTTACTATTATGAAAAGTAAACATTAATTTATTCTTTTATCTATATACTTTATATGGTCATTCACATTCTATTACAATTAATTGCAGTGAAATGTTAAAAAAAAAAGGAATGGGCTACCAACACTTTTGCGATTGCTAACATAGATTCACGTCATTTGAAAATCTCTAACTCCACTCGGCATTTCTTTCTCAATTTTTATGTTATTTATTTCCTAAAAACATATCCAATATTCATATCTGTACTATCAATACATTGCCATTACTGCAGAGGATCCGGACAAAATATCGCGTCAAAAAATAGTATGATCTATTTCAAAATTTGTATTTGTGTCACGTAGGATCTCTGGTGAAGGCCACAGGACCTTAGAAGTCTAAATTAATTAATTAATTAAAATAAATAAATATATTATAGAATAGAATTTTATTATTTTATATATATTTAGTTTTAAGCTATTTTATCATTTGCTTTTCACCATTCAAAATACATTTTAAAAATATTGTATACCACTGCTGACATCAAAGCTGAACACTGATCAGAAACCTTAATTAAAAATTTTAAAATAGATAAGTATGCTTGAAATATCTATGACTAATCTTGACAAACGTTAATTAACATAGTCTTTAAACTCTTTTAAGCAAAATTTATAACAATTTTGGAAGTGAATTTGTCAGTATGTGAGTGCTCTGACAGTGGTATGTGTTGTCATGAAATTTTATACATTTTTATTAATAATTACCAAGTCCTTTTTATATTCCATTAATTTATGTAGGCGATACTTTGTTCACGTGAGATTTTTTCTCGCGAGGTTTTGTCCCTCTACGGTTATAAATGCTTTGAATAGAAAAAGCTTAATTACAATGTATATCCATTTGTAATATAAATGTGAATATGGAAAATTTTATTCTTAAATATTGTAAATGAGGAAAATAACGACCACAGGCGGACCTTACTGTAAAAAAGACAAAAAACATGCGGTCGAGAAAATGTTAACACATAACTCAGAATACTTGACTACAAAGGTGCTAGTACACACCTTAAATGCAATAATTTACTGATTTTTGAGTCTTTTGCGCTACTGCAAATTGCAAGATTTTGACGGTTTTAAATTTTTTTTTTTTGTGTTTTTCAACCTTTTTAATAAATAATTTTCACTATAGCAGTTTAAAATGTTATTGGATGAGTATTGTGAAAAAACGAGGAAAATGACATGATTTTCGGAAAAAATCGAAAATTTAAGTATAATGCGCTAGCTGGGGGTTCAATAAAATTTCTTTTTGTAATTTGCATTTTACTTAACTACCTCAGAGGCTAGTTTTCCGCGGTATAGCGTTTCGAAAATAAAAACATTATTTTTTTTCGACCCACCCTAATATGTATGTAAAACAACATATAAAATATTTCCGTTATTACTGGGCAAATATGAGTAAAAAATGTTTTCAAGTTTTATATACATCTGAAATTTATGTTTGTATATTTGGGAGCTAATTTGACATGACTAAATTGCATGATTTTTCGTTATATAAAAATCCTAGTTTACTTAAAATAAACGAATTCATTATAATGACATTAGTCTTAAAATTTCGTTGCATTCAAAAATTTCTTTTAAAAATTAATAACAATAGTGCAGGGATGGACCACGGGCACAGAACTCATACCACTATCAATGTAAGAAAATTTTCTACTTCTTAAATCAGCGATATTAAAGGTAGAAAAATTTCTTAAAGAAATACCGGTATGAATTCTGCGCCCGTGTTCCATCCCTGATAGTGTTTTTTGATTGAATTGAAACTTCAATTTCTTTCAAGAAATTACTTTTCGTTAATGTAATACATATTTTGATTAAGAAAAATATGTGTACTTGTTATTATTCTTTAATTAATGTTAATATTTAAGCACAAAACTGAACTAATTTACTGTTCCATACTTGCCAACCATCTCATTAATAAGCGTAAAATTGTTAATGCCTCTTTAAAAAAACGCCCCCTTTTCCACACCACTTTATTTTTAGAGTAATTCTCTTCAAATGCTGTTACGATTAAATAAGAATAGAAATACTCTAAAATGTGACCAGTGTGAAAACGAAGGCGGGGCTTAAATGTTTTACTCTTCATAATGAGATGGTTGGCAAGTATGCTGTTTCATAGGTGCTTACATGTACTTTTTTTAACACCAGTATTTCTTTGGAAAAAGTTCATCATGCTTAATCACAGAAAACTGCCATAAACTTATTAAAAATTTTCGAAAAAAAAAAAAAAAAATGTACAATTAATCAACTATGATGTTAGCATTGTACTTACGTATTTCTGTAAATTTTAACTGTCTTAACACCACTATTGATGAATAGAGGAAAGTAAATTGAATACTGAGCACCACTATTGATGAGTATAAATCTGCTAACTAAGGAATAATCTTTTGTTGAACTAGTATCACAATGGGAACTTTTTTCTTCGCAATGAAAAATCAGGGTTTCTACGGCTCTGCCTTTTCCCCTAATTCTTTACCAGAATATTTATATTCCATTATTCAATCTATTTCTCTCTTCAGTCTATAACACTCCTGCTCAAAAGATTAGCAAGTTTTGAAAACGATCACTTTTTTCAATTTTAAAACTTATATCTCTATAAAATGTTCTCAAACATTTGGTGTTTAAAGAACTGGGTCTTCCTCGTGTTTATCAGTGAAGATTGGTTTAAGACAATATTTAAGGGGCCGGTAACAAATTGAGCAAAATCAATAATGTTTGTGATTCACATTAAATGAACGAAATAATCTGTAACTTTGGGATATGTTAATATGGACCCATTAAAAATTGTGGATGAATTTGTGTGACGATAGCATGTTAAATAGTGGAGATATAAACATTTATTTTAAAACTTTAAAAAAAAAATATATATATATATATCAGAAATTTTTTTATAATGTACACAGTTTTAAACGAAAATTATTCCCACTTAAAGATAAATTGAAAAAACATTTTTGAAACAATTTACTGCAATCGGAATACAACTATCTTAAATATCTCATGAAATATGAACATTTTTATGAACGACGTTTTCATAGCGTTTGCGCGAAAGATAGAAAAAAATTATTACATAGTTTAAAAGCTAGATATATTGGGCAACTTTTGTCAAAAGTTCATTTGAATAGAGTAAAAATTAAACAAATTTTCGGCAGAAGAACGAGCTAGATTTTAGGTATTTTTCCAGAGTTGAAATTTCATAAGGGTTTTTTCACATGCCGCATAATTAATTTGAAGATCCAACTATTTCAATACCGTACCAGAAGTATTTTTTTGTGAAAATGCCCTTATAAGCTTGCAACTCTAACATAATTTTGTTTATTTACTAATATTAGTGAGATCATAAGGGGTTTTTCAAAAAAAGTACTTTTGGACCGTGGTTGAAATAATTAGATCTTCAAATTAATTTCGCGGCATTTGTAAAACACCTTATAAAATTTCAACTCTGGCAAAATACCTATAATATAGCTCGTTGTTTTACCAAAAATTTGATTAATTTTTACTCTATTCAAATAAACTTTTGACAAAAGTAAAAAAAAAAAAAAAAAAGCTGACTTTTTTTGGAGTTTAAAATAAATGCGTATATCTCCGTTATTTAACATGCTATCGTCACACAAAATCATCCACAAATTTTACTGGGTCTGTATTAACATATCCTAAAGTTACAGATTATTTTGGAGATTTAATGATACAGGGTGATCACAAATATTATTGATATTGCTCAGTTTGTTACCCTCCCCCTATATGTTGTCTTAAACCAATCTTCACTGAAAAACAGGAGGACGGCCCAATTCCTTAAACACACAATGTTTGAAAAGATCGATAGATAAGATTTTAAATTGAAAAAAAAAAAACTGATCGTTTGCAAATATTGTTAAACTTTTCATCAGGAATGTATTATTCAGTTTATTTCTCTATGAGTAAATTAGATTTCCAAAATTCACTATTTATAAATTAAAGCACAGAAAATTTCTGGCATAAATAATATATATATATTATTAAAAACAAGTTATGGTAGTGTGTTCTGGCCTTAATCATGCTCCAGATTTTCGTGCATTCTGTTATAAACCGTATGAATATATTGGTTGGCAAGAAAATTCTGTCATACTAAATTAAACAACTCACACCGGAAATTGCTCTGGATAAATTTCCAGTATCAGTTGTTTACTACGTTACGGCGGAACTTCCCCACCATCCCAATAAAATACAGTTTTAAATAAACGATAAAGATGTTAGTTAAGCCCTTGAGCTGCAATTTATTTTCAGTCAGCGCTGTTGAAGTAGTCAATTTAATTTTTTTTAGTTTTAAGAGGAGAGATTGATATAGAAACTTACGGTTTTGTTGCTCAAATTATTTGTTATTATTAAAAATAATATTTGTTTCACACATTTATATGAATGTTTTTCGTTATATATACATATAAGAACATAATTAGTGTCGGGAAATTCATGACGAGCTGGGCTCATCATTTCAGTTCAAGGGGTTAATATTTAAAAAGACGGCGAATATAGAATTAAGTTCAATTCATCACTGTAGGGAACATTGCATTATTTCAAACGTTAGCTTACTTAAAGTACCATCAAAGAAATAATAATAATAATAATAATAATAATAAAAATAATGTAAAACGTGCTTGCTATAAACGATTTTGAATAGTTTATTTTAACTTTGCTTTTTATTTAATAGATGAAGCATACTAGTGTTTAAACATCAATAACCTTGAAATAATTTCTTATGTCAATTTGATATACATTTATTTTTAATGATTTTTCTGGTTACAAAAAATATTCTTTAAAAAAAAAAAAACGTTATTATCTTTTATCGGAATGATGATAAAACCATGCTTGCCAACATACTCATTAATATTCCGTAGTATTGTTAGCCCCGCCTTCTTTTTCACACCAGTATCTTTTTAGAGTATTTTTCTTCTTATTTAATCGTAATTGAATTTGAAATTACTGGTATGAAAAAAAGGGCGGGACTAACAACACTACGAAATATTAATTAGGATGTTGGCAAGTATGTAAAACCAAAAAACACTAACAGAGAATATTTACAGATATTTCTGCCATTAAGCATTTCAATCTGGTAAATTATAGTTTTAAACAAAAATCGTAAGCGGTTATTTAATTTTAAATACTATGTTGTTTTGGAGTGTTGAATGTCAACAAATTGTACTTTAGTTCTGCGATGTTAAATAAAGTATAATTAATTTTAAAGGTGTTTAGTTTTAATTCATGACAATTTTCGTAATGAGCGAGAAATTTTGCAAAGTAACCTATTTTTTACAATATAATTAAGTTTCGCAAAATGATTCATATTTGATTTTTTATTTATTTATTATTTGATGTATTTATTGAAAACTCATGATAGCTTTTATAAAATATAAATAAAAACTTAATATTCAGAAATACATACATTTTATATTGATGTTGTAAGATTCAGATAAAACGAATGGTGTTCTTCATATCTGCCAAAGTACTAATTTATATCCGGAAGATTTTCTGAACCCGCCCCTTTTTCACACCACTTTATTTTTAGAGAAATTTTCTTCAAATGTAATAACGCTTAAATAACAAGAAAAATACTCTAAAAAAGACTGGTGTGAAAAAAAGAGCGGGTACTGACAATCTTCCGTATATTAATTAGTAGGTTAACAGGTATGACATTCTTGGTTTATTAAAATGAAATAACTAAAAGCTTGTGTTTCTAATACTTTTGTAATTGCTGACATGGAAATAAGTCATTTTGGTATCTATAACATGATACATTGCTGTCACTCTTACATGTTACATAATTTTTGAATCTTATATCATGATGTTAAACGATAGTACTACTTTTCTAATAATCGCACTTGTTTCCTTAAAATACATTCATGTAAAAGATTCTTAGCATAAAGTTTTTAGAATAACTTCTATATAAAAAATCTGTAAAGTACACACTTCCCTCCCCACCTCTACTGATTTTCTCGAAAAACTAGCTTTTATTTGTGCAGAGAAAAAAACTGTTTAAATATGAATAATAAAAAATATATAAAATTTTAAATAGAAGTATAACATTATTTATTGATTAATTGAGCAATAATAATAGTCAGGATAAATATTTTTGTATTCCCTCCTTAAATTATCCTAATTTTCTTTTTAAATGTAATATGTATTTCTATGCTGCAACATTTGTAGATCCAGAAAGAAAATTTATCTCTTGCGTCAATTTTTAACCTGAGAATGTTTTATTGTTGTAACAGTAAAATGAATGAAGATAAATCGGGCAACATTGTCTGTACCTTTTTCTATACGGATTATAAATCACAAAAGTGGAAGTTTGCCAAGAAAGCTATAAAACAAATTTCGTCATTCTTTTCATTATGAATTGACCAAGAGGTACTTTTTAAGGCTTTGAAGGTAATATTAATATATATATATATATATATATATATACACATATAATTCTATCTTTTTTTTTTTTTTTTTTTTTTTTTTTTTTTGCTATCTCTCTTTTTCATATATATGTGTTGGTGTGTGTGTGTGGGGGGGGGGGGGGACGTATAGTTAGAAAAATCGTTTATTAAAAACATAAATGAATACGTGTTTAAATTTTCATCTAATTCAGTAATCAACACTAACTATTACGTAAGCAAAATTAGCATTTTTTTTTTAAACTTTATTTTTCAATTTACTAATTTTATAAATAAAAAATAATAGAGAAAATATGTAACGCATCTTTTTATATGTAATTCATTTTAGATTTAGTTAGTCATTAAATCACTCATTCAAAGAGTAAGAAGGCAATACTTTTTAAAATGTTTTATATAGATACAGAAATGCTTTCCCCGTAACATTCTCCAACTTTTTTTTTTTTAATAGATATATTTATTTTGCTCGAAACTCTAAAATTATTACAAAAATTGTTTTTTATAAATAGTGGAGGAAACGTTACGGGCAACGGAATGCTATAGATCAGTAACGAACACCAAATATTAAGTAAGAAACATTGTAACTTTCAATTTGCACTTTTTAATATAGAATTTAGACTTTTTTAAAGTTTATAAAAAGCCTCCGGGAAAATTTTATTCCACAGTTTAGAAAAAAATGACCGTAAACAAAATTATGCTCGGCTATCAACTGCTGAGATCGGTATTTTAATGTCCCATTTCTGACCAAAAAATTAATTTTATTTATTGCTTATAAACTCAAAAATTCATAGATGTTTACTAATAAAAATTACTGGTAGCAAAATGTCGTTGTAGTTTACAACTATTTAATAAAGAAGCACCACAAAACTGGCGTTGTAAAAATTATTACTTACAAACTTATGCTCATAAGTAGGAAGGGAAAAAAAAAAAGGCATGATGAAAAGTTCAAATTGTACTTTTTCGTGTAATTGGAAACAAGTTTTCTATTATTTTCTACAGAATATCAAATATTAGGATAAGGCTAATATTTCTATTGATAGTATTTAGGGCGTTAAAGTTTAAGATTTTGCTAATTTTTTTTTTTTTTTTTTCATTTGCTCTTTTTTTTTCTATTTGCGTAGAATTTGAACATTATATTCATAAAAAATGTATTAAAATGTTAACCATTTTAAAATAATAATAAAACTAATAATAAGTCAAATAAAATAAAATAAATATTTTTAAGAAAGTCCGCCTTTTAGAAATATTTTTATTACAGGTTTCGTACCATTCATATTTTTCTCCGACTCTTCCATCTCTAATTCTAAATTGAAACTTTTATCATAAAATAATCTTATACCATGTATTACGTCAATCCATTAGCTCTGCTACTGTGAATTTTACTAATAATTTCTTTAAATATAAAAATTTGTATTTTTCAGAGAAAAAATTTGGTGGAATAAAATAGAATGTATTGCTAAGTTTAGGTTTTTTTTATAGTATTTTGTCATTTCATTAACTCTATTATCATGGGTTTTACAAATAATTTTGCTTAAGTATAAAATTTGAAATTGTTAAAGAGAATTTTCAATGAAATGAAACAGAATGTTTTGTTTAAAATTAAGGATATTTCATAAGATTATTTTTTCTCGCCGGCAAAGTATTACAAGCAAAGATATGCGAATAACCTGAATTAATAATTCATTAAATTAATTAAGAGTTTTCAATTTTTAAAGTATACTTATTTAAGAAAAAAATATAGGATGAAAGTTTTATAGTTCAGTGCTTGAAAAACGTTTTTATTTAGCAATTAGGTAAATTATAATGTTATATATCTATGAAATTTATATACTTTATAATATTGTTAACAACAGATAAACAAATAACTAAATCGCATATATACACACGTTGTTTTAACAAGTATACGTTGTACAGTCATCAAATAAATAAATAAATAAATAAAAATAAACCCAACCCCCTAACTAATTTTGCCTTTCATATTAAAACTTGCTACAACTTCATTTTGCGAATGGTAACACCCATTTTTCACTTCATATTCAAATTTCTGTGATCAAGGCAGTTTGGAAAAAGGTACTAATTATATACTTTTAATTAATTCTTGGAAAAGTTACAAGCAAATTGTAATAGGGGTCCGTCCGTACATTTAGAAAAATAAATTATGATCTTCCATAGAAAGTAAATTATTCACTAAAATTCTCTCCTGAAAAAAAGGATGAAAATTTTAAATATAAATTAAAATAAAGTTTGAACAAAAAAACTGTTTTTTTTTTTTTTTTTTTTTTTTTTTTTTTTTTAATCTTAACACTTTCGCGACCGTACGTTTTTGTCCTTTTGACAGCATGTTCCACCTCTGGGAGTTATTCTTTCAAGCTACAATACTTCAGAACAAGGTTTTCTGTATACATATTCATATTAAATTTGAATATACATAATAATTACACTCTTTCTAATGAAAGTATTTGTATTCATAGTATTTTGATTGCACAATTATGAATATAGGGAATATTTTAAACAAATATAGCAATATTCAAATTACAAAAGAAGCGTCTACTGGCGGAGTTACAGATTTCCAAATGACGTGAATCTACGTCAGCGGTCACGAAAGTGTTAATTTATTTGAATAAATATTTAAATTTCTAAATATGCAAAATGTAAAATGATTATATTAATCTTTAAAACGGGTGAGTCATATTACTTTGTTTTTAAATATTTTTCCATGATAAATGCAAATTTTATGCCATTAGAATTAATCAGATATAAATAATATTGCGCCTTTCCTTTCGATAATAGTTTTTGTATGTTAAAGAACTTTAAAAGAACAACTGTCCAACATTTGATTCAATACAAAATATTATTTCAAAAATTCAAACTTTTTAATATGTTTCTTTATGCAATAAAATTTAAATAACTTAAGGCTTACAAATCGTAAAATAGTCAAACACAAAAATATGGCAACAAAATTAAAACAGAAATTTCACGACAAAATATATATATATATATATATATATAAAGATTATTAAATATATATTAAAAAAAAAAAAAAAAAAAAAAAGGGGGGGGGATTTTTTTTATTTTATTATCGAACGTATTTCTTGTTTAACCATTTCAGGGACGGTGGTATATATTTTATACCACCTGATTTTAGTTCCCAATTTTGAAAATTCACCCCAGAAATTTTTAATAAATTTTTACCTTTTTAACTTAGCCGAAAAAATTTATGTATTTATTATCATCTAACTCTGTTCTCATATTGGCTGTGGCATGTATACATCAGCAAACAGCACAATTTCTTAGGTACCAACCATTCCGATTTTTTTTATACCAGTACATTCTTAAAAAGCTTTTTATGAGGTTTTATAGCAGTTTTATATAATTAAATAAAGCAGAAATTTCTATAAAAAATATCCGTATTTAAAAACAGAAATGGTTGATAGCTATGCAATTCAGATGCCAAATTGAAATTTACTATATCAGACATGCCAACATTTCTAATTTCCTGGAACATTGCAGTATCCGCCTTCTTTTTTACACCACTTATTTTGAAGAATAAGTTTCTTCTTATGTAATCATAATTCCAAATTAGAAAATATTACTCTACAGAAAAATATGGCGGAAAATATAGGCAGCACTAACAATGTTCAGAAGTAATTCAGAAATGTTAACACGTCTGCTATAAATACATATAATTACATATTTACCAGGAACTGGATTTTTACCACCCGCTATTTTTAATAGAAATTTTTGCAACAATTTTATATGATTAAATAAATATCTTTCTTAAAAAAAAAAAAAAAGTGGCGTTAAATATCCGTAGAATATGGCACTTTTTAACAATATATATACATATAAACGTTTTTTAATTTACCTAATAAAGTTGAATCCGGCAATATAAGTATTTTCATAAGCAATAAAATTAAATCTTTGGAATGAATGCAAACTTTGATTACGATGCTACATTCAGAGACATACATGATGGCTTTTAATAAGTTCGTTTGGATAATATATATTAGATCCGCAAAAATCTCACATTGCGTGCCCTGTCGCCCTGTGAGAAACTTTGTATATATATATATATATAAAGAGAGAGAAAGAGATGCAATTTTTTTTCAAATAAATAAATAAAAGACACTTATGCTGCTTAAAGAAAAATTAACTCGTAACATACATGGAAAATTTCTCAATATTAGAAATTAATTTTTGCCAGATTTTTTAATTACTTAAATTTATATTATTTCTAAATCATCTGTAATTCCTTTTTTTTTCCTTTTTTTTTTTTTTTTTTTTTTTTTTTTTTTTTTTTTGTTGATGCAAAGTTTTAATTTGAGAATGGTTTATATATGTAGTAAAATAAGAATAGATCGCCAATTATCCATGTAAAACTGAAAGTGCTAACCATGTAAGAAATCTACTTACCAAAAAGTAAATGAAATTATTTAAGAATAACAGCATAAATTACCCAAAATTATTTTAAATACAATTTTTTATTTAACCCATTTATACATTTGCACGGTATATATTTATGATCTTGACAGCTTTATGACCTTTCCTTCTCCCACACTCTTTCTACATTTCATTCTGTTCACCCTTTTCACATGCAAAGTTATGAAGTACAAATAATTATCTAATATATGCGGAATATACTACAAAAGCACTTCACTATATTATTTATCACCGTGTTCAAATATATTATTTACGATTTTCACCACTTGGAGCAAAACTGAAACTTTCATTTCATTTTATATACTAAAATAGTGATAAAAATTGATTATAAAAATACTAAGTAAATTTTAATAGGAATCTCATAAATAATATATATATACATATATATTTAGTTTAATTTCCTTTTTAATAATATATACCTTTTACAGTTTTTATACAGTTTATTAGTTGGCTTTGCACTTGAGAATTTATTTTTTTATAATTCTGTTTCTTTCGTTTCTTAACTTATTTTACAAAATGCGCTTAATGTGTTTTCCTCAAACATGTTGTCTTATCTTTATCTTAAAAATAATTCTGATTAAAATTAAGGCATATTTTCACCCCTAAATGCAAAGTGAACCATTCTCTAAATATTAACTCATAAACTTAGTGTCTTATTATTTTATTTCCTATTGATAATACGGTCCGCGGTAGCCCAGTCGGTAGAGCGCCGGACTCGTAATTGGAAGATTACGGGTTCGGTACGCGAACCGACCAAAGACCGTCGTGTACACTAATGGTAGCTGGTGCACGTAAAATCAGTTATGGCCACATGTTCCCATCGAAAATTACTCCTCTGGGGGTCACCTAAGTGTGAGAGCCCTTCCGTGGAGGATCAAAATTGTGATGGCATGTCTCCGGACCACCTCTAGGGATGAGTCCCAGACCGTTGCAGAGCTGACAACCTAATCCGGCAAATTGTTAACGCCTACTGAAAACGCCTTTCTACACCACTTAATTTTTAGAGCAATTCTCTTCAAATGTATCTATGATGAATTAAGTAGAAAAATACTCTAAAAATTAAGTGGTGTAGAAAAAGGGGCGGTACTAACAATTTGCCGGATTAGGTTGGCAGCTCTGCCGTTGCCAATTGCCCATTGCGCAGCATTAGTCCGACGTAAAACCCAACCAACCAACCAACCTATTGATAACACAGTTGAATGTGCAAAATTCGAAGACATCTATATTCCATCTGAATACAAGCAATAGAATGTAATCATGCACGTTGTTGGAAACATTGAAGAAATAAACAATAAGTGTTGTCCGCGCATACTTGTACAGTCACCCAAAAAAAAAACGCCACCCCCCACCTAATTTTGCCGCAAATTATCGTAGAAACATGCGACTGGTACCAATCAGTTTGTAATAACGTCTAGTTTATAATGTTATAGTTAGATTTTACTTAGGGGGTCGTCTACGAATTAAAACTGACATCAACTTCATTTTTTTCAATGGTAACCCCCATTTTTTATAATTTATTTGAATTCTTTGGATCAAATCATCACGTAAAATGGTATAGTTTATATATTTCGCTCAATTTTTCATAGAGTTATAAGCTATCAAAGTTTGGGGGTGCTAATGTTAAATGAATGTGACAAACATTAAATCATATCTTCCGAAATAATTTTGAAATTTAAATTCTGTTTTTTTTATTCGTTAGAATGAAGTAACCCAAACATATTCCATGCAAATTTTTGCTAAAAAAACATTTTTTGAATTATGAAAATTATTAATAAATTCATATTTGAAAAAATTATGAATTATGACCTATGTTAATTTTTGCACGAATAGAACGGGCATCATCAAAAACAGAGGTTTCCAAATTTACAGCTCGTTCCTAACATTATTTTTTGAGTTACAGTGATATTTCACATTTTATTCCTGTTAGGGGGCCGTCACTTGTTATAATCTGTATCCTCTATAAGTAAATGTTTGTATATAATTTGACGGAAAACTATTTTAATTTACCTTTATGTTATTTTTATTGTTTCCTAAGCAATATTTCGATGTTTATTATACAAATTGGCATATTTTTGTAAAGTTATCATAATGTAGGCGAGGGATTGTGAAAGAATTTCAAAAGAAAAGAAGCCCCGCCTCTGATTCGCTGAAACACTATTTAAAAAAAAAGACAAATTTGCATATTCCTATTTGACTCTATATGTGACGCTGGTATGCATAAATCACAATGGTATTTACTACATCGATTATTGAAGACAAAACTTAAATGATTTAATTACAAATATGCAAAATTATTTTGCTTTATATTATAAAGTTTTAGAAAATTTGTGAAAAGGCGTGGCTATTTACATTAAGCCTTGATATGGAAGCTATGTTGCTGTTTTTCGATGCTGCGAAATTTACAAAATATATTTGTGTTAATATACTATACAGATAGAAGAATAATTATATAATATCAACAAATCTTCTTTAATCAATATGTTTATATACATTACTGTGTGGAAATGTTTATATATAAATATTGTATTTATTTTTAATGAGAGATATAAACACAAAATACTAAAAAAAAAAAGAAGAAAATGTGTTATAAATTTTTATAAATCAAGCAAAATATATATGCATACTTGCCAACATAACCCGTAACATATTGTTAGTTCCCGCCCCTGTGTGTACACAATTTAATTTTTAGAGTAATTAACTTCAAATACATTTACGATTAACTCATTGAGCGCCACACGAATTCTTATGGAAATCCCATTCAGGCCACACGTGCTGCTTAGAAGCGTGTTATGTTTATCGAGTTTCAATAAACCCCTTTCGGCCTTAACGATATAATCCTATAAAAATGCTATAAAAAAAAAAAAAAAAAAACATGAAGTAAATTTTAAATAAATTGTCAGTAATTACTTAAAACTATGTAAGTTCTGTAGTTTTATATCATATTTTACACTGCCGGCTGACTTAGCCTAAATGGAAAGATCAGTGTCAGCCACCGATGGCTGACACGGCTCTAAAAAGACTGATGTGAAAAAAATGTACGGAAAGGGGCGGGACCAGTAATCTTCCGGGATAGGTTGACAAGAATGTATATACATAGAGCAATGCCAGAAAATGTTCTTTATTTTTCATGAACCAGATGAATGGTATTTTTTTTCTGAATAGTCTATGTATTAAATATAATGCTGCTTTAAATACCCTTTAAATGAAAAGTTTTATTACATAAAGTAATTTTCTGGCACTCTACAGCTCCCAAATGACACACAATACAAAACCCCGCCTTTTTCCAGTGTTTAAAGTGTATTAACGTTTAATATGCTTTATATTCGTTTTGATCTTTCTTTCTCCTCCTTATCTTCTTCTTTTTTCCTTAAAAAAAAAAAAAAGAGTTATGTAACATTTTGACCTTTTCAAGTGAAGATTTAGATTAAGGGTAGTCAGCCTTTCTACACCCACCGTCCACTTCGGTATCTGTGTTAAAGTGTAGAATTTTAGAACATCCCATTAAGTAGTAGGATTTATTATTTTGCATATTAATTTGTTACACATTATAAAATATAAAAGCAAAAGAATATCGTGGAGATTTATGTAAAAGTTTTTAATAATGTCATAAAAAAAAATAATAATTAATTATAAAAAAATAAATAGAAATAAAAAAATCTGTTTTAATATTTTTAAAAAGTCAATTAAATTAAAGAAAATGAAAGTACTGCAGTATCAGAACAAACTCCCATTGTCACTGTGAAACGGCAGTGGGAACCGGGTTGAGTGCCGCCGTTTCAGAGAATTATACGGCAGCTTGAGTTAAAATAATTTTGAATTTTCAAACAAATTTAAAACCATTCATCTTTTTTTTTTTTCTTTTTCTCTCTTTTGATAGATATTTTAATATCTATTCAAGCTATTTATTTTTCTTCGTATGAAGTGAACTACCTGATGTTTAATCAATAGAAACCAATAAAAATCTTTTAATTCATAAACTAACTCAGAAAGTTTCTGTGAATTAGTCATTTTTTTTATTTTATAACTAACATTTCTTAAATTTTTTTCCGGTGTGAAACTTAATAAATAATGTATAATGGGTGGTAGATCATGATTTATATATTCTAAATGTATAGACGGACCCCTAATACATTTTCACGTGTAACTCTATTTAAAATTGATTTAAGGTATATAAATAGGTATGTTTTTCGAACCGCCTTCATCTCAGAAATCTGAATATGAAGTCAAAAATAGGGGTTGCTATTGAAAAAAATGAAGTTAATGCCAGTTTTAATATGTAGACGAACCCATACGCAAAATGTAACTATACCTTTATAAACTAGATGTTATTACAAATCGATCGGTACCAGTCAAATGTTTCTACGATAATTTACGGCGAAATTAGGTGGGGGGGTGGCGTTTTTTTTTTTGGGTGACTGTACTTCAGTTTCCCATTATCAGCAATCATATAACATTATTGACAATTTTCTTCGCTAAGTTCAATGAAATTGCGCTTCAACCAGCCATTTCTTAATAGTAGGATACACTGAAAACACTTTTTCTTTTTTTAAATACTAACTTTAAGCGTACTAAAGTCAGAATTTAATGTTTTAATTAGAAAGCAGTTATTGTTAAAGAATATAACTATGTAATACTAATAATTATGAAATTTAATTTTTTTTTTTAAAGAAATAAAACAAGTGATTGTAGTGCTTTCCCTTTCAGCGTTAGCCGTTTTTCAGTATATCTGTTTAATGGCTTATAAAATTAATACTATGCAATGTATAAATCTAAGAATTTGGCACCGTATACTACAGATATTTATTAATCCTATTTTTTGAAAAATTGAACATTTATTTCAAACTTTAGTCACAACAGCCTTTTATTTCGATTACGCATAACGAAAAAAAAACGGTCTTAACGCTTAAAGTGTTAAAAATGTAGATTTCATTCTTAAGCAAAAGTTTCCGGTCAAGATATATGTACTAAAGATATTTACTAATATTCACTTGTTAAGAATATTTTAGCTAAGGGAAACACTTTATGTAACTTTCCCGTAAATCACAAAATTTTTATATTAATGGAAAATTTATATGTCGAAATTATGCAAATAACTACGTTTTCACGACTAAGAATTTTTTTTAAGTCTAAAAAATTTTTTAAATACATTGCTAGAAAAATAGCCAAATTACAATAATAAATCAAAACTATTATTGTTTTTTAATTAATATACAGTTTTCAACTCTTCCAATTTTACTGGAAGATTTAATACCAATATTTATGAATAAGGATCATTTGCAGAGCTGCCACCATTTTAATTTATTACGTAGCATAGTTAGTATCCGCTTTCTTTTCATACCACGTTTTCAGAAAACTAAATTTTTTAAGCCTTAATTACATATTTTAAAAAAATATGTACAAGGAAAATGATGTGAAAAGAAGACGGTTACCAATAAAGCTATGGAATAAAGTATCAGTGTTCGTACGGACCCACCTTTTGTAACAAATGTCCCTTGTGTAATAAAATTTTATTTAGAATTATAAGCTTATTTTATGGCAAAAATTGCTATAAAATTTTACTGGTGTTGAAAAATAACGACTGTACCAACCATGTTCATAAAGTTGGCAGCTCTGATCATTAAAATTACTTTTTTTAAGATAATGCTGAAGATATGATGATGCTAAAGTTTGTTATCCAAAAATAGTGGTACTTGAAAATAAAATGGAAAAACTGTCAGCTATGTCATCATTTATTTTTACAGAATTAAAATACAAATTTAACACTTATTTTATGTAAATGAAGAATGCTACTACTCAAACTGTATTTGCTCAGTTCTGTCAACTTTTTTCGAACAGTAAACTTTGCTTGATTTATAGACAAGCATGTTTTACAAAAATTCAACAAAGATTACTGTTTCGAAAGAAAGCTAAACTAGCATGTTTCATAAAGAGTAGTATGATTTATATCTGATGTATATATTAATATAAAATGTATGTAAATTTTGTATATTTTATTTTTATTCACATGAAAACTTTGAAGTATAACATCAGAATTAAAGTGCGAATTCTGAGGCCTATAGAAAGGTAAGGAATCTGCAAGTTTTTAATTACTTTTGAAAATCATATAACTATTTTTTGAAAGAAGGAAAACTTGTTGTAGAAGAGGGTGAGTTTTTTGAAAAGATAGTGTATAAAATAGTATATTTATATAGATTCACTATCTTCAACAATTTATAGAAACAAAAACTAGAGCAAATAGTTTTCTTTGGAATTAGAACTTGAACATGTTTTTTTTTTCTTTTTTTCGATTTATTAACTGAAATTATTCTGCACATAATAAATAACAAACATGCAAGGGCCACGTTATTTTGATATAGGATTTTAAAAGTAATTTTTTATTCTTAAATGAAATAAATAAAAAAATATAAATAGGCCTCAGTACAAAATCTTAAAGGGAAATGGTAATAAAATACTGACAATTATTACATAGTTGCCAAAATTTCCATTTTTAAAAGAAAAAATAATAATTAGTACCACTATTTCTGAATTATTATATTTAGAAGTTTTTTTTAATAGCAAAAAAATATTATTGAAAATTTCTATTCAAAGATATTGATAATAAGCGTTACGTCTAGAGCGGTACACTTGGCAGCTATGAAATTTTACTTTTTAAATCATTTAAACATGCTATTTAGCGTAAGACTAGTTGATCAACAAATCAATCTAGTACACGTTATGTTATATTCAATTAAAAACTAATATTCATATTTTTTATATTGTTATGTCATTTTTTTTTTTGCTTATATTTAAATTTTATTTTAACACCGATTTTAAAATTTAGAGTTCCTTGATGAACTATCAAATATTCTTGATTTTTATTTCAAATGTCATCTCACTTTATAATTTGATTTTTGCCCCAGAGTATTTTATGGATTCTTTTAAACTATGAAAGGTAAGTCGGAGATGGAAGATTTCTTACCTTACTTTTATTTACATTTGTTGGTGGAAGTTAGCCGTGGGTGAAGATCAGCAGCAAGATGAAATGGACATTTTTCAAGTTATTTTGAAGGTAAGTTTAATTTTAAATTTACATTTATACATATTTCACTGCCTTATTTGCAATATTTAATGCAGCCTTGTCTACTTTAAATGGCATTATTATATGAACATTTTCTTATTTCAGGTAAAGAAATATGATGAAGGACATACAATTCCTTGAAATTTGTTGCGAATGACTGGAAGAATTCAAACAAAACATAAATTGGAAGACTGATCATGTGACTTAATTTTATATTTCATTGGAAGATTATATACGCCAACAAGTTATTGTGATATTTTGCCTGCTTTGTGTGAATGTAAAAATGTATAATGAGAAGGTAAAATATAACTTATTTCTAAATGTAGAAAAAATAATTTAACAATGGAATTAAAAGTACCAACCTTGAAAAAAGTGCTGTAGTAGCTTTTTTCCCAAAGCACTAATGATAACATTTTCAACTTTTTGTAAGTAATTTTAATTTTAAGATAATATTTCTAAACAAGCTGTCTAAATAATGTTTTTTTTTTTATTAAATTTTTCTGATGTAGATGTTGAAGCAAATATTTTCAGTAAAATGCTTATAAATAAAAATGAAAACATCACATTTGCTATACTTTTAAAGTGTCACTTTTTACGCTTTCCTTTCATAAATTTTAACTTAGATTTTCTACAAATTATAAACGACTACAGATTCCTGAATAGTAACTACATTGCCTTGCTTATAATAACTGCATTTTTTTTTCAAAGAATGTATGTTGCCTTAATCATTTAAACAGCTAATATATATTTCTTGCACTTTCATACAAGAAGATATAATTTTTGTAAAAGTAATTATCTCATGCATATTATTTGGGCTCAAATCCCGGTTATCGCATAGCCTATTTAGAAATTTATCTTTTGTAGATAAATGTATAACTTCAATTTGAATTAAATTAGATTTCCAGAAGTCCTAAATTATTATATATTGTCCGTAACCCTCATATAAGAATTCTTTAATAGTATTCTATAGTAATAATTTTCTGTGATTGAATAAGATGAAGATTATTATTCCTAAACAGTGGTATGAAATTTATGTTCTGTAGGAAGCAGATTGGCTCTTATGGATTTTTGTATTAATCTATTTTATAAAGTCTATGTTTCGGTTTCTTTAACATGTTGGCTTTTTGTAGAATTATTTAAGAAAAAAGTGTCACATCCAACAACGCTGAAAATTTAAGAAAGAACAAAACGAATTATTAAAAATAAATATCGTGAATGAACACAGATAAATCTCAAAATTTACGTATTATTTTAAATATTTTATCAAAAAATTTACTTTACATTATATTACATTGGCATATTTGTCTGCATTTATTAACAGCATTTACTTTTTACATAGATATTTTATTATTTCTTGAATTCTGACCAATGTTTTCAAATTACGTAAAGATCAATTCTTGCTCCAGCAATAAAAAAAAAATATTTAACCCGTAATGTGTGTCTCATAAAGAACGTAACTTTTGAAATGCCCACCATTTCTGTTCTAGTGGGGGCAGCATTGAACGTTACACGATTTTTATCTGTTAAGTAATATTATATTAACATAATCACAGCTACTACTATTTAATATAAAAATATGTAAATTTTTTAATTTTATCAATAAATTTGTATGTTATTATGCACTCAAATGTTTTGCATTTTTTATGTCAAACCCCATATATATATATATATATATTTTTTTTTTTTTTTCTTAAATCTGAAAATTAATTGTTTAATTTGATTTTTAAGTAACAATTTTTAGCTAAACAAAAGTGTACCATTTATAGAGGATGCCAAATGTAATCCTCTCTAGTTGAGAGAGATGGTAATTTTATAACGGGATTGAAATATTAGAATATTTTTAACACTAAACCTACCACAAAGGGTCATATGACCCATTTTAAACTTTTTGTCAGAATTTCTTGCAAATAACATTATCACATCCAGTGTTCCCAACTTTTATAATTTATTCACAGCCATTTTTAGCCCCGCCTTCTTTTCGCACCAGAAATTTAGTAGATTATTTCTCTTTAATATGTGACAACGATTAAATAAGAAGAGAATCATTTTTTTAAATTTCCGGTATGAAAAAGAGGCGGGGCTAAAAATGATTGTGAATAAATTATAAAAGTTCTGAACACTGATCACATCGTCCATGTTTCATGTACCAAATTGTGCTAAATAATATATTTTTGCTATACATAGTAATATATATATAACATTTTAAAGGCGGGTTACTTGACCCGCTGTGGTAGGAATAGGTATACATGAAGTATCGGTAGGTTTAGTGTTAAAAGTAGAAATTAAAAATTTTCACAATTACTATATAAAAACATTTCTATACAATTAATTTGTATATGTTTTATTATTATTTTCACAAACAAAAGTTGTTGTATTATTTTTTTAAATAATAAAACAACTGAAGCATGCGAACACTTATGAAGAAACAATATGCTCTCTCATTATAGATACAGAGCTACCAACCTAATCCGGCAAATTATTAGTACCGCCCATTCTTCTATACCACTTAATTTTTAGAGTAATTTTCTTCAAATATATTTACGATGAATTAAGAAAACAAATATTCTAAAAATTAAGTGGTGTAGAAAAATGGGCGGTACTAACAATTTGCCGGATTAGGTTGGCAGCTCTGTAGATATATTCTAAATTGAAAATAAAAAAATTAGACTTATTCGTTGGAGATGGATCATAATAAGCTTACCTGGTGACATTTATAATTCATTTCTAAGTACTGTTAGCCTCGACTTTTTTCACACCAGTTTGAATTTAGAGTAATTTTCACGAATATATAATGGCCACGAAATAAGAAGGAAAATGCTTTTAAAGTATACAGGTGTGAAAAAAGGACGGGGCCAACAATACTCCGAAATAAATTATAAAAGTTACTAGGTATGAATAGGTTATTCTATCTTTAGTTGAGAGGAATAATAAATGTCATTTTTTTTTTATTTATTTTATTTTATTTATTTTTGTAAATTATTGACTTGTAATTGTGAAAATCTGCATACACATGCATTGAAATATAATAAATATATTAATTATATTAAATTTTCTTGAAAACTAAAGAAATAAGAATAAAACTTTTTAATTCAAAGACAATTGAAATGCTCAATGCTAACTAATTTTAAATTTTCCTTCTATGATGTTCCTTCTATGATAGTTTATCAATATATTCTAAACATATATTCAGAGTTTCCACTGGGTTTAAAAAAGGGCAGGGTGCTGCTAGTAAAAAAGAGACAGTTGTTAGGTTTTCAAGGAAAGTTTTGGATTCTTAAGGGCACATTTAACATTTAAAAGCCACACTCATTTTAAAATTCTGTTATAAGTATGCTTATAATAAATGCCTTTTTAATATTATTTTTCTTTACTTTTTGCTTGTTACTAATAAATAAATAAATGTTGATGGTCATATACAATAATTACTTATTATACATATCATTTATCTTCAATACATCATTATTCTTCAGTTTGTAGGTTGTTTATTCCTAAATTTGTGCTCTGGTACAAAGTGTCCTTAAAGGTGGAATTTTAATTTTCTTTCTTTCTTTCTTTCTTTTTTCTTTCTTTTTTTTTTTTTTTTTTTTTTTTTTTTGATAAGGGATAAGAAGGGCGCTATTTTTTAACCAAAAGGCAGGCAGGGTGCAGCACCTTCCTGAAGCTGTCTGGGGGAAACTCTGTAATTTGAGTATTACTTTGCGGATTCGTTGTTATGTTAATTTAAATTCTACGACAGTAATTCACGATAACGTGTAGGAGCTTCGCATTATAATGAAAGAATTATAAATAAGTTTGGATTGTAAATAAGTTGAAAGAAGAGGAATACAATTTTTAATAAAAAAAAACTATTAAAACAATTCTCACATTCTAAACATTAATTTTCTTAATACGCAAACAATCTCAAAGCTAACATAATGTAATTCAAAACATACTCATTGTGCATGCTTGTTAACTTTTTGGAGTATGGTGGCATATATTATACATAGCTGCCTACTTTTAAAATTTACTCTGGAATGTTGTTAGTACCCGCCCTTTTTTCACACTGTATTCTTTATAGAGTAATTTTCTTCAATATGCATTTGCGATTAATTAAAGAAAATTACTCTACAAAGAATACGGTGGGGGAAAAGGGCGAGTACTAACAGCATTCCGGATTAAATTTAAAAAGTTCGCAGTTATGATATTATATACCATTCAGGTTTTATTACCAAATGCTAAAATTCATCCTGGCATATTTTAACAAAATTTATTTTTAAATCTTGCCAAGAAACCATCCCAATATTGTAAAAATAAAAATCAATTGAATGATATTCATGTCAGAGAACATAATCTAACGAGATTTTCAGTTCGTAAACTGTTTGCCCTCGTGTGCCAGTTCTCTAGAAATCAGCATTTATGTTTGAATAAAAATATAGTAACGAGAAAAAGTGGGAGGAGTCCCGTTAAAACCTGTCAGAAACATGACTTTCCTTAATTTTTAGATTCTACGTTAGCGAACTTTGAGACACTATATCTCGACAGACTATATCTCACAGCTGAAATGAGCAACTGATTTAAGAATCAAACACACGTTTGTCTATGTTCTTTCGATTTCTGCTTATTTTGGAGTTTATTCATTATTTCAGAAAACCGGGGTAGAACCCATCTTTAGCGAAATTTCAAAATTTATAACTCGAAAACAAGCTCCCGAGGGAAATTGTTTTATGCGTCAAAAAACATGCTTATGTACACTCTTTCGACTCACACTTGTTTCGATTTTTTTTTTTCTTTTTTAATTATTAATATTACAGTAAAGGATGGTTTCCCGGTTAGAGGTTACAAATTGTTTTTATTCTTCTAACTGTGATTTTAATTTCTGGTATATGGCGATATTAAATGAGCCTAATTATCTTGTGCCTCAAGGGTTAAAAAATCGAAATAATATCTTTTAAATCTACGAAATACTCTAGATGAAATGATAGAGCCATAACTGCCAATATTTTAATTTATTCCGAAGTACTTTTAGCCCCGCCTTTATTTCGCACCACTTTATTTATAGAACAATTTTCTCTAATATACAACTTTGATAAAATAGGGCAAAATTATTTTAAAAAAATAAGTGGTACGAAATAAAGGCGGGGCTAAAAATACTCCGGAATAAATTAAAATATTGGCAGCTATGGTAGAGCATAGTGATATGGAAAACATACCCATAGTTCCTAACATTTTAATTTATTCCGGAGCATTTTTAACCCAACTTTTAATCTGCACCACTTTATTTATAGAATGTTTTTCTCCAATATATAACTATGGCAAAATAAGAAAAAAATAATCTTAAGAAAAAAGTGGTATGTAAAAGAGGCGGAGCTACAAATGCTCCGGAATAAATTAAAATGCTGGAATCTGTGCATACCACATTTTCAAGCTTTCACTGGGTCATTATATGCTGATTTATTTTTGCTATCATTTGACGGTTCATTTCAAATACTTCTGTTTAAAATTTATATTAACTATAATATACTATATTAAAAAAAATACGATTTTGAGTTTTAATGGCGTTCTTCACTTTGTTAATGTAAATAATTTTATGTTTGTGAGTAAAACAAAATTCTATGCAATAAAGCATCAGGCTTTTGAATAATTATAAAATATTTGTAATTTTATTATTATTAAAAAAATGAATGAATTTTTATAGAACAAGCAAATGAAGTGTTAATAAATAAAAATGTTTAGCATAAAAAAATGTTAAGATCTTTTGCTAATATCAAATACATACTCAATATGCAGTTTTTATGTTATATTTAATATAACATAAAATATATAACCACGATTTTCCACAAGAAGCAGTCATTTTCGCTTTTTTTTCTGATTTATTTCATAAAAATATTGTACATATTTATGGCCTTCTCGAATAATACAGCTTTTCTAAGAGTATAGAGATAGATTCTTATGTGTTTACATGCTTTGTTTATAATTGTGTAAAATATTTTCTCCGCTAAATTACTTATGCGAGTTATTAATGTTACAAAAAACTAAAAACAAAAATTTACATATTAGTCCATAGCTTTAATATTATGTATTTCTGTACTACAAAAAATAATGTCACGTTATGTTTTTGATTTTGTAAGAAATATTTAGAAATACATGAAAAATCAATTATCTTCTGTGATATCATTCCGAAAACCTTTCACTTTAAATACCTTTATCATATGCTGAACATTTTTAATGCGTGAACGAATTCATAAAAAAAGAGAAATAGTTCTTTAAACATTCTTGCCAACTCCCCTGTTTTTTTTTTTTTTTTTTTTTTTTTTTTTTTTTTTCTAAGAGCCTTCATGCCAGAAATTCTGTAAAACAATTTTCTGTTTACTTAATCGCAGAAAGTAAATATGACAGGCTTTTACTTAAAAGTAGTGGTGAATAATCTAAACCAAGATTGAAAAGTTTGGGTTTAAAATTTTTCAACCTTGGTTTAAATTACTGTTATCTTTAGATTAATTCACAATACTAGTTATTTATCAACTATTTCGCTTACTCGCTATATGTAATTTATTTTTATCAGCGCATTAAACATCGTGTTATTTTTAAAAACTTTTATTTCCTGAGACAATGTTTACTGGAATTCTCTCTCTCTCTCTGTATATATATAATACTTACTAGGTGAAAATGATTTCAATTTGGAAATTCAATAATTTTTTTATTTATTTATTTATTTATTTTAATGTTACGTTGAAATTTTTTAACAAATTTCAAGTAACAGCAATATCTAAATGAGAAAAGAACTTTTTTTTTTTTTTTTTATGAGCAAGGTAGTGACTGTCCCTATTTAACAGAAATATTATTTTAATAAAGTTATATGTTGTGGTATCTATATATATATATGTATCTGTATTAGTCAAATAAAGTAGATGTCAGCATATTAATTTATTTATTAGCGCCGCCTTTATTTCGCACCACACTTTATTTATAGGGGAAAAAAAAAAAAAAACCCTCCAATATATAACTTCGGTAAAATAAGAAAAATTTACTTTTAAAAGATAAGTGGGGGGGGGGGGATTTGGGTACTAACAACGATCCTGAATAAATTAGAATGTTTCTCGTACCTGCTAACACGACACTTAAAAAAAAAAAAAAAAAAAAAAAAAAAAAAAAACAGGAATTTCTATATATATATATATTGGTCAAATAATGTAAAGCGACAAAAAAAAAGCCGCACTTGGATATTTTCCTTTTCGCTTTCTACAACCGCCAAA
This sequence comes from Salticus scenicus, assembly GCA_963930645.1. Taxonomy (NCBI): domain Eukaryota; kingdom Metazoa; phylum Arthropoda; class Arachnida; order Araneae; family Salticidae; genus Salticus; species Salticus scenicus. Next base: position 230,336,176 of record OZ005651.1, read on the forward strand.
TTTATCGTTTAAAAAGCAAATTTTCGAACAGATTTTATTATGTTGTCCACCACATACACATTAGTACTCAGTCCAGTGTTAAAAACAAAATACAATAGTCAGGAAAATTGTAATTTTAGAAATTATTTCAAAAATGATAAGAATAAGGCAGTTAACGATGCCACAAAAAGTATTAATTTTTGAATGAAAATCAAAAAATATTTTAATACGTGAGATGGTAAAATAATGAAATGCTAACGAAATATTGGTAAAACGGTTTTTAGCAAGTTATAACGTTTTTTGGTCGTTTAAACTAGAAATTTGGTTTATGGCGGCCATGTTGCTCATCCAAGCGAGATGACCGTAAGTTAAAATGCCATTTCTTATAAAATCGGTTTGTATTACATTTAGAACATAAAAGAGATTCAGAAAAAGTGTTTAGCAGCATAATTTCTTTAACTACAGTACAGCAACTATTATACAAAGCAGGTTTAAATGACAGAAAATTTGAAAAAATTCCATTCTTAGTTTAGAAAATTAGGAAAACATGACCTCAGATAGCTAAAAAAATAAAAAAATGGTTAGGTAATTATTGGGCTGAACTGTTTCTCTTTGATGAGTCAAGTTTAACTTATTTCGAGCTAAAGAAAACACGTGGAACTGACAACGAAAATATGACCGACTTAATGAAAATCACACTTTTAAAACAGTGACACAATCTCCGTACATTATGGTACGGAGGTGCATAACTTTTCAAACAGTCAGACAAATTATTATGCTCAAGGGATCAATTAACTCGAAATAAAACACAATCTTCATAAAAGTGTTGCCTGACCGACTATTTTGGAGGTATCTTGGACATTTCCGTAAACAGCATTTTACGCTGAAAATGCACCTTACTACGCAGCGTCTGTGGTCAGTTTATTACTTCAAATTGTCAAAATTTCCTATCCATTCCAATGAGAACCTATAATTATGTAAGTAATCATATCTTTTTTCACTTTAAGTTGAATCCCACGAAAGATACAGTAAAATTTCTTCTTTACCAGACATGAGAATAGTCCTAATCGCGATCCTCTCGAAAATGTTTCGTCTATAAAAAAGCGGGGAAGAGGGGAGAGGATTCGAAATTTGCAGCCTATAACTCTGCCTCAACTAGAAAAAATTATTTGTGATATTTTGCACGTTGAAATTTCTGAGATTTATATTAAAACACTGTATAATACTATGCCATTGCGCATTAAAGCAGTAATTCCATATAAAAGTGGAATTAACCCAATGCAGAATACATATTTATAATAAAAATTTGCTTAGATGTAACAAAAAAATAGTTTTATTTCATATATTAAAATATAACTTGTTTATTTCATTTAATAAATCATAACAGAGTACAAAGTGTATGGTTATTGTATTATGTTCAAAAAGAAAGTTTTATGCACATTTTTAAAAATTACTTCGTAGTGTGCAATAATGCAAATTATTAAATCGAAAATGTACATAGGTATCATTTCATCCCTTTGGTATTACGCAAATAAGAGAGTTTCATTTGTTTCAAACATTAATTTTAAAGTTATTACGAATAAAAAAGGTATGTCATTTTTTCTGCAGTGCGGCTTTTTTTTTGTCGCTTAGTGTATATGGCAACATTTTAATTTATTCTGGGATATTTTTAGCTCCGCCTTTATTTCGCTCCACTTTATTTATAGAAAAAATTTCTCTAATGTATAACTTCAATAAAAAAAGAAAATTTACTCTTAAAAGGTAAGTGGTATGAAATAAAAGTGGTGTTAAAAATACTACGGAATAAATAAATATGTTGGCATCTTTCCAAGGGTACTAACAACGATCCAGAATAAATTATAATGTTTGAGATATCTGCTGACACAACACTGAAAAACAGGAATTTCTATTTGCATTTTATTTATTTTCAGATTGTCACCAATATATAGCTGCCAATTTTTAGGAATTTTGAAAACTGATATTTCAAAATGGTTTTCTTCGCCTTATTTAACTTAAAAATTGCTGTGTTTAAATAACGTTAAAATACTTCTACAAAAAATGTGGTATTCAAATCACGCAAATGCTGGCAATTACACCTGTATTTTTAACAATTATTTTTGATTTAAAATAGACAAAAATTATTTGTTAAGATCATTTTTATAAATAGTGGTGTTTATTTGCAGATGCGTAAATTCAATTTGTAGGCATCACTAATTTCTTATAAAACTAATGCAAATTATTTTCTAAAGAAATCATGGAATTTTTCTCATAAAAAATAGTTGTGTTAGTGTATCCTGGTCTGAAGGGTGGAAATCTGGCACAGATTTCCCACTACTGTTCATGAATAATGACTTTATTGAAGAAATATAAAGGAACCGCTTAACTTACCGTTGCCAGAAACCCAAGCCAATGTTTTTTTATGGGAAATTTGTTTACTTATAACTCACTAACTAATATATATTTTTAAATTCCGTTTTCACATTCAGAAAATCCAGAACTGTTAAATTGACAGACCCTTTTTTTTTTAAAACGGATTTATTTAATTTTTAATATTTTATTTTGAAACTGTAAATTGAAAAAAATTCTCATATTAAAAATTCATATTTTATTGTTTCAAAATAAAATAATAAAAATTTTAAAAATCTGTTTTCAAAAAACGTCCGTCAATTTAACAGTTGTGACTTTTCTGAATATGAAAACAGAATTTAAAAATATATATTACTTAATGAGTTATAAGTAAACAAAATTTTCCATAGAATAACTTGGCTTGAGCTTCCGGTCCGGCGACTGTCAGTGAAGCAGGCCCTTAATTCCTGAAGACTATTATAAAATATTCCGATATAAAAATAGTGGTGTGGAAGCTGCGCCCAGTTTCCACCCTTGTAGTCTTATTTAGTCTCTGCCTGTAATTCAGAAAAGTGGTCTTTAACTGACGAACTACAGAGCACCTGCGTTCTGTCATAAATGTCTAGGGATATAATGAAAATTTACTCAAAATTAAATATAACAGTTTTAGATTTCTAAAAGAATATAATGCAATATATCGTTGATTTTCTTTTTTAAATTTTTCCCTTTTTAAATTTATTTAAATTTATATGTATTTTCATTACTTCCTTACACAAAATATTAGGAAGTATTGTAATCCCGATTTGCAAAATTGATACTGTATTTCGAATAGTTCAGATATGAATATTCGTAGAATGTTGTAAATTTATATTTCTGACCTTGAGAATGTCTAGTTGTACACTTCAAAATTTGGTCTTAACACAAACCCCCGTTGTAGAGATATCTGCGATTTTCCACGATTTTTCTTGCAGGGATGGAACACGGGCGCAGAATTCATACCACTATCAATGTAAGAAAATTTTCGACTTCTTAAATCAACGATATTATAGGTAGAGAAATTTCTTAAACGGATTCCGGTATGAATTCTGCGCCCGTGTTCCATCCCTGTTCTTGACATCAGTATGTACCTATGCACTCGTATGTGCGTATGTGTGTATCTCGCATAACTCAAAAAAGTTTGGACTTTGAAAATTGGTATACAGGTTTGTTACCACATCTTGTCTTGGACCACTCGTTTTAGTTTTTCTGTGACTTTCCGTTTCGGAGATATTTACGAAAATTATATTCATAACGAACAAAGGTTTTTGCCACAATATATACAAACTACCATGATAGAGATTTCAAAAGAAGCTAATGATAGAGCCCGTAATGATATTGTTATGAAAGTTGTCGATATTGTGCATGTAGAAAGTAATTTGTAAAGACATAAGCAGGTTCTAGTTGATGAATGCATTTTATTTAGTGAATATTCAGCCCGTAGACAGAGCCCGTAATGATATTGTTAGGAAAGTTGTCGACATTTTTGCGTGTAGAAAGTAATTCTTAAAGATATAAGTAAGTTCTAATCGACGATTGCACTTTATTTAATGAATATTCAGCCCATAGATAAAGCCCTTAATGATATTGTTATTAAAGTTATTTTTGTGTGTATAAAGTAATTTCTAAAGACATAAGCAGGTTCTAGTCGACGAATGCACTTTATTTAATGAATATTCAGGCCATAGATAGAGCGCGCAATGATATTTTTATGAAAGTTGTCGACATTTCTTCGTATACAAATCAATTTTTTAAGATATAAGCAGGCTCTAGTGAATAAATGCACTTTATTTAATGAATATTCAGAAAACAGTTGAATAAAACTCTTTTTTATGCCACAAAAATCAAAAATCAATAAATATTCTCGAAACAACCCAAGGAGATAGTCATTTTTATTACAAAAATCAAATAAAATTATTAAATATACATTACAGAGCAGAAACTTCACTAATTCAGGAGCAATTGAAATTCAGAAGTTTGAATGGAATTTGAATTCATTAAGAGTATTGTCAGTGGTTTATAGTATTTTCGAGGTAGTTTTACGCTAGAAACTAATGAAAAATTCCGAAAAATTCCTAAACTTGACTCCTATTGAAATTAGAGTTTCCAAACTTTTGAAATCTTGAACTACCACTTTTCGTCACATTTTGAATGCTTAGTCTGACGCTAAGTCAACGTTCATCTTCGTGGAAATAAAAATACTTCCATCTGTTTCCACATTTACTGTAACACCATACAGAAAGTTGCGCGTAAAGATATATATGCACGTTCTAGTCTACAAATTACTCTTATTATTTTTATAATCTTGTTAGTCATCTATGGAACTTCTGAAGAATTTAGTTTTGCACTATAAACCAATGAATCTTACCGGAAAATTCCAGAACTCTGTTTTTATTGAAATTAGAGCTTCCAAACCTTGGCAACCCTAAACTACAAATTTTCGTCAAATTCGGTCGTCAGTTTGCCAAATTCGACGCCAAATCACCAAAATCGATGCTAAGCCTACTGCTTTGACTTCAAAGTTGGCAGCTTGGTGAGATTAACGATCAAATATGGCGGAAAATATTGATTCAGGATAGCCAGAAGTTGTAAACCCTTTCTCAATTTCACTGAGTTAATTGTTTTGGTAAAATGTATCGTTTCCTGCCACTAATTTTAGCTAAAGAGAACAAAAGTAAGTCATCTATACTCGAATAATTTTCATTGAACTCTAAAGTGTGCATTTGCTTATGAAAGATTCTGTAATACGCCGTGGAGTACTATTTCTTAAAAAAAAATACTATATTTGTCTCGGCGCTATATATAATCCTATTATCGTAACTTTTGTAGTTAAAGTAGCAGATTTTTTCTTTCAGGAATGTTCATAGAATGGAACCTGTCTGTTTATTTACTAATAAGTTACCTCACACAAAAGGTCAATGTTTTCATAACAAATTGGTGTATAAGTAAGTCATGTGATGTACATATCAGATTTTCTTTTGTTTATTTGTTTTAATTTTAAAGATAGTGAGCAAATATTATGCTAAAGCTTGTTCCAGGCTATTTGCGGATCTGATCTCATAACTTCATAGCTACCAACATCTGAATTAATATTCCGTAGTATTGTTAGTCACGCCTTTTTTTCTCACACCAGTATTTTTGCAGAGAATTTGTCTTCTTATTTAATCGCAATTACATTTGGAGATTATGACTCGCAAAAAATACTAATGTAAGAAAAGCGTGACTAAAAATATTACGGAATATTAATTTGGATATTGGCAGGTATGTAACTTCAATATTTTCAGCCCTGATAGAATTCCCAGGATGTTTTTATGTGTTTGTGCATGCGTATGTAGCCTACAAAAAGACCTTGTTTATAAATATATGAAAGATATTTTGTTTTCATTTCAGCTTTAAAATTACTTTAGCTTTAAAAGATCCTGAAATTTTATTTAGAAAAACTTTTCATGGGGAATTCTCTCTAAAATGAAAATAAAATGAAGTGTACACAAATTATTAAAAGTGCAAGTCAATTGTATATATTGTAAATTTTTAGTAAAGAAACACTAATAAGTTCAGGAATGATTGCCATCTTAATTTCATAACTATTATAATATAGAAGTTTATATACTAAGGTTATACATGTTTTATGTATAAGCTTTATTTACCCTTATTATTGTATTAAAACCTTTATTAACGCCTTACATGATGTAAACTGCATTTTTAGTCTTTTAATAGGGTTTACATAATTTTGCATTAAAAACTATGTTTGAAAGCAGAACCTGATTAAGGCTGGGGCACACTGTCCCGAATACCTTTAAACAATAATATTTGAATTATAATTTATAGAAATTAATTATAAAAATAAGAACATAATTATAGTTTAACAACAGTCTTTGTTTAGGTAAATTAGGCTCTACAGGGAAGAGTGCGTTTCGCATTTTCTGCCACCAATATTTTTTGCAAAAATTCTTGCTATACACTTACAATTACTTTTGGGATTTTATAGGTTACAAATTTTTGTAGAAAATACTGGTGGAAAAAAAAAAAGCGGAACTCTGTCATCCCTGATTTTAAACGTAGATGCCAACATTTTAATTTATTCCGGAGTATTTTAAGCCCCGCCTTTATTTTATACCACTTATATTTTAAAAGTAAAATTTTCTTATTTTGCCGAAGTTATATAGTGAAGAAAATTTGCTATACATAAAGTGGTGTGAAATAGAGGAGGGGCTAAAAATACTCCGGAATAAATTATAATGTTGGCATCTATGTTTTAAAGCGCCACCTTTTTCTTATAATTATTTCCCAATTAAAACAAAAAATTTCTGTTTTAAATAAGTTAAAAATTATATCCCGGGTTTTATCAGCTTCTGCTTAAGATATTAGTAAATAGGTTTTTGTAAAATAGCATTAGAAAAAAAAAAAAATCATACCTGGTAACATTTACATTTTTTTGGGGGGGAGTATTCTTAATACCCGCGTTTTTTTTTTTTTTTTTTTTTTTTCTGACCACTTTATTTTATTGTTGCCAACTTTAACCCTGTTTGGCTACCGGAAAAATTTAATAGAATTATTTATTTATTTTGTTTATTTATCTATCTATTTATTTTTTAATTGGCAAAATATGTTACACAAATATACAGAAAATATCAATTAAAATTTTCCAAAAAAAAGGACTAATGTTGGAAATTATGTTTGCTTGTACAGAAATTTTCTTACTTGATGACACGTAAATTTCAAAACAAAAATTCTTCGCTAAATTAAGTTTATGATTTTTAATTATGTATTCATTCTTTGTACAGAAGTCTTTTAAGCTGTGTATCCTCTAAAATATTTCTTTTAAACCTATATTTTAATTACTCGCAGACAAAATATTATGATTGATCTCATTTGTTTATCTTTTAAACATGACAAGATTTTAATTTTGCGTAAAATGTTAAGTGTTAAATGTTAACTTTTAGCACTGAATTCTTCAAGTAATTTCTCCCCATTACTTTATAAAGCAGTAATGTAAAATTACCTTAAAATGCGATCAATATGATTTATTACTCATCAGCATCGATTTAATATGAAAACACTTTTTAATAAAATGATTGAATACGCTTCTAAAATTTGGAAATTTAATACCCTAAAGGCTTTTCGGTTAAACTAATATTGAATTAATGTTTATTGAGTGTAATACATGAGTTTTCTATTGATCGTTCAACAGATAACGTAGAAAGTTCATTTATTGAAAGGAAATATGTTCCTTGCGGCAACACAAATATGTGACAATGTATCTAAAGAGATTAAATTATTTTTTTAAATTAAGTTTTATACTTTTAAATATTGATTTTTTTTTTTTTTTAACATTTTTATTAAAAACAAACTAAAATGTTATGTTGAAGTTAACTTTGCGTATAAACAAGTCATACACAAAAATACTAACTCTACATATTTCCTAGCACTGTTCAGAAAATTTATTTTTGGCTTATTTAATCTCAAAATTTTTATTATTGTTTGTACTCGAATATTCGGAAGTTTAGCAAACATGTATGCAATAACTGTCTCGAATTTAGTGTATATATTACAAAGCTTTTTAACCCTTTATCTACCGACGGTATTTTAAAGTACCATTAGTTTAAAAAGCGTATAAAATCGAATTAACCCTTATCGCTCGTATGCAGAGCCTGATTTAAGCCGGGGCACTCTGTCACCGGAATATTTTTACAATTATTTTTTACTGCATATCATAAGAATTCCACGTTTTGACTAGGAAATTATTTTTATAAAAAATGAACGGTGTAAAACAGTCTAATTTACTCATGATTATTAGACACCAGAATTCTTTTAAAATAATTTTTAATGAGAATTTTTCGTTTATTATACGAGGAAAGTATTGCTTAAAAAATAATGGTGTAAGTATAAATAATATGTGCCCCGGTCTAAATCAGTCCCTGCTCGTATGTCCCTTCTAAAGGGGGCATTAAAAAATCGAGCCACGCCTTAAGGTGTTCCTCTGCAAATGAAATGTTATTTTTCAAAAACGTGTAACTATAGGCTACCTTTCGGCTACCGGAAAATTTTGACGAAACGATTTATTTTATTTAATGATGAAGTAAAATAAAACAAATTATTACAATTTTTCGGTAGCCAAAAGGTAGTAAGATGGAAACTATACGTGTGACGTTTTAAAGGAACGCCAAAAGGCGTGTCTTACTGTTCAAAATAGGAAAATATGCCGAGCGCAACGGGTTAAAAGAAGAAATGTCAAAGGTACTTATGTCTTTAAGAAATATTCTTAACCCTTATCGCTCGTATGTACCTTCTGAGGAGACATTAAAAAATCGAGCCACGCCTTAAGGTGTTCCTCTGCAAATGAAATGCTATTTTTCTAAAACGTGCAACTATAGGCTACCTTTCGACTACCGGAAAATTTTAACAAAAAGATTTATTTTATTTAATGATGAAGTAAAATAAAACAAATTATTACAATTTTTCGGTAGCCAAAAGGTAGTAAGTTGGAAACTATACGTGTGACGTTTTAAAGCAACGCCAAAAGGCGTGTCTTACTGTTCAAAATAGGAAAATATGCCGAGCGCAATATGCCGAGCGTTAAAAGAAGAAATGTCGCAGGTACTTTTAAGAATAGAACGTATATATCTCAGTCTAACTCACTACAAGGCACTGGACGCTACCTGTTGCTGTTTTTGTTCCAGAAAGGATTTTATAAAGTGCTATTGCTGTTTTTGCTTGCCATTTTTCACGATCTTCACGTGTCTTATAATTAATTCTTATATTATCTCAAGTATCTCCCATCAGTCTTAGAAAAAAATATAAGAAACACAAAAAGTAAATGCACTTTTGCACTTTTTTAAGGTTCAAATATATTTTTCGACTTCTATGCACCAGTGGTACACTAAAGAACCACCTCAAAAATTCTTCATTAATTACTATGAAGAAGTGATATGCATAATTTGTATTGCTGATGTCTTTTAGAAATATTCTTTAAAAACTAAAACAAAATGTTTTAAGTTCATCTTTTGTCTGTTTCATAATACTGTCGATAAAAAATTAACTGGGAATAGTACGGTTGATAAAATTTGTACATTTGCGTTACTTTCTGATTATGATTTTGCTCTCATAAAACATGATTAAAATAAATAATCCCGAAACCGTATGAATTTCCAGAATCTACAAATAAATTAATAAGTAAATAAATAGCAAGCAATAAACAACAAAAAAGAAAAAAAGTACTTCAGAAGAAAATTACAAAATATGATAGCATTTAAGTTTTGAAAAAAGGAAAGACATTAAAAGTATTATATGATGGAGAAATTGTTTTTCGTAAATATGACTTTCATCTATAAAAAATATTTTAATACTTTACATAACTAATTCACATAGTTATTTGTACTTTAATAGTTTCCATAGCAGTATATTAAATCATGCCACGTTCATTAATGTATATATTTATTTAATCACTTATATGGATTCATTTTATTATGTTTTAAATGAAAACATGCTAACATTTTAATTTATTCCGGAGCTCTGTTAGTAACCGCCTATTTTTCACCCAATTTTATTGTAAATGAAACTTTCTCCAGTCTGTAATTACTATTAAATAAGAAAAAAATACGCTTCAAGAAAAGTGGTGTGAAAAAAAGACGGATTCTAATATGATCCAGAATAAAATAAAATGCTAGCATATCTCTAAATGTTAACTTACACTTTTGAATTTTCCAGAGCTTGCAGAATATTTTGCCATTTTTACAGTTCTTAGTTTAAAATGTCTTTATTCAATTAAAATTCATCCTTTATTTTTATACTAGCATGAAAGGAGCTTTCAAAGAAGCTAAAATGCGATATATTGGCCGTTCTTGGTAAAAGGTTTGTGTCAGCTTGCAGTACATATAATATTTCAATCATTCTATGGAAACCCGCAACTGTCACCTTTTTAGCTTTTTTAACACAATTTTTAAGAACAGTTATCTTTGACTTGTTTAATTGTAGAATTCCAATCTTTAAATGAAGCAAAAATGTGTATTCAGAAAGAGTGATGTCGAAAATCGGGAGAATTTCCAGATACAATTAATTTTTAAATTTCACTTTAACCCTTTGCCGTTCGGGGTAATTCGCATCACTTAAATTACACTGCCTCCGGAATTCACGAACCAAAATAAAATAAAAGAAATTTTAAATTTTAAGGTTTAAATAAAGGCCTTTTATACTATGGTATAAACATAAATTTTTTGCAAAAAAATTTTCGGGATGAGTTTTTGCACGTGAGAATTAAAATTGGGTGTTCCATCAGCAGGAACACTGAAGCAGAAAGGGTTAAATAAAGTGAATCTTACGTTTTAAATGAGATTAAAATTTTAAGAAGGTTTAAGGACCAATTATACCTCAAGGTCTGATACAGTTATTTTCTGAAATAATGGAATAATCGCATAGCGGTTTATTTAAATATATTGCATTAATTAAAGTATATATTAACTTAGTTACTTAAATGTATTCAACTTATTATGTTTTTAAATGTTAACTTAGCCTTTTGACTTTCATAGAACTTCCAGAATGTTTTGCTGTTTTTAAATTTCCTGGTTTAAAATGTCTGTAAGTTAGTTCAGTTAATTCATTTACTACAAAGTATTAAAACGTTTTTGATACATTGAATATCCCATACTGATGATGTATCTCACTTACTGATGACGAATAAAAAAGTAGGATAATATTAATAGGATGGTTTAACATATTATCTTTTTTTTTATTATCTTGTTCTATTATTCTACCTTTCTGAATATCTTAAAATGTTTACAAATTGTTTTGCATTTATCTTTAAACAATTTTCCTTATCTTTTTTAAAGTAAAGCTCATTATATATATATATATATATATATATATATATGTATGTATTATGAATACCTTTCAAACATTGTACCCGATGAAATGATGCATTACATGAAGAACATTGAAGAATATGGAAAACGATTTTTGAAAAATTATAAAGAATCCTTTTAATGAAGGCATACAAAATACAATACTTTTTCAATGGCTTTGATTGAACGTTGCGTGCAAATAGGTGGTATTTCTGTCATACTGTACCCAAACAATTACAGTTTTCAAAGCCCAATAATACCTAAAAAGACGCGTAAATAATTGCAAATTGAAGATTCAGAAAGGAAGAATGACATCAAACATACATTTTAAAGCTACATTCTGTTAATTTAAGCTAAAAAAATTTAAATAATAAAAAAAATTCACAATAAAAAAAAAATAATAATGAAGCTATAATTATTACTTTCATAATAAACTACAGCCATTAAATATTGCATCAAACTGTCAGTGAAGCCTCGAGGCTATATACAGTTAAATAAAATAAGATAGAATAGAAAGAGAGTATAATACATATCTACAAAAGTCCCAAGATAATTAATCATAAGCAAACCTGAATATAGCTATAAAAAGTAAAAAGCTAATTCGCAATATAACAAAACAAAACTAAAATTAAATTAAACCATAAGGCAATTTATTTATAACATTAAGATGCTAAAAGTAATATGTTGTAAATACAATGTAAGAAAAGGAAATTAAAACCAAAAAGAAGATACTTAAAAAAAAAAATAATAATAATAATAATACAATGTTGTTGCGCAAATAGCAGCATGACAAATCATGCATTAGTAAGCTTAAGTAATAAATCAAGGAATTTCCAAATAAAGGCATGTAAAGTGTAATAGAGTACGCAGAACTTTGCAAGTAAAAAGATTAATAAGATAATAAGAACATTCCAAAAGATTTGTGCAATAGCAGCGTAATAATTAAGAATAAAAATAATCTGAATACCTTTTCAATCATTGTACAGGACGAAATGATGTATCACATGAAGAACAGGAAAGAATATGAAAAAAGATTTTTGAAAAATTATTAAGAATCCTTTTTAGGAAATCATACAACATACTTTTTCAAGGGCTTTGATTGCATGTTGCATGCAATTAGATGTAGTTTCTGTCATACATATGTATTTGCTATACAATTTACAGTATTCAAAGCCCAGTAACACCTAAATGGACGTGTAAATAGTTGCAAATTCAAGACTGAAAAAGGAAAAATAAAATTCAACATATATTTTAAAACATCATTCTCTTAATTTCAGCTAAAAAAAATAAAACCAATAAAAACACTTATATATCACAGCTACCAACCTAATCCGGCAAATTGTTAGTACCGCCCCTTTTTCTACACCACTTAATTTTTAAAGTAATTTTCTTCAAATATATTTGCGATGAATTAAGAAGAAAAAAACTCTAAGAAATGACTGGTGTAGAAAAAGGGGCGGTGCTAGCAATTTGCCGGATTAGGTTGGTAGCTCTGATATATATACATATTATTATATATATTCTATAAATTTAAGATCAATATTCATTAAAATAATTATTATATAATAGATTATATATAATAAATTATACTTATTGTATGTATTCTAATAAATTTAAAAGATATGAAAAAAAATTTCTTTGCTTAAAAATATTGCATTTCTGTATTTATTGTATATAAGCATATGCAGAATTATGAAATTTTAGTGCTTCGGAGAAAAGCTGGTTCCGACGCAGTCACTTTTTTGTACCACTTCTTTTAAACAGAAATATATAGTAACCGTTTAAGGTATTTTTGTTCAATCAAATAACACTATATAAGTAGCAGCCCTGAAAGAGCCTGATAAAGCCAGCTGTACACTACCTCACCATTTATCATAACAATAATTTTTGGCATAATTTGGAGATAATTTCTGCACTTTATTATGAAATGAATATTAACAGAAAATAGTTATTTTTAACAATCGAAATTGAACACAGCCAAATAGACACAGCGATTTAATAAATAATTATGTCCTCATTTTAACCAGAGTTTCTGTTAATTATAAGTAAAACATTATTGTTAGAATACAGTGATGAAAGTATGACCGGTCTTAATTTGAATTTGCTTCTGAGTAATACTTTTTACGAAAAGTAATTTTTTGTAATAATATTTTACGGTTAAACAATCGGGTTCTTAAGGGCCTTTTTTTTCTCCCATTAACTTTCAATAGAAATTTTTGATATAAAATAAAGCTATAAATTTATTTAAAAAGAAATTTATTTTTATAATGTATTGGTAGAAGAGTCCTTGAAAAAAGGAGGGATCGTTCTAACCTTTTGAATTAGGTAAAATTACTATTTTGAAATCGTGAGGTTAAAGAAATGGAAAATCTGATGTTTTATTTTAAAATGTATTAAAACATCTCATTATACAATACTTTTATTTGGATTTAGATTTCCCGGAGATATTTTTTCCTCTGAAATTATTGCAATGTTATTGCACTGTAAAATTCATGTTTGTAATTTGTTAAACATGTAAAAGTGCTAAAGCATCACTTCAAGCATTTCGAAGTTTGAAAATTAAAAGTTCATGTTTTCCTTGTTCAATTTCAAAATATTAAATAATCTTGAATTATTATTATTATTATTATTATTATTATTATTATTATTATTTAATGTAAGCATGTACAGTCTTGGAAAAAAATCGCAGCACTCGCTGTGATTTCATTATTAATTGAGGCAGAAAAATTTAATTGACACCATTCAACAGGAAATTAAATACACTTTTTGAAAATGCTGTCGAATTTTGAATTAGGGGTTATCTACATATTGAAATGAGCGCCAACTTTGCAACACTCAGCAACACTCAATTTTGACTTCATATTCGCATTTCTGAGAGACTGCCAGTGAGGAAAAGTATACTGTTTGTATACTTTATCTTTAGTATTTATAGAGTTATAATCAAAAATGCGTTAGGGGTTTATCTGTAAATGTAGAAAATAAAATTAAGATCCTATAAGAACTAGACAAAATTTTAATGTTTTACACCTTTCAAGAAAAAAATAATTATAAAAAAAAAAAAAATTACCCTTTTCCAGTTCTTTAATTTTCCTGTATTCACTTTCTTAGATTTGTATATACTTCAGTACTTTTTAACACGCTTTTATTAGCTTCCCCTGTATGTATGTATGTATGTATTTTTGTAACTTCTCTGGGAGCAAACAAAAAATTTATATTGTAAAAAAAAGTACTTTCCCTACGTGAACGATGTGGCGTTGAGGTAAGGCGCCGCGCTACGAACCTAAAGGTCCAGCGTTCGATCCCCGTCAGGGGAGATTTTTTAAAAATGGTTTTTGTTTAATTCTAAGTTATTTTAATTAAAGATTTAAATGTATGTAAATATTACGGTGTGTCACTCACACGATTTTCTCTTACCCTGAATTTTAATACTAAGATAGATATTTTGTGCTTTTTAGTTCACATTTCTATAAAAGCGTGTTCTTTATTTTTTTTAAACTATAGTATTATTTAGATAATTTTCGTTAGTACCGCCCATTTTTCTACACCTTTTAAGTTTTAGAGTATTCATTTTATTAATTCATCGTAAATATATTTGAAGAAAATTACTCTAAAAATTAATTGGTGTAGAAAAATGGGCGGTACTAACAATTTGCCGGATTAGGTTGGCAGCTCTGCTTAATTAACCCTTTCGCGACTGCTGACGTAGATTCACGACATTTGAAAATCTGTAACTCTCTCAGTGGGCGTTTCTTTTGTAATTTGTGTGTTATTTATTTCTTAAGTGTGTACCCAGGGACTGATTTAGACCGGGGCACACATTATTTACACTTAAACCATTATTTTTTAAGCAATACTTTCCTCTTATAATAAACAAAAAATTCTCATTAAAAATTATTTTAAAAGAATTCTGGTGTCTAATAACCATGAGTAAATTCGATTGTTTTACACCGTTCATTTTTTATAAAAATAATTTCCAAGTCAAAACGTGGAATTTTTATGATATGCAGTAAAAAATAATTGTAAAAATATTCCGGTGAGAGAGTGCCCCGGCCTAAATCAGGCTCTGTGTGTACCCAGTGTTCATATTTTTGCAATAAAATATACTATGGATAGAAATATATTGATTAGAAAGAATATAATTGTAATGTATATCCATTTGTAATATAATTGTGAATACAGAAAATTTGTTCTGAAATATTTTATTTTGAGAGAATAACTCCCGTAGGCGGATCTTACTGTAAAAACAAAACAAAATCCTGCGGTCGCAAAAAGTGTTAAAATATATTTATAAAAGTAAAAGTATATTTAAAAAATATATATACAGTTAAAATATAATTATTAAATTTTAAAGACTAAAGTATGCTTAACACAACAATCCTCCCCCCTACAAAATAAATAAATAACTAAATAAAAATAAAGCAATATATGAAGCAAATGATTAAGCCTTTAACTATGACGGTAGTTAAGAAACGCTTTTACAAGTCTGTCTTGCATTCCAATTCCATTCTTTTTTTTTTTTTTTTTTTTTAATTGACAATTTCACATTAAACCTATTTTTCTATTTAAAACAGTTAACCCCGCTTATTTAGTTAATTTTTTTTCTTCTAGTGTTCGTTTAAAAGATTCAAAATTTATCACCAGTAATCGATGAAGTAAATACCATTTGTGCGTATTTTTGTCAACATAAAATAAGGGGTTTAACATGAATACTCAACGTCACATTTACTTTTCTTTTCTGTATTGTTCTGTTTTGAAAAACGATGAAGGCGGGGCTTGTCTTCTTTAGAAAACAGGAATTCTTGATGCTAACACTAATGGCTAAAAATCATCATCATTTTTTTTTTTTTTTTTTTTTTCATTTCTTTGCGTCTGACGTTGTTGTTATGTAATTTGACCCGTAAATGAAAAATAAACATATTTTGTTTAATTTTCTTTGTTACTTTTTAAGATTTAATTTGTTATCTCATGCAAAACTTCATAAGAGTCGACCCCCTAAACCACTCCAAAAGAAAGATTTATTTATATCTCGAAAACTAATAACTGGAATGAGCTGCAAATCTTCACACCCATATTTTTCAGCAGTAGGATTCATTTTATGTAAAAATTAATATAGGTCATAATCCATAATTTTTATGAATATAAATTTATTATTATTTTTCAGAATTAAAAATATTTTTCAGAATCAAATGTAATGGTGGATTATGTTTGGGTTTCTTCACTGTATCTCGTTAAAAAAAAAAAAAAAAAAAAAAAAAAAAAATGTATCGATCAAGTTATATTTTGAGAAGATATTAATAAAAGTTTGAAATATGAATTTAACATTAGCACCTTAAAATTTGAACGCTTATAACTCTGTGAAAAACTAAGTAAAATATACAACCAATATACTTTTTCACGTTGTCGCGATCCCAGGAATTCAAATATAAAATAAAAATGGGGTATTACCCTTGAAAAAAATCAAAGTTGGTGCGCGTTTTGATATGTAAACGACCTCCAATTTAAAATTTCAGTTCATTTTCTGAAACTACTCACAATTCCCCGTCGAATGACACCTATTATATTTTTCTACATCTGTTAGCAACGAAGTTACGTCGAGTGCTTCGTTTTTTTTTTTTTTTTTTTCTTTCTTCCCGACTGTACATTAAGTATTATTTATAAAACTGTAACTTATTCATATATTCATTTATATTAAGCAAATTGAAAATTTTCTTACCGCGTAACAATCAACCGTTCCAGTTTTTGGAACGGTTGGTTGGTATATTGGGTAGGTGCTCCAGTGATTGGCATGCTCAGTAATTCACATCTATCCCGAAATAATTAATAAATAAGAAAAATAATAAAATCATATATTTTACATATAAGAATTTTAACATATTATGTCAATCACTGGAGCACAGGGTGCTAATAACTGGTAAAATGAATAACTAGTAGTGTCAAACACTGGAACATAGGGTGCCAACTACTAATACAGAGCTGCCAACTTAATCCGGCAAATTGTTAGTACCGCCCATTTTTCGACACCAATTAATTTTTAGAGTAATTCTCTTCTAATATATTTACAATGAATTAATAAAATGAATACTCTAAAAATTAAGTGCTGTAGAAAAATGGGCGGTACTAACAATTTGCCGGATTAGGTTGGCAGTTCTGCTAATAAAAGGAAAAACTGGAAGTGTCAATTACTGGAACATTGGGTGGGTGTCAAATAAGAATTCATAAAAAAAAAAAAAAAATGTGATTAAATGTATATATTTTATCATATATGTGGTTCTGAATGTCTTTCATGCCATATGTATTAACTTAAGATTTCAAAAAATATTTTTTGATGACTAGAACATTAAAAACATCAGAGATTGCTCTAAAAGTGTCGAACACTGGTGCACTTACCCTACATATTTTCTTAAATAGATATTTTCACCCGGTATAATCATTTAAAAGTGCTACGAAAGCTTATAAAAATTAAATATATATATATATATATATATATATATATATATATATATCTGTATACAAAAATCAGAACGGTTAACTGCTATGATACTCTTAAAGAACAAGTGAAGATAATACAGATCTGCCAAAATTTCTAATTGTTTTCGTAGCATTTTTAGTACCCTCGTTTTTTTTATACCACTTTCCGAATATATATATATATATATATATATATATATATTGAAAACCTTTTCAAACATTATATATATATATATATATAAATCTTCTCTTTTAAACGTAATTACATATTGAAGGAAGTTACTCTACAAAAAAGTGGAAGTAATTTAAATGTTACTCAACAATAATTCAAATGTCATGTTTATAAACCCACAAAAATTATATTATAGGTATATTGAATTCTGGATGCTATTAAGCCTTACTTCGTTTAAAACACGCACGCATCAGACTGTTTCATTTGCAAAGAATCAAAATAGATAAATAAATAATAGAATCTTGTATACATTTAAAAAATTATAATATCTAGATATACATACTTGATCTGTATGCTAAACGATGGTAATCGATGACAAAATGCTTTTATTTATTTTTTTCTCTCTTTCTTTTTATGTTGTAAGTGAATGAGTATGTTGTAAAAAGTTCAGCCACAATGCAACAAATATTGGAAAATAAATGTACTTTTTTGTGTACATATTTGGAAAAAAAAATGATAAATAAAATTATCATCTGTGTTTAAAATGAAAGTAGGACCAAACGGCAGTAATGCATCGGATATACACTGCTAACAAATATAGATACGAAATTTCTACTTTTGAAAGCCGGTAGTGACTATCATTTTGTTATAAAGAAATCTTCTACCTCGCTTTGCAAGAGGGGTGATACAAGCACGTGTCCATAAAATGGCGCGTGGCCGCTAAGTGCGGCACGTGCCACTGATGCGAGTATGAGAGTGGTACATCGCTTACGGAAGACTGGTTCACATGCGTTTGCAAGGGAAGGTGTTTAAACACACTTGTTCACAAAATGGCGGATGTTTTTTTTTTTTCTATCTACTTTGGGAGGTGGTTTCCTAGTCGGTTTTGTGAAAGGAAACTGATGGCATAAAACAGTGTTTAAGCATCCGTTCACGGATGCTGTTAATGTCATGCTCAATTAGGTAGCGGGGTGCCTTTATAAGTGGAAGCGCACGAACATGTTACTTAATGCGATTATTGATTTTGAATTACAGCCTGTTTTCAAAAATCTGAATATGTGAGATTTTGACTGTTTATTCAATAAAAAAATAGCTGCAATTTTTGGTAGTTGGGATATATGTATATCAAACAACGAACATTTAGTTATATGAATTATTAAATGAATGCTTCTTAAAATAATATTAAAAGCAAAAGCAAGCTAAATATGAATAATATAGCAGAAATAAGATAAATGAATAAAATTGAGTGTTCACTAGGTAAACTAACAAATACGCTAAAGCAACTAACAATTTCATCCATTTAATTACACAGGTTTACAAAAATAATGTTGGAAAAATTTGATCTGGTAATTTTAGCTGAAACGTAGGCTTTTAGATGTGCTGAAATCGAAAATTAAGCTAGTTTTTCTCTATCACGTACAGACTTTTGCCAATACACGTTGAACACCGACACATTTTCTTCATTTTCGGAAGTTTATAGTATGTTTCTATGATAAATTATAATGAACCATGGGAACAGAGTATAAAAGTTGCCATATAATTATATTGGTGGATAAGTCACGGAAAAAATTGTGTCGGTATACACTCTGTATTGAGAAAAATTTATACGCAATAGCAGGGCCTGATTAAGGGGGAAGCTCGCTCTTCACACATTATTTATACTTACGCCGTTATTTTTTAACAAATACTTTCCTCCTATAATAAACAGAAAATTTTCATTAAAAATTACTTTAAAAAAATTCTGGTGTCTAATAACGCTGAGTAAATTGGATTGTTTTACACCGTTCATTTTTTATAAAAAATATTTCCTTGTCAAAGCGTGGAATTTCTATGACATGAAGTAAAAAATAATTGTAAAAATATTCCGGTATGAGCGAGCTTCCCCCTTAATCAGGCCCTGCGCAATAGAATAAAAATGGCTTTTGTTTCGGTTTCAGCACACCAGAAAAAAAAAAATAAATAAAATAAAATACATGGATCAACCAACATTATTAAATCAAAATTTTAGATAAAGAACTATGAATAAAGCACCAACTTATTCATACGTATTCCGGTTCTACTTTTTCCATTTTGACTCTTATCATATTTTAAAAGAAAATTTAACCTCAAATGATCGTGGAAAGATATCATAGAAGACTACAATGAGAATATAGTGGTGGACAATTCAAGGAAAATTTTTAACCGTAGCATGCATGTTTATTACAGATTGTCCGCAGTCTTTATAATACAATCTTTTAATAAGTACTTTTTTTAAAAGATTTATCTGCTTTACAATTTATAAAAAGCGGTATGATAGTTATTTACAATTTGTAATATATTGACAGCTATAAATCTGTGTGGAAGTCTCCACATAATAAGAGATTTACAAACATTTCGAATTTATTTTGTAGCATTGTTAGTAGGTACCTGCCTTTCTTCCGTTAAAAAAGTCAATAATTATAAGTAATTTTCTCTTATATGTAACTACAATTAAATAAGAAAATTACTCTTAAAAAAACTTATATGAAAATAAAGTGGGTGATAACAATGAATATAAATTAGAAATGTTGGCAGATCTATAATAAAGAATATATATATATATATATATATTTTTTTTTTTCACATGTAAAATTTGATTGTAAAAACTCGCTCGTGTATTATCTAATATTTCAGATAGTTAAAGTAAAGTACATACTGATTTTACAGGAAGACACAATGACGTCTAAAAAATGCTTTATTTATAAGAGTTTTTCTCTCTGTCACTCCATCCTTTTTTTTTTTTTTTTTTTTTTTTTTTTTTTTTTAAGGCTTTTTAGTATTTTTATGTGAGAGACACGAATGAGTGTTCTCTAGTTTAGAAAAAAAACGCCAAGTATCAGTTATTGTGATATACTTAAGATTAAAAAAATATTTAACATTTTAATGGTAGATCACTTTTTCGTATGACCAATATTTAAAAGAGGATTTTTGGATTGACATAGTGTATTTTCACCCACCTATATGTCCAACACTTTTTTTAATATCCTCATATTTTTATAGTTTCAATTAAATGACTAACTTCTAAAAAAAAAAAAAAGAAAAAAAAGTTTAAAACGCTGATTTTTGTCTTTAAAAAGCAACAGCAACGTAAAAGTCAAGAAAAAAACAAAAACTGAACAAGTCACTTTTACAACCATTATACATTCTACCAATATGCGCATATTGAATGTTGGAATGATATGCGTGATACACTCCATATTTCAATGAAAGTATTCAGTTCACGCTGCACACGAAGCTGGGATTCTCTAAATTTTCTTCTCTTGTCGGAAAAAAGACATATGACTTGAATTTAAATTTGCATGAGGCAAGGCGGAAAAGGGGAGAAAAAACGAAGGTTTTTAACTAATAAAGTAATTATGTAGTTATATAAACTATTCTATATGGTAAACTTTTCTATTAAAGTTTGCTCAAGAACCTTCCATCTTAAGTGAGACAAGCGGAGAAAAACAATATGAGAAGACCTTATATTATTTTAATTTTAAAATCAGCAATTTCAAAGTAAAGATATAAAGAATTTTATTAAACTCATTTCCCATGAAATATTGAAGAAAATGAAAATATTCTCAGGGTTTCTACTGTCCGCCTTTTCTCTCTGACACAACTATCATTACATTTATATAACAATGTATTCTTAATTAATCGTGGAAACGCTCTATATAGGATTACGGTGTAAATATTGTGGTAGAAAAGTCAAGAAAAAAAATATGAACCGTAGCAAACCTGATTCTGTTTCAGATTGATATAAGCATAACTGAAAATAGCTTCATTGTTATTATTATTATTATTATTATTATTATTATTATACTGTACCCATATGTTTAGGACAATCATATTTATTTTATTCAATCGTAGACCATTAGACCGGATTCTGTTTCAGATTGATATAAGCATAACTGCAAATTTGCTCATTATTATTATTATTATTATTAATATTATTTTATACCGCTAATTTTGGGACAGCAATATTTCTTTTAATTAATCGTAGAACATTATTGCAATAGATTACTGTTCAGAAAGAGTAATAAATTTTTTTTAGAAATCATTAGCTATGATATAAGTAAATAACAATACCTACCGAAACTCAATAAATTTTCATTAACTGAAAATTTCATGGTCATACATGAAAAATAAACATAGTACATAAGAACTTATGCATCGCCTAAATAAGTCTCCAAAATTGGCAAAGTTATGAATAAATAATTGCTTATTTCTAACCAATAAATTACACTGCTCGGCATGAAAATTGCCTCTGACACCATTTCAGCATATTCTTATGTAAAATGACCTCCTAAATCCGAATATGATGCCCATTTTGCCCTATATTCCACCGTTTTTTAGGAATGGCCCCCTATGTTTATCATTTTTCGGTGATTTTGTGGCTATAAATTTGATTTTTAGGAAGGAGGAAGATTATTTTAACCGTTAAATATCTTCTGAGGGGCTACAGAGTTGGAAAATTATAAAGCATGGACATTTGCGACAATAGAAAATTTTTGGGGGGATTTGTCACTGAAATTATGCATTACATATCTTATATTTCTCTAATCTGTTATTAATGTTATTTTTTAAACTTTATATATATTTTTTGTTTTTAGGTGTTCAATTAATTATTTTTCATTCTTCAAATCAAATTCATGGTCATAAAATTATCGAACAGGGAAAGGAATTCAGGGAGGGGTGCTGTTTCTAGAAAATGGTGGGTGACTGGGCAAATCGGGAGTCATATTCGGATTCAGGATGTCATTTTACATAAGAATCAGCAAGAATGGTATCAGTCCTCGATTTTTTTTTCCCGATCAGTGCTATTAGCTCATTTATATGCAATGAAACATTTCATGAGTAAATACATAACCCTGGAGTACGTAAGCATCATATCCCCATGATTATCATATACTCTTGGTGTTATGTACTCTCCCAACCTACATCCAAAGTTCATTCCAAAGTTGGTAATTCCGAAGCATTGTTCACTCACCTTTCTGAAATACCACCTGATAGTTGCCAAGTTTTCCGCTTTAGACTAAGTACCCAACGCTATTAATCGCGAAAAACAGTATTTTGCTGTTATTTTTCTAAGGTTAAATACGTAACGAGTTACTATTAAAATAAAGGGGTATTAATTCGTCCAGGTTTAAAAAATAAATAAATAAATAAAAGGAAAATAAAATAAATAAATAAAGGTTGGCAGTTATGCCATTTATTTTGAAGAATCATTTTTTTCCGGTATATAATTATAATTAATAAAGGAGAAAAGTACTCATAACTTCATACGTAAGGGAAAGGGGAAGGGGTTAACAGCCTACATATTGAGTTACTCTATTTTGCACTATTAAATTTCGCTTTTATCAATCGTCGAATTTCACCGATTAAATAAGGAAAAAATAATGCTACGTAAGGACCAAATGGTTTAAAATTTTCTTCTCTCGTGCAATTCATAAATTAAAATTCTGTTCTAAACAGAATTTAACTTTGAAGGGACGTTTATTCTTTCCGCCTGACATTACACTGCCTTTTACAATTCAAATTACTTTTAATATTGGGTAATAAGTTTTTATTATCAGATATTTTTTCAATAAAAATACTTCATGCACAAAATATCTTCTACTTTTTTTTCTATTAAATCATGAATAAAAACATATTTTTTTCTTGTAGTGACTATGACGACATACATCCTGTCACATCTGCCTCCACAATTTTATCTTTTCCAAAGATTTTATATTTTTAAAATTACACTGGTCTACAGTGGTTCGGCAACAACGGTCAAATTATTATTTTTAATATTAATTCCAATTTTCATTTAAATATCTGCAAGTAAAAAAGTCCACCACGTCACATTTTTCTGTTAGCGTATCAGAAAATGGCAATTTTCATGATTTTTTATCATTTTCACAGTATCACAGGTGGTAACCCTTCCTGCTGGCAACCCAGAGTCCTGGAAACTCAGAGTCCCGGCAACCATGTTTTTTTTTTTTTTTCTTTTGTTTGTTAAAGTATCAAAAAATGCCAATTTTCACAATTTTTTTTTTTTTTTTTTTTTTTTTTGTGTGATTTTTACAATACAGTCGACAGCAAAAATATTTGAGCACAAGCCAATAATTCTTAGGTCAAAAAAGTACATTTAATACTATTTTGTTAAACAAATCCTTATCGAATCATGTTCTTAGACTGACTAAGAACATGACTCGACAAGCAGTATTAAGTGTACTTTTTTTAGACAGGGATTATTGCTAATGCTCAGATACTTTTGCTGTCGACTGTATCACACATGGTAACCTTTCGTGCTACCTACCTTGCCTCCTGGCCATCCTCTCTGCTGGCAACCCTGTATTCGTACCTTATCTGTTTTTTCTGGTATTCTAGTTAACAGATATTTTTTGTTAAGTATGATTGTACTGTTTTATAGTTAAAGTTTCATGTTCAAAATGGCAAGTTTTTGATATAGATCTTGTAAAATTGTACCCAATAAGTTTTGCTGTATTTGTTAACTATTCAAAATAAAATCACAAGGTAGACATTTAACACAAGACGTAAAAAAGGCTATTTTTTGTATTTAGGTTTTAAAATAACAAATAATAATTCAATCATTTAGTGTATTTTTCAAGTTTTTATGTTCTACTTAGTCTACAATATGTACATTATCTCCATATTAACAGTATTACATGCTAAATTAATAATATTGATAGTAATAATGCATGTCTTCTAAAGACTTTTGTTCATTGCTTCCAGTACAGGTTAAGTAATCATAACAAAAAAAACTGTACGTGTTACAGATTTTTCACTATTATTTTTTAATTCTGCACTACAAAATTAGTTGAAAATAGTTAATTTCATTTCTATTCCCCCTCCTCCCCCCCCCCCCCAAAAAAAAAAAAAAAAAAAAAAAAAAAAAAAAAAAAAAAAATGTCGACTAGTGTTATCAATGCATTATTTTTTAAGGAAAAATAATTAAAAAAGAAAAAAAAATATGTTACACTTTTAAAAAATAATAATTAAAATTCTATCTTAAAAAGATTTTAAGAATTTAATTCTGGATAAAATAACTGCGTAAGCTTTTTTTTTTTTTTTTTTTTCGTAATCAGTCAGTTATCAATTGTTTACATTAGCTTGATGAAAAAAAAAGTTTTCGTTTTGTCTATATTATACAAAGGAAATAAGCTTTCTTCCTAAAAATTATATTGGAGCAAGTGTGTTATTAGTGGCTTAACAAGTCTTATTGACTCAAAATGGAAGACACATCCGTCTAACAAATTTTATTGTCGCAAAAAGAAAGACGTATCAACTGTTGATGTAACAGAAATAGAACTGTGGCTGAAGTACCCTACACTTATTTCTTACTCCAACGAGCCAAAATCTCGTTTTATTGTTCCTTTCGACGAATATAACATAAATTCGGCCTAGTCTGTTTACCTTGACAAGTACTGTATTGTACTACACAACTGTCATGCTTTTAGTGCTATTTTCAATATGTTGCTTTTACACATACGTTAAACGCAGATAATATATATATCGTTGCTAGTTTGTTTCTAGCATGTAAAGATTATATCACTTTCAACCATATCTGTTATTACAGTCAGCAGCAAAAGTATCCGAGCACTAGCAAAAATTTCTATACAAAAAAAGTACTCTTAATACTGTTTCGTTAAATAAATCCTTGTCGAATCATGCTCTTAGTCTAAGAGTACTTTTTTTTATATAGGAATTTTTGCTAATGCTCGAATACTTTTGCTGCCGAATGTACACTAAGTTGATGAACGAATGCAAATCGTCTACATACTACTATATGAAATAAAATATTATTTTATTGTATTCCTTATCAGTGATGTTTGTAAAGCAAATCACCTGCTATTACCCCAATCCCAGGGGGATTAATGACGTGAGAAGCTGCTTTGAGTTATCCTTTATCCCAGCTGAATGGATACATTCTGTACAAAATTTTTCGGTCAACAAACACATCTATGCACGTTAAAAATATGGCTGAAAAATATGAAATTGTCTCGTTACATTATGTTGAAATAGAAATTTAAATTTGCCTCCCACTGTTATCCTATTTGGCCCTACAGTTATATTGATACATAATTAATTTTTGTACGAATAACAGAAATCCTGATTCATTTAAATTCTTATTATTACTTTAATTTAACTCAAATTTCTCTTTAAAAGAAATCAATTATTATTTTAGATGTAAGAATTAATTTTAACTGTAACAAATTTATACAGACATTTATCATAAACGACAAGATTTTTATTTTAAAGTAAATTTATTTACTCCTTTTAATTTCGTGATCGTGTCTCCATCTCTAAATATCATTATTAACCAGCTGGCTCATATAAAAAATGTATGCTTTTTATATGAGTATAAAATATGGGATTCTCTAAAAACTATGTTTTTTCATTAATCAATCAACCAATGAAATTGTCATACATATATGTTTGTGTGTGTGTGTGTGTGTGTGTGCACGTGCATGCATATATCCAAAAAATTAATAAAATAAATAAAACATAATAAAATGGATAGATGAAGGTTGGGTGGACAGATGTTTGAATAAGGAGGTTAAGCGGTGTTGTAGATTGGTTGGTTATGAGAGTTGCTAAAATAAATAAAAAAGAAGGAAAAAACATAGAAGTTTTCTTGCCTCTACTGCAATTAAACTTCACTATATCCCTTTAATTGATTATTTATTTTATCCATTTATTTATGTTATCTACGGTTATATATAATAATTCTGTATACATAATTTCAAAATAATATTAAAGGTTATAAATTAAATTTATTTAATAATATTAATTAAACTCAATTTAATTTAATTTTTCTAGTTAATGTATGTACTTAATATAATCTCATCTAGAAAAAAAAATAATTTATCTAAATTACAAAATATTATCGTCTATCACTTTAAATTACAACAATAGCTTTTGTATAAAATCTGTCTTATATCACAATGTGATAAAAAATACAATATAATGATAGGTTTATTAATTCAGCAAAATTTCATAAAATATCATACTTAACTAGTGTTTTTTAAATCATTTAATTATTAAAAGTTCTAATTAAAATTACGTTTACTCATTATGAAGGTATGAGAATAATCTTGAATCAATACTTTTCTTATTCCACTAAAATTATAAGAATATCAAATCAAACCTTTTATAGGAAATATATAGAAATATAATTTTACTCGGAAGATGGCGGCAGTGTTCTATAATTCCTAAGTTCTGTTTTTTGCACCTATTTCTGATTATTATCTTTATATAAATATTACAGTTTATTTTATTTTATTCATATTTTTAATATGTCTTTAAATTTCATAAAGTATTGTAAATAAGTGTGTATATGCAATATAGCAAATTAAATTATTTGTGTTACTTTCCTTAGCTATTTTTAAATTTTTAATGTTTAACTCATCTTCGCAAACTGCTGAAAACAACTCACTTGTTAAAGGAAATTGAAGGCAAACATACATATAGCTCTTTTTTTTTTCACATATCTCTGTCTTTTGTAATTTTAATTTTTCTTTCAATTGTTTATTTTATCTTTCAAATTTAATTCTTTTTCCATGCAAGTATTATACTTAAAATAGCTGCTATAGAAGGAAATGTTGGATTCTTATGCTCACTGGACTATTTTCATAATTTATTTCTGCAGTTTGAACAATATTTACACTGTTTCAATTATTAATTTGTTAATATTTTTCATTTTTATTAAAGTCTGATATGGATAAACACTATTGGTTGTTGTCAATATGTGATTTCTGACACTATTTTCAAATCTGAGCATTTTTGGTAGTTATGAATGGACATCCTTATTTATTTTACGGGATTTTACGGATAATATTCCAGTGAGTATTATGGTTCTTTAATAACTTTGTTAAAATTCTTACAGTTTATTTTTATTTTTTTTTTTTATTTATTAATATATTTGGGTTCTTGAAGATTAAGATGGCATTCTATATGTAACATATATGTATATATATATTTTTTTCTTTAATTTAAATTGTATTTATTTAATTTTATTTTGCATTCTACTAGTTTGTTCTAGCATATATATATATATATATATATATATATATATGTATAGATATATATAGATATATATATATACATTCCTCAAAATATAAATTGGTGGGATATTATTAGTATTATTATCATTATTATTATTAAGAATAATCACAGGATCGGAATGTTGGCGCAGAACTCATACCAGTAGTTGTTTACAAAAATTTCTCTACGTATAAAAAAGAAGAAAATTTTGTTTCGGTAACAGTTATAGGAATTTTGCACCAATGTCCCATCCCTTTAATTATTCTCTGTTATTTGGATTTTCATTTTACAGATGACATCATTAATGAGCGTATATTATAATCATTAACTTCTAATTATTTTATTTATTGTATTTAGTTTTTTTTTAATATGAAATGCAAATAAAAAATAATGGTTTGAAATTGAAATAGAAATGAACATTACCTTTTTGAGTGCTATTGTTCTAATTGCAAGCTTGCTAATTTATAGATTTTGGTAATTTGCATAACGTTACTTCATTTTTTTTTTAACCATTTTTTAACACTTGTAGAAAAACACCAACAAGTATGAATTAGAAAAATATTTCAATCCCAAAAATCTTAAAAAAAAAAAAAAATCCCAGATGAGTTTGCAAAATCGTACAAATATTTCATTTTAAAATATTATAATTGCACCTCATCTAACAGCTAAGAAGTGAATTTAACGAAAGAGTACTTTGTATGAGAAAAAAAAAAGTAGAAGTCAGCTTGCAGAAGAAAGAAAGAAGCTCCAAATGAATTTTTAACGAAATCGCCTTTTAAATATTAAAACGCCAATGTCAATAATTAAGATATTATCTCCGCGATCTCACGGATGAAATTTTATCTCTTTATTATTCAAGTATAAAGAGGTTGCATGGAGGACTGCGCGCTTTGCATTTCTTGTATTATCGCGGGAATTTTTGTCGCTATTGGTTAAGATGAGTGAAAAAAAAAAAAAAAAAAAAAAAGAAGAATATAAATAAACTACATAAAAATATAGAATTTCAATTTAATGGTTTAAAGACACCGATACAAGAAATTGACAAAAGAAGAACAAAAGCGAAGATATCGTTCATTAAGAAATAAGCATGAGTTAAGGAAGAGAGAAAGGGAAAAAAAAAAAAAAAAAAAAAAAAAAAAAACGTATTTAAATAATTATCTTAAATAATATTATAGTGGTACACAGAAACAGTTTTTCCGAAGATTAAAATGAAATTGTAAAATTGTATATTAGGGATAAAATTGTAAAATTGTAAATTAATAGACTGTACAAAATACAGTTATTATTCTTTTGCTCAGATAAAATAAAGGAGAATAATTAATAAATATTTTATAAAATTAAATATTAAAAAAATAAATCCAGTCGTGAGAACTTCGTTCAATCAACTTTATTTTCTATTTAATACGAAGAAAGATATTTTTAATTGTATTAAAAGAGTGGTTCTAATTTTTCACTATAATGTAATAAATTATGCAGACATTTTTGCAAAAAAATCTACAAGAATTTTCTGCTCTTGGTTTTAAATATAGGACAAATTAGAATTTTATTTTGGTATTTAACGAAAAATATTCACTTATATTGTTAATAGTAAACCTATAGTTTGCCGTTTTTTCTTATCGTTATGCTAATTAAATATATTAAAAATTAATCACTCTTAAAATAAAGCTTAAAAAAAAAAAACGTTAGTTGAAATAAAATTAAACACTTATTAAAAATCCTAATTTCCTTTTAATATATTTTCTACTTACCAGGAAAAATAAATATATCGTTCAATGAAATGCTATGTTAAGGAGTTTTCAAATTTAAATCATCCATCTTAATTTTTCAAACGCGAAACGTAAACAATAGCTAACCTTCCGGAAGTTCCGACTGAGCCGAGTTTCAAAAATTTGCATAAAACATCTCTAAGAACGATAGCCGAAGTCTACGCACGCGCCGCGTCGGCGCATGCCACGACGTACGTCCGGAAGATCACTTCGTTTCTCCCGCGAAACTATAAATAGCGAACGGCGATGGTAGTGGGTGTTCGCGGTTGCCTTTGCGGTTGCTTTTACCTTTGCTCTTGCCCCTGCCATTGTTCATTTTTCGCCGATGCCGGCTTCATAAGATGTCGCCGTAATATGTGGCGTTTATTTCTTATATTCAAATAAAATCTTTTCATTTTTAGTTAGTTATAACTCACGTTAATCCTTTTTTGTGAGTTCGAAATTTAAATGAAATTTATAGGTGTTCATATCGCGACAATAACAAGTGGAAACAAGAACGTCACGTCTTCTACATAAGTGTCACCAGCTTCTTTCTAATGGCACGTAGTAGTCTTTTCTGCAACCTATATGGGAAATAAAAAGATGTTAAATATTGTCTTCGTACTCACCTTGTTTGTCATCCAGCATCTGCTTTGGTATGTTTGTTATATATAAAAAGTATTTGTCTACTTCAATTATCTTATTGTTATTCATATAAACTTATTGTTATATTTATATAAACTTTTTTTGAATTTATTGTTTCAATTAAAATACAAATTAAATTAAAATTTGTTATGGTCATTTATTTAACAATTTCTACATATTTATCTTTCAGCATATTTACTTACTCTAGCTTCCATGTATCTAATTCATTTAATTAACTTTAAATGTTGTTACGCTGGTGTTTACGTCTAGAGTAGGCTCCTCTGCTAATTCACTTAGCCTTGGATCTACTTCACACCAGCTAACAAGAGAAATAAAAAGTGGTTATGGGCTTTCCTTTTTCAGCATGTAAATATGCTGGCCCTTTCATAAATTAATGTTTTTCTGTTTTGTTTGAAAAATTAAATTGAAAGTTAAATTTTTTGCATTTATAGTAAATTTTTGAAACAAGAAATTGTTTGAATTTAGATTAAAAGTTGTTTAATGTTAATAAATGAAAATCTTGAATGTTTTGTTTAATTTAAGTAATAATGACCATTTTTTTGCATATTGTTGAGGGAATATTGTAAAATTTTTTTTCAGTAAAGTAGAAAAAAAAAACTTTTTGAAATTTCATATATATATATATTTGAATAAATTTTCAAGTCATAAATGAATTTACCGAATGTTTAATTCGGGGGGGCAAAGGTTTTTATAAGAAAAATTGTGATATTTTTGATATATTATATTTTTAAATTGTTTGAACCATAATTATACAATTTTTTTTTACTCAAAAATGGCTGTCAACAATTTACATTCTATTCCCAAACTGAATGCGATTAATTTCGAGGAATGGAGGAGTGACATTAAATTTGTTCTTCTTGACCGGGGACTCTGGGACATAGTTGTTGGTACGGAAACAGCCCCAGTTTTGGCTGATGACAGAAGCAATGCTTCTGCTGTTAATAAATTTAAGTCTAGGGCTAATGCTGCTTTAGCTGTCTTATACTTAAATATAGAAACTGAGTATAGGAAAATTGTAGAAAACGAGGATGACCCCGTAAAGGCATGGAATTTAATTAACAAAAGTTTTGTTCCAGATACTCGTGCACAGCACATGAGTTTATTTTCTGAGCTGTGTGATTGCAAAATATTGCCTGGTGAGGGTGTAAATGTCTTTGCGTCCCGGGTCATGAGGATATTTAAACAAATAGAAAATTCTAAGGGGGGACTGACGGAAATTTTTGCATCTTATCAATTGTTACGTTATCTCCCATCATATTTCGACGGTATCGTTCAAAACATACTAAGATGGGAAGATGATAAATTTACATTCAATGAAATTGTAACTTGCTTGGTAGCCGAGGAAACTAGGCTAAATTTAAGAAATAAAGATAATGAGTTAAGTAAAGCTAAAATTTCTGCTCAGTTTTCTCATCTAAATGATACAGGTAAAAATAAGCTTCTAAAACAAAAATTAATTTGTACATTTTGTCATAAGAACGGCCATGCTAGACAAAATTGTTTTTCTCTCAATAGAAGTAGAAATGTTGACTTTAAACCCTCTTTTCAAAACCAAAACTTACCTTCTCAGAATTTCAATCCTAAGAAATCCTTCCAATCAAGAGGTAGACAGAGTCGAAAAAAATCTTCATATCAATCTAGATCAAATTCTAAGACCCGTAATAGTAGTAGGGATTCAAATTCATCTTACTACATTACTGAGGCCAGTTTAGCTCAGCAAACAAATGAATCAGATTGGATATTCGATTCTGCCGCGTCTCATCATTTTAGTAAAGACCGTGAACTTTTCACATCATTTAAACCTCAACAAAATGAAGAAATGGCTGTAGCCATGGAAGGCATCACTTTGCCAATCGAAGGAAAAGGAGACATTAAATTGCGTTTTGGCCAAAGAAATTTTACTTTAAAGGGAGTGATGTATTCATCAAAGCTTAGGAGAAACCTTATATCAGGGCCACAACTTGACAAAGAAGGTCTACAGTTTATTGGGGGAAGAGGCGAAGTCAAAATTACATCTAATGATAATATAATGTTCAGAGCAAAATTAAAAAGTTGTGTTTATCGTGTCCAAGCAAAAATCCCAAAATCTATAAAACAACATGTAACTTTCGAAGCCTCCACAACCTCTTCAAAAGAACAGGAAGTTCTAAACCTGTGGCATAAGAGATGCGCTCATGTAAATCCTCAAACTTTGACGCATACAAGTAATAAGAGGGGTGCAAAGGGATTACCATTCTTAAAGGGACATACAGAATTTTTTTGTGAAGATTGCAGGTTGAATAAATTTAAACGCACTTCATTTAAATACAGAAACTTTGTTCGATCCAAGAGACCCTTAGAACTGTTATATACAGATGTTTGGGGACCATGTCAAGTAAGAGGCAAACATGGAGAACGATATTTTCTATCAATCATGGACGATTATTCCCGTAAAGTATTCATTTATCCTATAGTCCAAAAATCTGAAGTAGCTGAAACCTTAATTAATCACATCAAAAGGGCAGAAAGATTTATAGGTAAACCTTTAATAGCTATCCGCTCAGATAATGGAACAGAGTTTGTCAACAAAGAATTTTCAACATTTTGTCAGGAAAAAGGCATCAAACATGAACTAACAAACACGTTCACTCCAGAACAAAATGGTGCTATTGAACGTTATAACCAAACTGTTATTAATGGAGCCCGTACATCATTATATGAAAGTGGTTTAGACTTTTGTTTTTGGCCAGAAGCCGTTTCACATTTCAATTATGCCTGGAACAGACTATGCCATAAAGATTTTGAAAAATCACCATTCGAATTGTACGGTGGAAGAAAACCATCAATCAGACATCTTAAACCATTTGGATGTGTAGCTTATGTAGGACTGGCAAAACAAAGAAGACAGAAACTGGATCCAAAAGCTGTGAAAGGTTATCTAGTTGGATATGCACACCATACAAGAGGATACCGTATTTGGATCCCAGAGCAAAATAAAATAGTAGAATCTTTAAATGTGACATTTAAAGAAGATCGTTTGTTCAAAACAGAAGCAAGTGGAGCAGTGCTGGGCACCATCAACCAGCATTACACAATTCAAGATGTATTTCCAAAGGATAGTGACGATGATTCTGATGAAGAGGCTGTTGACGAAACTCCTGAAATAGAGTCCAGCGTACCGTCTGAATTATCTGACACTGAGGAATCCTCAGATGATGAAAAACCTGCTCAATCATCTCAACTAAAAAACATAAAGTTTGAAAGAAAACAAGTTTTAAGAAGTGATAAATCCAGAACAGACGTATACTACTATCCCGAAAATGCAAGAACAAGACTAAGATCCCATAGAGACATTAGAAAATATTGCCAAGAAAACAAAATCAAGTATGACCCCACTAAATTTTCATTCACTCCAATAGAAGAATCTGACTCGGACACAAGTGCCAATTTTTGTCATAATTCCTCTTGACTAGAATTAATTATACCAAGAACTTTCAAGCAAGCCCAAAAATCAGACCAGTTTCAAGAATGGCTAGAAGCAATGAAAACCGAAATAAAAACCATCCAAGAACGAAAGGTTTGGCATCTTGTAGAACCTCCGCAAAATAAGCAAATAATTGGATGTCGCTGGGTATATGCAATAAAACGAGATGAAGAAGGTCGAATTGCTAAATTCAAGGCAAGGCTTGTAGCTCAAGGTTACGCTCAAGTAAAAGGCGAGAGTTATGAAGAAACTTTTAGTCCTGTTATAAACTTCGATCTAATTCGTTTTTTCTTTTCACTTTTGGTAGTGCAACACAAGTGGAATCACGTACAATGTGATGTCACTGGCGCATACCTATATGCTCCGCTAGACGATGAAATATACATGCAGCAACCACCTGGTTTTATTAAACAAGGAGAAGAGAAGTTAGTTTGCAAGCTCGACAAAGCTCTCTATGGCCTTCACCAAAGTGGACGAGCATGGTTTTACGAAATTGACAGAGTTTTATCAAATATCGGTTTTATTAAATTTACTTCTTGCAACTGTGTTTATACATTCAAATTTCAAGTTATCCTATTATTATATGTTGATGACATGGTTTTATTTGGTAAAAGTAAAATGTTTTTAGAGGAAGCCATTAATGTTTTAAAACAAAAGTTCAAATTAAAAATTTTGGGAAGGACAAAGAAACTACTTGGAGTAGAATTTGTTGAAATTGACTCAAAGCTATTCATTCATCAAGAAAGCTATATTCAAGAAATATGCAGTCGTTTTAATAGTTTTAACCCTCCAATTTCATCCTTACCAATCAGCAAAGGCTGTATTTACTCAAAATCAAGCTGTCCTCAAACCGAAGAAGAAACCAAAGAAATGACAAAGTATCCATATCGCAATATTCTAGGGTGTTTATCATATTTATCTAACAGAACAAGACCTGATATAGCATATGCCGTCAATATCTATAGCCAATTCCAATCGAATCCAGGAATTCATCACTGGAATGGGTTGATCAAACTACTGGGATATGTAAAGAAAACAAGCCAATTAAAATTAAAACTTTCATGTGCTGATTCACAGATCATAGCCTACACAGACGCCGACTTTGCTTCAAATCGTGATGATCGGACATCCATAGGTGGACAAATAGTATTTCTAGATAGTAGCCCCATCAGTTGGAGGACCTTTAAAGAGAAGGCTGTTAGTTTATCCACTATGGAATCTGAGTTCATTGCCGCTACAGAAGCAGCAAAAGAAATTGTCTGGCTAGATCGAATTCTAGAAGAATGCCAAAACATGAAGATTATAAAAAATAAGAAAATTTCAAAATTACTAATTGACAATATGGCTGCTATAGACTTTATTAAATCTCCTATAGAGAACAATAGAAGCAAACATATAGAGGTCAAACTATATTTTATTAGAGATCTTGTTATCAAAAATATTTTTGAATTGGTTTTCATTCGTAGCAAATTAAATTTGGCTGACATATTTACTAAGCCACAAACTAAATTTGAATTACAAAAATTTGTGAAAAATCTTTTCTTCGACAATGTTTCAAAAGTTAATCTTAAATTATCAATTTCAAATTTTTCTATGAATTTATAAAATTTTAAAAATGTAAATTTTCTAAAAAATTTTTTTATGAATTCAAATCCTTAATGAATTCAAACTTTTTTTAAGAATTCAAAATTTATGAATTCAAAAAATTTAAACTTTTCTATGAATTCAAATGTTTCCTTGAATTCGAGAGAAAAAAAAAATTTCAAATTTTGCAAGTTAAGCAAAATCTTTCCAGGTTTAGGCTTGAAGTTTTTTTGAGAATTTCAATTCTCATTCTTCTTTTGACAGTAAGTCAATTTTTGTTTATTCAATTGCTCACAGCAATTTTTTGTTAATCTCTCTCTCTCTCTCCTCTCCATTCCCGAAATAATCCATTCTGTTCTTTTTTTTGTTAAGTATTTGTATGTAATTTATACTTTTATATTGTAAGGAAGAATTGTGTTTATACATATATTTATAATATTGAATGTGATTATACTCATGTTATATTTGTTGTTAAACTTATTATACAAATAATCCATTGTATGAATTTCTTTTCTACAGTTTTTTTTAAAAGAGCATGTTAAAAATCTTTTCAAAACTGGAGGAGAGGTTTGAGTAAACAGGTATATGTTATTTGTGTTTCAAAAACAAATTGTTTTGTAGATCACCTCTATCCAGATATTGATTTCTGTTGCTGTGCAGCTGAAGATCATACCTAATTGTTTTTTTTAGTTCTGAAGAAACTGTTAAACTGTTTAGTCACAGTCGTATGATTATACAATTTGTGCAAAGTTTTGCTGGATGCTTTTTCTTTTTATTAACTTTCTTAAGCTTAAAAGTGCAAACGATAAGAGGGGGGGCCTTGTTAATAGTAAACCTATAGTTTGCCGTTTTTTCTTATCGTTATGCTAATTAAATATATTAAAAATTAATCACTCTTAAAATAAAGCTTAAAAAAAAAAAACGTTAGTTGAAATAAAATTAAACACTTATTAAAAATCCTAATTTCCTTTTAATATATTTTCTACTTACCAGGAAAAATAAATATATCGTTCAATGAAATGCTATGTTAAGGAGTTTTCAAATTTAAATCATCCATCTTAATTTTTCAAACGCGAAACGTAAACAATAGCTAACCTTCCGGAAGTTCCGACTGAGCCGAGTTTCAAAAATTTGCATAAAACATCTCTAAGAACGATAGCCGAAGTCTACGCACGCGCCGCGTCGGCGCATGCCACGACGTACGTCCGGAAGATCACTTCGTTTCTCCCGCGAAACTATAAATAGCGAACGGCGATGGTAGTGGGTGTTCGCGGTTGCCTTTGCGGTTGCTTTTACCTTTGCTCTTGCCCCTGCCATTGTTCATTTTTCGCCGATGCCGGCTTCATAAGATGTCGCCGTAATATGTGGCGTTTATTTCTTATATTCAAATAAAATCTTTTCATTTTTAGTTAGTTATAACTCACGTTAATCCTTTTTTGTGAGTTCGAAATTTAAATGAAATTTATAGGTGTTCATATCGCGACAATAACAAGTGGAAACAAGAACGTCACGTCTTCTACATAAGTGTCACCAGCTTCTTTCTAATGGCACGTAGTAGTCTTTTCTGCAACCTATATGGGAAATAAAAAGATGTTAAATATTGTCTTCGTACTCACCTTGTTTGTCATCCAGCATCTGCTTTGGTATGTTTGTTATATATAAAAAGTATTTGTCTACTTCAATTATCTTATTGTTATTCATATAAACTTATTGTTATATTTATATAAACTTTTTTTGAATTTATTGTTTCAATTAAAATACAAATTAAATTAAAATTTGTTATGGTCATTTATTTAACAATTTCTACATATTTATCTTTCAGCATATTTACTTACTCTAGCTTCCATGTATCTAATTCATTTAATTAACTTTAAATGTTGTTACGCTGGTGTTTACGTCTAGAGTAGGCTCCTCTGCTAATTCACTTAGCCTTGGATCTACTTCACACCAGCTAACATATATTTTTCTATTTTGCTTTCTTTGGAATAAAGTTTCCTCAGAAAAATTGCATACAATTTATGTATTTTTATCAATGTTAAACAAAAAATTTGATACTGCAATCTATTAAAATTAAAGTTTTTTTTTTTTTTTTTTTTAACATTTTTGCTTCATTAAATAATGTATCAATGTAGAGAATTTTACATTTATGAAAAAAAAGATTGTTATTGAGGAGAAAATTTATATTGTACCTAACAAGAAATTGAAATTAAAAATATTTTTTAAATTTATATTTAAAACTTTTAAAGCATATATTATAACTTTTTAAACGCATGAAACAATATTGACAAAATTTAGAAAAATAATTTTTCGTGCAGAATGTTTCATCCTGTATTTGTCAGTTTACTTTTTAAGTAGTCATCTGTGATTCTCATTTTGTCATTTTCAAAATAATTTGATTTAAATCGTGATTTCAGGATATAACTGTTAATATATATATATATATATATATATAGGGTGATCAGAAAATGAGTGTACATTTGAA
Source organism: Salticus scenicus (assembly GCA_963930645.1). Lineage (NCBI taxonomy): Eukaryota > Metazoa > Arthropoda > Arachnida > Araneae > Salticidae > Salticus > Salticus scenicus. The sequence goes on from OZ005651.1 coordinate 230,374,007, forward strand.
AAATTAATAATTAATGGAATAATGTAGGCAGAGAGGTAAAAAGGGACACACATGCTTGGAATGACAGGGGGATTTATTGAAACCTAAAAAAAAAAAAAGTTCAAAAAATGGCCAACAGATGGCGCTGGACATCAAAACGTCTGTGATGCTGCATGAGAATAATCGTGTATAAAATGAGCTGTAATGAGAGAGGGAATCAGATGCACCAGCAATCGCAGCATGTTTACGTTACCAGAAAAGGCAATGTTAGTGAAGCTGTACTATCAGAATGGGGATCTGCTACTGCAGCTTTACGAACCTATCGCCATAGAAAGAGTATTCGAACAGGTAAAGGTCCTATGACAGGTTGAGCTGTGAAGAGAAAGATTTCGAAGTTCAAAGCTATGGATTGTTTAGACGATGGGCACCGTAGTGGCCGACCGAGCACAAGTGCTAATGCTGCTCTGACAGTTCAGGAAGAAATGGAGATTGTAGCGGGTTCGTCTACGCATGGGGAAGTCAGTGCTCGTGAAATCGCACGTCGCACTGGCATTCCGTACACCACTCTTTGGGTAGCACTAAGGCGTACCTTCCGTTGCTATCCGTGCAAAATCCAGCGTCATCATGAACTGTTAGCCAGCGATTTTGTGAAGCAGAGAGCATTTGCGGTGTGGGCGTTTGAAAAGATGGCGAAAGATGATGATTGGTTGTCTAACGTGTTGTGGACCGACGAAGCCCATTTCACACTCCGAGGGTCTGTCAACTCCCACAACTGCAGAATTTGGGCTACCGAAAATCCTATAACTATCGTGCAAACTCCATTGCGCGACGAGAAATCATGATGTGGTGTGGATTTACCAGATCTACTGTTATTGGGCCCTTTGTCTTCGAGGAAATGCGTGATTCTGGTTTTGTAACTGTTAACATGACGGGGGAGAGGTACGCCGATATGTTACAGAATCGCATCATCTCTAGCCTGGCTGATAAACACCTGCTGGAACGTACGATTTTTATGCAGGCTAGTGCTCCACCCCATATTGTTAGCCGTGTGTAAGAACTCTTGCGCACGTCGTTTGGTGATGATCGCGTGCTGAGCCGCCACTTTCGTCATGCTTGGCCTCCCAAGTCCCCAGATCTCACTCCGTGTGATTATTTACACTGGGGTCACCTGAAGTCGCAAGTCTACCGAGATCGACCGACATCAATAGGGATGCTAAAAGACAACATCCGACGCGAATGTCTCAACATAACTACAGATATGCTGTACAGTTCTGTTCACAACATTGTCCCTCGACTACAGTTGTTACTGAGGAATGGCGGTCGACATATTAAGCATTTGATCTGAAGAACATCGTCTTTGCTTTGTCATAATATGTTATGCTAATTATTACTTATCCTATCACATGAAGCGCCATCTGTCGATCATTTTAAACCATTTTTTTTTTCTTTTTGTGGGTGCAATGAAACCCCATGTCATTCCAAGCACGTGTGTCAATTTTACCTCTACCTACATTATTCCATGAATTATTAATTTTTCAAATTTATACTCCTTTTCTGATCACCCTGTATACATATATTCTGTTTTGTTAATAACTATTATTACAGAGCCTCCTCGGACGACTTCTTTGAATATCAGATTTTCTATGAAGAAATCATTAACAGAAATTTTCTAAAATTAACTAAAGGAAAAATTACTCTTACACTGTTAAATATGAAGTGCTCAAAAATGAGTAAATGGACGTACTCATTTCGAAATGAGTAATTTTGTTTTAAAAAGAAAAACATGCTTGCCTTATTTATGAAATATAGCATGTTTACAATTTAATATCTGTTCAGTTCATAATTTATTATAAATATTCCGAACTAAAAGACGTTCTTTTATAGAATTTCAACAAGTTTCAACAAAAAGGTTTCAAATACAAAATTTGTTCTCTCAAATTTTACTATATTCCGTGGCCGTTTCATACGGGTTTGTAGAAGAATTCATCAATGAGACTCTATGTTTGAGATATTGGGATTCACGGTGGTCACTCAAATTTTTGAGGACGATAATATACTCAATAATGAGCACATGGGTTTTTTAAATTTGATTATATTTGCTTCGGAGCTAATTTGAGTATGTGACAAACTCAAATTTCTCACAATTTTACTCAGTTTGACTATTTTTGCTCCTTTATTTATTTATTTTTTTCATTGTAGTATATACTGATATTAAAAGTCGCCAATGGAAGCCATGATATTAGAATTTTCTTTTTTTCTTATGCTTATTTAAAACCTTCTGTATTGCTCGATTATTATATGCATAAGGCGTAGCAGAAAAGGAAAAAAATAATCTGGTGTGTCACTCACACGACTTTCTCTTACCCTGAAATTTAATACTATAAATACAGCTTGCAGATTAATAGGTAAGATAACGAGTACTGTTATGTAAACCTATGTTAAACAATTCATATTAGGCTTCTGAAGAGTTTTATATGATACTTAGTTCTGTGTGAGGGGGGCTACCGCCCCCCTCAACCCCCCGTTTCATTAATGCACCTACATTTATATAGAATTTAATTCGGTTATTAATAAATAATTCTGTTTTTAAAAAATAATTTATTAAAATTATTATTTAAAAAATTATCTTTTATGATAAGGCAGACGATTTCCATCTTAGAGAAGTAGTATAACACCAAATATCCAAAAAAAGTCCATTTTATTCTAAATATTTAAAAAAAAAAAAAAAAAAACGTACGATTTTTTTTTCTAAGTTTTTTTTTTCGTTAAAAGTAAAAAAAATCGATAATTTTGCTTTAAATTATCGCAGATCGATGGTTCAACCATTCGTTTTAAAGGTATTGGCGAGCTCTTTTGAAAGATACCCATCATGAAAATTTACTCCCCCCCCCAGGGGGGGAGGCGAGGCTCCTACATACACAATTTTTTTTTTCCCAGTTAACTATCTCTATTACAAAAAATATATATTCGTTTCATTTGGTTTAGTGCAGTCTATAGACGTTAAACTCTCGTTTCCTGATATTTCCCCCATAGACGTAATGTATTAGAATTCTCTTGATTGTCCCTGTACACGAACCATTTGCTTGATCTTAACGAAAAGCTTACTGTAGCGTCCCTATATGATACACATTTACAATACCAAGTTTGAACTTTCTGCCATAATTTGTTCTTGAGATATGCTGATAACAGACAGACACACATACAGACACACACACACAGACACACACACAAACATACAGACACACAGACCATTTGCTAAAAACATGATTTTCGTATTCAGGGGACCTCAAAACGTGTAAATATAACAAAATCTCGCATTCGAAAATTTGACCCAAAAACAATACTTTCTCTACCTTGTGGATAAGAGAAAGTAAAAAGGGACGTTTTTAATTAATATCGTAATTAAGTAGTTCAATAAACTATTCTAAATGGTAAACTTTTCTATTAAATTATGCTCAATACTTTCCATCCAAAATTAGACACATGAAGAAAAACAATGTGAAAAGTCTTTATTTTATTTTAATTTTAAAATCAGCGATTTCAAAGTAACGATTTAAAGAATTTTATTCAACTCATTACCTATCAAGCATAGAAGAAAATAAAAATATTCTGTCTCAGAATGATATAAACTTAACTGCAATTTTCTTCATTATTATTATTATTATTATTATTATTATTATTATTATTTTATATGGCTATTTTACATACAATAATATTTTCTTTATTTAATTGCTTAATATTACTTATTTGCAATAGATTATTGCTCAGAAATAGTAATAATTTTTTTTATAGGCGTTACTAGGTACGATATAGGTAAATAAGAGTGCTTATTGGCCATTTGTAAATTATGGTGATTTGAAAATTGCATAGATGTACAAGAAAACTAAACATATTAATATATAAGAATTTATGCATCATCTAGATAAGCATACAAAATTTACAAGATTATATATAAATTATTGTTTATTTGTAAAAGATAACTTATTGAAAATCTTCTTTATTCATAGTGAAACATTACATAAGCAAAGACATAAACCCGGAGTACGTAAGCATTCCATCCCTATGACTATCTTTCATTTCACAGTTGTCAAGTTTTCCGGTTTACGCAGAGGACATAACGCTATTATTTACGAACAAGCCTTTGCTTCGCAGAACATCTGCGTGACAGTACGTACTTACCTAATATGATTTTCAGAAAAATCTCATGATAAAAATCACACACTGAAAAATTTCAGTTATTTTTCTTCTTTTCAATAAAAGAGATTTAAATCTTTGATATTCGAATTATAATTTTAGTTTTAGAAAATAAAATTTCGGCTGCTAAGTTAAAAATTTTTAGATTTAAATTAAATTATTGGGATATTAATATCATACCTGAATATAATACTTTCGTTTACGATCAATAGATGACGCCACTACCGTCCTGCCAAATAGTTAACCATGAAATGCGAAGTTTAACTAGCTTTAAATTCTTCCAAACAGATTTTGAGCATATGTTTTAACACAAAATGCAATTTTTTTTTTTTCGATTTCTTTAAAAAAACGTGCATTTCAAATGTATTACATTAAATATTTGTTGCCGGAATCTCTAGCAGCCGAATTTGTAATTTTTTTCAATCTGATCTGGGTTGACCAATCAGACAACACCATACGTCACTGTCGAATCGTTTTAACAAAATTTAATCGTAACTTGTCCACGTTAAAGAAATATTATACAGGTAATAAAAATTTTGTATTAACTTTCTAAGATTAATTATGTTGCAATTTACTATTAAAATAAGGTTGTATAAGTTCATCTCCTGGGGTGGGGTGGGGTGGGGGGGGGACACAAAAGTTGATATTTGTGCCCTCTGTTTTGAATTGGTATTTTTTCTGATATATGATTATAATTAGATAAGGAGAAAAGTATTCATAAATTTCATGCGTAAGGGGACCGTGGGGGAAAAGTCAGCAGCTTGTGTTTTGATTTCAACTAATTTGCCCTGATAAAATTTGGTTTCATTAATCGCCTAATTTTTCCATTTAAATAAGAAAAAATAACGCTGTGTAAGGGCCAAATAATTTCAAGTTTTCTTCACTCAAGTAATTCTTAAATTAAAATACTGTCCTGAAAAAAAAAAAAAAAATTATATTGGCCGAGCGGCTTTTTTTTTTTTTTTTTTTTTTTTTGGTTACTCTAACATTGTACTGCCTTCTACAACTTGAAATATTTTTAATCCTGAGTAATATGTTTTTATTATCAGATACTATTTGCCGAAACGTCAGTGGAGGCCCTCTGTTGAGACTCAAAACGGTTTTGGGCTGTGTCTGTGTGTCTGTCTGTCTATCTGTCTGTCTGTCTGTCGCGCGATAGCGGCCGCAAAAATAGCGCTATTGACTTGAAATTTGGTACACATGTTCATGAGCCCAACGAAATCAGCTGTATAGTTTTTGGTATGTATTCCATTTGTAGTTCGTATACAGGGACACGCCAAAGTTTTTCTTATCATTACGGCCTAAGGGAGGAATTTCTATGTATTGCGATAGCGGCCATAAAAATCACGCTATTAACTTGGAATTTGGTACACATATTCATGAGCCCAAGGGAATTAGCTTAGTAGTTTTAGGTGTGTATTCCATTTGTAGTTCGTGTACAGGGACACGCCAAAGTCATTCTATCATTACGGCCTATGGAAAGAATCTGTATGTACCGCGATAGCCACCGCAAAAATCAAGCTATTGACTTCCAATTTTTGCCAAAACGTCAGTAGTGGGCCTCTGTTGAGACTCAAAAGGATTTTGTGTTCCGTCTGTCCGTCTGTCTGTCTGTCGTGCGATAGCGGCCACAAAAATCACGCTATTGACTTGCAATTTGGTACACATATTCATGAGCCCAACGGAATTAGCTGTATAGTTTTAGGTGTGTATTCCGTTTGTAGTTCGTGTACAGGGACACGCCAAAGTTTTTCTATCATTACGGCTTATGGAAAGAATCTGTATGTACCGCGATAGCCACCGCAAAAATCAAGCTATTGACTTCCAATTTTTGCCAAAACGTCAGTGGAGGCCCTCTGTTGAAACTCAAAAGGATTTCGTGTTCCGTCTGTCCGTCTGTCTGTCGTGCGATCGCGGCCGCAAATATCACGCTATTGACTTGAAATTTGGTACACATGTTCATGGTCCCCACGAAATTAGTTGTATAGTTTTGGGTGTGCATTCCATTTGTAGTTCGTGTACAGGGACACGCCAAAGTTTTTTTTATCATTACGGCCTATGGGAAGAATTTGTATGTACCGCAATAGCGGCCGCAAAAATTCTCCGATTGACTTGCAAATTGACACATATATTCAGGCTCGGTATAGAAATAGCTATTTATTTTTTTAGGTCTATATTTTTATGGCTTGTATACAGGGACACGCCAAAATACTTCACATTACGGCGAATGAGGTGATTTGTGTTTAAACGCATTCTAACATCTTTACTTTGCAATCAAGAAAATTAAACTAGCGTACGTGAGTAAGGTGTTTAAACATGGTTTCACCCCATCAAATATATTGAAATTTTGTTAGAATTTTAAAAGCATGTTTTCTTGTTGATAATTGTGGGCATAGAATTGGAAGTATGTTTAAAGGTTACGCAAAATATTTCCGATATGCTATGTAATTTTTTTTTGTATGAAATTTGGTAGTTATGAAATTTGGTATTTAAGAATTTCAGGGAAATAATACAAGACCGTCGTTTATTAAGAATACATATTATTGCGTACTTGGGGGGTCCGTAAGTTGTCCGAGAATGAAAGGCAAAACTTGCAAAAATTCAGTGATGTATTCACAGGAAGTTCCAGAAAAATACAGGTCTATAAACCAAGTATCAGCTTCAATTCAACCAGTAAACACAGCTTAAACAACAGCCGTTAATAGCAAATCAACAGTACAAACTGTTTAGCAATAACACATAAAGAAAGTCTCATCTAAAGAGGCTCAAAGCAAAGCAAGCATTTGACGAAACTGACCCAGATCTGAGACTGACCGCCTTGGCGAAAACAATGCTCCTTTTATACTTTTCTATCGAACACAGACTGTTCTGGAAAATTCTCGTATCTCATAATGAGATTAGAGCTCCCATATTTGGTATATCCCTAATAAGGATTTTCTCGCCAAGATCGCCAAAAAAATCGCCAAGGAGGAAAACAGTCGCCAAATTTGGCGCCAAATCTATTTCTTGCCTTACTGGAGCTTTTTTAAATGTTTTTAAAGGAAAATTAGGCTATTTTTTAACGCTAAAACGACTTGAAATGCACAAAGTTAGCATTTTATTAACTTTACTAAACCTCTTTGAAAGAATTGATAAAAAAATAAATGCAATTATTTACAATTTCTTAACACTTTATAAGATATGCAAATAGAGACACAGCGGGGGGTTGAGGGGGGCGGCAGCCACCCTCAGGAATGTATCTGATTATGGTAACAAGTCGATCGAATCAATATATACGATTATATAATAAGGAATAAATAAAAATGACCTATTGAATAATGTCTGATATAAATACGACGTTGAGGCTCCTGATCTGCAGATCCACTAGTTAGATAAAAATATTGCATGCACAGGATACCTGCTGCTGAATTTTTAGCATGTATAAAAATTATTTTTCCTTGTGGTGACCGTGATGACATATATCCTGTCACCTATGACTGCACAATATTGATATTTCGAAAAGTTTCCCATTTTTTAAAAGTATCAAAATCTTATATTTTTGAAAGAAAAAAAAGAAAAAAGAAAGAAAGAAAGATGATTTACCGTATATACTAGCGTACAAGTCCACCCCTAAATTCGAGAAAAGAACTTGGAGAACACCAGTATTTTAGACTAGTTTTCTTTCTCTTATTTAATCACGATTAATTTTGTAATTTAAAAAAGTAAAGAAATCATTTTTAAAATACTTGAGCAAACCTTTCGATTCAGGGAGTCGACTTATACGCGAGTATATACGGTACACATTTAAAAAATAATATATAAAATTCTGTCTTACGAAAAATTCAATTTTGGGATAAAAAAAAAAAAAAGAAAAAAAAGTCTGGTGTGTCACTCACACGACTTTCTCTTACCCTGAAATTTAATACTATAAATACAGATTGGAGATTAAGAGGTAAGATAACGAGTACTGTTATGTAAACCTGTGTTAAACAACTTAAATTAGGCTTCGGAAGAGTTTTATATGATAATTAGTTCTGTGTGAGGGGGCTACCGTCCCCCTCAACCCCCCCCGTTTCATTAATGCACCTACATTTATATAAAATTTAATTCGGCTATTAAAAAATAATTTATTAAAATTATTATTTAAAAAAATTATCTTTTATGATAATGCAGACGATTTCCATATTAGAGAATATAACACTAAATATCCAAAAAAAAGTCCATTTTATTCTCAATATTAAAAAAAAAAAAAAAAAAAAAAAAAAACGATTTTTTTTCTAAGTTTTTTTTTCGTTGAAAGTAAAAAAAAAAAAAAATCGATAACTTTGTTTTGAATTATCGCAGATCGATGGTTCAACCATTCGTTTTAAAGGTATTGGCGAGCTGTTTTGAAAGATACCCATCATGAAAATTTACTCCCCTCGAGGTGGGACATCCCCCCCCAGGGGGGAGGCGAGGCTCTTACATGCACAATTCCCCCCCCCCTGTTGACTATCTCTATTACGAAAAATATATATTCGTTTCATTTGGTTTAGTGCAGTCTATAGACGTTAAACTCTACTTACCTGCAATTTCCCCCATAGACGTAATGTATTAGAATTATCTTGATTGTCCCTGTACACGAACCATTTTCTTGATCTTAACGAAAAGCTTCCTTATATGATACACATTTAGAATACCAAGTGTGAACTTTCTGCCATAATTTGTTTTTGAGATATTCTGATAACAGACAGACACACACACAGACACACAGACACACACGCAGACACACAGACATACACACAGACCATTTGCTAAAAACATGATTTTCATATTCAGGGGACCTCAGAACATGTAAATATAACAAAAACTCGCGTTCGAAAATTTGACCCAAAAACAATACTTTCTCTACCTTATGGGTAAGAGAAAGTAAAAATGCTTAAGTATTCTTTCTTTTTGTTATCAGCCATTTGTTTTTCTTTATTTGTGCTGAAAAAAAGTTTTTATTTGGTCTGTTTTCTCTGAAAGAAATAGGCCTACATCCTATATATATATATAGTTTGCAAATTTGCTAGTTCCCTGTATAGGCTTTTTAAAAAGTACTTTCGTGAATTATTTTGTCATTTTTATTTATTTATTTTTATTTATTTATTTGTAATTATTATTATTATTATTATTTATAATAATTGTAAGTTATTTTAAATTTTAATTAACATAAGAAATTATTAAAGAGCGCATATTAAAATCCTCATTTTCAAATTATTTCACTCACTGTATTTTTAGTATAATTTACAAGTACAATGTTTTTAGTGTGATTTGGTAAATGAATATTTATTTTTCAAGGACTATTATTCTAATGATGAGCTTTCTAATATATATATTTCGATATTTTCTCTTGGAAAATTTTCTAGCTTTATGTATTTATTTTTTAATTGTTACAATAATAGAAACTTTCATATATGAATTTGTTTAGCCTACGAGTACCTAATTTTTCATTTATTTATTTTTTAGCACGTTTATAAAAATGTCAACAAGTATTCATTAAAAAAAAAAAAAAAAAAAAAAAAAGACTATTTCAATCCCAAAAATTCTTTTTAAAAAATCCCCAGATGTTTTTGGAAAATCATACGAATATTTCATTTAAATGTTGTATAATTGCAAGTCATCTAACATTTTAGAAATGAATGTAAGAGCACTTCACAAGAGAGAGAGAGAGAGAGAGGAGAAAAAAAAGAAAGAGGAAAAAAAAAAAAAAAAGAAAGAAGTGTAGAAGTCGGCTTTCAGAAGAAAGAAAGAGAGACTTTAAATGAATTTTTAACGAAATCGCCTTTTAAATATTAAAACGCCAATGTCAATAATTAAGATATTATCTCTACGATCTCACGGATGAAATTTTATCTCTTTATTATTCAAGTATAAAAAAGTTGCACGGAGGACTGCGCGCTTTGCATTTCGTGTATTATCGCGGGAATTTTTGTCGCTATTGGTTAAGATGAGCGAAAAAAAAAAAATAAATAAATAAATAAAATAATAAATAAATAAATAAACTACAGGAAAATATAGAAATTCATTTAAATGGGTTAAAGACACAGATGCTAGATCTTGACTAAAGAAGAATAAAAGCGAAGACATCGTTTATTATGAAGTAAGCTGTGAGTTAAGGAAGAGAAAGTGGGAGGGGAAAAGAAACGTATTTAAAGAATTATCCTAAATAATATTACAGTGGTACGTACACAGAAACAAATTTTCCGACGATTAAAATGGTCTCACTGATATTTTGTTAAATAGCAAAACAATAGTCTATGCGTTATACGGTTAATATTCTTTTGTTCAAATAAGATAAAAGAGAATAATTATTTAAATATTTTATAAATTTAAATGTTAAAAGAGTAAATTCAGCTGTGGAAATTTCCTCCAATTAACCTTAATTTCTATATAATATGAAGAAAGAGATTTTTAATTGCATTAAAAGAGTGTTTCTAATTTTTCACTATAATATAATAAATTATTCAAACATTTTCGAAAAAGAATAAACAAGAAATTCTTGCGCTTGTTTTTAAATATGATGAAATTTGAATTTTGTTTTGATATTTAACTGAAAATATTCATTTATATTTTTACATTTTGTTTTCTTTGAAATAAAGTTTTATAAGAAAAAGTGCATAAAACTTGTCTATTTTTAACAACGTTAAACATAAATTTCAGACTAAAATCAGTTAAAATTTAAGTTTTTTTTTTTTTTTTTTTTTTTTCAGTATTTTCGCTTAAAGCTATTTAGTTAAATAATGTATCAGCGCAGAGAATTTTATATTTATAAAAAACAATTACTATTGGGGAGAATGTAAACCTTGTACGTAAACAGAATTTGAAATTGAAAAATATTTTTGTAAAATGTTTCTGAAATATATAATTAAATTTTTTAAAGAAAGTTTTTTAATGTTTTAAAAGTGTTCAAAAATATCGACGAACATTATAAAAACAATTACACAGGTCTACTAAAGTAATGTTCGCAAAATTTAGTTTGATAATTTTAACTGATACACACACATATATACATATATATATATATATATATATATATATATATTGATATGCTGAAACCAATAATGAAGCCTGTTTTTCTCTATCAAGTACAGATTCTTGTCAATACAGGGTGTCTGCTGACACAATTTCTTCTTTCTTGGTAGTTTCTAGTATGATTCTATTAACATGGAAACATACTATAAAAGTTACCATATAATTATATTGATGGAAGAGCCACCGAAGAAATTTTGTCGGAAGACACCGCAGATTGTTAAAAATATATCGGGGAACATGGGGTTGGTTGTAACAGTTTTTAGAAAATTAAATATATTTTGAAATGTATTTACGTTTTCCTGTTTATAATTGCTGTTTTCCACAGCATACATATTCATCTATCCATGACCATCTAATTTTTGACTACCAGGATTTTCATAAAATAAAATCTTTATCAATAATCTTATAACGGTTGTTTGCTATGTATATAATATAAATAATCAGGGTATTCAAAATCACTGTCATATTCTTTAGAAAGTTCTATGATATGTTCTCATGGCTTTATTAAAACCGAGGTCACTCTCATCACATATTTAACAATTATTTTTGGCTTATAATAAACAAAAAAATATTTTATTTTAAGAAAGGACGTTATTTATTTATTTTATTTTATTTATTTATTTTTACTTTTTATTTATTTATTTATTTTATAAAATAGTGAAGTCTGATTGGATGTAAAAATTAGATCCTTCGACATTACTAATTTCTTATACAAATAATTTCCTTATAAGAGTACCAAATTTTCAACATAAATAAAATAAAAATTTTTGCTTAAAGAAGTACAGAGATTGCACTCTATCATGCGTAAAAATTTGATTAAGACTTTAACTTATTGGGGGATAAGAAAATTAAGCTTATTTAATCTCAACCACCACCTAAAATTAAAATTGTGTCGGAAATTTTCAAAACGAATTTTTGAAGATAGGAATTCAAATTATGTGGTACAAAATATATCCCACTACCCTTCAAGATGTTAACAGTGTTGCTAATTTTAGAGGCTTTTTTATTCAATATCTACCATTAATTTTTTATTGTAAAGTTTGCCTAATCACATCGAGGATTAATTGTCTATCATGTATATCAAACATTATTCCTCAAAATTATTGGTGACTGTTGAATAAAAAAAAGTACCTAAATTTGGCAAAACTGGATGTTAATCAGACTCTGTATATTCTATTTATTAAATTTGGATGAAATTTTGCGCATAGACTATGCATATACATAGATGCCAATATTTTAATTTATTCCGGAGTATTTTTAGCCCCGCCTTTACTTCGCACCACTTTATTTATAGAAAATTTTTCTCCATTATATAACTTCAGTAAAATAAGAAAAAGTTGCTCTTAAAAAGTAAGTGGTATGAAATAAAGGCGGGGCTAAAAATACTCCGGAATAAATTAAAATGTTGGCATCTATGCATATAGATTTTGCAATTAAACTATGAGTAAGATATAGTTGAAATAAAATGAAAGTATTAAAATTTCGACTGGCATCAGATGACAGTTTATTTGATTCTTTCAAGCACCTTATCAAAAAAAAAATTTAATGGTTAATACAATCTATTAACCCGTTAGTAGTCGCTATAGACAGCGCCACCTATTAAAAATTATACACTTTTTATTTAACTGTCACCAATAATTTTAAGAAGTGATGTGACCGACTTTTCTTCGATTTTATTCGCGTTTTATGTATATCAAATGCTACTTCTAAAAATTTTTGGTGGCTATTGAATAAAAAAATCCGGCAACACTAAAAGATGGGCGGCAAATCGACCAACTAGCGACTACTAACGGGTTAATACTTACACACTATAATTTCTTATTGCAGAAATATACAGGGATGGAACACGGGCGCAGAATTCATACCACTCTCAATGTAAGAAAATTTTCTACTTCTTGAATCAACGATATTATAGGTAGAGAAATTTCTTAAACAGATTCCGGTATGAATTCTGCTCCCGTGTTCCATCCCTGAATATAGTTGCTAACTTAAAAATTTTTTGGCTACCAAAAATTTAATAGAATTTTTTATTTTATGTAATTAGTAAACTAGTATGTTGTGGCCACCACAAGACTTTAAAAAAATACGATTTTTTTTTCTAAGTTTTTTTTTTTTTTTTTTTTTTTTTTTGTAAAAATTAATACATATTCAATCACTAACAATATTTAAAAAAAAAAAAAAAAAAAAAAAGGCGATTTTTTTCTAAGTTTTTTTTTTTTTTTTTTTTTTGGTTAAAACTAAAAAAAAATCGATAACTTTGTTTTAAATTATCACAGATTTATAGTTCAACCATTCGTTTTAAAGGTATTGACGAGATCTTTCGAATGATATCCATCTTCAAAATTTACCCCCCAGGGGGGAAGCGATGCCCCCCCATGCACAAAATTTTTTTCCTAGTTACGTACTACTATTATCAATAATTCATATTAATTTTACAATCACAAGTGTAAAATAACTCTTATTATGCACATTTATATGAATTTTTGTCCTATTCTGCCATGTTAAAAATTTAGATAAAATGCTATCACAGCGCCTCCTGTTGAGCTATTGATCCCCAAATATAATCAGCACCAGTTTATGTCGGGGACCAACTAAATACCAAGATTGGTAAAATTTCGTTAAAAAAAAAAAACGATTTTTTTTTTTTTTTTTTTTTTTTTTTTTGTTAAAAGTAAAAAAATCGATAACTTTGTTTTAAATTATCACAGATTTATGGTTCAACCATTCGTTTTAAAGGTATTGACGAGATCTTTCGAATTATACCCATCTTCAAAATTGAACCCCCCCGGGAGGGTACTTCCCCCCCAGGGGGGGAACCGATGCCCCCCATGCACAATTTTTTTTTCCTAGTTAACTACTATTATTATCAATAATTCATATTAATTTTACAATCACAAGTGTAAAATAACTCTCATTATGCCCATTTATACGGAATTTTGTCCTATGCTGCCATGTTAAAAATTTGCATAAAATGCGATCACAGCGCCACCTGTTGAGCTATTGATCCCCAAATCTAATGGGCACCAGTTCATGTCAGGGTGCAACTAAATACCAAGTTTGGTTAAATTTCATTCATTGGTTCGTGAGATACAGCGTCCACAAAAAAATGATACAGACACACAGACAGACAGACAGACACACAGACAGACATTTTTTAAAAACTATCAATTCGTGTTCAGGAGATCCTAAAACGTGTAGATCCGTCAAAAAACGGAGGTCGAAAATTTTCGCGAATCCAATACTTTCTCTATATTACATATAGAAGAAAGTAAAAATATTTCAGAAATATATTAAAAATTACCATTAAAATTTCCCGGTAGCCAAAAATTGCTAAAGTTTGCAACTATGTGCAGAAATCTCTTTTCTGTAATTTATATATTCCATATATCCATTTTCATCATAATTCGACTAGTTGAACATGTTCTGGAGACCTGACTATACATCCTCTATATTAATATACATATAGACAAACTTTATGCATCTTTTAGCTACCGTAATCAGTGTTGCCAGATCTGGCGGATTTTTTATTCTATAATCACAAATAATTTTTAATTGTAACGTTTGCCTTATCACTTCGAAGTTTGATAGTCTATTATGTGTATAAAATATCACTTCTCAAAATTATATTGGTGATAATTGAATAAAAAATCCACCAGAGGTGGCAACTGCAACATTGATCGTAATTTTTTATAAAATATCACTTCTCAAAATTATATTGGTGATAATTGAATAAAAAATCCACCAGAGGTGGCAACTGCAACATTGATCGTAATTTTTTGCTTTTAAACTGCAGGTCAGATTAATCAGTTTTAAACCAGACATTTTAATTAATAGATGAAATTATATTCGTACGAAGTATTTCTATAAATATAGATATTTCTGTTAATTACAATTTCTGAGGTAAAACTGATTTATGTGTTGTGCGGATTATACGCAGGAAATTACGATTTTTTTTCCCCTACTGCTTTAGATAAATGTTGCACTCATTCAAATCTTTTTAAATCTTGCCCTTTCAGCCTATTATCTGTAAATTAATCAAGGCTTTCTTTAATATAACGTACCAGGCATTTCCAAATATAATAAACATAAAATATAACTTTAATTTTGCTTTAATTACAATTTCTGAGGTAAAACTGATTTATGTGTTGTGCGGATTATACGCAGGAAATTACGATTTTTTTTCCCCTACTGCTTTAGATAAATGTTGCACTCATTCAAATCTTTTTAAATCTTGCCCTTTCAGCCTATTATCTGTAAATTAATCAAGGCTTTCTTTAATATAACGTACCAGGCATTTCCAAATATAATAAACATAAAATATAACTTTAATTTTGCTTTCCATATATTTAAATTTACAGCAGAACTAGTATTTAATTATAATAAACTATGTCTTTTTGTAATGTTTTTAATGATTTTTATTTAACCCTTACAGGAGCGGTGGTATATATTTTACACCACCTAATTTCAGTTCTCATCTGCAAAAATTCATCCCAGAAATTTTATTTAAAATTTTACTTTTTTACCTTATCTGAAAACATTCATTTATTACTTTTCTTCTAATCTTGATCTCAGACTCTGGTGGCATTTGATTTTAAATGACCTTAAATTCATTGCCCCTGAAAGGGTTAATATGCATAATAAAAATTTATGTTTAATTAATGTTAGCCTTTTTAATTATTCGATAACAAATGTTTCTCTTGTAATATATGTTCATTTATAAAAGAACAATGAATACATGAATTTTTTTTCAAGGGCACATAATACAATGTTCGCAGTTTTCGAATGCGTTAACTGGTTCAAAAATTACAATTCATTCAAAGATTTTTAAGCTTTTTTCCTTAAAGTTGTAGGATGTACTGGCTGCTCGCTATTTTACTAGTAACAATTATAGAGTAAAATATATATATATATATATATATATAAACTTATTATTTTTATAAATTTATTCTCGATGTTTAATTTAATTTTTGTTACAGTTAAACTTAACTTTCTAGAAAATATAATTTGTTTTATATCTAAATTGTTTCTGTCGTATAACTACGGGATTGTTAAATTCACGATTATAATAGTATAGTTACCAACTTATCCGAAATTTTCAAACTACAATTTTACGAATTTTTACAGTAGTTTCCTGTGTGTAATCCCCAGGTCAGATAAACAACAACAGAAATTTTAATATACAGACGAAGCAATATTTGTACAAAGCATTTCGTTGAACAGATTTTTTAATTAATTAGAATTACAGATTAATTGGATCTATTAATTGAAATTATAGATTTTCTGTTAATTTCTTGCGTATAATTGATTTATCTTACCTACGGATTCTACGCAAGAAAATATAGTAGCTAATTTCGTCTTATATAATTGCAGAATTTTAGTTTTTAACCCTTTACCGGACCTAACGCTCTAAAGCGCTTTTAACATTGTTGCTAAATTTAGGGACTCCTTTATTTAATTATCCCCAATAATTTAAAGAAGTGATATTTCATATATATAATGAACGAATAACCTGTGAAGCAGAGTTCCCAACCTTTTTAATTCATTCACGAGCATTTTTAACCCCGCCTTCTTTTCGCACCAGATATTTTGTAGATTATTTCTCTTTAATATGTGACAACGATTAAGTAAGAAGAAAATCATTTTTCCAAATTTACGGTATGAAAAAGAGGCGGGGCTAAAAATGCGTGTGAATAAATTATAAAAGTTGGGAACTCTGCTTTGAAGTGATTAGGCAATCGTTACAGATAAAATTTAGTAGTGGACATACTTGCCAACATCCTAATTAATATTCCGTAGTGTTGTTAGTCTCGCCCTTTTTTTCATACCAGTAAATTTTTAGAGTAATATTCTCCAAATTCAATTACAATTAAATAAGAAGAAAAATACTCTAAAAAGATACTGGTGTGAAAAAGAAGGCGGGGCTAAGAATACTACGGAATATTAATGAGTAGTTTTGGCAAGCATGGTAGTGGCTATCGAATGAAAAAGTTCCTATATTTGGCAACACTGAATAGAGGAGTAAAATTAAACAGGACAAACAAAGGGTTAAATAAAGCATTTTTTAATTCATTTTTTAAGAATGAATTCCATGAAATATTCGAAAGAAATCAAAGCTATTTAATAGGTAATAAAAATTCAAATGAACGTAAAACGTTCAAATAAAGAAAAATTTTAAAAAATTATAATATCACTCTTTTTCTTGTTTTTAAACTTTATATGAGTATTTTGTATTTAGATATATAATAGTAAAACATTTATATTTAGGAGTCGACATTATTGTGTATATATTTACTCTGTGTAGCCATGAATCAATTTAGAATTCCACTTTAGGGCTCTTTACATAGATGCATGTTACGTGTAAAGGTAAATATTGATAGTGAAATACGAATATTAACCTGTAATCACTTTCAGTGAGTGCGGGAAAATCGGACACCGTTCGATATTATCAGCGAGCTTGGCACCGCTTGGTTCTTCTACTGCACGAACCACGCAAATGCATTGAAAAATTATTTGTTGTGAAACGAGCATGTATATTAGCATAACCTTTTATAAGGTTGAGGGGAGGAGCAAATCATTTTTAACGTTCAAATTCACAGAAATAAGAGTCTTTTTTATCTCATAAAATATAGAGGATTGTTTCGAAACATATTTGCGTCTCTTTATTTTCGTATATTGCAAATGGATTACAGAGATGGTAATTATTGACGCATTAGACGTTTGAAAGCAATAAAGGTTTCGTATATTGGAATACCTATAAATAAAAGTACTTTCGGACAAAAGTTTTCGCTATGTAATTAGATATTATGCAGATAAGCTTCAACCGCCGTTATTTTCTAAAAGCTTTTATATTAAATGCCAAAATATTCAATAATGATTTATATTTCTGAATGTCTGCAATTCCTATTTTTTCATTGCATTCTTGGATTATAAATAATATTTAAAGGCATTTTGGGAAATGTGTCAAATACATTCGATGCATGATAATTCAAAAATAAATAAATATATATATAAAATAAATATAGAATTAAAAAAAAAAAAAAAAAAAAAAAATACAATGATTTAATGATTTCTCAAAAACTTATTATGAACACATTATCAGCTGAAATGTGAGCAGTAGTTCGCTAAAATTGCAATTGTTTGGATAGCATTATTTTTCTTTTCCACTACCACGGCATCAGAATAGAAGCTTTTTCTCATACTATTTTGCAATGAAATAAAGCAAAGATTATTATTCGAAAATATTGATTTGGGGAAGGGTGGGGGGTGTACAAACCTAACTCCTGAAATAATGGGAATAATTTTTTGGACGACATAGTAGTAAACACTTCTGCCCTGTTTGGAGATGCGTGTTTGATATTTCTTTATAAAAGTTATACAGGGTGTTCGTTTTAATCCTTAAATGCTCCCTTCCGCACATATGCAAAGCGATATATCATAGATGCCAACATTTTAATTTATTTCGGAGTAGTTTTAGCCCCACCTTTATTTCATATCACTTATTTTTTAAGAGTAATATTTTCTTATTTTATCGAAGATATATATTAGAGAAAATTTTTCTATAAATAAAGTGGTGCGGAATAAAGGCGTGGCTAAAAATACTCCGAAATAAATTAAAATGTTGGAACCTTTGATATATCCATATTAAATCCCCCACTGCTGTAGAACACTGAAGTTTAGATACACAGTTTTGTACACCTACTTTTGAATATATTGCATAAATTTGACAGTAAGGTACCCCCATAAAGTTATGGACCTATTGAGATAGGACAGATTGTTGGATCATAGCCTCCTTAACTAGATACCTATCGCGTAGCTCGGAAACTAGGCAACAGTTGAAGCGGTAGATAGCGCCCCCCTGGTACAGATTGCGCGACTTTTTTATTCAACAGCCACCAAAAAGTTTTAAATGTAGGATATGATAAACTTAAAAGGCGAATAGAATCGAAGAAACGTCGATTTTATATACCATATATCACTTCTTTAAATTATTGGTGACATTTGAATAAGAAAGTCCTATAATCTGTACTAGGTGGCGCTGTCTACCGCTTCAACTGTTGCCTAGTTTCCAAGCTACGCGGCAGGCATCTAGTTAACCCGTTAGTAGTCGCTATAGACAGCGCCACCTATTACAGATTGCGCACTTTTTATTTAACTGCCACCAATAATTTTAAGAAGTGATGTGATCGACGTTTCTTCGATTTTATTCGCGTTTTATTTGTATTAAATGCCACTTCTAAAAATTTTTGGTAGATATTGAATAAAAAAATCTGGCAACACTGAAGGATGGGCGGCAAATCGACCAACTAGCCTCTACTAACGGGTTAAGGAGGCTATGGTTGTTTACGACCGTAAGTGTGTTCGTGCTAGTTAATTTATTTTAATGATAAGGAAAATTTGTACATAATTATATATATATATATGTACACTGCCTTCCTGTAAATGATCGGACACTTTCAATTTCAGACGTTTTGTTATTATTATTATTATTATTTTAAGTACTGAAAGAAAAATGAAAATGTTTGGCATCAGCGTGTAAAAGATAATGCTTGAAACACTTTATGGCTGTAGCATGTGACTATGAGGCTTCTTATTATTATCTTACAAGTTTATATTTGACTTCCACATATATATCCATGGAAATAAATCAGTTTCTTTAAAAATCTGCAAAAAAAGACACTTTTTTAGTGATAACATTCACAGAATTAAACCCAGTGCAAAGCCATTTTTAAGGAATCTTGGCATACTATATGAGACATAACATACTGTAAAAAATATTAAATATTTAATGAAATAAGAGCATTTTTACTAAATAACTTTTATTTGTGCATGAGCAAGTTTTAATGAAATCTCATTTGCACAATTTTTAATAGCCCAAAGTATTGAAATATCGTATAAATTCAAAAAGTTACATACGATAGAAAGAACTGAATTTCACTTCCTCAAAAAATAAGAAAAGTGATAAGGGATGTTCATCAATATTTATTTACAATCTATTATTTAGATTTATTTTAAAGAGGATTTAATAAATCAGTTCATTCTATCACGCGCAACCTTTTAAATTTACACGATATATTTATATATATATATATATATATATATATTTTTTTTTTTTTTTGGGGGGGGGGGTTCCCATAATAGAAATAGCTCAACAGTTTTCGCAAGCAAGAATAGCAAGAATAGACCCAAACTGTGTAGGAAGATTAAACAAGACGGTGGACGAAGATTTAAAAAATAAATGAATAAAAATAATAAAATAATAAATATAAATTCCAAATTTTACCAACAGGGGAACATATAGCGCTGTCCTTCTAAGTAAAACTTTTCTCTAAGGAAAATTAGAGCAATGTCTCCAATTTCAAAATAATAGATAAGACAAAAGCAGTGCTTAAGAAAAGTGTGATGCCTATTTGCGCTCTTCTATTACCCCTCTGAAATTGTCGGTGCAATAAGGAATGACCCTGTATATATTTAACAATTGTAATTTGGAAAGTTTGTTTATATTTAGTGTGTTTATCTAAACTCTATTATTTGTGTTCAAGTAGGAAGTAAATGTGCAACTTTTTATACGTGCTTTCATTAAATATTTTAAACAAAATGACGCATACACGAATCAGAATTTTTTTGATATTTCGTTTTGTTCATTAAAGAGTTAAAAATATTTTAATTTTAACTTAAAAGATTTTTAATTTGTGGTCCTAAAAATGTTTAACGAATTTTGTAACAAATAGCATTAATAACTTTATCAATTCATTGAAAGAGTGAAAATCTCTAAAATTGTTGTTATAGTATCATTATTTATTTATTTATTTATTTATTTTTGAAATTTAATCTTATAGGTTTTAAATATTATGAAACTATTTTAACACAACAAGAAAAGTTGATATTTTTTCAGTTATGATGATTTTATTAAAACAAAGAAAAAACAGAATAAAAATTTCAATTTATCTATCATTAACGCAGCTATGCAATTTAAAATTAAAATAACTGACGTAAAACTTTAACCACTTATTAATTTTCTTAATTTTTTAAACCTATTTTAATCTTTTATTATATGTTTAATTGAACATATTGACCGAATTTCAGCATTTAAAAAGTTTTTGGTGATAATACAGCTAATTACTGCAAATAATTTTACTACGAGTTACACATTTTATTTCATTTTATTTACATTTGATAGTTACAATTGTTACTAATTTGATTGGTAGAGCTATCTTCCCTCCTACCACAAACCTAAATAAAAAAATAAATTAATACGTAGTAGTACAGGGATGGAACACGGGCGCAGAATTCATACCGGAATCCGTTTAAGAAATTTCTCTATCTATAATATCGTTGATTTAAGAAGTAGAAAATTTTCTTACATTGATAGTGGTATGAATTCTGCGCCCGTGTTCCATCTCTGGTAGTATTATAACATAGCTTTCATGTTCATTGGCTTAAAGGAAAATATTAATGTTATTGTAAAATATACATAGAGGTCCCTTTTTTTAAATTTATTACGGAATATTGTTAGAATTCGCCCTTTTTTCACACCGTATTCTTTGTCGACTAACTTTCTTCATATTTAATCGTAATTACATATTGAAGAAAATATGGTGTGAAAAAAGGGCGGGTACTATCAACCTTCCGCCTTTAATTTAAAAAGTTGGCAGCTATGAAAATAGTAATTTTTTCCTGGGAGTCGCAGTTGTGAAATGTATTTCTGTAGAACAGGCTTTCTTGTGTTTAGCAAATAACTGCTAAGTGCTTTTTGGTCATCACTAATTTTATATAGGAATGTAATCATAAAATTTTTCTATGATTAAATAAGGTAACTTTTTTTAGTCAAATTGGTAATGAAAATACATTTTTTTTTTTTTTTTTTTTTTTTTAAAGAAAGGCGTGTCTCATAATTAGAAATATTCATTATTATCTCAAGGCTGCCAATTGACCTAACTGTTTTTTACCTCCTATATCTCAAAATTTTCATCATATTTAATGAATTATCTCATGAATTATCCTGACCTTTTCTTAACAGCAAAATTTTAGTCGTTAATTAGGCAAAATTTTTTATTTGGAAGTAGTGTTGTCTTAAAATCCGAAGAGTTTTCATACATGTGCTATTTGAACTTTAATTAGATTGGTTTTGATAACAGTTAATTGATGTGTTTTGTGGCCTAATCACACGAGAGATTTCGCTGAGCTTTTTACTAAGCACAACATACTCAACTTTTTCGAAAGACGGTCGAACAAGTTGGTTACCCGCTGATCTTGAATCTTCGCCCGTACGCTGCTGTGTTGTGTTTAGTAAAATGTTGCGCGAAAATCTCTCGTATGATATGGCCATTAGAAACACTAATAAGTTCATCCAAGATAAATAAATTAATTAATTAAAATAAAAGTTATAAACAGCACTTCTCACGGCCGCATGTTTTTCTCTTTTTGACAGTTACTTCGCCTGTGGGCGTTATTCTTCTTATTACATTATTTTAAATCAATGTTTTCTGTATTCATATTTATAATATAAATGGATATACATTACAGTTATACTCTTTGTAATTATCTTTGTAGTATTTGTATCCATAATACACTGATTGTATAAATGTGAATATTAGGTGTATTTTTAAGCGATAATGTAACCTATCTAATCTAAAGGAACGCCCACTGGTGGAGTTGCAGATTTTCAAACGATGTGAACTCACGTCAGCGGTTGCGAAAGTGTTAATAAAAGCTCGAGAGTTTATATCTTGAAACAGACAGATAATTATATGAATGTTGAAAAACAAAAGATGCATCAAGTAATAAAAAATATATCAAATTACAAAATAAATAAATAAAATATTCATTTTTTTCGTAATATACGAAAATTTTAGTTATGTTTCCTGAGAAAGTTCATTTATGTTATTAGCCATTGGCCTATCCTGCTATCGAAACTTAGCGCTTTCAGTGACATTACTATGAATATTAATATTTACTTATATTTACTTATACTTGCTTTAACATTTAATACATTTTTACGAATATGTAAGAAGATCACTGCTGGAAAATATGGATGAGAAGGGCTCATCCAATGTAAATAGTAGGATTCACTGCCGGTGGCTGTTTTGTATTTCAAATGTTATTTACTTATATTTTTTACCTAAATCATACACACTTTTTTCACAACTATCCAGCCAGTATTTTCAACTAGTAAATTTCATTTTTTATTTATAGGCTTATTTCATAACAAAAAATTCTGTACAAAATTAGTGGTATGAAAAATCAGGGATTTACGAGCCTCATATTTAAACAAATTTATATTTAATTTTCCCTAAATTATGTCGTATAATCCACAGGGCAGAAAAAAAACTTTCTTACATCAGAAATTTGAATCTACAAACTTTTTTTTTTTTTTTTTGTGCCAAGTAATAAAATAGTACATTTTATTATATAAATTTCTAGCGTAAAACGGCATTTTTTATATAATCATACATGCTACGGTTCCGCTTTTTTTTTTTTTCTGACTCTCCCACCACGATATTTATATAGATATTTTCACCTTAACGGATCGTAGAAACCTACTATGGAAGATTACGATGTAAATAAAGTGGTGAAAGAGTTGGGAAAAAAGCAGAACTGTACAATGTACAAATATTGCAAAAAAAAATGCTTTTTATAAATGTTTAATTCTATTTTTCACAGTTATTGCGTTAAGGAACGGTGAATCTTACTACTCCTGTTGAAAATTTTCGTTCTAATGAAAACAAGAATCTTTTTTTATAACTAAGACAAAAAAAATAGTGATGTTAGTGCGTCCCGATGTCAGTCAAACCATAGCCTCCTAAACTAGATGCCTTCCGTGTGGCTTGGAAACTTGGTAACAGTTCAAGCGGTAGACAGCGCTACCTGGTAAATATTGCGCGACTTCTTTATTCAACAGCCACCAAAAATTTTTAAAAGTGGGATTTGATATACATAAAAGGCGAACAAAATCGAAGAAACGTCAAATATATATATGATATATAACTTCTTAAAATTATTGTTGACAGGTGAATAAAAAAGTCGAGCAATCTATACTAGGTGGCGCTGTCTACCGCTCGGTTGCCAAGTTTCCGAGCCACGCGAAAGGCATCTACCCAGTTTAGGAGGCTATGCACTGTTAAAAATTTCTGTAAATTTAATGTAAATATTTATCCAGAGTCTCTGTAAATTTACAGTCATTCTTTGTTAAAAGGGTATAATCGAGATTCTCAATCTTTATTCTGTATTTTTACCTAATTTTATTATTTAATTTTTTACTTAAAATTAAAAATGACTGTTTCTACTTTAGAAAAAGCATTCCATGTTCTAAATATAGTCTCACCAATAATTAATTAAATTAATATTAGTTATTAAAATGAATGTATAAAATATGTTTTTTAACATCGTTTATTTTTCTCTGTAATTTTACGTAAGACTTAAGATAATAGATTACACAGAGTTTTCTGTTGAAATTTTTAACAGTGTGGTCAAACTCTGGCAATAACGCTAGAAGACTAAAGCAATGTTGCGAAATAAATAAAAACTTTTGGCAGCTTTGGTTTTAATACCTAGAACAAATATATCTGTAGCATAAAATTTCTGGTTTAAAAAGGATTTATATGAGCTACGGCTTATACGAAGACATGTAAATTTTAAAATTATTCCGTTGCCCTCTTAGTGTCCGACTTTTTTTCTTTGAACTTCTGTTGTTAATTTTTCTACACTATGTAATTAATATTAAATAAGAAGAAATATGCCCTTCAAGGAAAGTTGTGTGAAAAAAAAAATGGCAGGTACTAACAATGCTAAGAATAAATTAAAATTTTGGTTATTTATGCAGGAAATTATGGTACGTAAATTTATATTATAATTACTTGAGATTTTACAACGAAATCTGCGGTGGATTCTTCTTTTTTTTTTTTTTTTACTGCGGCATTTCTTCATAGATCACACTGTAAAAAAATTAAAAATGAAGATTGATAAAATATTCTTTTTTTTTTTTTTTTCAACAGAATATGCAAACGCAATTGTGCTTTTCATGAGAGTCTGATCATAGCCTCCTGAACTAGATGTCTTCCAAGTGGCTCGGGAACTTGGCAACACTTCAAGCGGTAGACAGCGCCACCTGGTACAAATTGCTCGACATTTTATTCAACAGCCACCAAAACTTTTTAGAAGTGGGGTTTTATAGACATAAAAGGCGAATAGAATCGGAGAAACGTCGATTATATATATCATATATCACTTCTTGAATTATTGGTGACAGTTGAATAAAAAAGTAGCTCAATTTGTACCAGGTGGAGCTCAATTTGTACCTAGTTTAGGAGGCTATGGTCTGATCAATGCCGGTATGCGTTTTTATAACTTTTTTTTTTACTAATTTTTATTTGTAATTGACAGAAATTCATCGTTAAAGTAAGAAGATAGTTATTTATTTATTTTTATTTTTATACATTTTTTTAACAGTACAGTAATTTCCGGCATAAAATCCGCCGATTAGATAACTCAGTTTTACACTAGAAATTTTAATTAACGGACGAAATTATATTTGTAGTGATATTTCTTCCTAGAAATATAATTTTTTCTATTAATTAATATTTTTGGTGTCAAACTGAATTACCTAACCTGCGGATTCTACGCCGGAAATTACGGTAATATCTGTTCTGCTCTACGTCAGTATAATTCTTAAACACCACTATTTTTTTTTTTTCAATAATGATCCTTTTTTAGTTAAAAAACAGATTTCTGTCATGTATAAGACAAATATTACTGTTAAAAAATACAAAGGCCAACTAGGTCGCTTTTTTCAATATCACTTTCATACCTGCCAACCACCTGATAATAAAATGTAAAATCTTCAGTGCCTGCCTTTTTTTGCCAACCAGTCATTTTTTAGAGTAATTTTTTTCTTATTTAATCCCAACATTTGGAGAGAATTGCTCAATATATGAAAAGGAGCGTTTTTCCAAGGGGCGTTAACAATTTTACGCTTATTAAATTTTTCGCGATGTTTCTGTTCGTTTTTGTCTTTTTGACAGTAAGGTCCACCTGTGGGCATTATTCTCCTCAGTTACAATATTTCAGAACAAAATTTTGCATATTCACATTTATATTACTAATGGATATACATTATAATTATACTCTTTCTAATCAAAGAATTTATATCCGTAGTATATTGATAGTTCAAATATGAATATTGGGTATATTTTTAAGAAATAAATAATATACAAATTGAGAAAGAAACGTCCATTGGTGGAGTTAGAGATATTCAGATCACGTGAATGTACGTCAGCAGTCACGAAAGTGTTAATGAAATGGTTGGCAGATATGCATTTCTTTTAATAGAAAAATTTAATCGGCGTTTTCAGTAATTACCTTCGATTGAATAATACGGAGATTGTTATATAAAAATAGCGGTATTCAGAAAAGTCACTACGTCGACCCCTCAAAATAGCGATGTTATAGGCTTAATTAAGCTGTGTTTTTCATGCCAGTGATAACTGGAAGTTGAGAGTTTTACCCACCTATTGATAAATTATTCAACATGGAATTCTTAAAATATTTTACTTTTTATAATTCTCATTATTCCTCAACTTTAGGTTTTCTCTTTTTTGTTCTACTTTATAAAATTATTTTAAATATGAAAATCATTTGCGACATGAACAAAGCCATAAAATGTAAAAGCATAGTAGACATCACATAAAAATATGCGTAATATATATATATAAATCAATATTTCTGGTCTAGAAATATTTTTATATGTAGACATCACGATGCAAGTATAACTTAAATTTATTTCAGAATTGAATAAAGTGATATAAGATTTTTCAAGTCAATGTTCTGTTTAAGCACTGACTTGAAATTTTTGACTGTATGTGAAAACAATTTGAAATATTTAAATATTTACGTAAGATACAGAAGGCCAAAGATATTATTAGAAAAGATTAACATGTAAAATAAGAGGCAATAATACTTTTTATGTCATAGTCCTCCGTATTTTGTGATTACGTACAGTGAATATATATATTTAGAATAAAACGATTAAGAACTTATGTTTTCAAAACAGCATTTATCCAATTACCGTAATTTCTGGTAGATACCCCGCAGGTTATATATCCAGTTTTGCACCAGAAATTTCAATTGATAAATAAATTTACATTTGTGCGATCTCTTCCTTCGAAAAAGTATAGATTTCTCTATTAAATAATATTTCTGGTGGAGAAATGACACATCTTACCTGCGGGTTACCTACCAGAAATTACGGTATTCATTTTTCAAAGAAAATAATTTGACATTCTTTAAAAATTGTTTATCTATTAAATGCTTATTTTCTGCCATTTTTAACCCCGACAAAAAACAGGAGTGCTAAAACTTTGAAGCCTTTGTCTGTGTGTCTGTCTGTGGCACTGTAGGTTTCAAAGGAATAGACTGATTTCATTGCTATGTTTTTCTTTACTTTACTTTACTTTACTTTACTTTTCTTTCTTCCTTTTTTTTTTTTTTCTTTCTGGAGCGCTAGTTTAATCGGGGTGGTTCTCAGCAATGTTTGGTACAAATCTGTTTGATAGATTTCTTTAATTAATTGAAATATATAATTTTTTCAGGCTAAATTAGATATGATATTTTATAATGTTATAGTTGGCATGCTTCTAACTGAACTTCGACAATTATAGTGGTGAACATCCAACTCAACCTTGCCGATTTCAAATAAATCACATCTTCTATTTAATTGCTAAAATAATTTGGAGACCTAAATCCACTCACGATCTCGACTTCTTTGAAGAATTTTCATATTTATAAAAATCTTAGAAATATTGTTAATTGTGATTCCGCTGTGACGGTACGCTAAAGGCTACCGAAACAGCTATCTGCTTTCCTGTTATTTATTTTTGACGTTCTAGATGTTATTATTTGCCTTGTTTATATATATCCAAAGTGTCATCAGAACGTGGTTTAAAAATATAAAGCCTTTCTCATGTGCTTAAATTTTGATTAAAAATCTCAAAAGTACATATATATAACGATGATTCATTTTTATAAAAAGAGAAACAACATGCACCTCTATAAAATGTAATTTACGTATGATAGAACATACATACAATAAAATTTTTACACAATTTTTCATTTTTAATGTGTACTAATTCTAATTCCGAAAGGAAGAATTATTGAAAATTTGTTTAATTAAAATGCCTAATACTTTAATTTTAAGATTTAATGTTGATTTTTTTCTTTTTTATTTAATAACCCTTCGAGATTTGATTACTGTGCAATTCTTCAGTTTTGTTGATTGATGAAAATTAAGAAAATTATAGTGAAAACTATAGTTAGAAAAATAAAAAATAAAATTCATTACACATACAAAATCCAAAGCAGTCTTCACCTGATCTATTTTCTTTAAGTAAAATAATATGAAAATAATTTTCCAAAAAAGTATTATGATTTTCAAAAAAACATTATCATATTAATTTTCTATAAGCTACTTTCACAGATGTTACGAAAAATGTATATATATATTTACAATTGGTATAACAGGGTTCATATTCTCACTTTGAAAGTGTAATGGGGATACAACCAGATATGCTAATGTTCAGAGCCTGATTAAGGGGGAAGCACACATTATTTATACTTACACCGTTATTTTTTAACAAATACTTTCCTCCTATAATAAACAGAAAATTCTCATTAAAAATTATTTTAAAAGAATTCTGGTGTCTAATAACGGTGAGTAAATTGGATTGTTTTACACCGTTCATTTTTTATAAAAAATATTTCCTCGTCAAAGCGTGGAATTTCTATGACATGAAGTAAAAAATGATTGTAAAAATATTCCGGTGAGAGCGGAGATAATGTGTGCTTCCCCCTTAATCATGCTCTGCTAATGTTTATAATTTATTTCGGAGCATATTTAGTAACCGACATTTTTCCAGATCACGTTTTTTATTTGAGTGTAGTTTTCTCCAATATGTACTTTCGATTAAATAAGAACAAAATTACTCTTCAAAAATAACAGTGTGGAAAGAAAGCGATTACTAATAATGCTCCTGAATAAATAAGGAAATTTGGCATGTACGCACACTATTTACGAAGTGTAATATGCATTGTGAAAATTTTTAAATGATGACATGAATAATTTTAAAGGATAAATAAAGGAACGACTATTATTCTGAAATAGTATGCTTGAAATTAAAAAACATAATAACTCTTCATATGTATGAACTGTTTTTTTTAACATATAATACATATACTTTACGTTTGTAGCCATATACAGAGTACATTTAATCAGTAATATGCTTTAATATATGATCGAGACATGAGCAAATACACGAACAGTAAGTTTGGCAAAATAAATATTTATTCCAAAGGTGCAAAATGATAATTAATTTTGTTTTGTGAGTAAAAGAAAATCAAACCTTTATTCAAAACTTAAGTGTTAACATAGATTTGCTATTATTTATCCATAAAATTAATGTAATATTTCTCTATTTTTTTTAAATTTATTAATAAATTACATTTTTTTCTTTTTCAGGGGAATCTTTTCCCAGCCTTTGACGATGGCTTGGTAGGCCGACCTGATGGACTTACCATGGACATTGGAAAGCATGGTCCTACCGGAGCGCCCGGTCTTCATATCAAACACGATATGATGTATGCCCATCACCCGGGTATGGGCCCGGGTCACGCGGCAGCAAATACGCGGCCTCATCACAGCCAGATGGTCCATTCTGGGATGGACGCCATGGACCTCCTGGACCCTATCTGTCCATCATCTCTCCCTCCGTTGTCTATGCCAACCGAAAGTAGTGCCGTTAGTTCTCATCCACAATTACATGGGCCTATATATTCTCACGGCATGAACACCATGATGGCCACCCATCACCACCCGCTTGCACCACACCCATCAATGGGCATGCACGATGCGGACACGGACCCCCGTGAACTCGAGGCCTTTGCTGAACGCTTCAAGCAACGGCGCATTAAATTGGGTGTCACACAAGCTGACGTGGGCAAGGCTTTGGCCAATCTAAAACTACCTGGTGTTGGCTCCCTGTCTCAGAGCACCATCTGTAGGTTTGAGTCCCTGACACTGTCCCATAATAACATGGTTGCCCTAAAGCCAATTTTGCAAGCTTGGCTGGAAGCGGCTGAAGCCCAAGCCAAGAACAAACGCAGGGAACCTGATGGTCCAAGTGTGTTACCAAGTGGTGAAAAGAAGAGAAAGCGAACGTCCATAGCCGCACCAGAGAAACGATCTCTCGAAGCATTTTTTGCTGTTCAACCACGACCTTCAGGCGAGAAAATAGCCGCCATTGCCGAAAAACTAGATTTAAAGAAAAATGTAGTCAGAGTATGGTTTTGTAATCAAAGGCAGAAACAGAAAAGAATGAAATATTCAGCCCAGCAGCATTAGCAGTGCGTTTGTTTATGGATTCTTAAACAGGTTTTAGACATAATGGTATGGCGTTGTTTCGCCTGGATCTTCGGATCACAAAGCCATTTTAGGCAAAGAAGTGATGGGGGAGAAAATTTTCACAATTTTGCGTAATATTCGCGAACTTCCACGTGGTTTTCACATGTTTTCATATAATCAATTCTCACAATTCATGTCCAACGTAGATACAATGTTGTAAATTGATAAAAATTTAGTACAACTTTAAAAAGCTGAATAGTTTTCTAGGGCATGTCTTCTTTTCAGTCTTATTTCCAACTTTCAGCCATCCATATGCTAAGCTTATACATGTAAAATATAAATGAAAATTAAACATTTTTATCTTAACTATCAATTTCAGACATGCCCTTTAAATGCAATCAATCTCAAACAGTCCTAAAATTTATTTACTAAGCTCTATGTGAATCTGTTTGCCTAAAACTGATTACATTTCCTTAGATAACGAGTAGCAAACGACATATTTGTAATATAGCTAATATAAAACTTTTGCTCACTTTTTAATCATTAACTGAAATATATTAAAAATGCTGCTGCTCTTTTTTATAAGTAGAAATCTTTTTAAAGGCTTCAGATGTGTCGACGTGCCCTAAGAAATATTAAAAAAAAAAGATATTTTGTATTCATATTGAATTTACAAAACTAAGTTATTCCAATGTAAACAGTTTATTTTTTAACAGAGTATTATGGATACAGATCTTTATGTGTACTCTCTATTTTACTTCTATATTTGAAGAGATAAATCTTCATATGGCATCTGTTATTTAAATAATTACAGCAAACTTGAAATTAGAAAAATTCTAAAATGTTGTTAATTCAGTCACTAAATTAAATTCATATGTGAAAAATTGGTTTATTTAACGAAAGCTTTAAAATGTTTATATGTTTACAATAAATAAATAAATAAATAAATACAGAAATAAAGAACTAACAAATGTTATTGGCATATTATATAAATATTGTTTGCCTAAATGTCCAATTTATTTGAGTTGGGAATACGGTTTAAAGTAAAAAATATAGGCATCGTACAAAATTTCGTCCTTTTGTTTTAAGCAGTTTGAGGATATTTTGAAGTGACTGTATCATAATTTATATATATATATATATATTGAGTATAATGTTATTATTTATCAGGATAGTTTCATAACAAATAATTTAGTACATTAATCAATAGCATTAAATTGATTTTAATCAAACACGAGATTTGTTTCGTGTTTTATATTTATAATATCCAGTTGAAATGCATTTCTGCCCGTTTATATTTTCAATTAGAAATACTGTAATGAAAAATATAAATATAATAAAACTACCATCTATTTCGAATTAAATAAAATTGACTTAAAACATAATTTTATTACACTTACATTTATATAAGCACTCGAAATAGGATTTCAAAAGATTTACAAAAAAAAAAAAAAAAAAAAAAAAAAAAGAAAGAAAGAAAAAAGAAAAAAAAAGAAAAAAAAATACAGTTATATTATCTACTTCTATTTTAAAATCGATTAGTTTTAGGTATAAAAAACTATTACATAGTTTCATAGAAAATCTAAAAAATTGGTTATAAAATGCACAAAGTATTAATTTGTGATAAGTATTTTTTACACTAAAATATTACTGACAAATTATACAAATACTGTTTGCCTAAATATCCAATTTATTTACGTTAGAGTGCAGCATAAAGTAATATATATATATAATTCGTATACATATATATATTCTTTTTCTTCTTTAGTAATTTTGGAAATATTTTGAGGTTCAAAATTTATATGCTTTTTAAACATAATGATACCATTTATCAAGAGCTTTTGATAACAAATAATATAATAAATTAATCAATAGCATTAACTTGATTTTAATCAAACGCGAGATTTGTTTCATGTTTTACATTTGTGATCTCTAGTTGAAATGAAATTCTGCCAATTTCTAACTTCAATTACAAATATTGTAATAAAAAAAATATTCTTATCATGTATTTTGACATAAATAATTAAATCATACTCTTAAATTGACTTAAAATATAATTTTATTACATTGACATTTAAATAAGCCCCCGAAATAGAATTTCAAAAGGATTTACATCTCTCAGTTACATCCATTATTTAAGTTCACATTTAAATATAACCAGTTTGAAGTTAAAGTACCTACTTTTATTTTAAAATTGATTAATTTTTTGTAATATAAAAATAGAATTTAGGTTCATAGAAATCCTCCTGAAAATATATAATTATTCAAAATGGTATTTGAAAATTTTCAAAAAAAAAAAAAAAAAAAAAAAAAAAAAAAGATAGAAAGAGTCAGATATTATCTCTAATTATTAAAATGTTAATTTTGTTTTAAATTTTATTTCGAAATTTGCATGATAGTAATAAATAAGTTTATCAAAAAATATTTTTTAATCTTATGAATTCATTAATTTTAGTTAAATGATGTTACTTTTTCATGAAAAACAATTTAAATTATGAATAACTACACGATTCTAAAAAAAAAAAAAAAAAAAAAAAAAAGTTATTTTAAACTAGGGATTAAAACTTTACGCTTTATCTTTATGTATATCGACTGTAAAATACAACAGAAGAAAATATGAAACAATATATTAAGCACTTCGTAAATTTCTGAAATTTTAGCTTTGAAAATTAACAAAAATGTGCGAATATAATATGAAATAAATGCTTTGGATGACTTCATCCTCAAGTATGGGTGACAGTATAGTATATTTTGAGCACAGCTATTTTTTTTTTTTTTTTTTTTTTTTTTTTTTTTTCGTATCTTATTCTCTATTTAATCGCCGAATGTCAACGATTAATGAAAGCAAAATTTATTATTAAAAAAGAAAAAGAAAATCATGGCACTCAAAATATAGAATATTGTAACCCCCCCCCCCCCCCCAAATGTATTCGAGAGTATTTTGGAAAAGTCAGCTGTCTCTTGCACTACATCATAGTTATCTATAACTTTGCTTAGCTACAATTTAAAACTAAAAGGACTAATTTTAGCATACAAAGTTTCAAAATTATATCTATATATATATGTGTGTCTGTATATGTTAATCTTTATTACTATCTGAATATTTTAGATTAAATATATATATGTTTATAATTAATCGTTCAATTACTACAAAATGTTGAGTTTTTTTATCATAAATATTTTCTTATGCTGATTTCTAAGGAAGTATTAATCTGTTTAAGTTTTTTAAGAAAATAAGAGTTTTAATTAATGGTATTACCAACGTAATTATTATATTTTAGAATAAAATTGTCACATGTCATTTATTGCAAGACTAAAACTCTTATAATAATTAAAATGTTATTAGTTATTGATACAAATATTTGTTAGTTTTATTATAAACAATTTTGAAAATCGTAAAGTTTGTAATAATAATAATTTTAAAAGTACTAATTAAATAATTACCGTAATCAATGCTGTTAAGTTAATCATATAGCAAAAAGGTATTCTACATTTTCTTTACCGTTAATTAGAATAATTTTAATTATTATCATTTAAACTATTAAAAAACACTAAAGGCATTTAAAAAACACTTTAAAACACATCATATTCATTTATTAAAACTATATTTACAATTTATATGTAAAAACAAAGCTTTTCGCCATGAATTCATGACATCTTCAGGTTAAAAACGATTTTATCGAAGTTCGTATAAAATAGTCAACTATATATATTAGGATTGTCGGCGATGGTCACAGGGAAAAGCTTGGCGATGTGCATGGAGGCATACTACAACCATAGCCTCCTAAACTAGATGCCTTCCGCGTGGCTCGGAAACTTGGCGGTAGACAGCGCCACTTGGTATAAATTGCGCGACTTTTTTATTCAACAGCCACCAAATATTTTTAAAAGTGGGATTTGATATACATAAAAGGCGAATAGGATCGAAAAACGTCGATTATATATGTATCACGTCTTAAAATTATTGGTGACAGTTGAATAAAAAAGTGCGCAAGCTGTACCAGGTGGCGCTGTCTACTGCTTAAACTGTTCCCAAGTTTCCGAGCAACGCGGAAGGCATCTATAGTCCAGTCAAAATAGGATAAATAGAAAAAAAAAAATCGTGTAGTTTTGAAATTTTGCATACTCAAAGCCAAGAGGGTCCTGAACAACATACTAAAAGTCCTCGCCCGTGGTGTGTGAGCGGGGGGCAGGGGGGGCATTTAAGGGGGGCACATTTAAGTTTTTATTAAATATCTTACAAACTATCGCATTTAGAGAAAAAATGTCAATTACAAAATTAATCTACGTAAAATTTCCTGCAAAAATGTATACTACATTTTGTTTGTATGATCAATAGTTTAGAAGATACATCTTCTAAGCAATCTTCTTTGCAATCTTTTTTGCAATAGTAAAATCAACTAAAGTGTGCAATTAAAAGGGTTCTTGTCAAATATTTTCTAATGTACAAAAAAAAAAATATATACATAGGGAATATGCAAGGATAATACAGCATGTTTTGTAAGTTTTAAGTAATTTTAAGGCTAGTAGGCGCAAGTGGCGGTTTGAGTAAAAATCCAGTTAACGAAGACCCAAAACCGATCAACATTAAAAAAAAAAATCGTGTAGTTTTGAAATTTTGCATACTCATAGCCAAAAGGGTCCTGAACAACACACTAAAAGTCCCAGCCCGTGGTGGGTGAGCGGGGGGGCAGGGGAGCATTTATGGGGGGCACTTTTCAGTTTTTATTAAATATCTTGAAAACTATTGCATTTAGAGAAAAAATGTTAATTACAAAAATAATCTACGTAAAATTTCCTATAAAACTCTACTTTACATTTTGTTTGTATAATTAATAATTTAGAAGATATAGGGGCACGAAATAACACATTTTCATGAAAAATTTCTTTTTTACTTTCTCTTACCCATAAGTAGAGAAAGGATTGTTTTTGGGTCAAATTTTCGAACGCGATATTTTGTTATATTTACACGTTTTGAGGTCCCCTGAATACGAAAATCATGTTTTTAGCAAATGGTCTGAGTGTATGTCTGTGTGTCTGTCTGTCTGTGTGTCTGTCTGTGTGTCTGTCTGTTATCAGCATATCTCAAAAACAAATTATGGCAGAAAGTTCAAACTTGGTATTCTAAATGTGTATCATATAGGGATGCTACAGTAAGCTTTTCGTTAAGATCAAGCTAATAGTTTGTGTACAGGGACAATCAAGAGAATTCTAATACATTACGTCTATAGGGGAAATTGCAGGAAAGTAGAGTTTAACGTCTATAGACTGCACTAAACCAAATGAAACGAATATATATATTTCGTAATAGAGATAGTTAACTGGGAAAAAAATTTTGTGTATTTAGGAGCCTCGCCTCCCCCTCTGGGGGGGGGAAGTCCCCCCTCGAGGGGAGTAAATTTTCATGATGGGTATCTTTCAAAAGAGCTCGCGAATACTTTTAAAACGAATGATTATTATTTATCGATTTTTTTTTACTTTTAACGAAAAAAAAACTTAGAAAAAAAATCGTACTTTTTTTTTTTTTTTAATTTTGAGAATAAAATGGACTTTTTTTTGGATATTTGGTGTTATACTACTTCTCTAATATGGAAATCGTCTGCATTATCATGAAAGATAATTTTTTTAAATAATAATTTTAATAAAATATTTTTTAAAAACAGACTTATTTTTTAATAACCGAATTAAATTCTATATAAATGTAGGTGCATTAATGAAACGGAGGGTTGAGGGGGGGCGGTAGCCCCCCTCACACAGAACTAATTATCATATAAAACTCTTCAGAAGCCTAATATGAATTGTTTAACATAGGTTTACATAACAGTACTCGTTATCTTACCTATTAATCTGCAACCTGTATTTATTGTATTAAATTTCAGGGTAAGAGAAAGTCGTGTGAGTGACACACCAGATTATTGCAATAGTAAAATCAACTAAAGTGTGTAATTAAATGGGTTCTGGTAAAATATTTTCTAATGTACAAAACAAATACATGCATAAAGAATATGTAAGGATAATACAGCATGTTTTATACAATTTAAATAATATTAAGGTTAGTAGGCGCAAGTGGTGGTTTAGGTAAATATCCAGATAACGAAGACCCAAAACCGATCAACATAAAAAATATATATATATATAAAGCTTTGAAACTGAGCACAGTTATAAGGTTAAGTGTCTTGTCCTGAACAACATACTAAAAGTCCCCAACCGTGGGGGGAGAGCGGAGGGGGGGCAGAGGGTATTTAAAGGAAGCACTTTTCAGTTTTTATTAATATCTTGAAAACTATCGCATTTAGATAAAAAATGTCAATTACAAAATTAAACTACATAAAATTTCCCATGAAAATGCCTATTACATTTGTTAGTATGATCAATAGTTATGGAAATATAAAGGTTGCTTTGTACTGAAAAGTGGAGTTTTTCGATTTGTATATTTTGATTTCCACTCTTTAAACTTGGCGCATTATGAGCGCACACTCACATATAGATATTTATTTATATTAGTAGAAAATATTTAACCCGAACCCTTTTAATTACGAACTATAGCTTATGTTACTATTGTAAATAACATAAAAACTAAAGGAAAAAAAAAAAAAAAAAAAAAAAAAAAAAAACAGAATAGATTTGCCTATAAAACGAGTAGTTATGATTTCACAGACTGATTTTATATGACAATTTTTCATTTTTATATATTGACATAGTTTTAGGATATTTCATTTGCAGTGTTTTAAACTTCTGGAAAATAATTCTTTTTAATAATAAAAAACTTTTTTTTAATGAATTAAAAGCATTTCTCTTGCACTGCCTGAAATAACTCCCCAGAAAAAAAAAAAAAAAAAAAAAAAAAAAAAAAAAAATGTTAAAATGAAATGACTACAAGTACAAAGACAAACAAAGGCTTCAAATTTATAACACCCCTCTTTTAAGTCAGGGATTAAAAAGCAATTTTACCTAAACTGCAACTTGTGCCCATTAACCTTAAAATTATTTAAAATGTACAAAACATGCTGTATTATACTTACATATACTCTATGCATATATTTATTTTGTGCATTAGAAAAAATTTAACCAGAACCCTTTTAATTACACATTTTAGCAGATTTTACTACTGCAAAAAAGAATTTTTCAAGAAAATGTGTTATTTCGTTCCCCTACATCTTCTAAACTATTGGTCATACAAACAAAACGTAATGTGCATTTTTGTAGGAAATTTCACGTAGATTAATTTTGTAATTGACATTTTTTCTCTAAATGCAATAGTTTTCAAGATACGTAATAAAAGCTGAAATGTGCCCCTTTTAAATGCCCCCCTTCCCCCCGCTCACCCCCCATGGTTGGGGAATTTTAGTATGTTGTTCGGGACACTTAACTTTATAAAACTGTGTTCAATTTCAAAGCTACACGATTTTTTTGTTTATGTTGATCGGTTTTGGGTTTTCGTTATCTGGATTTTTACCTAAACCACCACTTACGCCTACTAACCTTAAAACTATTAAAAATTTACAAAACATGCTGTATTATCTTTAAATATTCCCTATCCATATCCATATATTTGTTTTGTACATTATAAAATATTTGACCAGAAACCATTTAGATACACACTTTAGTTGATTTTACTACTGCAAAAAAGAATTTTTCAAGAAAATGTGTTATTTCGTTCCCCTATATCTTCTAAACTATTGATCATAGAAACAAAATGTAACATACATTTTTGTAGGAAATTGTACTTAGATTAATTTTGTAATTGACATTTTTTCTCTAAATGCGATAGTTTTTAAGATATTTAATAAAAACTGAAAAGTGCCCCCGTAAATGCCCCCCTGCCCCCCGCTCACCCACCACGTGCGGGGACTTTTAGTATGTTGTTTAGGACCCTCTTGGCTATGAGTATGCAAAATTTCAAAACTACACGATTTTTTTTTTTTTAATGTTGATCGGTTTTGGTGCTTCGTTATCTGGATTTTTACTCAAACCGCCACTTGCGCCTACTAACCTTAAAATTACTTAAAACTTACAAAACATGCTGTATTATCCTTGAATATTCCCTATGTATATATTTATTTTGTACATTACAAAATATTTGACAAGAACCCTTTTAATTGTACACTTTAGTTGATTTTACTATTGTAAAAAAAAAATTTTCAAGAAAATGTGTTATTTGATCCCCCTTCATCTTCTAAACTATTGATCATACAAACAAATGTAATATACATTTTTGTAGGAAATTTTACGTAGATTAATTTTGTAATTGACATTTTTTCTCTAAATGTGATGGTTTTTAAGATATTTAATAAAAACTTAAAAGTGCCCCCCTTAAATGTCCCCCCTGCCCCCCGCTCATCCACCACGGGCGGGATTTTTAGTATGTTGTTCAGGACCCTCTCAGGGATGGAACATGGGCGCAGAATTCATACCGGAATCTGTTTAAGAAATTTTACTACCTATAATATCGTTGATTTAAGTAGTAGAAAATTTTCTTACATTGATAGTGGTATCAATTCTGCGCCCGTGTTCCATCCCTGCCCTCTCGGCTATGAGTATGCAAAATTTCAAAACTACACGATTTTTTTTTTTTTCTATTCGTGAAGTTTTGGCCTTCGTTGCCTGGACTGCTAGTTTAAGAGGCTATGCTACAGCATGCTTGCCAACCTAACCCGGAAGATTGTTTAGTCCCGCCCATTTCCGTCTACTTTTTCATTCCAGTCTTTTTTTAAAGTACTTTTCTTCTTATTTAATCGTAAAAATATTTGAAGAGAATTACTCTAAAAATTAAGTGGTCGTGTACACTAATGGTGGCTGGTGCACGTAAAATCTGTCGTGGCCGCAATGCCCTCCATGTTCCCATCAAAAATTATACCTCTGGGGGTCACCGAAGCGGGAGAGCCATCCCTTCCGCGGAGGATCAAAATTGTGATGGCATGTCTCTGGACCACCTCTAGGGGTGTGTCCCAGACCGTCACCAATTGCCCATCTGCTCAGCACTAGTGCGACGTGAAACCCAACATTCCAACCATCCATCTAAAAATTAAGTGGTGTGCAAAAAGGAGCGGGAACTAACAATCTTCCGGGTTAGGTTGGCAAGTTTGCTACAAGAGGAATCCAGGCGGAATGTCACTCGCAAAAGAAACCTGAAGATGTCACTTATTCATGGCGAAAAACTTTGTTTTATATATAAATTGTAAATATAATTTTAATAAATGAATACAACGCATTATTTTTTTTAAGTGTTTTCAGTGCCGTTTGATAGTTTACAATTTACACGTGTTTTTAAAAATCTTCTCATTTTATATGAGAAAATGTTTACTATTATCAAGTAAGCAAAATATTATTGACTAGCAGACCTCGCCAGCTTAGCTAGTCGCTATATTTATAAGAATAAAAACTACTATCTTTTAATGTCACTTTATGAAAAAATAACTGAAAAAAAGTTCCATTAGAACCACTCAAAACCTTTTTTCGAGTTCTTGCTATAACTCAGCATTTATTGAACATATTAGTTTTGCACCATGAATTAAAAAACCTAGTAGCAAGACCTTGTATTTCTAGCCCTTACTTTGTTATAATAAAATTATATGTAAAATAAATGTAATTATATTATTAATAATTATTAATTAAGTTATAAAAATTATAAATTTAAATGTTTTACGTTTTAATTAAATAAAAAATTTAATAAGTTTAATTATTTATGCTATATTACTAATTGATTCCGATAGAAATAGTAAATTAAAAATCATAAAAAGCATTTTCCTTACAAAGCAATTTTTAACTCTGCACATGAACATTATTCTGTAGTGATAATGATTAAAATAAAAATATCATGCTTAATTTAACATCTAAAAAATCTAACAAACGCTTTGCTTGGGAATATATATATATATATATATATATATATATATATATTAAATAGAGACAATTTTTCTCAGCCAAAACTAACCTTTATCAGAATATCGAAGCAGTAGTTAAAAGCACAACTTAACAGTATATTGAAATCACGATTATATTTAAATTTTATTTAATGACGTTACTTACTATGAAAGAATGGAAACAGTATAATACAATACCTGCTAACTTTCTTATTAATATACCGGAAGATTGATAGAGCCCGTCCCTTTTTCCACACCACTTTATTTTTAGAAAATATTTTTTTCAAAACTTATTACGATTAAATAAGAAGAAATATACTCTAAACAAAAAGACTGGTGTTAAAAAGGGGGCGGGTACTCACAATCTTCCGGAATATAAGTGAGCAAGTTGGCAGGTATGTAATTGATTCTAAGGAACGTAGACGACTGAAATGGAAGAACACATTATTTGAATGATATTTAAGAAAATAAAACAGAAAAATCAACGGATAAAATGGAAAATAACTATTTTTAAAAATGCAAATTTAAAAATTTTAAAAACATCGATAAGATGCACTTTTGCACATGTTCCGAGCTACCCCTTTGCCAAGTTTTGTAGCACTTCTAGGAATTGCAGAGCTCCTAGTTTTTTACGATTTTTTTTATTTTAATGTCATCACAATTTTTTTTTTTTTTTTTAATTCTTGAAGGTGTTAGTGCTATTATAGCATTATGTTCGATCAGAGGTCTTAAATCTAGAACGCACGTACACCGACAGACACACTAACACCTCTCTTTATTTACATAGATAATTTTCAGATATTCATTTCTATTTATCATTTTCTTTTGCATTTTTAAAGCTTTTATTTGGCGGCGAACACTAAAATTTGTCTCGAATTCAGATCTTCAATACGGCTTCCATCAGTCAAACTACTACGAAATAGTATGTAAAGATAACATTCTGTCTTTCGGTTATAATTGCATTTACTACCTTCCATTCTTTGGCAGCTATTTAAAAATATATATATATAATGTCAGTACATTAATTTGCTGCTATTTTTTAGGAAAAATAAAAATGTCTGTTCTATAGAAAACGCTTACATTTTATTTACAGTAAAAATTTAAAAAAAAATATATATATATATATATAATAGTAAAAGTAAATAAATAATGTATTGTTTTGAAATAAAACTGTAAAAGTATTCTTTGATTTAATATATAAAAGTATTACTTATTTAAGCTCTAATAATGGTAAGCATTTTCTGTGATAAGGGCGCATTAAAATGAAAACATCGAAAATAATCATCCAGCTATAAGAATAATTTATTTATTTACTTATTTTAAAATGGACGAACATCTTATAGTTACTATAATCAGTATATATAGTAAATGTGAGATAAGAATACCATTATAATACTTTACTAGTATTATTATCATATTTTAAACTACTTTAATTTATCTTTTTATTGATTATTTTACGTAATAATAATTAACAACAGATATTTAAATATGGATTTTTAAATAAAAGTTTAGTTCATACAAAGTAACAACAATGATAATAATGATAATAATGATAATAATGATAATAATAATAATAGTGATAATAATAAAATAACTCTACTTTTTACAATAAGAATGAAGTCTACATACATATGCTTGTATTTCAATTTATTCATTCAAAAATAATAGAAAATTAATATATATATATATAGAAAAAGGAGAAAATAGAAAATTTTTTAATACACACATATTTACTGACTTCAAATTTTCATTTCACGTGGAGTTAAAATGTTGAAGTGCAATAATTTGAAAATGAATTGTCGTTGTGATTTGCTTTAGT
The DNA here is from genome assembly GCA_963930645.1 of Salticus scenicus. Taxonomy (NCBI): domain Eukaryota; kingdom Metazoa; phylum Arthropoda; class Arachnida; order Araneae; family Salticidae; genus Salticus; species Salticus scenicus. Next base: position 230,416,284 of record OZ005651.1, read on the forward strand.
ATTATACATTAATTTTCTGTGATAATTTATGTTGAAAATACATATTTAAACTAGATTGTGTAATAATGCAATTTTAACTATGATAATGTATAATTTTATGTATTTATAACAATTAATTCATTCTAAAGTGTTTATTGCTGTTTGTAGTGTGTGCAGAAAATGTTGTATATTCAATATTCTTCAATATGTTGAACATTTTCTTGTAGTTCTAATTCTAAAAAATATAGACAAAATAAATAAAAGAAAATAAAGAATTGATCAAACTAATGAAGAATTGATTTGAAATGCTATAGCAAAAAAATCTTTAATAAAGTATAATTAGAAATCATCATACTTGCCAACTTCTCAACTTTTTTAGTACTACTATTCTCGAAAAATTTTTTTCCTTAAAACGCTAGAATTCTTTAACTAATAAGACAAAAAAAAAAAAAAAAAAAAAAAAAAGATGGTGCTCAAAATACGAAGGAGTTGGCAACCACGGGCTAATAACTTTCAAAGATTTACGCATATATGTATAAATAAGCAAATTTAACATTTGTATTAAACACATAAAAGGAAAATAACATTTCATGGTAAATTTTCTAGAATGTCTACTTGATGATTTGTAATTTAGTGCTGCAGATTAATATACACTAAAAGGTTTCCAAATGGTACTCTAGTAACTTGCAGATTAATTTACAAGAAAAATAAATAATGGTAAATTTAGAACTATTAAAAAACATACAAAGACTATACTGGCAAATATTCATCATTTACAAACAATGAAAAATTTAGATGTATAAATATATTGTTTACTTATAGGAATTTAAATTGATTTTTTGAGCACATTGCAAGTATGCTATTTTGTATGTCAATCATTTTGACCTGTCTTATTTTTTTAGCGAATGATAATTGTATGAGAAAATATTTATTTGTGTTTTGCATGTTATTTACGTATTTCTGTCTTTAAAAATTCTAATTACAAAACATTTGAAATCATGGAAAACTTTGTTAGATGAAATATAGTGTATATTTTTCACGTTTATGAATACCTGAAACACAATGTAATTAAAGGAATTCCCTTATATTATGATACTTTTTCATAAAAAATTTGTGCTTTTAAGATTTTAATATTAGGTTTTGATTAAAAAAACGTGAAATTTCTGTCTTGTAATATAATTTTAAAACTACGATCTGTATCCATGACAAGTGTTTTATTAATTCGATCTAGTCAAACATTGTACAAAAACTTTTTTGAAGTTGTATTTTGTCTCAAAATGAGATTTATAAAGTTTTCTGTAAATGTCGCGGAACATATATCTCATGTATGTGAAAACAAATGTCTCATTATCCGTTTTGATGTATATACGACAATGCGAATGTAAATAATCGGGTCCAACATAAATAAGATAAATACTTCTTCATTACTGTGTACTTATGTGTTTATTTTTGTTTATTTTTTATTACGCTAGTGTGTAGTTGGAATATTAATGTCTATAAACTACTTTTTTAGATTTTACTTGATATTTTAATAGTTGAGACAAAATACCCTTAACTTACTTATTCCTAGGAAACTAAAATAATCAGATTTAAAACCTGAAAGATTAAACAGTGAAGAAGATAACACAGGTGTGTCACTCTGGCGTAAATTTGCCAAAATTATTTTATTTTAATAATCTTATATGTTAATTTTATGAAATTAAATAAAAGAAAAATTATTTTTATAGATAGGGATTTTAAACATGTGCCTGAATTCTACACCTGTGTATGCCTTATGGATTGTTTAAACTTCAATTTTTAAATACTCGTATGCTTAGGTTAGTTTCCCAGGAATAAATAAGATAATTAACGATAAAAGATTGGTAAAATGAACTGATATACCAGGTGTAACAAAGCGATGGGAGAAATTTATTTATTCAATATTCTGAAAAAAATGTATACAACAAATGATGCTAAAAAGGATATCACCCAGTTCCACCCAGGGTTTACGCTAATTTGTTTGTACGACAGGAGTAGCGAATTGATATTTCAAATCGAAACTAACTCATTTTTCTTTATTCAAGATCTGAATTTTACAGAAAAAAATCATTTTCTTTTACCATTGAAAAAACATTCTCTTTTCTTTTCTTTTTCTTTTTCTTTCTTTTTTTTTTTTTTTTTTTTTTTTTTTACAGATAGCAGTATAATAAATTAAAATGACGCAGAAGTAAAAATGTTTAAAAATAAGAACATCTGGAAAAAAAAAAAATGCTCTTCAATTCGGAAAAAAAAGGGGGAATCCATGGTTATTTATTTTTAAAAATCTATCCAGAGAAAATGAACTTTAACTTTTCTTTCATCTTCCTAATGGTTGAGAGGGGACAACATTTTTTTTTTTTTTTTTTTTACATTATTCAACGTTTACATGTGCGAACTTATTTTTTACTGTAAGTGCGCAAACTACGCACATTTTCAGTAAAATATTAAGGTCTCATATTAAGATTCTCATATTTTATTTTATATTTAGATGTCACATGTGTGCAACTTAACACTTTCGCGACCTTTTTTGTCTTTTTGACAGTAAGGTCCACCTGTGGGCGGTATTCTCCCAAGTTACAGTTTTTCAGAACAAAATTTACTGAATTCACACTTATATTACCAAATGGATATTCATTATAATCATACTCTCTCTAATCAAAGTATTAATTTGTATCCATAGTATATTCATTGTACAATTATGAATATCGTGTATATTTTTAAAAAATAAATAACATACCAATTGCAAAAGACACGCCCACTGGTGGAGTTACAGATTTTCAAATGACGTGAATCTACGTGAGCGGTCGCGAAAGTGTTAACAGTAATAGTTCAAAGTGTACACATTGTCCGATATGACAACATCCTATTCGATCTCTGATGTAACTATATTACTTTTTTGAAAGATAAGAAACTGAATAATTTGAATGGTATCGATATTCTTTGAGAAAGATCATCCGTTGTGTTTGGTTTGGTTCTGTAGAGATTGCTTTTTAGTTGACCCCAAAGAAAGTAGTCCAGTGGCGTTAAGTCCGGAGGACAAGCTGGCCACTCAATTTCAATTCACCGTCGGGTAAATTGCGTAATTTCCAGAAATTATGCTTAATTTGGGTACTTACTGTAAAAAATTAAATTCACACACATCTTGAAAATTGTAAAATATAAGTAGCGTATACATTGAAGTCTACAAAAAAAAAAAAAAAAAAAAAAAAAAAAAAAAAAAAGAATTTTTTATCTAAGATTTCGCTTCTGTCCCCATCACAATATATATATATATATATATATACATATATTGTGATGGGGACAGAAAAGATTAAATTTAAAAATTTCAGAGTCCTCCTTCCTTCCCCTCCACCTAGACTCTACGGAAGACGTGAAATCAGCCATTTTAGCATCGTAATTCCTTGTATAAAATAAGCAGATCAGATAAATCAGTTTTCACACAAGAGATTTTCGCTAACAGCCGAAATTACGGTTGTAGAAGGTGCTTTTTTGCAAGGAAATTTTTTCTCTCATATAAAGTTTTTGGTTTAAAACTAAATTATCTGATCTGCGTATTACGAGAAGATAATTACGGTCAGGATTCGCAGCGTTCCTATAACAGAGCTGCCAACCTAATCCGGAGGATTATTAGTACCGCCTCTTTTACCACACCGCTTGATTTTTAGATTAATTCTCTTCAAATGTATTTACGAGGAATTAAGAAGAAAAATACTCTAAAAAAAGACTGGCGTGGGAAAAGGGGTGGTAGTAACAAATCGTCCGTATTAGGTTGGCAGCTCTGCTAAAATTTTATCCTGGATTTATTATACTGTCACTATTATCGTAAATATAAATTTTTCTTGAATATTTTAATGCTAAAATATTATTAAAAGAAAAATATGTAAGAAAGTATTGTTTTAACATAGTAGTGACAATATAATAAAATGAGCGTAAAATTCCAGGAACACTACGAGGCCTGTTACGGTTATTTCTCGAGACATTTCACCTATTCCATCTTTTTTGCGTTACCCATTTTTAAATCATAGCTGCCAAACATTCGAATTTTTAAATCCTATTTCTCACCTTTATTTTTTAAAAATATCTATATATCTATTATATATACCCATACTCTCCGACATACTCATTAGTATTCCGTAGTATTGTCAGCCCCGCCTTCTTTTGCCCACCAGTATCTTTTTAGAGTATTTTTCTTCTAATTTAATCGTAATTGCATTTGTAGAATATTACTGTAAAAATTTACTGGTGTGATAAAAAGGGCGGAACTAACAACACTACGGAATATTAATGAGTATGTTGGAGCGTATGCATATATCTATATCTATCTATATATATTCGATGATTAAGTAAACTGAAAGTAATTATAAATAATTTCGAGTACGGTGTGCTCCTCGAAAAGCAGAAGAATTGGCAACTATGTAAATGCATTACGTCATTAAAAACACATTCTCAAGATATCTACCCATTGTCTTTTTTACATTCCAAACCAGTTAACCAGCCTACCTTTTGAGGGAATCTTGACTTTCAAGCCCACAAGCTACATTTCAATGATGTTAAACATTATGTAAACGCTAAAAATTGTAACAGGGATACATTATTTTCGAAATGTTCAAAATTTAAAATAGTAAAATATAAATTTTAAGTTTCCAACTTTATTTTTTTTAATGAGATACTGTGTATTCAGAGGTGCAAAGTTAATTCCAATGAAAAATAAGTTTCCTACCACTATTAAGAAAGATTAATCCTTGTCATATTAATTCTATTAAGAGATTTCGACATTAACGCTTTCGCGACCGCATGTTTTTGTCTTTTTGACAGTAATGTCAGCCTGTGAGTGTTATTCTCTCAATATAAAACATTTAAGACCAAATTTTTTTCTATTCAGAAATTTTTATGTATTACGAATGGATATACATTATAATCAAACTTTTTTTAATCAAAGTATTTATATCCATAGTACATTGGTTCTACAAATATGAATATTGTGTATATTTTTAAGAAATAAATTATGTATACAAATTGCAAAAGAAACGCCCACTGGCGGAGTTACAGATTTTCAAATGACGTGAATCTACTTCAGCGGTCGCGAAAAGGGTTAAGGTTACGGACTATCAGTAATAAATTGGCACTTCTGAGTATTAAGAAATACTTCAAACTCTTAATGTTAAACACAATTAATGCAAAAAAAAAGTATGCATACAGTTATACTTACTTTCTTTTGATTCCATATTATTCTACCTTTGCACTATGCAAATCAAATGGAAGTTATCGTTTTAGAAATTTACGTAATACATTTATGGTACCTAAATATTAAAAGAATAAATGGAAATGGAATGGTGTTTGTCAAAAATGGTTCATAATATATTTGTACGTATATATATATATATATATATATTTTCAGTCAAAAGTTAATTTAACTTAGATAAAATTATATAAAATACATTAATGATTCGAGCTTCTCCACAAGTTTTAAAAATAATAAATTGATTTAAATAAATTTAATCTAAAGCAGCATTAACATTATTTAACTGAGACTTTATCTAACATACTATCAATCAAACACACACAAACGTTGAACATTTTCGTTTTTAAAACGTTAAACAAGCGACAAGGCATTTCGTAGTTAAACGGTTTTATTAGCTGATTTTTTTCAGCGTAAAATGTTTTAAATCATTGTTCGAAAAGTCGCAATATTATCTCGTTGTTTATATTATTATTTTAAGATTGATTTATCTTTTAAAATTCTCGTAAACACTAAAGATAAACTTTAAGGATTCTATGAAAATATATTATAGAACACAAATGAATAAAAATCAAATGAAAAACTTCAAAAATCTTAATGGAATTATCGTCAGGGGACAATTTCTATTAACACTTTCGCAACCGCATGATTTTGACTTTTTACAGTAAGGTTCGTCTGTGGGCGTTATTCTCCCAAGTTAAAATATTTCAAAACAAAATTTTCTGTATTCACATTTATATTATAAATAGATATACATTATAATTATATTCTTTCTAATCAAAATATTTGTATCCATAGTATATGTCATTGTAAAAATGTGAATATTGGTTATATGCTTAAGAAATAAATAACATACAAATTGCGAAAAAACTCCTATTGGTGGAGTTACAGATTTTGAAATGACGTAAATCTATGTAAGCGGTCGCGAAAGTGTTAACAGAGAAAAACATACCTTTTCTTTTATATCTGTAGAAATTGTGCCATTTTGAAGGTACATAAACTGAGGCAACGCAGTTTAAAGATTTCAAATCTGTAAATATATAACAAAAACCATGATACTATTGGTGTTTATAATAATAGAGGTTCTAAAGAGGTTCTAAATATAGGTGTTTTATTGAACAAACCTGGTATAGTTTAATTTATAAATATTAAATGGAAATATAAGCTTTTATATGAAACCTTCAGTGATAGCAAGTTCCATTAAAATTAGGTAATAAAATGCGCCAAAAATTTTTAAAACACATTTTAATTAAAAACACAGAACACACGATAAATATTTGGGCTATAACATACTCTCAGAGCTGCCAACCTAATCCAGCAAATTGTTAGTACCGCCCCTTTTTATACACCACTTAATATCTAGAATATTTGTTTTCTTAATTCATCGTAACTGTATTTGAAGAGAATTACTCTAAAAATTAAGTGGTGTAGAAAAAGGGACGGTACAAACAATTTTCCGGATTAGGTTGGCAGCTCTGTACTCTCCAACATACTCATTAATATTCCGTAGTGTTGTTAGATCCGCCCCTTTTTTCACACCAGTAAATTTTTACGGTAATATTCTACAAATGCAACTACGATTAAATAAGAAGAAAATACTGTAAAAAGCTACTGGTGTGAAAAAGAAGGCGGGATAATAAAACTACGGAGTATTAATGAGTATGTTGGATAGTATGCTATAAGTTAGCCCGCTTCAGTGTCAAAATACAACCAGTGCACAACAGTTAAAATTCAGTTGTAAAATATTATAGCAAAATTAAATATATTTAATTAAATAGATATTAAAAATTAAATAGATGTAAAATAAATATACTTATCAACCAACTGTTATAAATATTACTAAAAAAATTGTCATGCATTTTTTTTTTCTTTTTCTTTTTAATTATTTAAAAGAACAAAATAATTTTGGGAAACGAAATATTTATATATGTGGGTAATTCCATGGTAGACGTTACTGTCAGTCAAACAGACGGACGATATTTTTGCTTTTTTTTTTTTTTTTTTTTTTTTTTGTAACCCGTATTACTATACAAAAACTTTTATTGTAAATATACAGCAGTTTTCTTTTTTCTTTCTTTTGTCTTTTTTTTTTTTTTTTTTTTTTTTTTTTTTTGTAATTCAAAACGACAGTTAACTGTCTGATGCAAATATATCAACATTTCTTTAATAAATATGCAATGCAACGATAAGAAAATGTTTAATTAATAAATTGAACACGATAAAAAAAAAAAAAAAAAAAAAAAAAATGAATGGCATGGGTCTTTGACGGTTTAAGGCTGTATATTTTAGGCCGTATCACTGTGCATACAATATAAACAAAAATAATGTTGTTCAAGAAAGAAAAAAAACTATCTAAGCTGTAGTTAAAAAAAAAACTATCTACCCATTAAATATTTTTATAGCAAATATTACCGAAAATAAAAAATGTTAAAATTTATTTCTAAACTTTTATAAAGTATTAAAATACAAAACAAATGATATCTGAAACGCAGTGCTAATTTACTGAAAGCTATTCTAAAAGTCTCAAATAATTTCTATAGGCAGCTGAATCCACTATGTTAAATTTTCTACCTTACTTTATGCAATGCCATTACTGCAAAATCAAGAAGCATTTAATCGAGTTTTGTATTTACTTTTTTTTTTTTTTTTTTTTTTTAATTCAACAGATATCTATCGTTATCATTAATGGTTTGAGTATTATTAAATTTATCACATTCTATTAGCATAGCTTTAAAGTTTTTGGACTTTTGCAGCACTTTTAGTGCCACAATTTATATATATATATAACCACAGAGTTAAATAACTTGGAAAATATTAAAACATTAAATATTAAACTTTTAATACTAAGATGGATTATTAAATCTTTTTTTAAAAAGAAAAAGAAAATTTTCAATGACTTAAACCTTATATAGCTTTGAAGCGAAAGGCGTTTTTTTTCGTCAAAGAATAGCTATCATACATCCAATGGCTCCGTTTTCTCTCCTTATTCTCCCACCGCTATATTTATGTAGTGATTTCCGTCTTAACCCTTAATTCGGAACATTTAACTTACACTGCCACCGGAATTTACGGACAAAATTTAAATAAAAGAATTTTTAAATTTTCAGGTTAAACCCGTTAGTAGTCGCAAGTTGGTCAATTTCCCGCCCATCCTTGAGTGTTGCAAGAATTTTTTATTCAATCGCCACCAAAAATATTTAGAAGTGGAATTTGATATACATAAAATGGGAATAAAATCAAAGAAACGTCGATCACATCACTTCTTAAAATTATTGGTGGCAGTTTAATAAAAAGTGCGCGCAATCTGTAATAGGTGGCGCTGTTTATAGCGACTACTAACGGGTTAATAAAAAAAGGTCCTGTTCTGCTATGTTATAAATGTAAATTTTTGCTAAAAAATTTCCGGGATGAGTTTTTGCACTTGAGATTTAAAATTACACTCCTTCTCATATTTATAAGGACACTTTATATTTTGAAATAAATAATGTAAAAATAATTGTGAACAAGATTATACCAAGTGCCCTTAATATATCTAGTATTCGAAAAACCAAAACTGCTATAATTTTTTTAATATGAAACAAAATTAATAAAAAATAATGCAAAATATTTATTTCTCCACGTTTTTAGATGTTCATAATTATAGGGACAATCAAGATTTTTTCATTTTGTTTAACTTACTAGCGGATAAATTACAGTTGACATGCGAATTTGTTAATTTCTGGGCTAGATTAATTCATATATAATCCTTCAATGTTTCTTGAACGGACATTACTGATAATTCCTCGAAAAAAAGAACGTTCATGTAGTGAAGTATGATAAATGTGTTTTTTAAGTGGAAGGATAATTTCAATCAGCCGAACTTCTAATGAAATTCAAAGATCTAAAATTGCTGAAGGAAATGTGATCAAACGTTGAACTGCAGGTTCGATAGGGAGAGATCTGATGCAAAATCAGAGTTGTTTTACAGAGGTCGAAGCAGAGTCTGATTAAGGGGGAAGCACACATTATTTATACTTACACCGTTATTTTTTAACAAATACTTTCCTCCTATAATAAACAGAAAATTCTCATTAAAAATTATTTTAAAAGAATTCTGGTGTCTAATAACGGTGAGTAAATTGGATTGTTTTACACCGTTCATTTTTTATAAAAAATATATCCTCGTCAAAGCGTGGAATTTCTATGACATGAAGTAAAAAATAATTGTAAAAATATTCCGGTGAGAGCGGAGATAATGTGTGCTTCCCCCTTAATCAGGCTCTGGGTCGAAGACTTATAATTCCTCTTACTGTTCTACACATAATGACTGCTGCTGAATTTGCTCGTAATTCTTAACAAAAGGTCCACATTTATGCATGTTTAAAATAATTAATAATATGTTAAAATGAATAAAAAAACCTGTAATAATCAATAAGCATGTAATCGGGGGAAGAACGTATGTGTTAAAGTTGAATAAAGACAATATTAAATGGTAAAATGTTGCATTTTCGGATGAAAAACATTTTATTCTTGATTAACCAAATGGTTTTAACAGTCACTGGCACGATCTGAAGATAGCGAAAGACAGGGCAGATTTTTTAAAGGTAGATATGAATCGGGTATTTTAAAGGTGGATCTATTGTGCTCTGGGGAGCTGTTTCTACTGAAGGTCGAATGAATTTAGTAATTTTTTCTGTTATTATGAACATCAAGAGAATATCCGTAAAATTTAAATGTGGAATTCTCAGATTTTTGTTAGATTTGGGGGGGGGGGGGGTAATAATATTTTTTTCAACAAGACTTACATTTTTGCACTACTTCTAGAGCAATAGGAAATAGTTTGAAGAAAGAAACTTCTGTATCATTGCCTTTCCCGTGGCCTAAAAGTTGAAAACACCTTAACTTATCTTATTAGAAAAGTGCATGCAAGTGGAAAGCAATTTTAAATAGTTTAAATGTATTCAGAATATCACCTATGCTGTATGAAATGGTATTGAAACTGAATATTAAAAAAAAAAAAAAAAAAAAAAGTATATTTATATACCAGAGAGAATGTCTGACTGTTTCACCCTAGAAAGAGACCCCATAAAATATTAATTTAAAGAATAACTGAAAAAAAATTACTAAGATTCGAGCTATCCTTATAATTGTGAACACCTGAAAAATCATCTTTTTGACCGTATTTAAAGTTTTTTAAGATAGAAAAACGATAAAACTTTTTAAATATAGTCTATTAATGAAATTCAAATTAACAAAAAATATATTTGTTTAAATAATAGTGTTCAGTGTTTAGTTAATATAGAAAAACGGATGTCCTTATAATTATGAGAACTAATGTAGGTGTTCCATCAGCGGGAACACTGCGACTGAAAGGGCTAACTGATCGTAGAAACATATGTAGAAAATTACAGTATAAATATAGTGGTGGAAGTTTAGGGATGGAAGATTTCTGTTTTTTCTGCCATCAGTATTGCTATACAGAAATTTTTACTATACTTAGACCTGCTAACTATGCTAGTTTATCCGTAATGGTATTAAGCCCCGCCTTTTTTTCACACCACAATATTTGTAGAGTAATATTCATCAATATGTTCTCATGATTAAATTAGAAGACTGTTGCTCTACAAATAATCTGGTGTGAAAAAAAGGCGGGGCTTAGTACCATTACGGATAAAATAGCATAGTTAGCAGGTCTACATACTTTTACAGTTATTTTTGAGATTTTTTAGGTTAAAAAGTTTTGTAGAAAAATACTGGTGGCAAGAAAAAGCAGAACGCTTTCATCCCTGGGTAGAAGAGTCAGGAAAAAAAAAAAAGCAGAATTGTAGCAATGAGTAATAAAACTTAAATAAAGAAGAAAAATTGTCCCAAATATTACATACATAAAGTTCACAGATTTTTCTTTTTCTTTCTTTTTTTTCCGATAGAATTATTTCAAAATAGTAATCTTTTGCAGCTACTTTATTTATTTATTTATTTATTTATTATAATTAACGAAATCAAATGAATGAATAAAGCGAAATAACAAAGTTTGCTAAACACTAATACGTAAAATATAATCCATAGTTTATTTTACACTAAAAGATTCCTGCCCATTTGATGATCTTAGAATACTTTTCAAAATTTAAAAAAATTCAGGAAGGGAAGGTTAGATTATAATTTTTTTCTACATATTAACAAAAGTTAGATGTGGCATATACACAAGATATTATTATTCAAGGTTGCCGCCGTCTTTTAAGTAACACAATTTTCAGTAACACTACTTTTTGTATCGTATTTTTTGTTTCATTCAATCGTGTAGAATAATAGCGAAAAGTTTCTATTAAAAATAGTGGTGGAGAAATTTACAGGCGACGACAACTCAGTTGTAATCGTCAACAAATCTGACTAACTTTAAGCTAATATATGTATATGCTCTTGGTCTTTCACACAAAATATCAGCAAATGTATAGTTCAAAAACCGGTGCAACATTTCATGAAAAAGATATTTTATGCATTTAATCTTACATTAAAAACTAATTTTATGTAAATACGAAGGTCAGTCTGAAATGTTTCACATACGGATAAGCGTAAGAAATAAATGAAGTTAGTCGTGTAAGTTATAAAAGAAAAAATTATAAAATATTTTTTGCATTTTTTTTTTTTTTAATATTTCATGAAATACAGTTTTTGCAATTTTGAATTTAAAATTTCCGGTTACACTATGCAACCACCGCAGCTGAAAGGGTTAAACAACAAAAGTAATTAGAAGGTGCAAACAAGCTAGGAAAATTTCCAGTTACAGAGGAAAAATATTTACACTCTTTATAAGGTTGAAAGTTTAAAAAAAAAAATGCAATTATTAAAAATCGATTTGTATTTGTGTTAAAAAGTGATACATTTAGAAATGTTATGTAAAAGTTTGTATTGGATAATGAGTGTAAAGAAGTACCAAAGATGCGACAGTTGTTTCAGGACAAAATATTAAACCAAGATCCCCCTCCGGGAAAAAAAAAAAAAAAAAAAGGAGGAAAACCCCGAGAACAGAATGTAAGTTATTATTTATATAATTGTCTTTATTTGGTAAATCCTATTAAAACTATCTACTGAGTAAAAAATACTTCTAACCAGAAAACCATCCCATAGTGTAACCATAAAAAAATTCCAAACAAGCATTAATCGAAAGAGCATATATGAATAAGTGTTTTGACGCATAAAGCAATATCTCTCGTCAGCTCGTTTTCGAGTTACAAATTCTGAAAGTTCGCTAATAATCGGTGCAACCATCACGCCTGAATCGATAACACCACGACTTGCTGAAATAATGAATAAAATCCAAAACAAGGAGAAATCGGAAGCGCATAGTAAAATGTGTTCTTTGATGGAATAATCAGTTGCTCATATACGCTTTGAGACATATTCCGTCGAGATATAATGTCTAAAAATTCGCTAAATAGAATCTAATAATTGATAAAAGTCATGTTTCTGACAGTTTTTCACGGGACTCCTCCCACTTCTTTCAGATTGTTATATTTTTACCCAAACATAAATATAGACTTCTCAAGAACGGGCTTATGAGGACTAACAGTTTGTGCGTCAAAAATCACTTTATATCATGCTCTCTCAAATGAACATAATTTAATTCATTACTATTATTACACTATTGGGATGGTTTCCTGGTAAGTATAATCATAGCCTCCTAAACTAGATGCCTTCCGCGTGGTTCGGAAACTTGGCAACAGCTCAAGCGGTAGACAGTGCCACCTGGTACAGATTGTGCGACTATTTTATTCAACAGCCACCAAAAATTTGTAAAAGTGGTATTTGATATACATAAAAGGCGAATAGAATCGAAGAAACGTTGATTATATATATAATCTATCACTTCTTAAAATTATTGGTGAAATTTGAATAAAAAGTCGCGCAATCTGTCTACCGCTTGAACTGTAGCCAAATTTTCGAGCCACGCAGAAGGCATCGTTTAGGAGGCTATGGTATAATTAAGCGAATGAGTCGAAAAACATGTTGTCATATTCTTCTTTTCTAAAACATTTAATGAGGAAAAGTCATGATGGAAAAACAAATATATACACACATATATATATATATATATATATATATATATATATTAGCATTCCACAATATTCTGACAAACAGATTGAAATTATTTGAAATGAATTTGTGAGTTAGAGAGTTTGTGAGTTGTGAGTTTTGAGATATGATAGATTGCTTCCTGGTTTTCTGGAAGCCAATTCGGTCAAAATTTATTTAATTCTTAGTGTGAATCTGACAAATAATAATACCTGGTTGATACGGTCCAAATATTCCCCTGACACTTCTACTGAAATATAGCAGAGTCCCTACTCGTAGTTTTTTTAGTCACCGGAAATTTCGAATAGTAATTTTTGAAAGAATTTTTCCCGTTTAGACTTAACAAATTGTGAAAAATTACTTTAATCCTTTAATTACGGGTAAAATTATGAACAACTAAAGCGCAAAATGGAAAAAAAAAAGTCGACCTTTATCAATTTTTGAATGGGAAAGGCGCGGTAAGATTATTTACCATGCCTGTAATTTTTAGTCTATTAGTAATTCCATGGTAAATATGACATAAAAAAAATGATAGGTGTTTGCGTATAATCATAGCTTCTTAAACTAGATGCCTTCCACGTTGTCTAAACTTGGCAACAGTTCAAGCGGTAGACAGCGCCATCTGGTACAGATTCAACTGTCACCAATAATTTTAAGAAGTGATATATGATATATCTAATCGACGTTTATTCGATTCTATTCACCTTTTATGTATATCAAGTCCCACTTTTAAAAAATTTTGGTGGCTTTTGTAAAAAAGTTGTACAATCTGTACCAGGTGGCGCTGTCTACCATTTGAACTGTTGCCAAGTTTTCGAGCAACGCGGAAGGCAACTAGTTTAGGAGACTATGGTATAATGGAGTTAGCAAAGAAAAAAAAAAATCGGAATTCTCACTCTATGTGACTAACGCTACTAAGTGTCATAGAATTACGGTATTAAATAATGTAATATTTTAGAACAACGTCAAAAGTCGAGGCTTGCTGTTTAAATCAGGAAAATGTTTTTAAATAACTCAAATCGTCTATTGAGGACCTCCGGAATCCAAGGTAGACTTGTTAATTCGCTTATCAACGACAGCCGTAGTTAAAAAGATTTTTTTTTTTTAAGTGTAACATGAAAATTACGAAAATAATCTGGTGTGTCACTCACACGACTTTCTCTTACCCTGAAATTTAATACAATAAATACAGGTTGCAGATTAATATTAATTATTTTCTAAGTTTTTTTTTCGTTAAAAGTAAAAAAAATCGATAACTTTGTTTTAAATTATCGCAGATCGATGGTTCAACCATTCGTTTTAAAGGTATTGGCGAGCTCTTTTGAAAGATACCCATCATGAAAATTTACTCCCCTCGAGGGGGGACTTCCCCCCCAGGGGGGGGGGAGGCGAGGCTCCTACATACACAAAAAAATTTTCCCAGTTAACTATCTCTATTATAAAATATATATATTCGTTTCATTTGGTTTAGTGCAGTCTATAGACGTTAAACTCTATTTTCCTGCAATTTCCCCCATAGACGTAATGTATTAGAATTCTCTTGATTGTCCCTATACACAAACCATTATCTTGATCTTAACGAAAAGCTTATTGTAGCATCCCTATATGATACACATTTAGAGTACCAAGTTTGAACATTCTGCCATAATTTGTTTTTGAGATATGCTGATAACAGACAGACACACAGACATACACACAGACAGACACACAGACATACAGACATACACACAGACCATTTGCTAAAAACATGATTTTCGTATTCAGGGGACCTCAAAACGTGTAAATATAACAAAATCTCGCGTTCGAAAATTTGACCCAAAAACAATACTTTCTCTACCTTTTATGGGTAAGAGAAAGTAAAAAAAAAAAGGGAATAATGGCACAGAGTTCGTAAGAACCCGCCTTTTTACCATGAGTCTCACACCAATATTCTTAAACGATAAAATTCCTCTTAAATTTATGGACTTACTTTATAACGAAAATCTTTCTAAAAAAATTAGCAGTATAAGTATTAGTGAAAAACTGAGCCCCGTACGGACCCTGTGGTAATCTTGATATAGTAAACTCTGAGAAAGAATATGATTAAAATGTGATTTTTTAAGGTTATTGTGTTGTTTTAAACCAAATTTTTATTAGAAGTAAAAAATCAGTTTTGTTAAGATTACACAACATAGTGTATTGCTAACAAATTTTCCAAATTTCAATAAAATGTCTTTGTATTTGATTATATTAACAATATATATATATATATATATTAACTCAACATAATTTTTTTTTTTTTTTTTTTTTTTTTTTTTTTTTTAAATATTTGAAAGTAAAATATATTTTCTTGCTAGAAAACCAAATTGTTTTTTTTTTTTTTTTTTTTTTTTTTTTTAGATTTGCAACAAAAATGTCTATTGTAACACATTTAAACAGATATTTTTAATATGCACAGTAAGTTATTATTATGATTATTATTTTATTATCATTTTTTTTTAATTGAATTAATTTTTTTTTCTCTGCACTTTATTTTAAGTAATATGTGCTCACTATATTCAAAATTACTGTATGAATATACTTATTGGTGAAACAATCAAGGGAAAACAGCGTAGGAAACATATATCTAATAATCTTAATTATTAGAATATCTGCCAAAGCAATGAAAAACGCCATTCGTTTTTCCAAGTACATTTCGCGACGTAGATTTCGCGAATGCAAGTCTCATGCATTTAGGAAAGAATTTTTTTTAAAGTAAAATGCTCAAGTGATTCTAAATGTTGATTAGTTTGTATTTCACATGAAAATGTAACAAGAAATTTATTTTATGTCGTATAATGTTTTCTTAAAACGCGTATCTATAGTTTTAAAAGGACTTAAATAGAGTATTCCGTACTATATACTTGCTATCTTTATTAGGCTGTTAAAAACATTTAGATATTATTAAAATTATTATTATTAACACTTTCGCGACCGCATGTTTTTGTCTTTTTCACAGTAAGGTCCGCCTGTGGGCGTTATTCTCTCTACTTACAATATTTCAGAACAAAATTTTCTGTATTCGCATTTATATTACAAATGGATATACATTATAGTTATACTCTTTCTAATCAAAGATTTTATATCCATAGTATATTGATAGCACAAATATGAATATTGGGTATATTTTTGAGAAATAAATAACATACAAATTGCAAAAGAAACGCCCACTGGTGAAGTTAGATATTTTCAAATGACGCGAATCTACGTCAGCGGTCGCGAAAGTGTTATCCTTTAAAGTGAGTTCATCTCTTCACTAGACCGGTAATAACTGCTGTTTAAATACGAAGTTATGTGGCATTTTGTTATTACTTTTGTTTAACATGTGTCCTGTATATATAGATATATTAGAGTGCCCCTAATATATATATATATATATATATGAAGCGACATGCGCATATATATACAGGGGTGTTTGTGGCCCCGGAAATCGCCACCAGAATTTTTTAATAGTGATACTATTGGCAGTTTCCAGTAAAGTTTTGTAATTAGATATAACCCCAAATACAATTCATAATTACTGGTGGGAAATATAATAAAAAACCCGGAACGCAAACACCCCTGTATATATACACATAGTTGCCAACACCGCCTTTAATTCGCACCACTTTATTTATAGAATATTTTTCTCCAATATATAAGTGCGATAAAATAAGAAAAGATTACTCTTAAGAAAAAAGTGGTATGAAATAAACGCGTGGCTAAAAATGCTCCGGAATAAATTAAAATGTTGGCATCTCTGCATACAGGATATTTATATAGGAAGCAAATATGCGTAATTTTAGTGTATGAACATAAGCAAGGATCAATCACAAAGAAGAATAGAGAAATGGAAAATACGCATGTTGTTTACAGAACAGCTAATTTCAGTGGAAGAGCTACTAGGGAACAAAGATAATCGATACCCATTTGCTTTCATCGACATTGGATGGAGACACTAAGCACATTTCTTGCTCATGTTCTGTAGGAATTGCTGAGTGACGTAGCGTTCTATATGCAACAGTGGATGTTGTTTCAACTTGACACAGCTCCAGCTCTGTTTTCCTGCACTGACTACCAAAATTTCCTGGGATATCGATAGGCCTTACCGAACGCATTCCGTGGCCACCTCTTTCACTAGATCTGTCTCCCATTGACTTTTTTCTTTGAGATTGCATGTAAATGTTAGTGTATAAAAACCCTGTGGAATCGGAAATGGATTTGTTTGCACAAATAGTTGCTGCAAATGGAGTTATTGCCGATACACCAGGCATTTTTGCGAACGTTCGTCGATCAATGCGTCTTTGTTGCGAGGCTTGTATTATAACTGCAGGCCGCAACTTCGAACTCCTGCTTTAAATCTTTCTTTAAAAGAAAAATATTGTTTAAACTTGTTTTTGTGTGATAAATTATCATTATTTGTGATCTGAATCGTATCTTTCAGTCACTGGGTTTTTGGACATCTAGCATGTCTGCATTGCGTTTGCGACCATATATTACTATACGATTATTGCTTGTTATAATACATATGTATGGATACTTGCGAAATATAACCAAGAATACATATTTGAGAACACATAACTTTTATTTTTAACTTTACCGTAATGCTTTAGATCACCTGATAATTCAAAGTATTGCAAAATTAACCATAAATAATTATTATTTTAAAGTATTTACTATAAACATTCTGTAAGCTTCAATTATTTTTATTGAAGTAGACGAAATTATATGTCCTTGTGTACAATTTCATTTTCGCTTTCCTTCATAAACACTTTGTATTTAGCTCAGAGCTTGATTACAACCGGAGCAGCTTGACATAGCAATTTTCAACAATAAATTTTAATTTATATATACTCTATAACAAAAAAAAATCGACGCACCAAGAAGGAGTTATCCAAATGAGACGAAAATTGGTAGACGTGATGTACATGTGAAGAAAAACAAATGATTACAGTTTCAGAAAAATTGGATGGTTTAATCAAGAGAAACGGTCTCACAAAAGTCAACAAGTCAATAACGCATTGGTCCACATCTGACCTCATGTAAGCAGTTATTGGGCTTCGTATTAATTGATAAAGTTGGCAGATATGCTCCTGCGATATCTCATGCCAAATTCTGCCCAACTGGTGCGTCAGATTGGCAAAACCCCGAGCTGGTTGTAGGACCCTTTTCATGATGCTCCAAACGTCCTCAGTAGGAGAGAGATCCGGCGAGTTTACTGGCCAAAATAATGTTAGGCAAGCAGGAAAACAAGCAGTAAAAACTATCTCTGTGCGCGGGCGGGCATTATTATGCTGAAATACACTGTCAGGATAGCGTGATATGCTGGGGAACACAACGGGACATAGAATGTCGTCGACGTACCAATGTTCTGTAAAGATGCCACGGATGACAACCAAAAGGATCCTGCTATTATATGAAATGACATTCCAGACAATTACTCCTGGTTGTTGGGCCGTATAGCTGGCGACAGTCGGGTTGGAATCCCCCTATTTTTCGTGGCGTCTCCAGACGCGTCTTCACTGGTCATCGGGGCTCAAATCGGAGTGGCACTCATCACTGAAAACAATTCTACTCCATTCAGTGACATTCCAGTTCGAACGATCCTGATATCACTGCATACGTGCAAACGTGCTTGTCGGTATACAAAGTGTAATAGTAGTCCGCACAAAGGGCTCCGTGAGCTCAGCCCCATTTCTCTGAACCGCCTATTAATGGTCTTTGATGTCACTGAACTACCAATTGTACGTAGAATCGATGACAATGATGACTGAGCACCGCTCTGACGATTGATCGATTCTCACATTCTGTCCTCTCTCTAGGCTTCCTCCCTGACGCCGCATTGTTCACCCATTCCTGTCAATATCATCTAATGGTGGCATCGCTTCTATCCAGTTGTCAAACAATTCACAGATTAAACCAACTGGCTTCTTTGAGCTCAACTACACACCTCTCTCAAATGCTGTCATCTTCACATATTGTTTGCGAATATGTATGCGAGGCACACTTATAGTCTATCTGAGTAGACAGAATGAAATTCTCGAAGAATTTATTACCTGGAATCAAAATTTCTCATTTTTAATATTCTGCCAATTCCATAGTTAAGATGCCCTGCAGCGCCACATGCTCATTCGAAGGCAGCCAAACTTTAAAATTTTGCATTTCCCATCGAAACCTGTATGCATGTCAATTTGTGTCCAGTTTGCATTACTCCTTGATGCGTCACTTTTTTTGTTATA
Source organism: Salticus scenicus (assembly GCA_963930645.1). Classification (NCBI taxonomy): domain Eukaryota; kingdom Metazoa; phylum Arthropoda; class Arachnida; order Araneae; family Salticidae; genus Salticus; species Salticus scenicus. The sequence continues at coordinate 230,435,805 of OZ005651.1, forward strand.
GAGTATATGTTAGAAATTTCGTGCTTTAGTTAGAATATTATTTTTATCAAAAATTAATATTGTCGAAGAATCGAATTTACACATCGCTAATGAGACACCGATATAAAAAAAACAATAGTTTCTTTAATTTAATCAGGAATTTTTGTTTATTATAAGCCGGGAGTAATTGAATTTGCACACCGCTAATTAAACATCAGTATGCTATAAAAATAACATTCGCTTTAATTTAACAAGGAAATTTTGTTTATTATAAGCAAAAAATAATTGTTAAAAAAAAATAAGGGTGGGGTTACGCTGGTCTTAACTGAATCACATAGCTGCCAACCGTTCCGATTTTTTGATCGATTTTTAATTTAATTTAATTTAATTAATTTGTTTTATTTTCTAGATTTTTGCTTTGTTTAATCATCGAAAACTGATACAAAAGTTTATCTCATTGACTGACCAGCTGCATATATATGACGTGACTGCATATATATTACTATACGATTATTAGTAATTATATAGTAGGTAGTCGCATATATGACGTAACATATATGCGACTAGTACAGTCGCATGTAGTCGATGAGCATATAGTCGCATATATGGCGTAACATATATACGACTAGTATATTCGCATATAGTCGACGAGCATATAGTCACATGACCAGCATGTACTCGCATATAGTATGACGTAGTCATCATATATGCGATTACTTCAGCTATATATGACGTAGTCGCATATAGTTGCTATGGTATTTAAATGGGTTAACGAGTTCAACAGGAAAACGTGTGCTACACTATCATACCTGCCAACATCCTACTTAAAATTCCGTGGTATTATTAGTCACGTTTTTTTTCTCACACCAGTATTTTTTGCGGATCATATGAGAGATGCCAACATTTTAATTTATTCCGGAGCATTTTTAGTCCTGCCTCTATTTCCGACAGCTTTGATCTTAAGAGTATTTTTTTTCTTTTTATATCATGGAAATTCAATATCGTAGTATCTTATTGTATCGTATATTAGACAAAAATATTCAAAAATAAAGTGGTGCGGCTTAAAGGCGGGGCTAAAAATTCTCCAGAGTAAGTTAAAATGTTGGCGACTGTGGTCATATTCTCCAAATATAATTGCTATTAAATAAGAAAGCAAATTCTTTCAAAAAATACTAGTGTGAGAAAGAATGCGGGACTAACAATACTACGGAATATTATTTAGGATATTCGCAAGTATGTGCTCTAGTGTTGCCAGATTTGGGGACTTTTTCATTCAACTATCACCAATAATCTTGAGAACTGGTATTTGATATACACAATAGACAATTAATCTTAGAAGTGATTAGGAAACCTCTACAATTAAAATTTATTGGTGGATATTGAATAAGAAAGTCCCCAAATCTGGCAACACTGTTGTACATTATTCACCGGATCTGTAAGCGGAGTTCAATTTTCTCTAGTTTTTTCTGCAGGTCCAGCGAGCCTCCAGTTGATAACAAAAGTGAACATTTCCTTCCAATCAATACGGCTATTAACAGCTAGTAGTAGACGAACTGGAAGTTCTCTCAACTCAAAATTATTTTTTTAAAAAGTATGAAAAAAGGTGGGTCTAAAGATGATCCGGAATAAGTTAGAAATGTTAGCTGATAGGTAATTTAAATTTGATTTCACATCAACCGGTAGGGTAATTAAATCTAATGCCATTGGGTTAATCAGGCTCTTATTAATCTAGTACAATCTTTTTAATGTTTGTGAAGACAAACACCCAATTACTCTTTGTATTTTTATTATTTTTATCATTAAAAGGAATGTGTCTGAAGAAGCACGGCTAAAAGAGCTTCGTATTTTTCACTAGCATTACTTTCAAACAATAATTTCTATCTTTTCAATCACAAAAAATTATAGTAAAACTAAGGTAAAGACTTCCGTGTGGATATTGATATTAAAAAACTCGAACTCTTTCATGCCTATGCAAGACTACAAAAAAAAAAAAAAAAAATCAATATCTATGTATTCTCATAGGCATAAACTATATATATAATCACAGGTGTCGAGTCTCTCGTTTTTCAAGGGAGATTTAATACAATACTTGCCAACATACTAATTAATATTCCGTAGTATTGTTAGCCACGCCTTCTTTTTCACACCAGTATCTTTATAATTGCTAACATCCTAATTAATATTCCGTAGTATTGTTAGTCCTGCCCTTTTTTTCACACCATTAAATTTTTAGAGTAATATTCTCCAAATTCAATTACGATTAAATGAGAAGAAAAAGACACTAGTGTGCAAAAGAAGGCGGGGCTAACAATACTACGGAATATTAATTAGTATGTTGGCAAATATGATAATTATGCTTAACACTTTTGCGACCGCATGCTTTCGTCTTTTTGACAGTAAAGCCCGCCTGCGGGGGCCTTACTGTCAAAATAGGACCCTACTGCCTTACTAATTCTCCCAAGTTATAACATTTCAGGACAAAATTTTCTATATTCACATTTATATTACAAATGGATAAATATTATAGTTATACTTTTTCTAATCAAAGTATTTGTATCCATAGTATATTAACACTTTCGCGACCATTGACATAGTCATTTGAAAATCTGTAACTCCACCAGTGGGCGTTTCTTTCGCGATTTGTATGTTACTTATTTCTTAAGAATATACCCAATATTCAAATTTGTACAGTCAAATATAATATGGCTACAAATATTTGGTTAGGAAGAATATAATTATAATGTATAATTATAATGAATACTATATTCACATTTATAATATAAATTTGAATATAGAAAATTTTGTTCTAAAATATTGTAACTTGGGAGAATAACACCCACAAGCGGACCTTATTGTCAAAAAGACAAAAGCATGCGGTCGCGAAAGTGTTAGTTGTACAGTCAGCCAAAAAAAAACGCCCCCCCCCACACACACACCTAATTTCGCCGTAAATTACCGTAGAAACATGCGGCTGGTACCTATCGATCTGTAATAACGTCTAGTTTTTAATGGTGTAGTCAGATTTTGCTTAAGGGGTCATCTACATATTAAAACACGTATAAACTTCATTTTTTTCAATGACGACCCCTATTTTTGACCTCATATTCAGATTTCTGAGATCAAGGCAGTTCGGAAAACCTACCCATTTATATACTTTAAATCAATTCTAAACAGAGTTACACGTGAAAATGTGTTAGGGGACCGTCTATAGTTTTAGAAAAAATAAATCGTGATCTACCACCCAATATACATTATCTATTAAATTTCACACCTGAAAAAAAGTTCAGAAATGTTAGTTATAAAATAAAAAACGATTCACATTTGCAGAACTTTTTATGTTAGCTTATGAATTAAAGGATTTTTATTGGTTTCAATTTATTAAACATTGAATAGTTAAATACAACACTTCATATAAAGAAAATTAAATAGCTTGAATCATATGAACCCTACAATGTTGAATTACAAAAATCTAGATACCAAGGTAAAAGAACAATAGTAATAATGATAATAATATTAATAGCGGTTAAAAAAAAATAATTATACAGACACGACATTATTTCATTATTTAAAACATGAAATTCTGACATTGACAGATTTTAATTTAGTGCCAGAGGCCTACTGCTAAACTTGTTAATATCGACAAATTCTTCTTTAGTTAATTCGTGACGATCTAAATTCCATGATAAACTTTTCATTAAATCAAACCAATGTGTTTCAGCTGCAGATACTGTAACAAATAACGTTGGAAGTCCAAACTGTCTTATAGCCGCAAAACAACGTTTTTTCTCTTTTTCCCAATGAGGGGGAGGTGTGCCTTGGGGGGGACTCATGTCAAAGGTGTGCCTTGGGGGGGGACTCATGTCAAAGTTGTACCTTGGGGGGGACTCATGTCAAAGTTGGGCCTTGGGGGGACTCATGTCAAAGTTGGGCCTGGGGGGGGGACTCATGTCAAAGTTGTACCTTGGGGGGGACTCATGTCAAAGTTGTGCCTTGGGGGGACTTCATTCAATAAATCCCCATTCAATAAACCGACTAAAATAGGCCCTTAGCACTATTAAGAGTGACGTATAAAAATTCGACAACGCTGTACCGACTGAAATAGGGGTACCTTGGGGGGGGACTCATGTCAAAGTTGGGCCTGGGGGAGGACTCATGTCAAAGTTGTGCCTTGGGGGGACTTCATTCAATAAATCCCCATTCAATAAACCGACTGAAATAGGCCCTTAGCACTATTAAGAGTGACGTATAAAAATTCGACAACTGTACCGACTGAAATAGGCCTCTAGCACTAAAAAAAAAAGCGTTTAATATTTAAGAAAAAGAATTATCTACTTCTTAAAAGCAAAAACTGTTTTATTTAAGAGACAAAAATTTAAGTTAAAATACATATATAATAAAATATATATATAAAATATATATATAAAATACATATACAATATATATATATAAAAACAATTAAAATCTACTAACTAACAATTATTATCTACTTCTTGTTGGGTATATTTTTATTTTATACAGTAAGCCTCGCATGAAAGTGTTACTATAAAGATTTACATTTAATTTTAGGCGTACAAACCAACAATAGATAATATACAAAAATATAGATAACAAGATTTAAACTAAAATCTGAGAAAGGATATTTAACATTTTCGCGACCACTGACGTAGTTTCACGTCAATTTGAAATCTGTAACTTCTTCAGTGGGCGCTTCTTTCACAATTTGTGTGTTACGATATTTCTTAAGAATATTCCTTATATTCATATATATATAAACAAAATAGTATGAATACAAATACTTTCACTAGAAAGAGTATAATTATTATGTATATCCATATGAAAAGAAATATGGATATAGAAAAACCGGTTTCTTATTGCCTAGCACGAGTATTCCCCGTTCTGCAGTCGTCTACTGTACTTGAATTCTTAATTTTAAATGTGTAGAATCTATATCTTTAAAAGTAATAAGACATATTACTTTGTTTTAAATTCTTTTTCCGTGATAAATGTGACGCCAGTTTTACGCCGTGATTAGAATAATCGAGAATAAATAATATTGCGCTTTGTTTCAATAACAGATTTTAAAAACTTAAAAAAAAAAAAAAAAAAACCACTTTATTATTCAGTATTAAAAAAAAAAAAAACATTTAATAAAAATTTTATATTTTATTGTGTTACGTCATGCGATAAAATTTAAATAGCATAAACGGTAGAGTAAGCGAATGCGAAAATGTCACAACAAAATTAAAACAGAAAATTTGTTTTTAAAAATCTGATCAAAATTAACAAAAATCGATTATATTAATTTAAAAAAAGGAAAAAACAAAAGTATTGTTCACTGCGTATTGCTCTTTCAAATAATAGTCCTCGTCTTACCGCGTTTTTTTACCGTCATGTTACTTAACTTGAGGTGCACGAATCGTAGAATATTAAAGTTAAAGACGAAAGGGACAAAATAGAATTTTAGCAGTGAGAAACTGGGAAACGTTAAGTAATATTTAAGAACAAAGACTTAACATTTCAGAATCGAGTATAAACCTCTTTGCAACGGAAGCCACGCCTTTACACAGTTTTTCTACAACTTTACATTATAAAACAAAATTATTTTACATACTTCCAATTAAATCATTTAAATTTTGTCTTCAGCATTCGATGTAGTAAATGCCATTGACATTTATGCATACCAGCGTCACATAGAGAGTCATATACGAATACATAAACTAGTTTTTTTAATATTGTTTCCGCAATATAGAGGCGGGGCTTCATTTCTTTTGGAATTTTTTCACAATCTCTCGCTTGCATTGCGATAATTTTATAAAAATGATCCAATTTGTATCATAAACATCGAAATGTTGCTTAGAAAACAATTAGAATAACATTAAGGTAAATTAAAATAGTTTTTCGTCAAAATATATACAGATATTTACTCACAAATGATACAAATTATTGTAAGTGACGGCCCCCTAACAACAGTAAAAAATGAAATATCACTGTAACACAAAAAATAATGTTAAGAACGAGCTGTAAATTTGGAAACCCATGTTTTTGATGATGCCCGTTCTATTTATGCAAAAATTAACATAGGTCATAATTCATAATTTTTTCAAATATGAAATTATTAATAATTTTCATATTTCAAAAATTTTTTTTAATCAAAATATGCATGGAATATGTTTAGGTCACTTCATTCTATCATATATATATAAAAAAAAAAAAAAAAAAAAAAAAAAAAACAGAATTTGAATATCATAATTATTTTGGAAGATATGAATTAATGTTTGTCACATTCATTTAACATTAGCGCCCTCATAGTTTGACAGCTTATAACTCTGTGAAGAATTGAGCAAAATATATAAACTATACCATTTTCCGCGATGATTTTGTCCAAAGAATTCAAATAAATTATAAAAAATGGGGGTTACCCTTGAAAAAAAATGAAGTTGATGCCCGTTTTAATATGTAGACGACCCCTTAAGCAAAATCTAACTATATCATTATAAACTAGACGTTATTACAAATCGATTGGTACCAACCACATGTTTCTATGATAATTTACGGCGAAATTAGGTGTGGGGGGGTTGGGCGTTTTTTTTTTTTTTTTTTTTTTTTTTTTTTGCTGACTGTACAAATATGAATAATGGGTTTATTCTTAAGAAATAAATAACATACAAATTGCGAAAGAAACGCCCACTGGCGGAGTTACAGATTTTCAAATGACGTGAATCTACGGCATCGGTCATGAAAGTGTTTATACTGGAATATATATATATATATATATATATTTTTTTTTTTTTTTTTTTTTTTTTGTACTTGTTATCTGTTTGTTTAGTCACCGAAAATATGGGTGACAGGTATTATTTTTTTTAATGCTGATGATATCTATAAATCAGATTTAAAAATTAGAAGGTTTGACCGCTATGAATAAGTTAAAATAATAATAATAATAATAATAATAATAATATTTTTATTTTTTCTTTATTTCTTTATTTATTTTTTCTTGTTTCAGTAAAAAAAAAAAAAAAAAAAAACTTTAAAAAATAACAATTTCTGAATTAACATGGTTGACAAAAGTTTTAATTTCATTTGTCATGTATATAATTTTAAGTTCAGATATACTGTAGCATTTTGTTAATTCTAAATCTTTTTTTTTTTTTTTTTTTTTTTATGTGAATTGTGTTATCATTTTTTAAGAAATATTTAAAGTAGTGCTGTTTATCTATCAGAATTTTAATTTAATTTTTAGAAAATTGATTTAATTAAATTAATGAAAGAAATTTGAAACAGCAGATTCTTTACCCTAAATAAGAATTTACATTTCATTAACATTTGATTTTAGTTTTTGCATGCCTCCATTTTCCTTTACGCTGTAAACAGGACTTCTAGAGAGATAATGTGTGTTTACTTCTAATTCTCTATTTTTTTTCTTTCCATTTCCCAGCATCAGAATTATAATTTAATTAGCAGTTCTTCAGTCACTAATGAAAATTTATGCTATGCCGAGGATTTGAGTTTGTAAGAAATACAATTTTTCTCGATGCCGTTCTGATTAATACTTTTTTTTCGATAGATATTTGCTCGGAAAACGCAATTAAAAAAAGAGGCGGAAATTCTTGAAGCGGCCGCCGTCTTTCTATGTCTCTTTTTCCGCTGCCGCCCGGAGCAGGGTTTTGGGAGCTAATTAGCCGGAATTCCCAGGTAATCTTGTCCTTACTCGATTACAAATCCAATAACGAGACACTTCCTAAATCAGTTGTTCCTTACAGCATAAACGAACAAGCTACAGCGTTACTCTATTCACTCCCCTCACTCACAGCAACGACGCTGCATTAACGGATGATATCTCTACATTATGTATTTAGTACAAGCCTTCTTCGTTAATTATGAATGCACCGTTTGAATTATAAATGCGCCTTTTCACGGTGTTTCTAGTTTAAAGGTTTCTGCCTTTTCCTTGGTTTGAATATCCCTCTCTTGCTCCCCTTGGCTCCTCTTGAAAGAGACGAGCCTAATTACGAACCAGGATATTTGGGAGGGGGGTTTGTTGTAAGATAACGGAAAGGGGGTTTTCCAACCTCAGCATCATTGCTAATCATGAAGCCAGCCTACCTTTTCAAAAGACTCTTCATGAAGGCTACCTCATTGGAGATAACCCCTGAAGTAAGAGAGGAGTTATTCGCCTTTTCTCTTCAGAGTAAACAGTAGGGCAAATCCAGTGCGATTTTTGTAAATCGCTAATCGTAAATTTTACAGCTATCAACAATGAAACTAAAAAGGAGCTCACTAAGTATTTTTATAAAAAGAGAAATTGCTCAGCTTATTCATGAAATGAATTTTTTCTCTCCAATTTTTGAATATAGGTTCAATTAATACTAGCTTCGTCCACTTTACAGTTATTCGCTAGAGCACTGCTATGATACGGTTGTGCAACGTTGGTAAATAAAACAAACAGAAGCGTTATTAAAAATATTAGCGGTGTGATACAAAAAAGAAAAAATTCATGCACTAATTGTATAACAAAATTATGAAAGAGAAGAGCAAGATGCAGAAGTTAATCCTTTTGTCTACAAAAATATCATATTTTAAAACTGCGTAAAATATTAAATTTGGTAAATTTAATTTTTTGTTATTACGCATAATACAATATTTAGAATGCCGTAAAATTAATAATCACTAATTAAATCAACAGAATAAAGATTTAAACTCGATTATGAGTTAAACAAGCAACGTAAAAGACGTGAAATGCATTTATATTAGTTATCTTATGATCTAATTATTAAAAGAACAATATTAGATTTTAAAACAGATTAGGTTGCCATACATATCTTTCTCTTTTTGATATTTATGCATATTACATACCTGTCAACCTACTAATTAATATCCGGAAGATTTTTAGAACCTGCCCCTTTTTCCAGATCATTTTATGTTTAACCCTTTGTGGCGCAAGACAATTCAGATCATTTAAATTATACTGCCTCCGGAATTCATGAACTAAATTAAACTAAAAGAAATTTTAAATTTAAGGATGAAAGCATCAGCCTTTTCTGATATGTTATAAACGTAAATTTTTGCAAAAAAATTTCCGGGATGAATTTTTGCAGCTGTTTCTTAAATTTTGCGTCCTCGCAGCGAGGACAGCGCGCGTTACGGGGTTAAGAGAATCTTTTGTCAAACGTAATTACGATTAAATAAGAAGAAAAATACTCAGAAAAAAAATGGTGTAAAAATAAATAAATAAATAAATAAAAAGTAAATGAATAAAAATAAATAAATAAATAAATAAAAGCAGGCACTGACAATCTTCAAGATATTATTTAGTACGTTGTTTGATAGTATTGGTATATTCATAAAAACTGAAACTTAATAACTCTGAAGATTTAGCTGAAAATTTTAACATTCATACTGAACATATATATATATATATATATATACATATATATAGTGTGTGTGTGTGTGTATTGATTATTTTCATACACATAAAAATGCAAGGGACATTCATCCATAAGAATTTATACAATTACTGTATCATTTTTGTAAAATTGCTTTAATTCAGGATTTATCGATAAAATTATTTTAAAACGTCGTATTGAGAAATATTTTGAGCGCTATAATTTTAAATATGCTATCTATAAAAGATATGATAAACCAACCAATCAGGAATTTTATAATCAGCTATTCCAGTAGCTACATTTCTACTAGGTATTTCTTCAATCCTATTTGAATGAAGACATTCCTCATAGAAATGAAACTTCCAATTTAATTAAAATTTCTAGTGTAAAACTGATTTTCCTGACATGCGGATTTTATTCAATAAAAATGGTAATATCAGAATTACCAACTTTTATAGTCTAATCCGGAGCACTGTTAGTTTCTGTACTAAGGAACCGAGATGAAACCGAGATGGTTCACAAAATTGTTCACTCAGTTGTTCAAATATATGTTTGTCTGCTAATTATAAAATCTAGTGTAAAACTGATTTATTGGACCTGCAGAATATAAGTAAGAAAATACAGTAGTATTTTCCGGGCAATCCTAGACTTAAATAACTTTTCTGGCAACAAAAGTTGAAACTCCTTCATTTTCGAAAATTTGTTTGAATACGGGCTAGGATTCCTTAAAATTGTCTCGGCTTCCCACTTAGTCATAGGACCATCATGTAGTCAAATGGCTTATACCATACCATGGCATACACATCTTCATTTCCATACCTTTCTTGTACCAAATTCTCTCTAGTGTTGAAAAATCGAATCATATTATTTCTTTTTCTTTTTTTTTTTTTTTTTTTTTTTTTTTTTTAAATCTTCTCCAATATTTGAGAATTCCCCGTACACCAAATTTCGTAGTACACTATCTATCAATAAATATTTGGTAATTTTCGACGTTTTGTTAAAAAAGAAAAAAAAAAAAAAAAAAAAAAAAAAGTTCTTTCCTAATCTTGAAACTATGGGGGTGTAAAGAACATGTTATACACAGCGTCATATTCCCCTCCCTTTTTTCAGGACACTCTCAGAGATAAGCATTTTCCGCTTTTTTTGCCCCCATTAATTTCATGCAGAAATACTTTTGAATATATTTATAGTAATGCACCATGATTATCCAGGTAGAGGTTATTGTATAAAAGTATTGGTAGCTATAAATTTGAAATTTTCTCATCATGGAGAGTGTCCTGGAAATAGGGCATAGAGTACGACCCCAGGTAAAACCTCGTGAATTTAAGCAAAAGATTTGGCCCTAAAAAAAGGGGAGGGGGCAGTATAAAAAAAAAAAAAAATCAAAATATTTTGAATCACTCTGAAAAAAGTAATATTTGAAGCTCATTTTGGCATGCGGATATGAGGTTTCTTCTAATTATCTGTATACATTTTTATGGATTTACCACACATGTTCATGGACATATAACGGTTTCTTTCAAAAAAATTGCAAAACAATAAAAAAAAAAAAAAAAAGTAACATTTTAAAAATTAGAATAATACGAAAAATATTAGACCCAGTCCAAAGATATTTTAGGAAGCTTGGCATAGTACAGTAGAGGAAAAAAACACAATACTCGACGTAACTTCGTACTTAATCGATGCAAAAAAAATGCAATATGTATCATTTGACAGGCAATGGTGATTACTTTTAGAAAGTGAGGTGAAATTTTGAATTGGGGGTCGTCTCCATATTAAAACGCAAACAACTATGATTTTTTCAACGGTAATGCCGTATTTTGATGCAATATTTGAATGTCTAGAGTCGCGGCAACGCAAAAATGTATATTGGTTGCACATTTTACTTATTCATAGCTGCCAACTTGAACTTTTTTTTCTACTGGAATTGTTTCATAGAAATTTATAATAATCTTTTTAGCAGTTTTTTTTTTTTTTTTTTTTTTTTTTTTTTTTTTTTTTTTTTAATTAATCATAATGATTTTTTTTTTCAAGAAATACTGGTGTTTAAAAGACGTACAAGCTGGCACCTATTATATGTATATATATATATATATATACATAGCTGCCAAGTTTTTTAATTTATTCCGGAATGCTGTTAGCCCCGCCCTTTTTTCACACCGTAAACTTTGTAGGAAAATATTCTTCAATATATAATTACGATTAAATATGAAGAAAATTACTCTAAAAAGATTACGGTGTGAAAAAGGGGCGGGACTAACAACATTCTGGAATAAATTAAAAAACTTGGCAGCTATGTATATATATATATATATATATATATATATATATATATATATAGAGAGAGAGAGAGAGAGAGAGAGAGAGAGAGAGAGAGAGCTGTGAGCATTCAAACTTTGAAGATGGTAATGTTAAATTGATATCGCCATCATTTATTAGTATTTTCACAAAAAATAACTTGATTGATATAAATTTTTCTTTTGCTTACGAGATACAGTGTAGAATCCAAACATAATCCATGATAAGTTTTGATTCAGAAAAATACTTTTAATTATGAAAAATATTAAATTCATATTCAAAAAAGTATGAATTATGACATATATTAAGTTTTACATAAACTGAATTCAAATGCTGAAAATATGAGAATGCAAATTTGCAGCTTATTCCAGTTATTGATTTTAGAGATATACTAGATAAATCTTTCTGTTGTGGAGACTTAAGGGGGGGGGGGGGGCAACTCTGATAAAGTGTTGCATGAGATAACGAAGAAAATATTAAAAAAGTATTAGAGAAAATTAAACAAAATATATTTCATATTTAATTACGGGTTTAAACTACATACATTAACAACGTCAAACGCAAAAAAAGGACGATTTTTAAGACACTGGTGATAGCAGAGTTGCCAAGTTTAATAATTTACTCCGGAGCAATTTAGCCCCGCCTAATTTTCTTCACCAAAATTTTTGTACAACATTTCTCTGCAATATGTGACAACAATTAAAAAAAAAAAAAAAAAAAAAAAAAAAAAAAAAAAAATCATTCTTCAAAATTACTAGTATGAAAAAAAGGCGCGGCTAACAATGCTCCGGAATAAATTATAAAAGTTAGCAACTCTGGTGATAGCAAACCAGAATTCTTATTTTCTAAAGAAACTAAGCCCACTCGTTCAGCGTTCTACTAAAACATTATAGAAAAAGAAGAGTAAAAGTAACTTTGTGTATCTGTGTTTAAGGCCCTTAAATTACGTTGGTCTTTTTAGTTGTTTTTTACCCCTTAATTTACGTTGTTACCTTAATTTACGCGGCATTTACCTCATGAAATACTGGTGATAAATTTTGAATCCTTTGAACAAACACAAGAACGTACAGTCAACTAAATAGGCGGGACTTACTGTTTAAAATAGAAAAATTGGTGGAAGTAAAAATTATCAATTAAAAAAAAAAAAAAAAAAAAAAAAAAAAAAAAAAAGAAGAAGAAGAAGAATTGTTTATTGACAGCTATTGGAAATTGGAATGCAAGACAAACTTGTTAAATCGCTTCTTGATTATCGTCATAGTTAGAGGGTTAATCATTTTTTTTCTTTTTTTGTGTGTGTGTGTGGGGGGGGGGGAGGTGGGAGAATATTATTTTAAGGATGCTTAAATCTATGTTTATCGGATACTTCATGAAAGGTAGCTAAAACATAAAAGTGGATATCGATTAAAAAATTTGTCATGTCTGGCAGCACTATTTTTAACTTATTAGGTCGTCTGTTATCATTTATATGTTTAAATTGTATTTTCGTAAAAGATTTTCGGTGTGAAAACTTATAATGTCGTTCTACTTTTTGTAGGGTCTTAATTTTATTTTCTAGATTTACGGATAACCCCCTAACACATTTTTGGTTATAACTGCATGAATACTATAGATAAAGTCTACAGTATATTTTTCCGCACTGCCAGACTCTCAGAAATTCAAATAGAAAATCAAAATTAGGTGTTACTTCTGACAAAAATCAAAGTTGCGCTCATCTTGATATGTAAATGATCCCTAATTGCAAATTTCGCGTGATTCTCAAAAAAGTACACTTAAATTCCTGTTGTTGGTGATAAAATGAACTAAATGTCAGCTCTTCTCAAAAAAAAAAAAAAAAAAAAAAAAAAGGAAGGAAGATGATAGGGGGTTTTATTAATATTTATTTACAACCAATATCAATATTAATTCACAATCAAGTATCCAAAAAATGACTTTGAACTGAGCCTAATACCCCACGTATTCCCATTTTTTAAAATGTCTTTTTTTGTTTCAATTCTTTAAAGAAACAGATATATCTCCAAGAATATATGTTATCACTTTTTACAGAGTGATCCAAAACATTTTGATTTTTGTTTAATTTTTTAGTGGTTCCCTTTTTCTCTTCGGAACAAAAGTTTGGCTGAAATATATGGCGTATAACAAATTCTTTTTACTCCAAAGAGTCAAGAAAATTCGTAATGAATTTTTCTAGCTATTTGACAAAATGTCAAAGCTCGAAAATTTCCAAATACTTAGTAGATAGTGTATTAATTTGTTTGTTTCAAATCACCTCCTTCTGTCTTTCAATACCATTCATTTAATTTCAGTCAATTCATAAACTTTTTTTTTTTTTTCAGTAATCAATGTTATAGTCTTGTAATCAATATTTTTATAAGTAATTATACCAAGTCTTAAATGAAAACTTCGTTTTAATAAAAATTAAATAAATGTCGTTTATAATTATTATACATTATATTACTAATAAATTATAATGCAATTACAAATAAAAGTTTAAAATCAAAATAATATTTTTAATTTCCAATTCGTAAAGCTTAGATTTATATCGATTTTTTGTTACCACCCTCTATCATGTGATAACAGCTATTCAATCAAAAATTTTGAAACCAAAAGAAAATTACATATACTTTAGATTTAATTAATTTTGCATATATATGAGCATTGCTTCTAATTTTTGCGGTCATTTTAATTGAATAGCGACCACAAATTTTTATTGTAATATGTAGTTAACTTGATTTATTGTCCGATAAAAAAAACAAAAAAAATAAATATATATTATTCGTCGAAAGCAGTGGTAATTTTGAGCTTTAAAGCTTTTACAAATCGGCTATATTCGCCATGAAAGATTTGGCATGGTTGCTGCTAATTTTTTTTTCTGACTCTTCTACTATTATATTTATACTGCAATCTTTTATAGTACATTTCTGCGGTCAATCAAGGAGGAAATTGTTGTATAAAAATAGTGATAGTAGTGTCAGAGAAAGAAGACGTGACCGTAGCAACCCTGTATGGATATGGTTCACCCTGTATAATTTACGAATGAAATAATAATATTAATAATAAGGACTTTTTTAACATCTAAGCGTCTAACGTTTTTCTAATCTAAGCGTTTTATTTATTAATTTAATTTAATTTAATTTACATCCAATTTACAATGGTATTGTTTTGCCAGGATGCACAAACGTATTATAATTTTCACATTATACGATTATACAAAAATATTCCAATTTGCTTCAATGATAATGCATAACATTTTTCGTAAAATTAAACTGCCGCCACGGAAAAATATTTGAAATAAGTAATATACTAAAATATACGTAATTCTTGGCGTACAATCCGCAGATTAGATAAGTCAGTTTTGCACCAAAAATTTTAATTGACAAATAAAGTTATATGAGCTGTTTCTTCGAAAAAAATGTAGGTTTTTCTATTCAATAAAGTTTCTGGTGGAGGAATGACATATCTTACTTGCGGATTATACGATGAAAATTATGGTAGTTCTAAATATAAGAATTTTCTAATAGTCTCATTTCCATCGCTGTAGCAGCAATGTGAGACAAGGAAAAATATTCGTGTTAATTAATGTGATCAGAGTTTATGCAAAATTTTATTACTTTTTTTTTTTTTTTTTTTTTTTTTTTTTTTATTTAATAAATTTTATGTCATCCATCAATGAATATTATCACCATAATACAGGCTTCGTGTGTTCCTAAAATGTTACGCTTATTTTATTATAGTGTCTCCTTGATTTCAAAAGAATAATTTCTTGCGTAATACTTTATGATTAAAACATTTAAGAAAAATTTCTTATTGACAATAGTGGTGAATGAATGATAAAACGTAAATGAAATTTTAGGAACTCTGCGAGGCCAGATAATATTTTAGATATTTAAAGAGTCAAAACATTTATTAATATTAATATTATTATTTATATTACTCATTATTATTTTACCAACCTGCAAAACAGTTATGTGCCTTTCTGTTGAATCACCTTAACTTTTCAGAGAATTGCGCTGTAAGTGTAGATATGGTAGCTTAAAATTTCATTTTTATATATCATAATCGAATTTTGTACTTACCCTCTTTGACATTTTATTTTATTTTATTTTATTCTTTACGTAGGTTTTGATATATATCCATCAATTTTTCTCTCATCGGGGTACATACCTCAGTCCCACAGTTTTCAAAATTTGAGCACCCTTGAGAAATGATAAAACTGCAATATTGTTTTCACTATATAGTTTTTACAGTGTTGTCAAATAAAAGTTATTTCAACATGAGATGAAAAACATAATTATGTATTTAAAGGTAAACCTTAGAGAGCTACCAATTTCTTAGTTTATTCCGTAGAATTGTTAGCACCCGTCTTTTTCCCACGCCACTTTCTTTGTGCTGTAATTTCCAGCATATAATCCGCAGGTAAGATATGTCATTTCTCCCCCAGAAATTTTATTTAACAGAAAATTCTACACTTTTTCGAAGCAACAGTTCGTACAAATATAATTTTATCTGTCAATTAAAATCTTTGATGCAGAATTCACTTATCTGATTTTCGGATTATACGCCAGATGTTACAGTACAGTATTTTCTCCTATATGTAATTAAGGTTAAATAAGAAGAAAAATACTGTTCTAAAAAACAGTATGAATATATATATATATATATATATATATACGGATACTAACAATGCTACAGAATAAATAAAAAGGTTAGTTTCTCTGACTTTGACCTAATAAGAATTATATATGATTTTCATTTTTTTTTTTTTTTTTTTTTTTTTTTTTTTAAAGTTATTTTTTTAATTGTACAATTTTTAATTATAAGTACAATGCAGGATAAACAATGGCTTAATGAATGAATATATCTTATCCTGGTGGTCAAAAGATGAAAGAATATTTTATGATTACCATTAATGAATGTTTTACATAGCCTCTCAAAAGTATTCAGATTCATTGGGAGATATAAGTGGAAATTACACAAAATGCATCATCAGTTATATTACAGGGCTTAAACACTTTCCAACAAAATTTAAAAGTGTTTTAGTCTAGTAAGGACTTTTTTATTTCATTAATACAACTAATTTTGAAGAACGATACTCGATATGCATGATAATCGATTAGACTAGCATGCAATTATACAAATATTACAATTAAAAATTAATGGTTGAATTTTTGAATAATTGAATATAAACATTCTACGAGTTGGCAACATTGTTTATGACTTCGGTTCGTCTACGTTCCCATTTCCTCAAATAATTTTTGAAATTCCTTGCAACAAATGTATGTTAATTAGGTTTTCCAGCTTTAAATGCATAATGATACCAACTGTAGGTCATAAATGTAGCACAATTTAAGCCGACATTTTCTTTTTCCGGAGATGGATGCAAAATTGTTTTCTATACATTGCTTAGGTAATATAAAGAGTTCGTTATTCGACTTAAAATCACAAAATCATTTTTAAAAATAATAATTATTAAATATCGAAGCTGAACAGAGGTTTTTTTTTTTTTTTTTTTTCCAAATTCGTTAGTTTTGCAGTGTATAAACCGCATGCCAATTTTCAGCAATTAAAAAAAAAAAAAAAAAAAAAACTTGATTTGAGTTTAATAACGTAATAATTATAAACGAATTAACTGATACTTTTAATTAATTTTTGCAAAAAATGATGAAAATTTCACAAAAGATGGTATATTCAAATTACTATTGAGAGTGAGAGATAATTACTAATACAGAAATATGTTCCTACTTAATTCTTCTACTGTGTTAAGGCAACAATTTTCCAATTAATTTTAATGAAGAAAACTTTCCAATCCTATTTCGAGTTACCGCTGCTATTTGAGTGTTATCCGAAAATGAAATGATCAAAATGACTCGGGAATTTCAAACATGATTTATTTATTTTATCCAAAAACTAATTAGCTAAAAGTAAGTATAAGTATCAAAGTTTTTCTGAATGATAATTAGCTAATTTTATTGTAACTAGACATGAGATTATGCAAGATAAAATACGTTCTATAATAAGATAAAATAAGTTCATTAAAATGTCGAATGAAATACATATTTTAAGAAAGTAAAAATCTGATATGCAGAAATCACTGTTTATCATTTTTGAGGTTTAACCTGCAAATTAAAAAAAAAATAATAATAATATTTCTAGATTGCGCTCTTTTTTAGTTATTTTAGCTTCTAGATTTCGATGTTCTTTGTTTTAAAATGCTTAATATGTATCTATAGTTCCAAATTAAAGCTTTAATGATTTTTATATATAGATTCTAATGGCCTCTCTTTAAAAAATACTGGTTCAAAACCTATTTTAGAATTAAAGTTTCATTGAAGTTGAAATATACACTCTATAATGCATTAGTAATCATTTTATAGAGCATTATTAATATTGTTAAAACTCAATTTGTGATATTCAGAACTATGTTACAGATGGATTTCTTGTGGGGAAGGTAAAATAACCAGTCAGTACACCAAGCTTAGACACGATTTGAAAATAACACATTTAAAAAAGTTTTAATACTTCGTGTTAGTTATAATGCATCTAAAACAACTCCTAGAATAAATCGATAACTAAGTGAAAACTTTCTACTTTTGTACTTACTTTTATTTATTGTTATTATTATTTTAATATCAGAAAAAATTTCGTGCTATTTTCACCATGTCGTGATATTAAATCTATTTAATCAAAGGACATTATTACAAAATATTTCTATTTAGGACGTACTTAGAAATGCAAACTATGCTTTATTTATTTTCTCATACATAAACAGGCATTATACTTTAAATAAAAATAAAATAAATTAAAATAAAATAAAATAAAAACACTCAAAACTAAACAAAAGTTGCGGTAATGATATCAGTTAATATCAGTTACCATGTATTATATACTGAAATACTTATACCTGCATATTATTAAAAAATCTCTAATATTTTTGTATTATCAGACAGTCTGTTATTATGTGTCTACATATATTTAATAGAGTTGGTGCCACATAGCTGAAATGCTTTGGTTTTTAAAATAATATTTTGTATCATTATTTTCAAATAGCAAGTCTTTGTAACAATGCAACAGTTGGACTTTATTAGTTCATTTTTCTTATTTATTTTTTATATTTTAAAATCTTAAACAGAAATTCTTAGAAATTTAGTTTCTAGGCCACAAAAAATACTCCTTAATACAATGTATTAGGTAGCGGCATCGGTTGCAAGCAATTGGAGAAAATATATTTTGTCTTTATCATTAGTTGCTACAAATCGCATGCAAATATTTTTAAATATGAATTTACAGAAATACACAGAGCTACCTACCCTGCTGTTCATGTCATACAACTATTTCCGAAAATAATTTTTTCTTTACCTAATATCGAAAATTCTGTAATTACACAAGACGAAAAAAACTTTCCACAAACAATGGTATGAAAAAGTCCAGAGAGTTGTTTCAGCTCTTTACATATAATTTATGGTATCAGTAATATTGTCTGACAACATTTATTAATTAACACTTTTCCGACCGCTGACGTGAATTCACGCCATTTAAAAATCTGTAACTCCACCAGTGGGCGTTTCTTTACGTTACTTAAATTACATTTTTGCTTAACAATGTACATAATATTCACATTTATACATTCAATGTATTATAGATACAAGTACTTTGATTATAAAGAGTATAACTGTAATGTCTATCCATTTATATTATAAATATGAATACAGAAAATATTGAGTTAAAATAATGTAATATATAAGAATAACGCCCACGCAGGCGGAGCTAACTGTCAAAAAAACAGAAACATGCGATCGTGAAAGTGTTAACACACTATTTAACCCTTTCAGGGGTGGTGGTATATATTTTAACCACCTACCAGCTGCAAAAATCCATCCTGGAAATTTTTTAGCAAAAACTTACGTTTATAACATAGCAGAAAAGGCCGGTTTTTTAACCTTAAAATTAAAAATTAATTTCAGTTCAATTTTGTTCATGAATTCCGGTGGCAGTATAATTTAAATGATCCTAATTGTCCTGCGCCGCAAAGGGTTAATACATATATATATATATATCATACTTGCCAACATCCTAATTAATATTCCGTAGTCTTGTTAGTCCCGCCCTTTTTCTCACACCAATAATTTTTTAGAGTAATATTCTCCAAATTCAATTACGATTGAATAAGAGGAAAAATACTCTAAAAAGATACTGGTGGGAAAAATAAGGCGGAGCTAACAATACTACGGAATATTAATGAGTATGTTGGCAAGTATGTATATATATATATATATACACAGGGGCTGGACAAAACAATGGAAATACTCAATTTTTAAGTTTTGTCGAATACCTCGAAAAATACTTAATGTACTTGAATTTTTGGTAATAAGGAAAACATGTCTTTCCACATATTTTCCAGCAAAGCTTTTGTCTCGAACGCCTTTAGGAAGCGAACAACAAATCCAATAAAATAAAAAATATTTGTGATTAGCTTGTATCTGGAAGTGCTTCCATTCGTCTGCAAATTTTAGATGTGGTTGCAAATGTTATATTTCATACGTGTGTAGAGTTTTGTGAGGCTATCTCGAATATTAAAAAAATTATAAATATTTTATTAAAAAAGTAAAAAAATTTCGCAAGTTTTTGCATTATGACTCTAAAGTTTTTTTTTTTTTTTTTTTTTTTTTTTTTAATTTCATGAAATTTTCAGAAAATATGACAACACATGCCTAAATCATTATACTGTATTTTAAAACAAATACATTTAACATTCAAAGAGATATGGAGAGTTGTAGTAAATAGTTTATTACTGCGCATGCGCGGACTGTAGCAAAAAACTTTGATACAGTTTAATACTCAACAGTACAGAATACCTTATAAAAAAAATCCAATTCAGTATGATACAAATTCATAGAGATATCGATGATTAAATGAGGTGTTTTTTAACTGTTTTCTAAAAAGGTTTTTATGGTAAAGGGTCATTCACATATAAAAATTAGCATCAGAAAAAAAAAAAAAAAAAAAAAAAAACTATGTTACACAAAGAAATTAAATACAATATCTGTGATTCATTTTTGTGTTTTTCCTAGGCAAGCACTACATACCTAAAAAAAAAAAAAAGAAAGAAAGAACGAAAGAAAGAAAGAAAGAAAATGAAAATTAATTGTTTGAAAAGAAAAATGAAACTTTTTTTTTTATAATATAAATTTTCATTTTTTGTAAATGGCCCCTTAACGCAAAGACCTTTTTTAGAAAGAAATTTAACAGTTGAAAAACAGCTCATTTAATCACCAATATCTCTATGAATTTTCTTGGTATTCAACAGGATTTTTTTTTTCTATACAATTGAATATTAAACTATATTAAAGTTTTTCTGCTACAATCCGCGCATGCGCAGTAATACATTCTTTACTACAACTGTCCATATATATTTAAATATTAAATGAATTTGTTTTAAACTATAGTATAATTATTTAGGCATATGTTGTGATGTTTTGTGAAAGTTTCATGAAATTTCGAAAAGAATCTTTAAAGTTAAGTAAAAACTTGCGAAAATTTTTAATAAAATATTTATAACTTTTTAAATATTCGAGCTAGCATCACAAAACTCTACACATGTATAAAATATAGAATTTATAACATCATCTAAAATTTGCATTTGAATGGATGCACTTCTAAATACATACTTGCCAACCTAACGGGGAAGATTGTTAGTTCCGCCCCTTTCCGCGTATTTTTTCACACCATTTTTTTTTTTTAGAGTACTTTTCTTCTTATTTAATCGTAAATATATTTGAAAAGAATTACTCTAAAAATTAAGTGGTGTATAAAAAGGGGCGGGAACTAACAATCTTCCGAGTTAGGTTGGTAAATATGTAGATGCAGGATAATCACAAATATTTTCTGTTTTATTCGATTTGTTGTTCACGCCCTAAAGGCGTTCGTGACAAAAACTTTGCTGGAAAATGCGGGGAAAGACATGTTTTCTTTATTCTCAAAATTCAAGAACAACGCAATAAGTATTTTTCGAAATATTCGACAAAACGTAAAAAAAATGAATGTGTTTCCATTATATTGTCCAACACCTGTATATTAAAACAGGTATGATAAATCAGATTTAACATTTTTTTTTTTTTGAAATCCAATGCGTCTTTCTCCTATAAACCGCGGATAATAACCACTAATATCGGATATAAAATATGTGCAGATATACAATGTTTCGCACGGTCCTTGAGTTTCCTTGATTTTCTGCACCACTAAAATTACGTCACGGTTTTTACCAAGAAAAAAGCATTAAAACTTTAAACGAAACATACTGTATAAAAATACTGGTGGGAGAATCCTTGAGAAAAAGGCGTGTCCGTTCGAATTCTGTATATTGCTTTTAAATTTTAAATACGGGGAAAGAAAAAAAAATTCTATTAAAAAAAAAAAAAAAACTAAAGTAATATTCATTGCATTAGCAAAATTCATTTGCAGATTATTTTTTTATGGAAAAATATCACTGCTTTGAATAACTCTTTTCTTTTTTTTTTCTTTTTTTTTTTTTTATGCTAAAATACGAAACATTTTATTTTCTTCCCTATTTTCGGGCTTTCATTTAGAATAAAAATTCCAAAATCTCTTTAAACCCTACTTCAGAGGGACTTGTCGGATCGCTTTGATTTCGTAAGCTAATGAATAGTAATACTACAAAATCGGCATATGTTGTCGAATCACTGATACCTATCTACTTGATCACGGTTTGTTGAGCAACGGTTGGGTTAGGTATATAGATGGGGTTTTTTATTGTTGTACAACACACAGAGCAGTGAAAAGACGGGAACCACCATTAAATAATGATCGACTCCTGGGACCATAAGCTTTAATAAAATCACCACTACTTCAGCAGGTGGGGGTTTGATGGGATATACAGAATGTTTGCGCAACCAGCCCGTTGTAATCGTAGAGGTTTGACGGTGACTATCCCCATTCCCCTTTTGTATCCTGTTGATGTTGTCCCGAGGGTGTTTCTTCCCCTCAAGGGAAGTATATAATTCCCTCGTTCGGGATGCGTTATTGACCTGAATAATCCAACAAAAAGGGATTAGCTACACTTCTCCGCCTCTACTTGAAATGCGCGTTAATTCGATTTAGCTTTGTTAACGAGAGAGATCACCCGATAATGCAGCCAATGAGTATACAGAGAAATGATAACTAAAGGAATAGACAGAGCTAACATGGGATTTTCTGAGATTTATTCTCTTTTGAATATAAATTTATAATATTGCATAATTTTTTCCTCGATTTTTTTCCTTCATGTTATTCCACACATTTACTTTTACATACGTTTTTTTTTTTTTTTTAATAATCCTTATCTGGTTATACATAAGTTTCCTCTTACAGTATCAGACATTTCAACGTCAAAAATCGTTACACGTTTGAAACTCCCAAGACAGTCCATTCAACGAAGTAAAAAGATTAATGAGATTTTAGAAATTGCCATAACTGAAAGGTATAAAAATATACATTCCCGCCAATATGTTAAGAATGTTAAAATAAGCTTCGTAAAATATCCTTTGACTTTCAATGCAATTTTACGGTATTTCTTATCGGATAAATCGTCTAATTCTTTGATGAAAATCAATAAAATTTTCAAAATCTTTAAAAAGTGTATCTCTATTCAATTTATTTTTTCAGAGTATGGTGGACATAATAAAACTCCTGTGTAAATTACTATTTTAAAATTAAGAAATTTGGCTTACTCGGGCCTTAAAAAGTAACATTATTAACTGTATATATATATATATATATATATATATATATATATATATATATATATATATATATATATTAACTAAATTTTAAAGGCAAACTTCAACTTTAT
Organism: Salticus scenicus; assembly: GCA_963930645.1. Classification (NCBI taxonomy): domain Eukaryota; kingdom Metazoa; phylum Arthropoda; class Arachnida; order Araneae; family Salticidae; genus Salticus; species Salticus scenicus. The sequence goes on from OZ005651.1 coordinate 230,459,307, forward strand.
TTTTTTTTTTTATAAAATTTTGATCAGCATTACTAATTTTTTATTTATTTTTCCTCAGTTTCACATTAATATGCATTCTGAATATAGATACATAGATCCAATATTTTAATTTATTCCGGAGTAATTTTAGCTTTTAGCCCCGCCTTTATTCCATACCACTTATTTTTTTAAAGTTTTTTTTTTTTCTTATTTTATCGAAGTTATATATTGGAGAAATTTTTTCTAGTATAAATAAAATTGTACGAAATAAAGGCGGGGCTGAGGATACTTCGAAATAAATTAAAATATTGGCAACTATGTCGATGGTAACATGCCAAGAATTTAATTTATTCCGTAGCATTGTTAGTCCCAGAAATGCCAACATTTTAATTTACTCAGAAACAATTATTAGTACCCGCCCTTTTTTCACACCGCATTTCGTGGAGGATTTTTTCTTTTTATGCAATCATAATTACAGACTAGAAAAAAGTTCACTAAAAATAACGTGGGCTGAAAAAAGGGTGGGTATTTTCAAGAATAAATTAAAATGTCATGTATGTTAGTACCCCCCCCCTTTTTTTTTTCCTACACCATCATTTTGTAGAAATTTTCTTCAGTAGGGAATTAAGATTAAGTAAGAAAAAATTATGCTTCAAAAATTGTGGTGTGAAAAAAAGCGGGTTCTAACAACATAAAATTATGTTTCAAAGTCTAAATTAAGACGGAGACCAAAACGTAGGTACAGACGTACATGAATGTCTATATGCTGACTTGACTATAACTTTTACAAAATTTAATCTAAATTAGTGAGGATGGAGCATTTAAAACATTTTCTATATAAAAAAATTAACTTTACTGTTTTAATTTAAATAGTTTTCAAGAAATTTTAATATACATGCTTATTATTATTATAACTTAATACACATGAAAGTAAAATTTCTCAGTTTAAAGATATTAATTTACAACAGAGCTTTCTGATGTCCACTATCTCCTTTAACAAGAATTCCTACGGTACTACAAATTTTAAAAACAATCGTACCACATGTGCAGAATAATTATAATAAACGCCACCTTCTATAAATATATGGTCTCTTAAGAGCCTCTTATTATTAAAATATTTCAGGGAAATTTGGTAAATATTTTTACATACTTGCCAACATTTTGATTTATTCCAGAGTATTCTTAGCTCCGCCCTTATTTCGCACCACTTTATTTCTAGAATAATTATCTCCGATGTGTAATTACGATAAAATAAGAAAAAAAAATGCTCTTAACACTTTCACAACCGCTGACGTAGATTCACGTCGTTTGAAAATCTGCATAGCTGCCAATATTTTAATTTATTCCGGAGTAGTTTTAGCCCCGCCTTTATTTCCGCACACCTTTATTTATAGAAAAAATTTCTAAAATATGTAACTTTTATAAAATAAGACAAAATTACTTTAAAAAAATATGTGGTACAAAATAAAGGCGGGGCTAAAAATACTCCGGAATAAATTAAAATATTGGCAGCTATGAATCTGTAATTGCACCAGTGGGCGTTTCTTTTGCAATTTGTATGTCATTTATTTCTTTAAAATATACACAATATTCATATTTGTACAACCAATATACTATGGATATAAATACTTTGATTAGAAAAAGTATAATTACTATTGTATATCCATTTGTAATATGAATATGGATATAGAAAATTTTGTTCTGAAATATTGGAACTTGGGAGAATAACGCCCACAGGCGGACTTTGCTGTTGCAAAGACAAAAACATGTGGTCGCGGTCGCGAAAGTGTTAAAATAAAACTGGTACAAAATAAAGGCGGAGCTAAAAATACTCCGGAATAAATTAAAATGTTGGCAGCTATGTGTAATAGCCCATGGGAAAATATAAGAGAATTAAAGAAAAAAAAAAATGAAAGAAAGAAAAGAAAAGAAGAGAAAAAAGAAAATGTAGCATTTAGTTTTTTAAGAAATTTAGTTTTAATTGAAATTTTTTAGCAGATTTTTTGAACAATTTAAATTTTTAATTTTGTAAGTCTGGTGAGGAGAAAAAAAAAATTGCATTTCCCTAAATCTTGACATTCGTTCAACATCAACGAAGCAAAATTATTGTCGCAGAAACTGTTAACACTTTAACCACAGTCTACACTCAGTGTTGCCAGACTTGGGCAGAGCTGCCAACTTAATCCGGAGGATTGTTAGTACCGCCCCTTTTTCTACACCAATCTTTTTTTAGAGTACAGGGATGGAACACGGGCGCAGAATTCATACCACTATCAATGTAAGAAAATTTTCTACTTCTTAAATCGACGATATTATAGGTAGAGAAATTTCTTTAACGGATTCCGGTATGAATTCTGCGCCCGTGTTCCATCCTTGAGAGTATTTTTCTTCTTAATTCATCATAAATACATTTAACGAGAATTTGTCTAAAAATAAAGTGGTGTGAAAAAAGGTTCGGTACTAACAATTTGCCGGATTAGGTTGGCAGCTCTGTTTGTGGACTTTTCTATTCAGCAGTCACCAATAATTTTGAGGTGATATTTGATATAACTGCTAGACAATTAATCTTTGAAGTGATTAAGCAACCGATACAATTCAAATTTATTTGTGGATATTGAATAAAAAGTCCCCAAATCTGACCTTTTAACCCTTATCGCTCGTATGTCCCTTATGAGGGGACATTAAAAAAACGAGCCACGCCTTAAGGTGTTCCTCTGCAAATGAAATGCTATTTTTCTTAAACGTGTAACTATAGGCTACCTTTCGGCTACCGGAAAATTTTAACAGGAAGATTTATTTTATTTAATGATGAAGTAAAATAAAATAAATTATTACAATTTTTCGGTAGCCAAAAGGTAGTAAGTTGGAAACTATACATGTGACGTTTTAAAGGAACGCCAAAACGCGTGTCTTACGGAAAATATGCCGAGCGCAAAGGGTTAATTTAATCCGGAGCATTTTTAGTCCCACCTTTATTTCACACTACTTTATTTATAGAATAATTTTCTCCAGTATATTATTATAATAATAAAAAAAAGCACTCTTCAAAAGAAAGTGATACAAAAATAAAGGGGTGGCTAACAGTGCTCTGGAATAAATTGAAATGTTGGCAACTCTGAATTTAACTTTCATTTGTTTCGTACTAAACTAAATAAAAAAACATTTTTTTTATGCAACAATTCTCTATATTTTTACGTTATTTTAATAGATTTTTAAACTTTTGTTCTTTACCTGTTCGTTATATAATGGCGCTACTCTGAAATTTAAGAAATGACGCTCCAGAAGAAACCACATGGAGAAATTACTTATTTCTTTAATTCCACTAGTTTTCAAAATATAAAAATATTATATATTTTGAATTATATCATATGGACTTATTAAAATCCCTCTAAAGTACAAATTATAACTTTCAATAATATAATATATATACACAATAAACAAATACGTCAGAAAAATTAAATAAAAACTTCAGTAACAATTGAATTCTGCCAGATGAAAAAGTGAAAAGATCTGTCAGGTTTCGAAATAATTTCATGTATCGCACTTATAATTTTCATTCATTGTATTTCATTAATAATAAGGGAGCTAAGAATTTATATTTATATTTGAAATTTTTATATTTATGTTTTATATTTTTTATTTTCTTGAATTGTGTAATATGAATAAATATATAATATAACAAGTATGGGAAAATATTTTTATATATTTTCTCTTACAAATATAAATAAATAATTTACTTTTACTTAATATTTTAAATTTACTTCATTTGGTTCTATTATTCGATTAATATTATTTTCGTATTAATTTAAATATATACTTTAGTGATATTTAAATATATTACAAAAGTATATACTTTTTAAAAATACACTTTTGTGAGCTTTAAGCAATGACTTTGGTCTTTTGCTCTATGTTATATTGTCTATAATTTGTTTTGTAACTTTATAGTCCTCTGTAACTTTTGCCTAGCCATTGGAAAAAAAAAAAAAACTTTGTGAGCTAAAATGCACTTACTTTGTATATATATAAGTTTAAATATACAAAGGGTAAAAAAAGTCGCACTTTTCCCTTCAACAAGAATTAGTTTTGTCATTAAAAGTAGATATGAAACGGATAGTGATCATTATTCTTTTCATCCCTATTTTAAATTTATGAAATTGTCGGTTGCTATAAGGAAAAGAGAAAATATCCAAATTCGGTACTTTTTGTACAGTAAAAGGGGTACTAATTTTAGTGCATCAGTTTTAATTCTGAGAATTCTTTTATATTAATTTGTTTAAGAAGCGGTGTTACCAAATTTAAGGGCATTTTTATTCAAATAATCAGCAATAATTTTGAGAAGCGGTGTTCGATATACATGATAGACGATTAATTTTTGATGTAATTAGGCAAACTTTACAATTAAAAGTAAGTGGTAAATATTGAATAAAAAAGTCTCTAAAATTAGCAACACTGTTAAGAAGGGAAAATAATTGTTACCGTTCATTGATTTCACATTGAAAACAAAAAATTCTCGAATTCCCTTTTTACATGTTTACTATTAGCTATGTGCCTAATAATCTTTTTTGAAATTAATTTAGCAATATTATTAAAGAAAGTGTGTAGTGAGCGTTAAACTGTTAATAGAGCTGCCAAAATTTCTAATTTATTCCGTAGTATTATCATCATCCACCTTCTTTTCGCGCCATATTTTTTGTAGAGTAATTTTCTCTAATATATACCGCATTTTCCTACATATAAACCGCAGGTCTACTAAATCAGTTTCACACCGAAAATTTTAATGAATAGACAGAGCTATTTTTAAACGATGTTCTTCCTCGATTAAATATACTTTTACATGTAAATTGTATTTTCTAGCATGAAAAAGATGTTTTGTATCTGCGGACAGAGCCTGATTAAGGGGGAAGCACACATTATTTATACTTACACCGTTATTTTTTAACAAATACTTTCCTTCTATAATAAACAGGAAATTCTGATTAAAAATTATTTTAAAAGAATTCTGGTGTCTAATAACGGTGATTAAATTGGATTGTTTTACACCGTTCATTTTTTATAAAAAATATTTCCTCGTCAAAGCGTGGAATTTCTATGACATGAAGTAAAAAATAATTGTAAAAATATTCCGGTGAGAGTGGAGATAATGTGTGCTTCCCCCTTAATCAGGTTCTGTCTGCGGATTATGCACAGGAAAATACCGTAATTGGGCATAATTGAGAAAATGGTTCAACAAAAAATGTGGTGATTAATTAAAAAAAAAGTAAAAGAGGTGGGTTTTAAAAATTCTATGGGAAAATTCGGATGTATTGGCAGCTCTCCGTTTAAACATCATACTTTGGCATGATGGTCAACTTTTGAAAGGAAGAAATCTTTTCCTGGTATTTTTTTACAATGGTCTACCTATTCATAAATGACCGGACATTTTCAGCTATTATCAAATATCTCAAAAATACTTGAGGTATTATTTTGAAACTTCAAGAATGTAAAGAACATGGTATACCTTATATATTTCAGTAAACGTTTTGTCTCGAAAGCAAACGAGAGACCAGTAAAAAATTAAACAAAAATGAAAATGTTTGGGATTAATCTGTAAAAAGTAAAGCTTGAACTGCGTTCTGGCTGGAGCACGTGATTGTGAGACTTCTAATTATCTGCATAAGTATTTTATGAGGTTACCATACATAGTTGCCAACTTAGCACTTTTTGGCTACCGGAAAATTTTGATATATTTTTTTTTTTCACTTTATCAGTGAAAACCAGTACAGTTAACTGATTAAATAAAATAAATATTTCTATTAAATTTTCCATTAAACAAAAGGTGTTAAGTTGACAACTATGCACATATATCCATGGAAATGTAACAATTTCTTTTAAAAAAGGGCAAAAAGAAAATAAATAATAATAATAATAAAAATGCAAAATGCCCCATTTTTTTAATAATGACATGCAGGGTATAATACCCAATTCATATTTTTTTGGACAGCAGTATTTATCTGGAACATACATGATGCATAAGAAAATACAAAATTCATTCGTAATCTGAAATAATCCATTTATTTATTTAATTTTTGTCTGTTATATATGCATTTAACACGTATTGCATTTTTCTACAGTTGATAATTTTTGCAATTTTGCATTTCTTTTGGAAGGTTTAATACAATTGTGTTTTCAACTTATTTAATTGTGGAAAATCGTTGAAATATGTTACTAGTATTATATGAATAGTTCAAAAAATGGCAAGATAAACTGTATGTTGCGTTAAAATAAAAATAATAGTTAGGAAATACTCCTTTATGTTTGTATTAATTAATTATTAAAAAAAAAAATAAGTGCACATACTTTTTCTCCAATTAAAACCTTCCCGTCTTATCCCGAACTCAGCTCGTTCAGACGAACAAACAAGGGTGCAACAGTTTCCGTCTGAAGACAGAAAACTGATACTAGTAATCTTTATCAATAATTTCTATCACATACTTGCCAACCATCTCACTAATAAACGGAAGATTTTTAGTACCCGAGGTTTTTTTTTTTTTTTTTTTTTTTTTTTTCACACCAGTCATTTTTTAGAGTAATTTTATACTTATTTAATCGTAACTACATTTGGAGATAATTACTCTAAAAATAAAGTGGTGTGAGAAAAGGGGGCGTGTACTAAAAACCTTCCGTTTCATAATTAGGATGTTGACAGGTATGCTATTACGTTTGCGCAGTAATTTCTTGTGATAGAAATTATTGATAAAGAATACTGGTATCAATGTTCCTTTTTGAGACGAAAACTCTTGTCACCCTGCGAATAAATTAAGCCGGCAAGGGGTTAAACGTAATTCATCTGCAAAGATACGCAATTGAATCCAACATTTGTATATGTAATTTATGCGCAACTAGCCATGCAATACCATCCAACCTCCTTAATCCAGGATATATAAGTACTTATAAAAAAAAATTATGTGATAAATGAATAATATTAGACATAAGCTATGCGAAATGAATTCTGCCAACTCTTAATATTACCTAAAATACATTTTCTGGAACAAATCGTACTAAATAAATGAAAATTTGGTTTTTAAAAATGGTGCACATAAGCTATTAATGCGAAGACTTATTTGATTAAAATATAATGAAATTTAGAAATGTGCATGCTTATAGATTGTCCAAAATATTCACATTTATCGTATTACGTTTAGGAATACGGCCATGTAATATAAATCTGTAAAATTTAAGGATAATGTGTGAATTGTGATACTTACTTTATTTACTATGATTAATTTAGGTACACCGTGTTATGTGTAAAATACTCATGGTCAATATACCGAACTACCTAAAATTAATAAAATAAATTTTAAATAGAGTCTGGGTAAAAATTCTCGTAAGAATTTAAAATAAACTTTTAAATTTAATAAAACATTAAATGAATACAGTCAGAAAAAAAAAAAGTCCCCCCCCAAACTAATTTTGCCGTAAATTGTCGTAGAAACATGCGATTGGAAGGACTGATTTGTAATAACGTCTAGTTTATAATGGTATAGTTAGATTTTGCTTAGAGGGTCGTCTACATATTAAAACTGGCATCAACTTCATTTTTTTTTCAATGGTAACCCCCCTTTTTTATAAATTATTTGAATTATTTGTATCAAATTATCGCGGAAAATGGTATAGTTTATATATTTTGCTCAATTTTTCATAGAGTTATAGGCTGTCAAAGTATGGGGATGCTAACGTTAAATGAATGTGGCAAACATTATTTCACATCTTCCCAAAAATTTATTATATTCAAATTCTGTTTTTTTTTTTTTTTTTTTTTTTTTCTAATGCGTTTGAATGAAGTGACCCAAACATATTCCATGCATACTTTTGATAAAAAAAAAAAAAAAAAAAAAAAAACATTTTTTGAATTATGAAAATTATTAATAAATTCATATTCGAAAAAATTATGAATTATAACCTATATTAATTTTTGCACGAATAGAACAGGCATCATCAAAAACATGAGTTTCCAAATTTACACCTCATTCCTAACATTATTTTTGAGTTACAGTGATATTTCATTTTTTATTGCTGTTAGGGGCCGCAGAGTTCCCAACTTTTAAAATTTATTCACTAGCATTTTTAGCCCCGCCTCTTTTTCGTACCGGAAATTTTGAAAAATGATTTTCTTCTTATTTAATCGTTGTCACATATTAAAGAGAAACAATCTACAAAATTTCTGGTGCTAAAAGAAGGCGGGGCTAAAAGTGCTCGTGAATAAATTATAAAAGTTGGGAACTCCTGGGGACCGTCACTTGTTAAAATCTGTAACCTCTGTAAGTAAATATCTGTATATATTCTTGCGAAAAACTATTTTAATTTACCTTTATGTTATTCTTATTGTTTCCAAGTAACATTTCGATGTTTATTATAGAAGTTGGCCTATTTTTGTAAAATTATCGCAATGCGGGCGAGAGATTGTGAAAGAATTCCAAAAGAAAACAATCCCTCTCAATATAGCTGAAACAATAATAAAAAAAACTAGTTTGCATATTCGTATTTGACTCTATATGTGACGCTGGTATGCATAAATCTGGATGGCATTCACTACATCGGTGGTAAAGAGAAAACTTAAGTGATTTAATTGAAAATATGTAAAATCATTTTGTTTTATAATGTAAAGTTATAGAAAAATGTGTAAAGGCGTGGCTTACGTTGAAAGAAAGAAATATATCCGATCCTGAAATATATAAATTCATTTTTTATAGAAATGCAGGTTAATAGAAAATAGTGTAGTTGCCACATCAGATTTTTTCTTTTTTTAATAAATGTTTGTAACTTTTAAAAAGGAGTAATTTTTATAGTGGTGTTGATTATGAAAATGGGTTAAAAAAAAAAAAAAAAGTCTAATTTTATGTTAAAGCCAAAATTAACAGGATGTTTTCTTTCCCCCCCCCCCTTTTTTTTTTTTTTTTTTTTTTTTTTTTTTTTTCAAATTCCATAAATAGTCAATTTAAAAAGAAGAATTGACAGTTTGTGCAGAGTGTTTAGATAATAATATATTACTTTTGTTCTTGTGTTCAGTGGAAACTCTAAACATTTCCTTTAAAAAAGAGATATGATAAAATAGTCAGTGTTATAATAGATAACTTTTTATTGAGTCAAAAAGCATAGAATTCAATAAATTTTTATTCTCTATTTTATTTTTATCTAAAATACAAAAAACTAAATAAAGACTTAATTGAAAAAAAAAATAATAATAATAAAATAAATAAAATAAAATAATAATAATAATAATAATAATAATAATCTATATAATAAAATAAAATAAAGGAATATTATTTTATTATTATTATTATTAATTTATTTATTATTTTAAGAAATGATATCTCATGACAATATTCATAATTCAAATTAGAATTTGGCACCGCGAAAAAAAGGTTTGTTTTAAAAAGTAAGGAGTTTTGAGCCATTAAGTTCACTAGATCATTATTGATTAGTAAACTCTGTATTCACAAAACTTTTATTTAACCAAAACTTCGGAAAAAAAAAAAAAAAAAAAAAAAAAAAACTCCTTTCTCTAAAAAAGCAACTATCTAGCATTCTTAAAATTTTCATATTTTAAATAATAATTTTGAAAAGAAAAAAAGAAAAAGAAATATTTATTTTATTGATATTTCTTCCTTTAGAATCGAGATTTTGAGTGGAAAAAAAAATGCTTTTCATTTTTCCTAGGTTCTGATCCAACAGCAATTTTGAATTAAGTATTCTCGAATTTTGTTCTAAAACTGGACAATTCATTCTATATGTTTATATTATTTCTTCCCATCCTCTAGGAACAGATGAGAAAACAGCTCTGCGAACACACTCTAGAATTAAAAATCGATTTTTCTCCTTTGTATACCATCGGAATATGCTCTCCTGGCGCCTTGCATTAAACTAGCTGCGATGTTGGTTACAAGATTAGGGGTACAAGCCGATTGCGATAAGCCTTTGCCCATCGGCGGAAAGTTCCGCGCATCCCCTTCCGCGTACAGACAGAAATAACGAAAGAAAAAATAAAAAAGAATAATAATAGAGGGAAAAAAAATATATATGAGAAAGAACTCTTTTACCCCTCGACGTTGACAGGATTTTCCCCTTTGAAAACTATGGTGAGTTAATTCTTCTATTTTAACACTTTCTGACCGTGCAAGGGAAACAAAAGTATAACAAAGAGATGAAGTAATGCAAAAATATCTGAGAGGTACTTAGTGGAAGGGTTCTGAGATTTTAAGTAATAAATCCCTAAAATTCATTCTCAAGGGAGATTTGAAGGGTAACTTGACTTGTAACCCTTAGAGACAAATGGAAAATTCAGATGTGATTCACTAGACTAACCTTTCGCTTTTTGTATTATTTTTTTATTGTTATAATCCATTAAATAACAGTAAAAGAATTGTTTAAGAAAATATTAATCAATTTTTAATATTGCCCAGGCTTTGTAATGCATGAAGCAGATAATGCTTTAAATATTTTGTTAAATCATGTGAAATATATTTGCAATTTCGTATATTTGAATATATGCTTATGCTTGAATATATTCAGACATAAAGTTATAAAAATATATTTTATTTATATATGAATCAAAGCAAAGAACTTTTTTGCTCCTCATTATGATAAAACTGGAGAATATTTGCAGCTTTAAAAAATATAGTTACGTTTACCGGTTGATGAATTTACGTAAGTACCAAGTATCCCGTTTTTCACGGAGATTTTTTCACCGAATTCAAACCAGAATTGTTTGTTGTTTTCATTTTGTCAAAAAATATGTGATAGATTTCTTTATCGTAGCTGCCAACATAACCCACAGTATTGTTAGTATCTGCACCTTTTTACACACCATGTAATTTTTATTGTAATTCTCTTTAAATATATTTACGATGAAATGAGAAAAAAAAGTATTCTACAAAAAAGGCTGGTGTAAAAAAAATGGCAGGACAACTAACAATTCTCCAGCTTATTAATTAGGATGTTGACAGCTTTGCTTTATAAAAATACTGGTAATAAATCTTATTTTAAAATTAGTGAGGTTGACAGTTATGAATTTAACCCTTTATATCCAAAATTATTTTATTTTTGGAAGAATAGTTTGAAAGTTTTTTATTATATTTCTTTATGCATGAGAATCATCTCATATTAACACTTTCGCGACCGCATGATTTTGAATTTTTGACAGTAAGGTCCGCCTGAGGGCGTTATCCTCCTATGTTACAATATTTCAGAACAAAAATTTTCTGTATTCACATTTATATTAGAAATGAATATACATTATAATTATATTCTTTGTAATCAAAGTATTTGTATCCATAGCATATTTCATTGTAAAAATGTAAATATTGGTTATATATTTAAGAAATAAATAGCATAAAAATTGCGAAAGAAACGCCCACTGGTGGAGTTACAGATTTTCAAATGACGTGAATCTACGTCAGCGATCGCGAAAATTTTGAATTGAGCTAAAACTATAGGGACTAAAGTTTGAACTATAGTCCCAATGAAAATCTGTAGTAAATTTAGGCTATATTGAGGAATTTTTTTGATGGGACTTTAAAGTCCTGGTGGGATACAAAGGGTTAATAGGGTATTCGGTTATTTCATCGCCACCAATCTAACATTTAAAAACTGCATACATAAAACAACTTTATTTATATATGAGCTAAAACAAAGGGATTTTTCCTTCCTTCATTATATCATGTGATAGAACTTGAGAATATTCTTAACTTCGGAAAAGGTATTTTAGTTTACTGGTTGAGGAATTTAACACTTAAAGGACGGGTCTCGTAAACTTACGTTTTTCTAATGTAACTTCCTGGGACGGGCCACATAAATTTATATATAAATACGTAGATTTGAAACTGAAAAACTGAATTTTAAATATTCTTGTTTAAATTAGTTTATTATTTTTTTATTTTCAGTAAACAACCACTGGCATATATATATGTGTGTGTATGTGTCAACGACATCTAAGGGGTTAAACACTAATAAGAGAAAAATCCTTTTTTCAAATATTGTATTACTTAGAGCTTAAAGTCTGAGCTTGTTTCTCTATTTTACGTTATTGTCCGCAAACATTAAATTCTTCTCGACGAATTATCCTGCGTAAAACTAAATTATAAAAATTAGATTTTTGACATAGACAAAGTTTCTGAAAATTTTGAAACCTACTCAGTAACCTGTGAAAAAATTATACATTTCGTTAAAAAGCCGTGACGTCGAATTTAATTATTAAAATTTTGATCTTAGGCACATTTTATAGTTTTCAAAGTTACATTTAAAGAAAGTACAGAAATTTTATCATTAAAAGTTTTAGAAGATTTGATACCAAGAATTACAAATTAAATCCTTTGTACGTCTAAAGAAAAAAAAAAAAAAAAAGCGAAAATTTTCTCTGTGCGTTAATGAAGTGATAACCACTCAGCAAAAATAAATAAATAAAATAAAATAAATAATTATTATTATTTTTATAATGTTAAAAAAATAATAAATAAATAAAACCACAAGCCCTGGAATATTTTTTCCGCAAACCATCCTATGCGGCGTGCGGATTTATTAATAAAAATTTCTAGTTATTATTGCTATTTTTTAATCATGCTTAAGGAGTCGCCTACATATTGAATCTCGCACCAACTTTTATTATTATTATTATTATTTAATAGTAACGCACTATTTTTTACTCAATAATTAAGTTTCTAAAATCAACGCAGTTTGAAAAACAGTACAGTTTATGTACAGTCGGGGAAAAAAAAACGCAACACCCGCTGTAATTTCGTTATTAATTGACGCAGGAACATCTAATAGACATAATTCAACAGGAAATTAAAAGCACTATCTGAATATGTCGTCAAAGTTTCAATTAGGGGTCATCTACATATTGAAATGAGCGCCAACTTTGATTTTTTCAATAGCAACACCAAATTTTGACTTCATTTTCGAATTTCTGAGAGTCTGGCAGTGCGGAAAAGTATACTGTCTGTATACTTTATCTTTAGTATTTATAGAGTTATAGTCAAAAATGTGTTAGGGGGTTATCTGCAAATATAGAAAAATAAAATTAAGATCTTATAAGAAATAAACAAAATTTTAATGTTTCACACCGGAAATCTTTCAGGAAAAAAATAATCAAAAAATTAATAGAACTTTACCTTTTTTTGCTGTTCCTTAATTATCCTGAATTCAAATTTTTAGATTTGTATACACTTCAGTACTTTTTTAGTTCATTTTAGGTCTATTTAAATACATTACACTTGCGATTAGTCCATACAGTACTCCTTGAAAAAAGTGCAATATTTTTCAAATAAAAGTGTATATTATCACCACCAACACCTGATCACCAACAAAGCTTAAATTTTCTTTCGTAGGTGTAACATAATATTCGAAATGAAATAATATAGATATATATATATATCTATACAACAACGCATAAACAAAATCTTTTCGGATAAATTATTGTAAGGGTTCATGAAGTAAATAATAAACTATTTTAATCGCACTTACTAGTTTTGGGTCAGTTGAACTCTTTGGAACTGTATGATTCATTTTATAATTTCTATGAAAATATAATATCTTAAATAAACCTTTCGCGACTGCTGACGTAGATTCACGCCATTTGAAAATCTGTAACTCCGTCAGTGGGCGTTTCTTTCGTAATTTGTGTGTTACATTTTCTTAAGTGTGTACCCAGTGCTCATAATTTTGCAATAAAATATACTATGGATAGAAATATATTGATTAGAAAGAATATAATTATAATGTATATCCATTTGTAATATAATTTTGAATACAGAAAATTTGTTCTGAAATATTTCATTTTGAGAGTAAAACGCACGTAGGCGGTCTTACTGTCAAAAAGACAAAATCCTGCGGTCGCAAAAAGTGTTAAAATATATTTATAAAAGTTAAAGTATGTTTTTTAAAATGTATAAAGTTCAAATATATTAATAAATTTTTAAAGACTAAGGTGCCCTTAAAATAATAATCCTCCCCCCTACGAAATATATAAAAATAAAATAGATAAAATAAAATAAAGCAATATATGAAGCAAATAATTAACCTTTTTTAACTATGACGGTAGTTAAGAAACGATTTTACAAGTCTGTCTTACATTCCAATTCCATTAGTTTTTTATTGTTGACAATTTCACATTAAACGTATTTTTCCATTTAAAACAGTAAACCCCGCCTATTTAGTTATTTTTTTTTCTTCCAGTGTTCGCTTAAAAGATTCAAAATTTATCATCAATTAATCGATGAAGTAAATACCACTTGTGCATATTTTTGTCAACATAAAATAAGGGGTTTAACACGAATACTCAATGTCACATTTACTTTTCCATTTCTGTATTGTTTTGTTTTGAAGAACGATGAAGGCGTGGCTTGTCTTCTTTATAAAACAGGAATTCTTGATGCTAACACTAATGTCTAAAAATCATCATTTTTGTTTCATTTCTTTGCGTTTGATGTTGTTGTTATATAATTTCACGCGTAAATAAAAAAATAAAAATATTTTGTTTAATTTTCTTTGTTATTTTTTAAGATTTGATTCGTTATCTCATGCAAAACTTTATAAGAGACGGCCCCCTAAACCACTCCAAAAGAAAGATTTATTTATATCTCGAAAACTAATAACTGGAATGAGCTGCAAATTTGCACACCCATATTTTTCAGCATTAGGATTCATTTTATGTAAAAATTAATATAGGTCATAATTCATAATTTTTATGAATATGAATTTATTAATATTTTTCAGAATTAAAAATATTTTTCAGAATCAAAAGTAACGATGGATTATGTTTGGGTTTCTTCACTGTATCTCGTAAAACAAAAATTATATCGATCAAGTTATTTTTTGTGAAGATATTAATAAAAGTTTGAAATATGAATTTAACATTAGCACCTTCAAACTTTGAACGCTTATAACTCTGTGAAAAAATAAGTAAAATATGCAACCAATATACTTTTTCGCGTTGTCGCGATCCCAGGAATTCAAATATAAAATAAAAATAGGGTGTTACCATTGAAAAAGTTGGTGCGCGTTTTAATATGTAGACGACCCCCAATTGAAAATTTCAGTTCATTTTCTGAAACTACTCACAATTCCCCGTCGAATGATACCTATTACATTTTTCTACATCGATTAGCAACGAAGTTACGTTGAGTGTTGCGTTTTTTTTTCCCCGACTGTACTTTTTATTTATTTTTGATAGAGCTGAAGCAAAATAAGTATTAGGGGTTCATAAATAAGTACAGAAAATTAAATTAATATCTCGCACACTAAGTATTATATTTATTCAAATTCTAACTTGAAAAAATGTAAGAAGATTTTAGATATTAAATAAACTAAAGAAATGAAAACTTTTGACCATGTGATTTAGTAACTAAACCATACTTCAGAGGTAATATTCTCCGCCTTTTTTTCAGGACAGTTTGAGAAATGAAAAATATATTCTTTTATTTCTACCACTATATTTCTACAATAATTTCTATACTGTTTAATCACGAACATATTACTTTAAAATTACTATAAAATTTCCTCTAAGAAAAAAGTGGTGGCAAAAGAGGCAAATTTTTTTTACCCTTAACCCATTTTATTCCGTTGTCCTTTTTAAAGGGCAGCTGGAAAATAGTATATAGAAATCAGAATTTGCTTGATGCGAATATTTTGTCAGCTGAAATATATACGCTAGCAGAATAAGCTTCTGCTAGCGTGTTATGTGTCTCACCTCCTCCTCCTCCATCTGGAATCTTTGTTTAATCATTACATTAGGGGGCGTGGTTTATCTTCTCTTTGCGGTTGAAAATTCTTTCTGGAGAACTATCATGTAAATAAGAAAGTATTATATAGATAAAGCAAAACTTTATACTCGGAAAGCACTTTTCACTATCGAAGAGAACACTAAAACATATAAGTGCAAATTTCATCCTCTTTATTTCAATGTCCTGCGTACAAGGTGGATAAGATTTCTTATACAGAATATATATATATATATATATATATATATATATATATATATATATATCAATTTTTGTTGTATTTACTTTATTTAGGTTTAATTAACCTTAAAAAAATATAATTTTCCTCAAATTTGAGCAAAATAAATAAATTGGGATAAAATGGGTTGAAAGTGTCCTGATAAAAAGGCGTGACTACGACCCCTGCATACTTGCCCACACATTTTAATTAATACTTAATAACATTGTTAGCACCCGCCCCTTTTTCCACACCACTTTATTTTTAAAATAAATTTCTCCAAATGTAATTGCTATTACATAAGAAGAAAAATCCTCTAAAAAAAGACTGGCGTGCAAGAATGGCGCGTACTAACTGTACTACGGAATATTAACACGTTGAGCGCCATGTCAGCCGTTCTAGATTCTAGATATTTTGTCATATATCTCTAAGTACTGAAGGAATAATCTTGAAACTTTAGGAGTGTTCAGAACATGTTATACTTCAAACATTTCAGTCAAAATTTTACCCCGAAAGTAAAAGCGAAGGATGACAAAATAATTTGTATTTTATTTTGGGTCTAATTTGTGAACAAATTTGTTCAACTATATAATTTATGGCACAATGACGAAATTCTATACTAGACTTTGTTAATATATGAGGCTTATTATAAACATTGAAAATTCTTTTGAATAGAGGAAATATACAAATTTAATTTTTGTAATTCTTGAAATTGAATTTACTGAAATTTCATATCGGTTTTTATAAAATTATGTACTTTTCTCGTGCATCTATTATTTGTTATGTATCTCTTATATAATATCTGCCAACTGTCATGATTTTCCGATGCCAGAAAATTTTAATCGAAATTTTTAAAAAAATTTTGTAAGAGAGATCACTGATTAAGTAAAAAAAAAAAAAAAAAAAAAAAAAAAAACCTATTAAAATTATCCGCTATCCAAAAAGCGTAAATGTTGCCAATTATGTCTATTTTAGACTAATATTTCAATAATTAAAGTTAAGATAAAAGTTTTTTGAACATCTTGCAGAATAAGTTACACTTGAATTTAATTTAGAAACATAAATAAATTGAATGAAAAGTAACTTATATTCTATAAATTTTATATTTTGTCCGTTACATTAGTTTGGTGATTAGAGCGCGAGTTTATCACAAATTATTTTTCAAAAGTTTAGTTGTGTGTAATTTCAACTATTGGCTTCTTAATAAAGATCTCAAAATCTCTCAAATAACGGCTCAAGTTATGGGGAGTGAGTGCGGTAATTGAAAGAAAAATGTTTTTAAAACTCCTTCTTTAAACAGATAGAGGTTAAATATTTCAAAATGAAATTAAATCTTTATAAGTTCTGAGGCTCTTCAAAGTATGTGCGTGTCTTTAAAGTATTTAACTTGTTTGAAGTAAAAAAAAAAAAAAAAATCTTTCCGAAATACTGGCTCATAACTGGACATTATATCATCTAAATAGACATGAAACGGCTCATAATGATAGTGGAATGCCTTTTAAAAAGATTAAAATTACAAGGTTTACTGGAAAATACTTCCGTAATTATTAATAAATTTCGTGTGTACAAATTCGGTTTCTCATTAAATTTTTGTAGTAAATATGATACACTCAGTAATGTAATTTATAAACAGCTTTAGAAAATTCATTATATTGATGTTTCATTTGTAATGGAAATATTATATATTTTTATATTTTAAATTTCTATTATTCTCACTGAAAATAATAATAAATTTTGTATTCATTCATTTGACACATATTAAAAAAATGTAAAAAATCTTAAAAAAGAAAAATAACCGCTTTCTGCTTATTTCATTACATTGATATTGTTCCATTTATACTGGAAATTCTATATTATTTTTTATATTTTAAATGCCAGTTATTTTCAATAATAATAATAATAATTTTTTTTATTTATTCTTAGAAAAATTTGACACATGCTAAAAAAATGTGAAAAATGTTAAAATAAATATAAAAATAATAATGACAATAATAACAAAAGTTTCTTTTATAAAACTCAAATAAATATTTTATTCTTTATATTATTTTTCGGATAAACGATAAAAGAAGGCTACTTATTAATCATTAAATTGAATTTACGACTTAAACAACTGCACATTTTTTAATTGAGATGCTTCAATTAAAGCATTATTAATTTCAACTTCATTCTACACATACAATGTAAAATAAGTGAATGCGAAGCGTGCAGTTTGTAATTAAAAAATATTGATATAAACAGCTAATGAATCATCAAAATATACAAGTTACATTTATGATTTATAGAATAAAATGTACAAAAAAGAAAAAAAAAAAAAGTATTTCCTATCTACAAGGATAAAAAATAAATAAATAAATAAATAAATAAAATAAAATAAATAAAATAAATAAAAAATAAAAATATTTTCTTGGTTTAGCACGAGACTCCAATTTAATATCAATCTACATCGATACACTGAACAAAGCTTAGCACAACACCAATTACAAGTCCATAAAGCTTGTTCAATAGTTCCTGAGTTTTACCACAGAATTTCCAAAGTTCTTTCTCTCTTTCCAGTTCTCGTGATAGTGTTGCCATTTATTCGTATCTATGTGATTGGGAAAAGAACACAAGTTGCCAGTGAATGTTGCGTGCCCCTCTGCGATTGCTTATCGACCCTACGCACCTGCGCCCTTTCAGAAAGCTAGACCAGGGCCTATTCGACAGGTGTGGGTCTATGAGGTCATTCACTGACCTTATATGTTGAACAACTATGAACTACTACCCTATTGGAAATTTTTTGCTTGTACAACTCTAATAATTCTAACAGCTCATTTCTCTGTCCATTCATATTATTGAACGCTCAGAATCGTGATTCATTTCATTGTAAATTTTCATGTATTTTCCAGGTACATTAACTGAAAGAAGATACAATTTTTGTACTTTTATACAACATAAGAAAAAATTCTATAAATAGAAAAGGATTCTAGTGCAGGTATATAATTTTTTATTTTTCGCTTGCTAGTTTAAATGTGAAAGATGTATTTCATTCATAATGCTTACAACTTTCACAGAATCTTAAAGTACATTTTGCTTAAACAGAAGATTTTTTGTTCCAGCTTAATAAAAGGAATTGCCAAGAGTTTATTTTAAAAATAAGATAGGCTTCCAACTTTTAAATTCTTAATCTTTAAAAATTTTCCATATTTAATTTCATGCTTGCAACTATAATTTTCTTGCACACTAAATTCACGTGTGGTTTTTATATAGATGTAATGCTTTATTTTTAACTTTAAAATTTATACAATTAAAATTTGTTTTGTCTTGCCCTACTTTGATTCTGAATGTTTAAGTAGAAAAGTTTTATATTTTTTTCAATCTTTCTTTCCCTTTTCCTGTATATAGAGTACCCTGATTTAAATGACCAGGCACTTTCTATTTCAGACATTTTCTCAAATATGTAGAAATTTTTTTTGACTATTTATCAAAATCCTTTGAGTACACAGAAAACAAGAACTACTTTCCAGCGCCCTTTGAATAGCTGCTTATTTAATTTGTGGTCTTAACAGTCTATGTAGCTCAGAATCAATGTTGCCAGATTTAAGGAGTTTTCCATTCAATATCCACCATTAAATTGTAACTGTAAAGGTTGCCTAATCACTTCGAAGGTTATTCGTCCATTATGTATATCAAATATCAATCCTCAAAATTATTGGTGAGAGTTGAATAAAAGAATACCTAAATTTGGCAGTACTGTTCAGAGTATGGAAACTTATTACCGCAAATATCTCAGATAAGCCTTAAGTATATTCATTTATTTCAGCAAAAGTTTTTTCCCGAAAATAAAAAAAAGGAATCAGAGAATAAGTAAAAAAAGAAATCAGAATGTTTAGAATCACTTTGTAAAAGTAATGTTTGAAATGCATTCTGACTATAGCTTGTGATTATAAGGCTTCTTCCAATTATCTGTATAACTGTTCATACGGCTAGTATATATATTCATGGAAACATAAAGGTTTCTCTAAAAAAAAAAAAAAAAAAAAAAAAAAAGAAAAGAAAAGGCCACTTTTTTAACCTTTGGCGGCGCAAGGCAATTTGAAACATTTAAATTATACTGCCACCGGAATTCCTGAACTAAATGAAACTAAAAGAAATTTTTAAATTTAAGGTTTAAAAAACCGGCCTTTTCTGATATGTTATAAACGTGAATTTTTTTTAAAAAATTTCCGGAATGAGTTTTTGCAGCTGGATCTTAAATTTTGCGTCCTCGCAGCGAGGACAGCGCGCGTTAAGGGGTTAAAGAAACTTTAATATTTCCATGAATATATGTCAGGCCTCGCAGCGTTCCTAAACTTTTAGGAATTATTTTGCTACATTTTCACCACTATTTTAAAAGAACACTTATTTACTTAATATTTTAACATTAAAACCTTCAAGAAAAAAGTTTTTAACGATAATGGTGTCAGTATAATAAAACACGAGTAAAATTTTAGGAACGCTGCGAGGCCTGATATGTGCTAGTCCCATAAAAATTTATACAGATAATTAGATGAAGCTTCATAATTACATACTACGTATCTCAAACATTACTTTTTACAAGGCGATCCTAAACATTTTGGTTTTTCTTTAACTCTTTACCGGCCCATACGCTCTAAAACGCTTTAAAAATTATTGTCAATTTTAAGGACTCTTTCATTCAACTTCCGCTAATAATTTTGTGGGGTGATAGTTGAAATACATAATGAACGAATAACATTCGAAGTGATTTGGAAACAGTTACAGTTAAAATTTAGTTGTGGAAATTGAATAAAAATGTCCCTAAATTTGGAAACACTAGCCAGAGGTATGAAATTAAATAGGACCGGCAAAAGGTTGCGTTGTTAATGGTCCGCTTTTGGTTTTCGGGACAAAATTTGTGCTGAAATACATTGAGTTTAACATGTTATTTACATGACCAAAGTTAAAGTTTTAGAATAATTCGTCAAGATTTTTTCTAGACATTTGACAAACCGTCTGAAATGTAAAGTGTCCATTTCTAATCGGGAAATGTTCATGTATATATGCATAATATACATATATGTTACAGTAATTATCCGTGTATAACCCACATTTAATACAAGTATGATTTATATCAAAATATAAGAAACAAGAATGAAAAATCATGCAGTACGAATTGATTAGTAGAACATTTAAACTGTACGTTCTTGTTGTGTCGTATAACTTTCAATATTCTTTGCCTACGTTATCACACAACAGACAGAGAGAAGGAATAAAAAGGATACAGGTAGATTAATTAAATTTAAAATCCCTCTTAGACATTATTAGAAAGTGTTAAAAAAAGCCTAACGCTGCAAAAGAAAATGCAGCAATTAGATTACTATTGTAGCCCTTAATTTAGCTGAATATTTTAGTGTAGCCCTGTAAATCTAAAGATTTATCATATGATATTCTATGCAAAACATTATTTTAGAATATTAACAATACATGTCAATTTTATGATTTTTACAGTCGAAAGTTATTTAAATGTGATTTTTAAAACGTCTGTCCTAAAACGCAATGTATTGGATTTTTTTTTTTTTTTTTTTTTTTTCGTTGTCCCTGTACACAAACTAGTTATACAGGACGTATTAATGCCATTTTAAAAAGAGAATATTTCATAGTGAACTTGATTAATATATATCACTTTTTAAAAACTCTGAAATATTTACGGATGCTGCGGCGGGAGACAAACAGATAGAAAGATAGACAATCGAACAGACAGATACACACATTGGAATCATATTCACACTTAAAAATTATTAGAAAGTGTTAAAAATGCTTAATGTAAACGAAAGTGCAATTCTAGCAAATTTTTATTAATAGATTTTAATGTAACTGAATATCTTTGTGTGGTCCTGTAAATCTGATGCTAATCATACTATATTCTATAGAAAATATTCTTTTATACGTACGAATAACATATTTCAATTTCATTAAGGTTTGTGCAAAGTAAAATTATTAAATATTCTTTTAAAGAAATTCCTCTCATAGAACGCAATGCTTTGGATTACTTTCGAGTGTCCCTGTACACAAACCAGGGGTTGTATTCACTCTATTTTACATAGGAAACATTCGATAGTAAACTTGAATAACATATATCAATTTCAAGAAATTCCATGAATATTTAAGGGAATTAGAGTGCGGACAGACAGATAGAGAGACAGACAGACAGATACACAAATTGAAATCACATTTACTCTTAAAAGTTTTTAGATATTGTTAAGAACGCTTAATGTAAACGAAAGTGCAGTTTCAGCAAATTTTTATATTAGTGGCTTTTAATGTAACTGAATATTTTTGTTTGGCCCTGTAAATCTAACGCTAATCATACTATATTCTATACAAAGCATTCTTTTGCGCATATGAATAACATATTTTAATTTCATTAAGCTTTTTGCAAAGTAAAGTTATTACAATTTGGTTTATAGAAATGTCTCTTATATAACGCAATACTTTGGAATAATTTTCAGTGTCCCTTTGCACAAACCATTGGTGAAATTTACTTCATCTTATATAGGAAACATCCAATAGTAAACTTAAAAAGCCTATTGTAATTTCATTAAGATTTATGTACAGTAAAGGTATTAAAATATTTTTTATACAAATACTTGTCAAAAAAAAAAAAACAATGTTTTGGAATACTTTCGGGTGTCCCTGTACACAAACCAGTAGAGGTATACACTCCATTTCCAATAGGGAGCATCCGATAGTGAACTTGAATAACATATATCAGTTTCAAGAAATTCCATAAATATTTACTGGAGATAGAGTGCGGACAGATAGACAGACGAACAGATAAATCGAAGTCATTGACCCTTTTGAACCTTGTTGGAAAGTGTTACTAAAAAGTTATGCTTCAGTAGCTGATGCAAATATAATAATATCTGTTAAATAAAATTTCGGATTTAAAACGGATTTGTCAAACCTGTGGCTTATACACTGATAATTATGGTTCTTATAAAAATTTTAAAATAATAAGTTGATTTGGAACATCTTCGTATAAATACAGTAGATTCTCGTATAACGCGGTCCCACAAAACGCGACAAAATATTGCTACTAGTACTCATACAGCGCGATAAACAATCCCGCATAAGGCGTATGATAAATTAAAAATTTTCACATAGTGAGTCAAATCTTTGATTCTTTTAAAGCGTACAATATGTAACGTTCGAGCGTACGACTTACATTTTTTCTTCTTAAATGCAGTTTATGATTTTTTTTTTTTTTTTTTTTTTTTACTTTCACACTTTCGCGACCACATGTTTTTGTCTTTCTGATTCTAAGCTCCGCCTGTGGGAGTTATTCTTGTATATTACATTATTTTAAATCAATGTTTTCTGTATTCATATTTGTAATATAAATGGGTATACATTACAATCATACTCTTTTTAATCAAAGTATTTATATCCATAGTGCATTTATTGTACAAATGTGAATATTTGGTATATTGTTAAGAAATAATGTAACCTATGCAACCTAAAGAAACGCCCACTGGCGGAATTACGGATTTTCAAATGACGTAAATTCACGTCAGCGGTTGCGAAAATGTAAAAAAAAAAAAAAAAAAAAAAAAAAAAAGCAAAAAAAAGTTTATGGGTTGAAATTTAAGTGACTTGAAGCGTACGAATCCTAAAATAATCAAATACAAAAATGTGGATGGAAGATTAAAAAAATAAATAAAATAAATAACGGTAAAAAAACTGAGAATTTTTTTTTTTATTTAAGAAAAAAAAATAATAATACATTTCTATTGGGTATATTTTTATTTTTAACAGTAAACCCCGCATTAAAGTGTTTCTATAAAATGTTACATTAAATTTGTGGCGTACAAACCTACAATATACAATATTCAAAAATATGGCTAACAGGATTTCAGCAATAAATTAATGGTAAAAAACTAGGAAAAGATATTTAATGTTTAAAAATAAATAAATAAATAAATAAATAAATAAATAAAAATAAACCCCACCTTTACATGTTTCTCTAAAACGTCACATTGTTTAACGGATTCTTGATTAACATTTTCGAGACCGCATGTTTTTGTCTTTTTGACCCTAAGCTCCGCCTGTGGAAGTTATTCTTGTATATTATATTTTTTTAAATCAATGTTTTCTGTATTCGTATTTGTAATATAAATGGATATACATTACAATTATACTCTTTTTAATCAAAGTATTTGTATCCATCGTGCATTGATTGTACAAACGTGAATCTTCGATATATTGTTAAGAAATAATGTAACCTATGTGACCTAAAGAAACGCCCACTGGTGGAGTTACAGATTTTCAAATGACGTGAATTCATGTCAGCGGACGCGAAAGTGTTAACTGAAATTTTGTCGTCAACAATACAAACTTTAAATGCTGTTGTCGTTTATATATGCCTGCGTCATGTAAAAAATCAAGCACAAATACACAAACCCATTTTTAAAAGTAAAGTATTGTTTCAGAGGATTTCAGAGGGAAGGTTTTTTTTTTTTTTTTTTTTTTTTTTCTTTTTAAGATGCGATCAAAATGACAAGATCTCCCACCTGCAATGCGTTAATTTTACAGAAATAAGTTCTTTTGTATAGTAAACATAGGAATATTACTTAGAAAACAAAAATAATCACAAACAATAAACTGTAAAACCTTTCTGGATTAGTCTGATCTTGCAGAAATTGTTCTGATCATTTATGTCTTGTATAACGCGATTTCCTATTACGCGGAATGTATCCCCACGTTGTATGAGAGTCTATATGTGAAACCAATAAGTAAAGGCAGATTTTATAAAACAGAAAATTCTTAAATGTCTTACTTAAAACTTTTTAAAATAACATATTTAAATCCAAGTTACTAAAACTAAATCAACAAAAATGAAATTATGGATTATATGGATCTAGATATTAAGTAAGCTGAAGAAATATATGCATGTATATTTATGCAACAACATATGTACAGTTTTACTACTTCTAAAATATATACATTTGATAAGTTATATTATTTTTTCCGCTAACTCCATTTTTTGCAATTTGTGTAATATATCTAGTACGGTAGACTAGATCAAGCAGTAACACACATTCATGATTCAAAGCGATCCTCTAACCGCATCTACTTACGTTTGTTAGAGTAGGAAAGTTGTCTTAATTAGTCCAAGAGTTTCGGAGAGTGAATCAGTGACTTGAGCTAAAGCAATTATACTGCTCAGAGAGTCCCTTCAGGCACCTGGTAACGATGCGCCAAAGGTATTGGGGGAAGGTAATGATCTTCATCAAGATAGCACTACATAGACAACAATAATCAAAGTTTTCCTGACATTTAAGGCCCTGCAACCACTTTCTTGAGCCCATTGAATCTCTGCTTATTTACTTTGTGGTCTTAACAGTCTATATAGCTCAGAGTACGGAAACTGATTACAGCAAATATCTAAGATAAACCTTAAGATACAGGGTTGCCACAAGCGACTATTTTATATTCTTTTCATACTACTATTTACAAAAGCATAGCTGCCAAGTTTTTTAATTTATTCCGGAATGTTGTTAGCCCCGTCATTTTTTCACACCATATTCCTTTTAGAGTAATTTTCTTCATATTTAATCATAATTATATATTGAAGAAAATTTTTCTACAAATATTACGGTGTGAAAAAAGGGCGGGGTTAACAACATTCCGGAATAAATTAAAAAACTTGGCAGCTATGTACAAAAGTCAAAATTTATGATGCGTTTTCGCAGTTAAAACTGCACATTGCCTCCATAACTTTATTATAAATTTCATATTATGGAAATAGTGGTACGAAGATAAAAAAAAAAAAAAAAAAAAAAAAAAAAAAAAAAAAAAAAGTCGCCTGTTTCAGCACTGAAGATAAGGTAAAAATACATGGATGTTATTTTTAAAAAATTGGATGTAGTTGTGAGAAATATTTTAGTGTAATTTAGTAAAATTTAAAATTATTTATAGTACGCTATTTAGAGTTAAATATTAAATTCACAGGAACAGGTTAATGTATAAAAAAAATATCTTGTAATGACTGATAAAGTATTACTTTTTTTATTATAAATTTCATTTATTTATTATGAGCTAATCAATAGTTTGTTCTATAAGTTTAATCGTAAACATAGGTGTGAAATTAATAAGAACTGTAAGTAATTTCTATACCATTATTTAAAAATACCATTCTTCGTCTAACTTAATTGCAAACAAATATTAAAAAAGACTGCGATTAAAAAATACCGGCATGAGGATTACGGGCAATCTGTAATAACTTGGTACATATGTAATTTATACATACTTGCTAACATTCTAATTAATATTCCATAGTCTTGTAGTCCCCATCTTTTTTTTTTTTTTTTTTTTTTTTTTTTTCCCACACCAGCTTTTTTTTAGAGTATTTTTCTTCTTATTTAATCGGAATCATGTATTTAGAAAATTACTCTAAAAATTAAGCGGTGTGGAAAAATGGGCGGTAATAACACTATGGAATATTAATTAGAATGTTGGCAAGTATGTTTATATATCGCAGGAAAAAAGAAATATAAAATTTTACAACATTTGAAATATCTTGTATTAGATTTGAATGTTAGTAATGCATATAATTATTATGTGTTAACTCCATATGATACAGTCTTTTTTTTTTTTTTTTTTTTTTTACATTTTTCATGATGTATTATTTCTGAGAGTATTTCTTATACATGTTTATAAACTAATGATTTTTTATCTTAAATTCCTTTAATGATAAATGTTTTAAGGTATTCTGAAAGAAAAAAAAATCTGGCAATTTGTCAGTGTATGTGTGTGTGCATGCGTGTGCACGTATGTAATTGTGTGGGGAATCGTCTGACTATGAAATCTCCAAAACGAAAAAAAACAGACCGCCTGAATTTCATATAAAAAACAAGTCCGGTCTATAGACGAGTTAGTCAATTCTGGTGAATATTAGAAAACTGGGAGTGGAACATCGAAAACCTAGTGCGACTGCCTTTTTATTAAGTCCGTATTTCAGAAACAGCTCGAACGATTTTCTTCAAATTTACTGTGTAAACCTTCTTTTAGACAACCGTTCGTGCGTGTTAGTTGGTTGACGTAAAAAAACTGATAGGTGCCCAAATTTGGCAGTTAAATTTTAGGTCTCGGAAATGGGTGTCTTAAAAAATCGTTTTCACGGCATTTCGTCAAACTTTGCGACTAAAATTAGCTTTTACAGATGTCCTGCTGTATGTATTAATTTTTTTTCCAGCGTACAGATGAGTTTGCGAAGCTTAGGGGAAAATCAGCAATGAGACCAAATCTTGGTAACTCAAAAAGTCTTAACGATTTTTTTTTCCATATTTGCTTCATAAAATCCTTTTCAGATGTACTTTTTTATATTGTATACATTAGCATAGTTGCCAGCATTTTAATTTATTCCGGAGCATTTTTAGCCCCGCCTTTATTTCTCACTAATTTATTTTTATAATATTTTTCTCCAATATGTAACTACGATAAAGGAAGTAAAATGTACTCTTTAAATAAAATTGATATGGAATAAAGGCGGGGCTAAAAATGATCCGGAATAAATTTAAATTTTGTCAACTCCATACTTGCCAACATTCTAATTAATATTTCGTAGTATTATTAGTCTCGCCCTTTTTTTTCACACCAGTAAATTTTTAGAGTCATATTCCCCAAATTCAATTACGATTAAATAAGAAGTAAAATACTCTAAAAAGATACTGGTGTAAAAAAAGATGCGGGGCTAACAATACTACGGAATATTAATTAGTATGCATGCCTAACTGACAATTTAGCCATTTTATTCGTGAAATTTAGTTTACGGTAGCCAAAAGTAAATGCTTTGAGTAAAACATTTTTTTCTTTTCATCATTCAAGAATTATGATATGGAAGATGACATTTAGCACAATAAAGAATCATCTATTATTATATTTAATGTCATTAAAATATTTTTTAAAATGATTTTTTTTTTTTTTACATTTGCTGTCAGAGGTCAACAAGGGGCACAATAGATCACTAAGAACCGGGGTACAATGGGCCATGGTACATTTACCCCAGTTCTCTGTCCCAAAAAACTGATTTATGAAATCTACATTTTTTAAGTGTTAGCTATAAATTATACTTAAAATTTTCATAGTTAACTTTAATTAGATCTATTATGATTTCAAAGATGAATAAGAAAGCAATTTACTTTGAGGTTTCTTCTTATTTATGTTTAATAACCATTCAGTAACTTTTGTATTCTTATATTTTTACAAATATCATACAGCTATCACAAACTGAATTAAATAATGCCATTAAAAGATAATAATACAAATAAATTTGACGAAAATGACGGTTTTACAATTTGTTGGTTTAATCACAGAAATAAAAGATAATGAATCTGTTTTTGTGAGATTTATGCAACGAAAACCTAATCAAGATCTCTCCTTTTTTTTTCCTGAGAGTATTGATATACTCTTGTAAATTTTCAAGCTATTGCAATGATGAGTTTTCCAGACCCTACAACTTCACAAGGAAACAGCAGACTTTTAGTGACACAAAAATCGTTCGGTGTATCATTTTCTAATTTTAATGTTCATTAATTTACATTATTTGTATGAATCTAAGACATAAATAAACAAATATAATATATTTTACATTTTACACTATCGAAAAACGCACTACATTAGTATACTTTTAAAATTTGACCTGTGATCCATAGTACACTGTTAAAAATTTCTGTAAATTTAATGTAAATATTTATCCAGAGTCCCTGTAAATTTACAATAATTCTTAGTTAAAAGTGCATAATCGAGATTCTCAATTTTTAGTCTGTATTTTTACCTAATTGTATTATTTAATTATTTAATTAAAATTAAAAATGACATTTTCTACTTTAGAAAAAGCGTTCCAAGTCTGAAATATATTGTCACCAATAATTAAGTAAATTAATATTAGTTATTAAAATGAATGTATTAAATAAGTTTTTTTAACATCTCCGCTTATTTTTCTTTCTAATTTTACCTAAGACTTAAGATAATAGATTACACAGAGTTTACTGTTAAAATTTTTAACAGTGTACCCCGTGTCATAGACCACTGTACCTCAGGGTCGGGGTACAATGGTCCATTTTGTCAGTTGCTATTAAAAAATTTATGTAAAAGAAAGTAAATATAATTATTGCTTTTGATTGAGAACATACAACCCAATATATAGGTAACATGCACACATATTTTGAAAACCGAGAAATCATTACATTGTGAGTAAACACTTAAAATTTCCAAAATTGGTCCATTGTACCCCGGTCTCCCCTATATGCGTGGAAAGATATATGCAAATGAACACGGCAGTGGTGGAAAATACCTGATAAAAAGGCGGGGATTTCGAGCCCTGGTGGCAGCGTTCCCAACTTTTATAATTTATTCACGAGCATTTTTAGCCCCGCCTCTTTTTCACACCGGAAATTTTGAAAAATAATTTTCCTCTTATTTAATCGCTGTCACATATTAAAGAGAGATAACGTACAAAATTTCTGGTGCGAAAAGAAGTCGGGCCAAAAATACTCGTGAATAAATTTTAAAAGTTGGGAACGCTGCCTGGTGGGGACATCGAATTGAATATATTCTTTGCCCAATTGCCGCCACTAATTTTTTTAATAAAATTAATTTTCTTCTTACTTTGACGAGGACTGGTTTTTATCACAAGACAAATATAATTATTAAAAAGTTGTGGTGCGAGTTTGTCTTGGTCTTAATAAGGATCTGATTGATAATCCCCCCCCCCTTTCCCGTCCATCCCCGAAATTGCTTGAATGGAATTGTAAAAAGTTCTGAACTCTCATCTGCTTTTAAATAGTGCATTTTGTTACAAGTGTATTCAGAGTTGAAAAAACTAAAGGTAAGTAAACGTGTCCTTAATTTTGTGATGTTTCTAAAGAATAGATTATTAAATGTTTCATATGTATTCGTTGGTCAATTAGTAGTAAACTGAGATAATTTATTAACCACTTTAAATATCACTTTTAAATTTAGAAGCACTTAATGTAAAAAAAAGGATGATGAAAGTCCCACTGTGGAAACATTTGCTTTGTTCATTACTATGAGATCTGGTATTTATTGTTTTTTAACCTTCTCTTTCTTATTTCTTAACACATATTTTTAATTGCATTTTGTGTGTGTGTGTGTGTGTGTGTGAAATATACCAGCAGCAGGGGTGGAACACAGGCACAGAACTCATACCACTCAATGCAAGAAAATTTTCTACTTCTTAAATCAATGATATTATAGGTAGAGAAATTTCTTAAACAAGTACCGGTATGAATTCTGCGCCCGTGTTCCTTCCCTGCAACAGATTGAAAAAAAAAAAAAAAAAGAGTAAAATAAATAAATAAAATATCAAATTCATAATATTAAATTATCGATCAAGTGCTATTTTGTGAGGAAATAATTGGAATATTTCAGTTTTAAGAAACTAAATTGCTTTGGTATAAAGTGAATGTTTTTTATGCCTTAGTATTTCATTTTTGAAGCTTTTAAAATCAAATAGTAGCAATGTTGCTTCTATATGATATCAAAGGTAATGAGTCAAAATCAAATGCGATTAAAAAAATGGAGAAAAGTAAAAAAATAAAAATAAATAAATAATAATTCGCTTAATATATATATATATATATATATATATATATATACATATTTTAATATCACAGGTAAAATGAAATCTTAATATACTCAAATACTTATACTGTGAACTATAAACTGTCTGTTCTTTTAAATAGATTTAATACAAGTAAAACAGTCTATAAAGCCATCATGATAAAAATCGTGAATATGAGAGATAGAATAATAAATCAATTTTTTTTTTCTCAATACAAAATTTATTTATAAATGAACGCGATATTTTCAAGGCCGATGAAAGCTTTGTTCAAAAGAAACGATTATTTGGAGCAGTGTTTAGTTCGTAATCTGATTTCGTTTATTATTTACATGACTTTTCCTTAAGTATAAAATTCAGCTACCGTTCTTTTAGGTCACTCTAAAATGAAAAGCAAAGTAGAGAGGAAAAAGAGTCAAACAGATTCAAAGATTTAAGCAGTTATCTTTTATTTATGAATCAGAATTCTTTCTACGGTGCAAGGCCAAACGGGCCCAGTTGAAAATAATATTATCTCGCACATAAAAACATGCGAACACCAATCCATAGTGGGACAAAAGAAAAGAGGTAATGAGGATTTCCGAAACTCTTACTAAATGAATATTATACGACGTTGTGAAATTCCAACTCTCTCCTCCCCCATTTCCATCAAAAGTGGGGGGAAATAGATGTTTCTCTCTGTCTCTCTTACTCGCTTTGTCCGCGCGCCGTTTTCTCCGTCTGATCCATCTATAATGCAACGACTGCATCTTATATTTAAAACCAGTTATAAATTATTACGCATTGTTAAATAATAGAAGAATGCCTTTCGCATTAGCTGTCTAAAGATCCTTATGAATTATTTAGCGGCAAATGGCGTGGTCTATCACCTGAAGTGCGGGGCGTGCCTTCATTTCCGAGCAGCCCTGCTTGCAGGCAAGCGTCTTTGGCCGGTGCCTCTTCTACGGAAATGCCGTTGCCGTATTCGAAAGGCTTTGTGACCCGAAATCGGTAAGACGCTTGTTTTCTTTGCTCTCTTTGCTTTTCTTAAAAATAAGTCAAAAGCGGTTCTAAATATAAGCATTTAGTGACCACGCGAATGTACATCAACTAAGGAAATGATATCGCAAAAGTAAAATTATTTTAAAATTAGTGATGGGACGGATGCAATCATTTGATGTTCATTGATTTGATTGATAGCATTCGTTTATGCAGTTCTTGGATTTCTTTTTCTGTTATTTTAAAGATATTGAAACGATTCAATGTTCATTTTGTTTTATCACAAAAATAAATCAGAAGCATACTGTTACCAACATTTCGAATTTTCAAATAAGATTTTTCGCTATTATTTATAAATTAAAATCTGCCGTATTTATTTTCTACGATTAAATAAAATTAAAAATTGTCATAGAAAATTTCTGGTATGAAATTTTCCGGGAAAAACGGGGAATTTGGTAACCATGTAAAAGTAAAACTGAATATAGGTTTCTAGTGTTTACCGAACTGTGTTTAAAATTTAGAATAAATTTCGTTGAAAATATTTTGACTAATGACTGCATACTGAAAGTTGATTGATATTAATGGATCATCTGATGACGTGTTTGTAGTGAATACTTATATTCCTCCCCCTCTCCCCCCCCCCCCCAAAAAAAAAAAAATTATGAAAATATGATTTTTGGAAAAATAAAGACTAGATCAGATTAAAAAAAAATAAAAATAAATGAATGAATAATTCATTAAATAAATATTGTTACTACACACAGGAATTTGCTTCCAAATAACGGTGAAAATGACGTAAGAAAATAAACAAATAAACAAATAATAATAATAAGAGAGTTAAACTCATACTAATTTCCCTTTATTTTGCACTGATTAATTGCTATACATGTCATATTTAAACAGTGTGTTTATATATCTATCAATATATTTTAAATATAAATAAATTTTTAAAATAATAATCTTCAGTTGTATTTTTGTTTCTTTTGCACTTTTTTCTCTTAAAATATTAATTAATTACGCTTAGTTAAAAAGTTACAGATTTATTTATACTATATATATATATATATATATATATATATATATATATATATATAACTGAAAAAATTCTGCGAATATGGTAAAATAAACGCTGTTTGGGACTGAAATTTTGTCGAATAATTCATAGTCTTCTGCCTAAAATGAATGTGCTTGCAATGTGTCAGATACATAAGATTTCCTAAAACACATTTAAATGTTTTGTAAAAAGTGGTGAAATTTCTATGATAATTAATATGTACTAAGCCTTTATTATTTATCACTATTTCCATTGTCTATATCTAAAAATTCTTTGTAATCATAGATAATGTTTAATTGTACGGCATCAGATTTAAAAGAGTGTACAGTACATTCCTTACCGTATACATTTCTTTTGTAATATTACTATAATAATGATATAAAACAACTTTTGAACTCTAAACATTAAAACTGACATCTTAATTATATGCTATAAAATGTAATCTAATATGGAAAATCCTTTTCTGTAATGTTTTGTCGTAGTGTTTTTATATTATAAATTAAATTACCAAATTCCTTTTTTTGAGACATAGTACAAAGTAGATTTTATAACAGAAACCAGTTGCTTATATAAATTCCTGTTATATAATCCAGTGTATAAAAAAATTCACCGAAAAATTAATGCAAATTCATTATGCAGCAGACAATATGCAACGGAAATTTTCTGACCTACAGCGTATATTTAATTACAGAAAAATCCAAACGTTGAAAGGTATGGAAAGGATAAAATCTAGTATGCTTTAATTTAGGTGTCGATTAGGTCACTTTTTTGAATACCACTTTCTTTTTACAGAAACGTTTAATAACCGTTTGCAATAGTAATCTTCGATTGAATAATACTTATAAAAATAGTGATATTCAAAAAACACACTGAGCTGATCCTTGTTAATGCATATAATTATGTTAAAGAACTATATACTTAGAGTGTAAATAAACAAACAAGTAACTAAATTACAAATTATTTTGTTTTACAAGATTTATTGCCAGATTGTAGGCAATTTTATATTTGTCTGTTTTAATTTGCCTTTAAATATATGTGAAATATTGCTTTTCAATCAAACGTTCCTAAAATCTGGCAACACTAAGCATACTAGTTTTAAAGAGCATAAAACACATCTAAAATTCAAATTCTACTATGCAAACAGAGCACTTTTACCACTGAAAGAGTAGTAATTTTCTAGTAAAAAGCAGGGATGGAACACGGGCGCAGAATTCATACCACTATCAATGTAAGAAAATTTTCTACTTCTTAAATCAACGATATTATAGATAGAGAAATTTCTTAAACGGATTCCGGTATGAATTCTGCGCCCGTGTTCCATCCCTGAAAAAGTAAATTTTCTAATAAAATTTAACCTTAGAATAACACGAAAAAAATTTCTTTTCAAAACTATTGTCCGAATATATATATATATATATGATTAACAGCAAAATGAAATATTTAAATACATTTTGTGCGCGGTACGTGTATTGTATAAATTAAATTATAGCTTTTCTTTTAATTTTTAAAAGAAATTAACAGAATATGTAGAGATAATTTTTAATTATTAGATGAAGTATTTGCCTATCTGTGTGCATAATGACTAAAAAGATCAATATAGTGCGTATAGAAAAATAAAAATAAAGATGTTTCCGGTAGAATAATTATAAGTCCAGAGCTGCCAACATTTCTCATTTACTCTGTAGCATTGTTAGTACCCGCTTTTTTTCACACTGATTTCTTTGTAGAGACATTTTCTCCAGTATGTAATTACCGATTAAGTAAGAAGAAAATTACTCTTCAAAAATTGTGGAGGAAAAAAAAGCGTGTAATAACAATGTTACTGCATAAATTAGAAATATTGATAGCTTTGCATAAGTTACATTACATCGTAGAAAATGCATCGTTGTCCGATTCCAAAACTTTCAAATTTTCTTTTTCAGCTTAACGTTCTCTTTAAAGCTCTCTAACGTTTGCCGCGACGCTTAGAAAAAGGTCCAATTTAGATTACAGTAGCTCGATTTCAACTTTTAAAAATTTATTTTTCTGTTTAACGTTTTTTTTAATTTATTTTTTCATTTTACACACTGTTTGTTAAGAAAAGTCATTCTATTTCAATCTTTTATATTTACAGTAGAAAGTTCTTCTCTCTATTCAATAAACAATACTTCAAATTCTAATGTGATATTTTACATTTTGTAAAATTGAAACAAAGACTTGTATGGGCAAAAATTGTCGATTTCTTAATATAGTCAACACGAAATGTTTTCCATGTAATATTAATCCCATCTACATTTTAAATATAGATTATTATATGAACTGTTTGGAACTCCAAATAAATTTTTCAGAAAATATACATTATTATTATTATTTTTAAATTCATTTTATAATTTCAAGAAAATCATTCACTCATCTACACTTTAACAAGAGGAAAATCTTCCCTCCGCTCTAACTTATGAAAGGGAATATAGCCCACACCAGTGTCCTTCTTGTTGCATGTTGCACCTATATATCATTACGCTGAAATTGAAATAAATGTCGTAATAATATTCTGAAAATTTATAACTAAATCCACTTGGAATATATTACTTACTAATGTGTCATAACTAATGCTTTCTAATTTTTTTTTTAGTTAATGGGACGATTGAATCATTTATCGTGTAAATACAGTGATTTATTTTCGGAAATATATTTATTGTTTGCTCGCCCTGGGCGGAGCATGAGATAGCAGTGAAGTCTAATTTTCCAGGAAAAAAAGGAAAATTCAAATCGAATTATCCTCTTAAACCCCTAATTCTAATTTTTTGTTAAAAGCATTCGAGCAGTTTTCCATTAAAAAAAAAAAAAAAAAAAAAAAAAAAAAAAAATCTGCAATATATTTTTGGCGATGCACGAATATATGCGAAGTGGTTAATTGAACCATCGGTGCGATTAGTGTACAGGCGATTTAGACCATATTTTCACTGCGCATGCTTGGTTCGCTACGAAGAATCGCACAAGCAGAATGAACTAGCACTGATAAGAGTACAATTTAGAAAGAATGTGGGGCTATTTTAGATTGAATGGTCCTCTCAAAAACACATAAATTCTTGGAGGAGTACTTTGAAAGAAAATAAAGTTTCTGCAATTTTTTACCGGGTGAAGAAAGGATTATCAACGAACGCTAATTTTCCTGAGGATGAGGGTAATTCAGATTGAATTTTAAACGCGAAAATCCCCTAACTCTATAATTTTTATTAAAATATTTCAAGTCGCTTTTACGAATGACAAACCTCTGCCCTATTTTTCCACCTGCGGAGTGAGGGTTAAACTTGAACTCTAATTTTCATGACGATAAGGGTAAGTCATATGGCTTTCTCATAGCAAAAAACCCCCAACCCTACGTTTTTATCAAAATTGTTAGATTCGTTTTCGAGAAAACCAAATCTCTGTTGTAGTTTACAATGGGCGGATCCGGTATTAACAATGAACGTCAATTTCCCTGAAGATAAAGATATATCAGATAGTTTTATTTTCTCGAAAAATACCTCAATCGGAATTTTTTATCAAAACCGCTAGAACAACCGTTAGATTTTGCTCTTTTTATTATTTATTTATTCATTTTTTTTTTTTTTTTTTTTTTTATGAAATGAAGTTCAACCATAGCCTCCTAAACTAGATGCCTGTCGCGTGGCTCCGAAACTTGGCAACAGTTGAAGCGGTAGACAGCGCTACCTGGTACAGATTGCGCGACATTTTATTTCAACTGTCACCAATAATTTTAAGAAGTGTTATATGATATATATAATTGACGTTTCTTCGATTCTATTCGTCTTTTATGTATACAGTACACTCTCAAAACTCCGCACAGCTTAAAACGAAGTGTTTTGCAGATTTCTGAATTTTGCAGATTTTAGAGTAATTTCTTTTATTTACATCTTAGAATCTCATATGAGTAGCAAATCTTTAAGATACAATTTATATGTTATATATACAATGCTGAAATAAAGTGTGTCTAATAAATGTACAAATATTTCATGAAATTTTAATTTAAAGAACAATTTTTGTATATCACATTATAGTTACAAATTATCTAGATTTTTGAAAAGTCTGATCAATACTAGTTTAAGTAAGAATATTCATACATATTTATTTTCCTATAACCTGCAAAAATGTCAGTAATTCTTGGTCAATCACACAAGTTTGTGCTATGAGAAAATTTGAGTATTTATCTTGATTGGTGATTCATCAGCACCAGTTAAAAACTGATTTGTCTCTTAATACAGCTGAATTTTTGCAATCCACTAATCAAAAAATCAATTGTGACAATGTTTGTTTACACTGCAAATGATATGCGAATTTTAGAGAATTTCGGATTTTAGGGTTGCGGATTTTTGAGAGTTAACTGTATCATATCCCACTTTTAAAAATTTTTCGTGGCTATTGAATAAAAAAGTCGTGCAACCTGTACCAGGTGACGCTGTCTACCGTTTCAACTATTGCCAAGTTTCCGAGCAACGCGACAGGCATCTAGTTTAGGAGGCTATGGTTCAACAGTCACAACGAGCTCAATATATATGTTGTTACTTAGTTGAGAAGACAGGTGATACAGTTCTATGAAGAGAGAATACAAAAGTGCCCCGCTATTAGAATTGTGTATAAAACGATGGAAGTTATGTTTTAAAAAAATGTATAATGTTTAAAGTCATACAACATAAAGTAAATAAACAAATAAAAGTGTTACTCGCTTACATTAACGATGTCATATTAACAATTCCAAAGTTTCACTTTTAAACTATCTTGAATAAATATAAAAAAGACTGAGATTTTTCAAACAGGTTCAATGCATACAATAATCATTAAAAACCCACCAAATACGCAACAGCAAAGCAAGAATATTAAGCATACTGATAAACAAAGGCTTACCTCTAGACACCAAATAGCAGAAGGCACCCAGACTTTTTTTTATAATTATTATTATTATTAATTACGTCTTACAAACCATCGTGCAAAAGTGCTTTATATATTCAAAAGTTTGAATTGAAGTTTCATAAAATGCCATACTGAAAGAACTACATTAAAAATTTTCCGCATGTGCTAGTCCTGCCTTTGTCTGACGTCAGCAGAATTCCTATCGCAATATTTCTAGTCTAAATCTAATGTTACCTTAAATATTTAACAAATGTAATTTCATTTTTGCAATTCCTAGGAGCATTTATTTCTACAGAATTAAATTTGAGTAATCTGAAAACTGCTGTGAGCCTACATATCGCAAATCGGTATCCCTATCACTTTTTGTCTGTCTTTTTTAGTATTGCATTTTTTCTAATCGTTTTCCAAAGTTCATCTGATAGCGGAATGGCTTTGGCTTTCATTTTCCAGATGACAGGTTTCAATTCCCGTTCAGTCATGGGTGTTCATAGTGGTACAGGATCCATTTTAAGCCGTAAGTCCTAGTCTAGTGAGCCTCAGTGACCAAAGAAATGACCGAAGAGCTACACTATTAACCATAAACCCAACAGATTACTATTTCATATATATATATATATATATATACATAACTGCCAACATCCTAATTAATATTCCGTAGTTTCGTTAGTCCCGCCCATACTTTCCAACAAACTAATTAATATTCCGTAGTATTGTTAGCTTCGCCTTTTTTTCACACCAGTATTTTTTTAGAGTATTTTTCATCTTATTTAATCGTAATTGCATTTAGAAAATATTACTCTAAAAATTTACTGGTGTGAAAAATAGGCGGGACTAACAACGCTACGGAATATTAATTAGGATGTTGGCAAGTATGCCCACTTTTTTTTTTTTTTTTTTTTTTACACCGATAAGTTTTGAAAGTAATATTTTCCAAATGTAATTTCGATAAAATATGAACACAAATACTTTAAAAAATTACTGGTGTGAGAAAAAAGGAGGGACTAACAATACTACGGAATATTAATAAGGTATGATAGCTAGTAAGGTTCTGTAAACGCGACGGCCACTTGCAAGCAAATGCCAAGCTGAGAGACAATCCATTTGTCTATAAAATGCTGTCGTAAAACAGTGTTATTAGACTTCACGACATTTTTATTCAACAGTCACCAGTAATCTTGAGAAGTGATATTTGATATACATAATAGACGATTTTTTGATTCGTTTCGTGTGTTATGTATATCAAATATCAGTTCTCAAAATTATTGGTGACTATTGAATAAAAAAATCGAGATTCTGACAACACTGTCGTAAAACTAGTCTATGAAATGTTGTCACTAAAATGATAATTAATTATGAAGAGGTGTTCAATCTTTCACGAACACCGTGAAATTCAAGCACTCGCGTTATTACAATTGTTAAGCAGCAATCTTTTAAAGCATTATTGGTATCTCTATGTTATAACGGAACAAGTGACAAGCTCATGTGTACCATATTCTTCAAAGAAATAAAGAGTATGAGAAACCACACCAGACACAAACCTTTATTTTAAATGGTATCTTCTGAAACGCATGAGGATGACAGCTGCCAACTTTAGCACTTTTTGGCCACTGGAAAATTTTAACAAATTTCTATGTTTTTCTTAATCAGTGAAAACCGTTACAGTTCGCTGATTAAATAAATATATATTTCTCTTAAAATTTTCCGGTAGCCAAAAATCGCTAAGTTGGTAACTATGATGAGGCTACTGCAGAGTTCCTATATTTTATAACTTATTCACGAGCATTTTTAGCCCCACCTTCTTTTCGCACCAGAAATTCTGTAGATTATTTCTCTGTAATATGTGACAACGATTAAAGAAGAAGAAAATCATTTTCAAAATTTCCGGTGTGAAAAAGGGGCGGGGCTAAAATTGCTCGTGAATAAATTATAAAAGTTGGGAACTCTGGGATACTGTGAATAGTAAAATAGGATATTTATGATATTTGTCTTAGGTTGATAAAATAAATATGTTTTTACTCTACAGTATATATCGTGGCTAAGTAACTTCAAATTCTATGCGCGCTATACTTACTTCAGAATAACAAGTAAAGGCAGGTTTGATCAATGGCATTAAATATTTGGTTAATATGCTTAATTTTGTAAGAAAAAAAATTACCGTTTATTTTATTTTTGAACTAATTTACTTTGTTTATTTGACTGGCAAAAACAGTATTTTTTTTTTTTTTTTCTCTTCAAAATCAGATTATTAGAAAAATTTAATCGATTTACTAATTTCTAGAAATTTTACTCTTTTGAGAAGTTTTGATGACCTTATCCAGTAGTTATTTGAATTTAATTGATATGCAGCAGATATAATACAGACTTTAACGCATCTATCGATATTTTGTCATATAAAGGGAATTAATTGGTATATTTGGTGAATAATTTATCTGTTCAATAAAAACGTTTTTTCAGTACATTATGAAACCAATCATGATAATAATAATAATAATAATAAATAATGAAAAAAAACTATGAAAGATATTTAAGATTCTTTGAAAGAGAAGAGGCAAACACTATTGGAATTTTTTTTTTTTTTTAATAAAACATATGTTACGAAAATAAAATATAAATTAAATCAAAAGCGTTCAATCACTCATCCAATAAAATAAAATAAATAACATAAATGTCTACATTCATTTCACTATCCTAACAATTAATCAAAGTGAATTTAATAGACTAGAAGAATAAAGAATAATTTTTCTTGTATTTCTATGATCATTAATTTTCTTCTGCTATCATATTATGACTCATTTTTCTCAACCTCAGACAAGAATAACGTCTGATGCGTCTGCATATGTGTGTCAATTATCTGATTATTATAAATGGTTTTGGACATCTTATTTGGAATAATTGCAAGATTTAAGACATTTTATTCAGTGCATTTTAAATTATGAATATAATTAGTATTATTAACTGAGATAAATTAAGGTCATAAATAAATGTTCTAATTTTTTAACAGTATTCTTTATTAAACAAACAAAAAAAGAAGAAGAAGAAAGAATTATATTTATTTTTTAATACGCTTTCTGTCATTAAATTGTTTTATTTATTTATTTTGAAAACCAAAAAGAGCTAAAATTGTAAATTATGTGCGTATTTTATTATTATTATTACTTTTAAATACAGTACATGATTACATAAAAGTAATTTAACAAATGATTTTCAAATTAAAAGATTTAAAATTACGACGGTAGAAAAAAAAAAGTTACTAATCTAGTTGAGAAGTGTCACGCTATTTGTCGAATTTTGGTCGAATTTTGGTCAGACTACTTGCCAAAATTTTTGTCAAGTTTTAGCACACGCACCAAGTCCTAAAAATAGAACTATCTGATAAACGAATTATTTTGAATTTTCATCTCGCACACATATCATAAATTAAAATTCACCTGTGATGAATAGAATTGAATTTTGGACTAGAGACCTATTTTTATTTTTTTAACTGGATGTTGCCGGGCATGCTGCTTTATTCAAGGTGGTGCAGTTGAATAAAGCACCAATTAAATAAAAATGGTGACAAAGTTTTTCAATTATCTCTTTTTTCGTTTTGAAACATGCTAGTCATTTCTTTTTTTTATCAAAATGAAGTAACGATGTAAATTTAAGAGTACGATAATTATTGCCAAGTGACATTATTTACTATATATGTTATAGAGATTTTGTAAAATGGTTCATAAATACAACACTTCTTGCGTTAAATACAAATTTATTTTTTTGGTGTCTGAATTACGTTTACATGAATTCAATCACATAGCAAAAAACAACCATGCTGGATATTTTTGTAA
Source organism: Salticus scenicus (assembly GCA_963930645.1). Lineage (NCBI taxonomy): Eukaryota > Metazoa > Arthropoda > Arachnida > Araneae > Salticidae > Salticus > Salticus scenicus. The sequence goes on from OZ005651.1 coordinate 230,500,618, forward strand.
AGTCTCAACAAAATAAATCCTGAAATAAGTTCTTTTTAATCACCGTTTTTTTCTTTCCACACGCAGTATGAGAGATTACACTTAAACAAATAAATGAAATCTTATATTTTTCTTCATCCACCATTTTACCTGAATCATTTTTATTTTATTCTTATTTATCCTGCTCTTGGATGCCATAATTTTTGATAAATTACACATTAAAAATAAAAAGTAATTAACACATTCGCGACCGCATGTTTTTGTCTTTTGGACAGTAAGGTCCGCCTGTGGGCGTTATTCTCTCCAGTTACAAAATTTCAGAACAAAATTTTCTATATTCAGATTCATATTACAAATGTATATGCATTATAATTATACTCTTTCTGATCAAAGTGTTTGTATCCATAGCACATTGGCAGGGATGGAACACGGGCGCAGTATTCATACCGGAATCTGTTGAAGAAATTTGTCTACCTATAATATCGTTGATTTAAGAGGTAGAAAATTTTCTTACATTGATAGTGGTATGAATTCTGCGCCCGTGTTCCATCCCTGCATTGGTCGTAAAAGCATTCTTTAGAAATAAATGACATACAAATTGCAAAAGAAATGCCCACTGGCGGAGTTACAGATTTTCAAATGACGTGAATCTACGTCAGCGGTCGCGAAAGTGTTAAAATTCTGTTCTAAATATGGTTGCCAACTTAGCACTTCTTGGCTACCGGAAATTTTTAACAGAAATATTTATTATATCTAACCAGTGAAAACTGTTACAGAAATGTATATATATATATATAAATTCTATTAAATTTTTCCGGTAGCTAAAATGTGCTAAATTTTGGCAACAATTTGGTTTTGAATAAAATAATAGAGTGTGAATTGCTTAAGATATTCTTTTTGTGATATTATATAAAATGTGTATTTCACTACACTATCTACCAGAATGTATTTGGATGCTTTCGAATTTAAATGTTCTGCCAAATATCGAAAAAAATTCTTTAGGAATCATCTTGGAACATTAGGGAAATGACAAACAGGTTATACATCATATATTGCAGCCAAAGTTTTGCCCTGAAGAATAGAACCAGTATAAAATTAAACAAAAGTCAAAACGTTTTGAATCACCCTGTAAAAAGTAATGCTTGATGTACGGTTTGTTTGTAGCATGTAATTATGAGGCTACTTTTAATTATCTGTATAAATTTGTATGAGGCTACCATAGATATTCATGGAGATGAAACGTTTTCTTTAAAAGACTGAAAAAAAAAACCCACTTTTTTAGTTATAACATATTGGGTATTACGCCCAATGAAGAGCCATTTTTAGGGAACTTGACATGCTATATTAGATAGAACCTGCTGCAAATAAGAATGCAAAAAAATTGAATACCTTACGAAATATGAGCAATTTTACTAAATAATTTTTAACTATGGATGCGCAAAATTTAACGAAATTTCATCTTCATAATTTAATAGCCAAAAGTATTGATCTACTTACATGAAAATAAACCGTAAACAAATATCGTGTGAATCGAGAAAAAAATATGAGAGATAGAATGAACATAATTTCAGTTCCTCTCAAAATAAAAGCCAAACTATAAGGGGTTTTACTCACATTTTTGTTTTGATTCAATCGTTGTCCAATGGTAATACAGTATTCGCTGATTGTAAATAAATATTGATAAAACTCCCTGACATCTTCCTTTTTTACTTTTTCTTTCTTTCTTTCTTTTTTTTTTTTTTTTTTAGAGTAACTGGAATTCCAGTTATTCTGTCTCTCATAATTTTTTGAATTCACACAATATTTGTTTTGGGATTTTCATATAAGTAGCTCAATACTATTCGCTATAATATTATGCAAATGAATTTCTGTTAAATCTTGCGCATGCGCAATTAAAAATTATTTAGTATATTTGCTGATATTTTGTTAGATATTTAAAGTTTTTGCAATTCTGATTGCAGTAGGTTATGTCTAATGTAGTATGCCAAGTTTCCTAAAAATGGCTTTTCACTGGGTCTACGTGTTATAATTAAAAAAGTATTCTTTTTTTTTTTTTTTTTTTTTTTTTTCAATTTTTTAAAGAAACCGTTATATCTCCTTGAATATATGTGGTAGCCTCATACAAATTTATACAGATAATTAGAAAATTCCTCATAATCACATGTTACAGCCAAAATTCATTTCAAGCATTATTTTTTATAGGGTGATCAAAACATTTTGATTTTTGTTTAATTTTTTACTGGTACCCCTTTCTTCGTCAGGACAAACCTTTTCCAGAAATATATGAGGTACAACATATTCTTCATATTTCCAAAATTTCAATATGTTTTATGGAGAACTTTTCAAGATATTTGATGAAACGTCAACATTTGAAAATGTCCAAATACTTGTTGGTAGACAGCGTAGATATTATAGGTAAAAAAAAGAAAAGCTGCTTTATTTTTATTTTATTTATTTATTTGTTTTTTCTGAAAAAAGTTTTAAAAAATAATAGGTCCTAGAATGTAATTTGTACATATAAGTCATTTCATTACAACCAGAGCCTGATTAAGGGGGAAGCACACATTATCTCCGCTGTCACCGGAATATTTTTACAATTATTTTTTACTTCATGTCATAGAAATTCCACGCTTTGACGAGGAAATATTTTTTATAAAAAATGAACGGTGTAAAACAATCCAATTTACTCACCATTATTAGACACCAGAATTCTTTTAAAATAATTTTTAATGATAATTTTCTGTTTATTATAGGAGGAAAGTATTTGTTAAAAAATAACGGTGTAAGTGTAAATAATGTGTGCTTCCCCCTTAATCAGACTCTGATTACAACATATACAGATATGTCTACATTTTATTTTATGACGAAGCACAGGTAAAACTCGCCTTTTTTTTACACCGCCTTATTTGTAGTGAATTTTTCTCTAACATGTAATTACAATTAAACAAGAAGAAAAATACCCTTCAAGAAAAAAGGTATAGAAAATGGGCGTGTACTAACAATGCTCTGGAAAAAAAATAAAATTTTGGTATGTCTGCATGTATAAATAGGCCCAAAAATTAAGTTAAAGCTATCTAATTTTTTTTTTTTTTTTTTCTGAAATCTGACTGTATGTATATTAGAAATTTTTTCATTCATGGAATTATGTAAGGCAATTCGAGGGAAGATGTAATCTGGGAGAAGACGCAAGTTTGTTCCTAGCACTTTTATGCGTCAACAGATGGTGATACTGACCAGAATGTCTGAGAAATCTTGAATCTTGTATCGAGGATTTGGAGCTTATCATAATTTATCGCCTTTAATCGCCATTTTTTTTGGATCTCTTAAGCATTTAATCTTGTGAATAAAGCCCTCATATTCTGTTGCTCATATTTAAAGTTCATAAAATGATGCTTTATTTTAAATAATATATTATAAATAGAAATGAGTTCCTTATTCTATTACACGCACAAGGCAAACAGAAGCAGTCTTAACCTTGCAGCAATACGAAGATAAGAGTGTGTGGCATCTTCCACCCATATTTGGGGGAAGATGCAACGTGGTTCAGAAATAAATTAAATGACCTATAAATATTATGTTTAATTTTATATTATCTATATTATAAGGAAAAATATAAATGGAACTAATAATTATAATTATAATATTATAAAATTTACCATTTTTATAATATTATTTTAATAAACTTTCAAGACTTGGATAAAGATCTCTCCTGAATATAGCTTGGAGCAAGGCAGCCACAGTAGGATATGGAACTTCTAGGATTTTAGCTACTGGGATTTATCCTTATAACCCACAAGCAATCCCAGATGAGGCGTGTGCTACCTCTGTTGGTTCTAGCAATGATACAGCTGTTGCTTTCACAAACGGCGCATGTGACAATAGGCTCACACCAACGGTTGCTTCCACCAGCACAGCTAGAGGCAGTCAGTTGTCACAAGTAGTTGTCTCCACCAGCACAGAGAAACTATTACCTTCATCAGCTTTGCACATCAAATGCAAGAAATGGCAGCACGAAGAATGCAATGGTGATCATTTGCACTTAATTAAATTTTGTGCAGGCTAACATTTAAACTTGTACCCTTATTAGTTTTAGCAAAGTAAATTTCAAAATATTTATTTCAGTTTACAAACTGAATTGTTTTCCGATACTTATTCTTGATTCACAGGTAATTTCCCAACGTTTGTTTTATTGTTCTTATTTATTATGGCGTTGCATCTTACCTCACAACTGATGGTATCTTCCCCGTATATATGAGGAAAGATGCCATAATTACACAAGCAGAGTTGCCAACATTTTAAACTTTTAATTCAGAATTGACACCAGTATTTCTAAATGGAATATGTTATATATATTTTCGACGATTAATATTACTGAAAGCAGCTGTAAAAATTTTCCGGTTTGAAGTCTGCCTTGAAAAACGGGAGACTTGGCACCTATGCTCAAGCATTTTTGAAATTATATTTTTCAATTGTGCACAGACTGGGCAAGGAATTAATAAACATACATAATTAATTAAGCATTTGAAGAGCATGATGTATTTTTTAATTTTCTTTTCTTTTTTTTTTTTTTTTTTTTTTTTTCATTATCATATCGTTTCAATTTTTGGCTGTACTAAGCAAAACATAATTTAATATAGCGTCTTACCCCGATTTGCCTTATAATATTCGGTTTAATACGATTTAATTACTTTTAAAGAAAGAGCTCAAAATGAGAGTTCCGAAAGATCCATGAGCGATTCTGAAATAATTTATAACTCGTGAAATATTTTCAATGAGATTTCTTACTTCCTCTGATTAATATCTATTTAAAAAAAAGATTTATCTTGAAAAATTTTTTAGTTATGAAATATTTAATGAAAAATTGGATGTTTCGTAAATTTAAAAAATTAAAATTGCTAATCCATATTTTGTTGAAAGTTTTATACGGATGGAAAGAAGGTTAAATGGCCTTTTTAAAGTACCTGTTGTTAAAAAAAAAAAAAAAAAAAAAAAAAAAAAAAGAATGATCTTTTAGTTTTTTATACAGGGCGGTTGATAAAGGGCCACTCGAAAAAAAAAAAAAAAAATGGACATTCTTTTTTCAATTATACAAAATCTATATTTAAATAATAATAATAATAATAATAATACACTGTTTAAATCAAGAATAAACGCTCTTTCAAATGCTATAGACGTATTATATATATCTCGATTGGCTACGGAGCAATCACTTTTCAAAAACGCTAAAACTTTTCTACCTTCTTCTTTTTTTTTTTTTTTTTTTTTTTTTCAAGAGCCTTTCCATGTATTTGGAGAAATTATTTACAAGTTGGCAATTAGAATACCTTTATTAATGCAAGGTTTTTATTAATAACTTCGTTAATTATGTCGATAGAAGCTTCTTGGAGATTCATATTTATATTATTTTTTACATTTTAATATCTTTTTTTCGAACGAATATCAATTTTTGAGCAGTATCACTAATTTGTTCATTTGCAATGCAGTTCATTCAATAAACGCTCATTCACCGTGACATTTACAAAATTATTATTAAGGGCTGATGTTTGTATCGTTTAGTCTTTTTCTCTGTTTAAGTGTTATATTTTTTCTCGAAAACAATGTTATTCACCAATTGTAAATAAATATCTTTGTACTCTCAAAAATCCAACCGAATATTGGCTTTAATTGGTTACTAAAATAGGTTTTGAAATCTAAGGATAAAATTAAAAAAGCATTTCTAATTTGCATATAGAAATTGGTGTTTAGCTTATTGTTCATAAAATAGGAAATAGAATTATCTATACTATTATACGAATTTTCACATTTTTAACAAATAATAAAAAATAAAAAATTAGAGAATTCAACAATTAATTTATTCCGTAGCATTATTAGTATACGTCTGTTACTCATATCACTTTTATTAAAAATTAATTTTATTCTTCTTTAAAACACTTTCTATCCCAAATTATTTTATTTTTGGAAAGTTGTTTAAAACGTTTTTATTATATTTCTTTATGCATGAGAATCATCTCATATTAACACTTTCGTGACCGCATGATTTTGAATTTTTCACAGTGAGGTCCGCCTGTGGGCGTTATTCTCCCATGTTATAATATTTCAGAACAAAATTTTCTATATTCACATTTATATTAGAAATGAATTATGCATTATAATTATATTCTTTGTAATCAAAGTATTTGTATTCATAGTATACTTCACTGCAAAAATGTGAATATTTAAGAAATAAATTAGTTATATATTTGAGAAATAAATATCATACAAATTGCGAAAGAAACGCCCGCTGGTGGAGTTACAGATTTTCAAATGACGTGAATCTACGTCAGTTGTCGCGAAAGTATTGAATTTAGCTTAAACTATAGCTTAACTATAGGGAAAGCTTAAACTATAGGGACTAAAGCTTAAATTATAGTCCCAGTGAAATCCTGTAGTAAATTTAGGCTATATTGAGGAATTCTTTTGATGGGACTTTAAAGTCCCGGTGGGATATAAAGGGTTAATCGTAATTACACAATAGAGAAAATTACTCTAGAATGAAAGTGATGTAAAAAGAAGGCGAGTAAAACATTACTACGGAATATTAATTAGAATTTTGGAATCTGAATATTTTTTAACACATAAAAAATTCAAAATTGGAAATTAATTCTGATATTATTTATGCATAAATTAAAAATATTAAAAAAGGTAATTAAAATAAGATAATAATTTAGGTATAAATACTTTAGATATTTTATTGCACATAATCCGTATTTATTAACGTGATACGTGTCAATCAATCATCTTCCCATAATTACTGTTCAGTTATCACGAAGCTGTAACACAGATCAATTAACACAATTTACGCAAAACAACTGATCTCTATTACCCCAATTCATATTAAAAATACATGAATTAAAAATACATGAAAGAATACATTATTCCTAAAAAAAAAAATGTGAAAAAGTTTTACAGACATTTTAATAAATCTGTGTTCCCGTCTTAATTTTCTCTCAAATAAACATGAAATTTCACCATTCAAACATAAAAATATTTCATATAAATCAATTTGTCGAATAATCCACAAAGTAATGCACAAATACATTTATAATATATGTTTAAACAATAATAATATGAAATTAAAAGGGAAAAAATTAAAAAATAGCAAAGCTAGGGTATTTTAAAAATTTTGCATTAATAATAATAATAATAATAATAATAGGATTTTCAATTTTGTTTTTCAGTTAAGTTAGTTCTAAATAAATTTTAATATACTTAATGTTGCTATGCTTCAGTGCTAAATAAGGCAAAATTTCTTTATTTCAATGTTCTCATCTTTCCTAAATTTTTACATGCGTTTAACTATTTCGTCATAACTATTTAAGAATACTTATTTTTTAAATACCGTAATTACTGGTAGATACCCCGCAGGTGATATAATTCAGTTTTGCACCAGAAATTTCAATTGATAAATAAATTTATATTTGTACGAGCTCTTCCTTCGAAAAAGTATAGATTTCTCTATTAAATAAAATTTTTGGTGGATAAATGACACATCTTACTTGCGGGTTATCTACCAGGAATTACGGTAATATTATAGTATTAAAAACCTTCAACAAATATTTCTTTTCAAAATCAGCGGTAATAATATAATTATGCGCGCGTAAAATTTTAGGAAATCTGCGAGCCCTGTAATTTCAAGACTGAAGGTGTTAAACAGCTTGATAATGTCTACCGTCCCCATAGGTATTCACGATATTACTAAAGGTTATGTAGTAATATTTTAAGTTAATTATTTTACGAAAGATATGAAGCGAAATTTATGCATTAATTATAGAAAATGAGATGCTATATGCTTTGATAGCATAGCTGCCTACAGTTTATGAATAATAAAGTTCATCGCAACTACATTATACATTAAGGGACAAAAGAAAAAAAAAACGCACATGGATATTTTTCTTTTCTCTTTCTGACACCGCCAACTTTATCGTTTAAAAAGTAAATTATCGAACAGATTTTATTACGTCGCCCTCCACATACACTTTAGGATTGATCCCAGTGTTAAATACAAAATGCAACTGTCATGAAAATTGTAATTTTAGAAAGTATTTAAAAAATTGCAAGGATAAGGTAATTAAAGATGCCACAAAAAATAATAATTTTGGAATGAAAATCAAAAAAAGTATTTTAATACGTAAGCTGGCAAAATAATTAAATGTTAACGAAATATTGGTGAGATGGTTTTTAGCAAGACATAAATTTTTCTGTCTGTTTAAACTTGAAATTCGGCTTTAGGTAGCCATGTTCAGTGTTGCCAGATCAGACGGATTTTTTATTCAATAGTCACTCATAATTTTTAATTGTAACGTTTGCCTAATCACTTCGAAGGTTGATAGTCTATTATGCATATCAAATATCAATTTTGAAAATTATTGGTGATTTTTGAATAAAAAAGCCGCCAGATCTGGCAACGCTGGCTACGTTGCTTATTCAAGCGAGATACCCTCAAGTTTAAATGAAAATGCTTAAAAAATCGATTTGTATCATGTTCAGAACTTATAAAAGATTTTTAAAAAGTACATAGTAAAATACTTTCTTCAAAGACAGTGCGGGAAAAATTAAACAAAGCAGGTTAAAAACCAGGAGGTCTGCAAAAAAGCCATTATTAAGGAAAATAATAATAATAAGAAGAAAAAAAGACTTCAATTGACCAAAAATTAAAAAAAAATATATATATCAGCTAATTATTGGGCTGAACTAGTTTTCTCTGATGAGTCATGTTTAATTTATTTCGAGCTGATGAAACAAACTAATAGGACGACGAACATAACCGACTTTATGAAAATTGCACTCTTAAAATAATGACGCATTCTCCGTACATTTCGGTACGATGGTGCATAACTTTACAAAGAGTCGGGAGAATTTTCATGCTCAAGGGATCAATTAACTCGAAATAAAATACAGTCATTATAAAAGTGGCGCCTGACGGACTATTTTGAAGGTATCTCAGACTTTTAAACAAACAGCATTTCAAGATGATAATGCACTTTTCTATATGACCTGTGGTATGTTTATTTGATTCAAATTGTTAAAATTACCTTTCTATTCCCATGAGCACCTATAATTATGTAAGTAATAATGCCGTTTATCACTTTAAGTAAAGTCCCACGAAGAATATCGTAGAATTTTTTCTTTACCAAACCTGGAAAAAGTCCTAATCTCAATCCGCTCAAAAATGTTTAGTCTATAAAAAAAGGGGGGTGGTATTGGAAATTTGCAGCCTACAATTTTGCAAGAACTAGAAAAATATACTTATGATATCTGACACAGCAAAATTTCTGAGATTTATAGTAAAATACTGTAAAATACTATGCCATTGCGCATTAAAGCAGTAATTCTTTATAACGGTGGAATTAACCTAATGCAGAATACACATTTTTATTAAGTAATTGTTTAGATCTAACAAATAAATAGTTTTATTTCATATAATAAATCATAATGGAATACAAAGTATATGCTTATTATATTACGTTTAAAAACAAAGATTAATGTAGATTTTTATTAAGTACATCGTAGAGTGTAATAAAGTGAATCCAAAAAGTTCATAGGTATCATTTTATCCCTTTGGTATTATGCAAACAGGACAGTTTTATTTGTTTCAACCACTAGTTTTGAAGTTATTACAAATAAAACTGGTATGTTGTGGCCACCACAAGACTTTCTTCTATATTTTCCTATACAAATTCACTCAATAACAAAAAAAAAAAAAAAAAAAAAAAAATTACGACTTTTTTTTTTTTTTTTTGTTAAAAGTAAAAAAAAAAAAAAAAAATCGATAACTTTGTTTTAAATGATCACATATTTATAGCTCAACCATTCATTTTAAAGGTATTGACGAGACCTTTCGAAAGATATCCATCTTGAAAATTTACTCCCCCCCCGGGGGGGTACTTCCCCTTAGGGGGGGAAGCGATGCCCCCACATGCACAAAATTTTTTTACTTATTAACTATTACTATTATCAATAATTCATATTAATTTTACAATCACAGGTTAAGAATAACTCTCATTATGTACATTTATACGGGATTTTGTCCTATACTCCCATGTTAAAAATTTAGAAAAAATACGATCACAGCGCCACCTGTTGAGCGATTAATCCTCAAATCTAATCAGCACCAGTTTATGTCAGGGGCCAACTAAATACCACGTTTGGTGTTAAATTTCGATTAAAAAAAAAAAAAAAAATTACGAGTTTTTTTTTTTTTTTTCTTTTTTTTTTTTTTTTGTTAAAAGTAAAAAAAAATCGATAACTTTGTTTTAAATTATCACAGATTTATAGTTCAACCATTCGTTTTAAAGGTATTGACGAGACCTTTCGAAAGATACCCATCTTGAAAATTTACTCCCTTCGAGGGGGGACTTCCCCCCAGGGGGGAGGGGGTGGCGAGGCTCCTACACATATCAAAAAAAATTCTCAGTTGACTATCTCTATTATAAATAATTCTTGTAAATTTCATAATGATTACTAAAAAATAATTCTCTTTATGCACATTTATGCAAAATTTTGTCCTATATCACCATGTTAAAAATTTAGAAAAAGCGGGATGGCAACGCAACCTGTAAGACAATTTTTACCAAAAGTTGATAGGCACTAATTTATGTCAAGGTGCAACTACATACCAACTTGTATGAAATTCTGTGCAGTAGTTCCTGAGATACAGTTGCCACAAAATTTTGTCATACACACACACAGAGAGAGAGAGAGAGAGAGACAGACAGACAGACATTTTCTAAAAATGGTCAAATCGTGTTCTACAGCTCTCAGACGTGTAAATCCATCAAAAACCCGAGGTCGAAAATTTTTACGAATCCAATTCTTTCTTCTATTGAATATAGAAGAAAGTAAAAAGGTATATGTTAATTTTTCTGTAGTGTAGCCTTTTTTTTTTTTTGTCCATTAATGCACATTTTAATAGAAACTTCTGACTATTTTCTGTGATTAAAAATCTTAAGGTTCACTATAATAAAATTCCGGTATAAAATTTTGGTATGTTTCCGGAAATCGGGAAGAATTGGCAACTATGTGATGGTAATTTTACTGCACCAAAATCAAAGTGCAGAATTTCCAGCATTTCTAATTTAATCTGGAGTAGTGCTTATATCCGCCTTTTTTTTTTTTTTTTTTTTTTTTTTTTACCCCTTTTTTAGAGTAATTATCTCCAATGTGTAACTACGATGAAGTAAGAAACAATCTTCAAAAAAGGGCATGAAAAAGAAACAAACATAATAATAATAATAATAATAATAAAGCGGATACTAACGGAATAAATTAAATATGTCGGCAACACTGAAGGTTTTTTTTTTTTTGCCTCATATAAAATGTTAAAATAATTTGAAATTTTAAGCAACTTGACTTCAGGGATGGAAATTTGGCTCAGAACGCATGCCACTATTTGTTTCAAATATTTCTCCGCCTATAAAACTGTTGGTTTATAAAGAAAGAAATTAGTTTTCATATATAGCATAGATGCCAACATTTAATTTATTCTGGAGTGTTTTTTGCCCCGCCTTTCTTTCATACCTCTTATTTTTTTAGAGTAATATTTTCTTATTCTATCGAAGATATTATATATATTGAAGTACAATTTTCTATAAATTAAGTGGTGCGGATTAAAGGCGGGGCTAAAAATACTCCGGAATAAATTAAAATGTTGGCATGTATGATATAGTGGTTTAATTTCTGCACCAAGTTCCCATTCCTGACTTTGCTGACAGCTTCATTTCATGTAACTTGTTGCTACTGATTTCTAATTATATAGATATTGCTTCTTAATAATTTTCTATCCCTTCAACAAATGATCACGAAAAGTCGGTTATTAAATCGACATATATGCATTTCTTGATTTTACTCCCTGATATTATTTTTCCTTGTTTATGAAATGATCTTATTTGTTCTCGCATTTTATACATATTTTACAAATACTTAATTCAAGCGTTCTGATTTCATGATTTTTCGTTGTAGAATTAAGCATTGGACAATAGAAATTGAGGGTAAGAAAATTTAGAAATTTGGAAATTTTCTAAAATGCATATTTACGTTGCGAATTTTCACTATTGCAACTTTGATCGTCTGCTCAAACAACATTCATTATACACTAGGAGCAATCTTTAATGCGTTCAAGATCCATTAATATATTACTTTATTTTCATGATTTACAAATATTTTTAATTTGTTTGCGTGTTACAAATTCCGACTTTTACCATAAAAGGTTAGTATATATGTTTTAATTGCGTGACAGCTGAATTTATTTTTATATATGACATTGTATTTATGATTATTTTAGATGCACGTTTTAAAAGTAATTTATATTTCATGAAAAGATGGTAAATACAATAAAATTACAGTTATTAATAACTATGTTTTTGAAAAGGCAAAAGGAATATTTCGCTTTGGAAATTGAAATATAGTTCGTCACCACTCAAAATATAAAATTTTACTTTTTGGTTTACAAAATCTTTCATCATGTGCCTAAACGAAGCAAGAATGTATCGCGATTGATATTGTTAAAGGTTTCTAAATGCATTAATATTTAAAATAATTCCAACTCATAAATTCACAAATAATTGTTTTTATACACATGATTTACTTCTTTAACCGTTTGCACTCGAAGCCTTCTTCGCATGAGTATACCAACCCGAAGGTTGTACTTTTCCAGTTATTTGGTGATCCGCATAAACCTTCATAATTTTTCCGGTTCTCATGGAATAATTTTTCGTAGTAGAAAATACTTCTTAAAAGGGCGTGGCTTTGGAACAGAATTAGAATTGTGTAGGAGATCTATTCAAAAATATAGAAGTACAGCAGGGTTCGTAGTTTCCGCTTTTTAGCTAGCCTAACTAAAACTAATCTAGCTTAATATAAGATCTAGCTGTCGTTATGTTATGCTGGCTGCGTAATAAAAGGATATTGCACCTTTTACGAAAGCTGCGCCTTCTTTTTTGTCAGTGGCTTCTTTTATGTCGACCACTTTGTATTTTCCAAATGTGCGGGCCTGAAGTGAGATGTAAAATTAACCTTTTGCATTCGAATCTTCTTTTAGTAAGCGTAATGAGCTATCCGACAATAGTTTTAATAAAAAAATGCAAAATATGAAACATACGAATTTTAAATATAAACATTTCATTTCTATATTTGATGTATATTTACATATTACAAGCATTATATATGAATATTGTGATTTATAATTTTCCATCGTGTGATATTTTGCAAAGCATTCTTGGCCATTTACCAATGACGTAGGCAAGCAACGCCCAAAGGCACTTAATAAAATGTATGGGTGAAGTCCATACTTGCCAACATCCTAATTAATATTCCGTAGTCTTGTTAGTCCCGCCCTTTTTCTCACACCAATAATTTTTTAGAGTAATATTCTCCAAATTCAATTACGATTGAATAAGAGGAAAAATACTCTAAAAAGATACCGGTGGGAAAAATAAAGCGGAGCTAACAATACTACGGAATATTAATGAGTATGTTGGCAAGTATGGAAGTCTCTTTCTTAATAAGTATGCACCTGTTATAGCACTTTTAGTTGTAGAACATTATTGGTGGATATAAGATATATAGTAACTTAATTGGTCATGGCGCCTCTCGAGCGCCGTTCGAGTTGAAGTAATGAATCGGATGTCGTCTGAGAGGCGACGTTCGAGTGCAAACGGTTAAATATTTTTACTGACTACTTTATGTAACTTACAGAAATTCCTATGCTATCAGTTACAAAGTCCTTAACGTACAAATGTAAAGTCCACTCCTAACGGGAAATATGGTTAAAATAACGTAGAGATTAATATTGTTATATTATTAGATGGAGTTAATGTCAATTAGTGTATTTCTTAAATGAATAAATAAATAAAAACATACAGTGGTCAGGATATTTTCCTATATTGAACAGAAAGCCCCGCATTTTAGCGTTCCTCTAAAACGTTATATTATTTATTAAAATGGGTTTACGTATTCATGATTAAATTATTCAAACTTTATTCTTAGTAATTGATTCTGCAAATGTCACACTAGCATACATATACACCAGCAGCATATAAAGTGTTAAACACAAACACGTAATATATATATATATATATATATTTTTTTTTTTTTTTTAAGTAAAGAACGCCTGAAGGCGGGACTCGTTTTTCATGAAAAACGTAATTTTACGTGACGCGCAAGCAAAATGTTAACATAAGTTATGGAATTGAAGGTGGCTTCCAATCCCTATTTCGGCATATATGTTGTTAGTGGTGCAAAACCTCAGTAGTTTTCAGTTTAATTAGCTGTACTAATAATAATAACAGATTTCAGAACAAACAACCAAACCAAATTAAAAACTACAACTCATGTTGAATTAAACACGGTCCTATTTCGATAAATTGTATTTAATTAATTAATATTGATTTTCTAATATGTGAAACGGGAAACGTGTTATTTTTTAAAAAAGTAAATCTGAATAATCAATTGAAATATGAATCATCTATATATATATATATTCTTTTGAAAAGGGGTGGTCATAGAAAAATTTACTTTGTTTAAGTATTATGAGTTGCTTCAAATACAATTGTTAAGAAAACAGTTAAAACTGTATAATAAAAACTTTAAATTCACATGTATTTATTTTAAACCAGCAAAATTATAAATAATTGGTCATACACTAACACGTCAAATGGAAAAAAATCATTTTTTTAATTTAATTTTAATTGAATTATTAAATTATTTATTTTAATTTATTTTATTGTTTTTTACTTATTTTATCTTAATTAATTAATAGATTAAATATTTTGCTAGGAAATGCGGTGGTCACAGAAAAAATTATTTTGATTACTTAAAATTTTTTGTTACTTCAAACACGATTGTTTTAAAATTATAAAAACTTTAAATTAAAATTTGTTTATCTCAAATTATAACAGAAAAGCTTCAAATATTAAACAATATTGGCAAGTAAAGGAGGGAAGCAGCTATTTTTAAAAATTAAATGTAAATAAGCAATTTAATGCAATGCAATTTTTTTCTTCTTTAATTCCCATTTATTTATCTTCAACTCATACATATTTAATTTAAATTAAAAAAAAAATTACTTTAATTAAAAACAACAAAACTTACAGCAAAATAGATATTGTACTTAAAAATTTTAGCATACTTGGATTTGGAGGGCAACGGAAAAAACAAATATAAAATTACTAAAACGTAATCAATTGGATATCTCTTTATAGTGAAAGTTGCCTTCTTCAGAGCTGCCAACCTAATTCGGAGGATTGTTAGTACCGCTTCTTTTTCCACACCAGTCTTTTTTTTTTTAAGAGTATTTTTCTTCTTAATTCATTGTAAGTACTTTTGAAAAGAATTGCTCTAAAAATTAAGTGGTGTAGAAAAAGGGGCGGTACTAGCAATTTGCCGGATTAGGTTGGCAGCTCTGCTTCCTTTAGCAAAAATTTAAAATAATAATAATAAATAAATAAAAACCGAAACCGACTTCGAATTTAAATAATTTTATTTATATATAAAATCTGTAACTTTCAATCGAATTAAAAGTTTTTTGAACCGTGAACACATAATTACTATTTATAGCCTATTTTTTTTTTTTTTTTTTTTTTTTTTTTTTAATGAAACCGGTAAAAAGAATTACAATTTGACAAAAAAAAAAAAACTTTTTAAATACATTGAACACGGTTTATTGGTTTGGGACCTACCGTTCCCCTGGCTTCAAATTGAACCCCTGTATTTTCGTCGTTTGAAATTGGTATAGTTATTTAAAAGATCTCGAAGATCCGAATACTTGCCGGTTAAAGTAACAAAAATGATATTTCAACAAAATTCAGCTGTTATACAGATTTTCCCTGGAAGTTTACATACAGGAGGTAAAGTTCATGACAAAAAACATTTTTTGCTATCCAGCCAAAAATATAATGTGCTTTTTCTAAATTAAACCAATAGATTTGTGCACTACTCTAACAATCATCCTATTTCTCGTATTACGACCTTATTATTCACAAATCAACGAAAACCTGGTAAAAATCTCACTGTTTCGTATGAAATTGCTGTACCTGTAAAACACTTGTAATACCATCAAGTTTACATAAATGTCTAGTTTGTATGGACATAAATCAAGGAAAAAAGTAAAAAAATCCAGAAAAAAAAAACATTTAAAAAATCCGCACAATCACTAGTGTGAAAAAACAATATCACCAATTAGAAAATTAGGCAAAAAAAAAAAAAAATACGCCCCGTAAGAAAAAGCTGGAAGTATGAGTTCGGGGCCCTGAGTTGCTAACAGTGCTTGGTACTTCTCGCCTGTTATTTTACGTGTTGAGGGTGGGCCATAATCGCACTCCTGAAAGCAAAACACATGAAAATAAAAACACGTGCTATTGCAATGTATTATTTTATTTAAAAATATTGTTATATTCACAAATTCCTAGGATTAGAAGAATTTGCAATAATTGCTAGTGTTTTAATGAGGCCTTTCGCAGTTTGTTTGATAGGTTCATCCTTTACGTAAGTTTTTTATTTCAATTTTACTTGTAAGTTTATATGGTGTATATAGTATATATATACATATATGCGTGTGTGTGTGTATTAAATAGACTGTATTTTGCAAGTTTTTCTTTTATATATTCCATTTTTTATTTTTGCTAAATTTCTGTGGGTTTATTTCTTTCTCTTGTAAAATGTAGAGTGCTGTGCTGCTTTTTAGATTTTACTAGCAGCATTTGAAACATCTTACAGTTTCTATCCTGCATTAAGGCGATTCCCTGAAGATGGCCTCCATTTTTTTGGTTTGGTATATACCGAAAAATTCGTTGCTGGTATAAATTACTAAAACATCCTTTTAATAATTTCAAATATTCATATATTGTACTTATTCCAAAATTTCACAAAACTCTTATTAAATTTAGAACTGCCACAGTTGGTTATAATACATACAATAATAATGCTAACAAAATTCTGCTTGAAATTCTCAAACAAATCTATGACTTAATTAGTAAATCAAAAAATTTTCTATTGCCTTAAAAATAGCTATCAACTTAAAGCTAAAGTCTTAGCGATGAATAAAGTCACTGATATTATGACATATGATTTTGTTGACCTGTTTAATAATATTAATTTAACAGATCTTCATCAAATCATTTTTAATCTCCTTTTCTGTAGCATCATTTAAGACACTTTTCAATTTTATTATTCATAATAATTGCATTCTACATAATAATAAAATTTATATTCAAAAGGTCGGTATTCCACAAGGAGGAAGCAGCTCGAGTTTGTTAACTCACTTATACCTTTACCATAATGAACAAGGATTGTGTAATGAAAATGTCTATTTTTACCGGTACATTGATGACATTATAATATTTTATGTCAATAAATTTTCCCCTCATTCAATCAAATTAGAATATCCTCCTCACCTTAATTTAACTCATAATCGCCTTTACAACAATTGTATTAGTTTCTTAGATTTAAAACTTAAACTTAAAGGAAGTAAAATTTATACTGATCTACATGACAAAAGACAAGATTTTTGTTTCAAAGTAAATTTATTTACACATTTTCATTCTTGTCTTCATATATCTGTTTACAGAAATATCATTCTCAATCACCTCTTTCGCATATATAATCTTTGCTCATTTAGGTATAAAAACAAAAATATCACCCACATAATTAAAGCTGCTACAAAAATGGATTATCCGAAAAAATTTATTTATTCAATAGTATAATATCATTAAATGCCTCTGTATAACTTAAAAAAAAAATAAAATAAAAAAAAAAAACCTATTT
This sequence comes from Salticus scenicus, assembly GCA_963930645.1. Taxonomy (NCBI): domain Eukaryota; kingdom Metazoa; phylum Arthropoda; class Arachnida; order Araneae; family Salticidae; genus Salticus; species Salticus scenicus. The sequence continues at coordinate 230,518,393 of OZ005651.1, forward strand.
CATGTATTAAAACTATATATATATATATATATATATATATATATATATATATATATGGCGGATAGGTGGGCAGATGTTTGATTAAGGAGGAAGGGTGTTGTTGTATGGCTGGTTGGTTGGGAGGATTTGTTGTTGAATTAAATAAAAAAATAGAAGGGATTATTGCTATTGTAAGATATGTTTTTTTTTTTTTTTTTTTTTTTTTTTTTCTGGTTGATATCGTGAATTATAAACTCTTCATACGTTATATTTAATTGAGTGCATTTTGGCTACGTGTAGTTTCCTATGTTTAAATTGTACAAAATATCCAATTATTAATAATAATAATGATAATAATAATTATATTAAACAAATAAAATAAAAAAATCAATAAATTAAGATAGCCTTGAATTGCTTATCCTTACATGTGTGTTTTTTGGGATTATTGATTGTGATTGAGACTTTTTACAACTTAACATTTAATTCTTGATATTAACATTAAGATTAATCACTTCAGGTTTAACATAAATAATATCAAAACTATTTAATTAAACGGTGCAACATATTCACTTAAATCATTAAGAAAAACATCTTCTATTAAATAATACACTTAATAGCAATTGCTTGTTTAATCCTAAAACATTTTAACTGACTTTTACTGTTTATCTAGCTTCACGATAGATGGCGCTAGCACACTGTTGCATTAATGTTTGCTGTCATTAAATTCCTTTCCATGAAAGTTTTTAACTTATTTGTTTTAAGAAAAAATTAAAATTTAACTAATTTAAAATACAATTACAAAGTGAATTTTATTGTTATTGAAAATGCTCAGTTGTTAATTCTTTATTGATTAATCGATGTTTGCAAGGAATTTATTTTTTATTCCATTGTTATGATGACAACTTGTTACTCTCCTTGTTATGTGATAGCTTGACATGTGGTTACTCTGATTTTTTCATTTTTCTCTCTGGTTTCCTTGATGGTTTGATTTAATATTTTATTTCATTTCTCATTCATAATGGTTTGTTGCAAGATTGGAGCATGAACAATATTTTTGCTATTGTTAGCTATATTGTTTTACGAAATCTTGCAGTTTTCTCTGATTTAAGGAAGTACATGCTCCCTGATGATATAATACTTCTATTTTTAAGCATTTTTTAATCCGATTATTATTCCTGTGGTCCTTTATTTTTTACTTTTTTTTTTCATACTTTTTAACTGAATTCTTAATTCCTGAATCACTTTTAATACATTTAATGAGATCCTTCATCAATTTATTCATATATATATAAGATGGGCTTGGATATTTTTTGCCGATCCCTTAATTCCTTCACGATGTCAGTCTAGCTATGATTAATTGCGTTCTTCTTTTACTTCATTCAAAACTAAAACTTATTCTTTAAAATAAAAATTTTGAACGTTAAGGAAATTAATTTCATGTATTTCATTAACATTAGGATTCTAAATTATATGTCATGCAAAATTTATTTGAATACCAATTCATGAGTCTTCAACATCCATACAATTGGAAATTTCTAATGCAATTGGAAGTTCTATACACGAATGAAAAAAGATGTTGCTAAACATATTGAAAACCGTCAGAGGAAATTTTCTTTTAACTATTGACCATTTCATTTAGAGCATTTCCTGATCAATAACTGTAAGATAGGCTATTAAACCCCCAAAAATCAATATTTCTTTCTTTGACAGGGATAAACGACTGGTTATAATGTTCAAATGAAGGTACTATTTGAATGTAAAGATTGAAAATTGATAGACCGATATTGCAACATCATATAGTGCTACGTTTAATCATGTAGAATGCACAATAATTACATAAATAATTTATTCATCATATGCGGCATGTATGAAGAACATAAAAATATAAGTAATGTTTTAACGGGTGAGCTAATATCATGTAAAGTATATGTTGAATATATGTGTGTAAAGGAAAGTAGGTGAATATGGAATGCCATTTCTATTTGGACTAACCATAATAAACTTAACAATTTTGGATAATTTTGGATTCGACTATTACAAACTTTCAAGCATTTTTATTGTGTTTTGATGATTTTATGTTATAAAAAATAAAGTTACATGCAAGTTTTGCAAAAATCGCAAATAATATGGAGTAGTTGGTATTCCATATTACCCGACTCATCATCTTCGAGAATAAACATGAATCGTAAAAAATTCTTTTAAAAAATTACTATTCGAAAATTCTGATGCCCAAAAATGTGATTAAAGGGAGCCCTGCCATCTTCTATTGTTGGGTTGTAGGAAATATCGATATTTATCTGCAAGGTAAAAATAGGTAGGACCATACTAGTGGCTTACCTGATATCTGAATATAATAGAAACATAACCATTAATGCTTATTTACTGCAATGAATTCTAAATTTTTTCAAAATACACAAGAAATTTTCCAAAGACCGAGTTTCAGTCAATCATCCCTGTTAATGAAATATTGCAGGCATTTACTTATCCATTGAATCTCGAAGCAGGAACACAACTATGAAGAAAGATACCTGATTTAATAAATTTCAATAATTATGCTTCACATTCGGAGTCTCCATATAAGAGTATTCGAGATGAACATTTGTCGCACTCACATAGCTGCTAATTCTCTCGATTTTTAATACTAGGGGAAGCCGGGGTAATAAGAGACAGGGGTTATAAGAGACGCAGTCAAAAAATCCACCAAAAAATATACTTAGACAGCATTAAAAATATGTAATATTAAGTATCATGTGTATTCTTTACTACAATACACTTATTGAGAAGTTTATAACATATTTTGAATTATTTTTATACGACGAAAAAAAACCTTCACTTTGAACTTACCCTGAAAGTTCGTGATATTTTCTAAATTTTTCTTTATTTTTTTTTGTAAGTAGGATGTTTGGGATTTATTAATGTGTAACCTTTTGACCAAGACTATGACTTTTGATGTACAATTTTTTAAAACCTTGAAAGCATTCTTTATTTATATGTTCTAGGCATGTTTCTTATTACCCCATTTTTATTTTTTGTGGGGGTAATAAGAGACACGAGTCTCTTATTACCCCCCACTGTTAATTCCTGTGTCCCCCCAAATTGTAGTTCCTGTTAATTCTGCCTGACTAGTTTACGAAGAGTTTACCTAGTGTTAGGCCCAGTCTAAGTTTACCAAGAGAACATTTTTTTTTTTTTTCACTTTAAATCAAAAAGCAGTTTCACTCATTAGGCTAGACCATATTTAGTTGGTATGATTATGTAAATTTCTGTTTAGAATGTGTATAAGTTAGTATTTAGTCATTAATACTTCATTACATAATAAATAAGTTCATTTATAATTACTAGAAAAATATTTTATAACATTTTGTTCGCTTGTATACACTTCAAAGATAAGTCTTTTTTGCCTATTTTCGACTACATTTTAGAAAATGGGTAAAATATTTTCTGCCCATTTTAGAAATTATACTGATGTTTTTGGTTAATCCCTAGGTTATGTTGATTATGTAGAACTAGCATTAAGTACAATATTATATTATTTAGGACCTAATATTAAAAGAAATGAATTTCACAAACACATTTATGACAGTTAATTTTCGAGCAAACATATTTTTTGAATGAATGTAAATAATAAAAATTTAAAACTATTGGCTGATTCAGAATTGTTTCCAGATATCTTTAATTATCTCACATAATTTTACATTGCTATATATGGACAGTTACAAGCCTGGTCTCTTATTACCCCGCGTGGGGTTATTAGAGACAAGGATTTAATGAAAATTTAAAACAAGAATTTAACAAAAAAATTAAGTTCAAAAATCACCTAAAAAATCAAGAGGAGTCCATTTAATGAAAGTAATACGATACATTTATTTCAAGTTATTTAGATTAATAGTATAGATTTTATTAATATTTTTTGTCTCTTATTACCCCTTTTGTCTCTTATTACCCCGGCTTCCCCAATAGTTAGTTTCGTCTTTTTTAATTGTAGACTTTAAAATGTTTATTCAGAAGTAATGTTGTTAAAAATTTGGATGAGATAGCAGCTATGCACTCACGAACAAAAGCTTATAATGGAATAGCTATGTGTTAAGGTATATACATTCAAATTTATGTCTGAGAATGATGGTTTTTATCAATGATTGTTTCATCCGCAACTATCTGGGATCATAATTCATGACTTTTCTTTATCTTACCTCGAACATATAGTTGCCATAAATCCCGCTTTTGGTCGGAGAATTTAATTGTATACTTCAAAATATTAAATCGCATATCGTAAATATCGAAGTTTGCTATAAAAAAATTGTATTAATAAATCTTAAATAGCCTTTAAAAATTGTAAATGTCCGCAACTATGCTACCACTTCTGAAATATTTCAGTAATATAATACCCATTCTCTTAAAATTCACATTATGCATCGGTGGTTTAAACGTTATGTCGTTAAGTTCCAAATGATAATATATATGTAAATATACTTTTTTCTTAAGTGTAATATAATAAATATCCAATGTATGTGCTTTTAAAAATGAAAAAGACGTACTTGGATGTTTTCTATTTCCATTTCAGAAACCGCTTTATCATTTCTTTAAGACAGAATTTACAAATTATTGCATAATTATTTGGAGATTTATCATCATAAGTAATCACAAATTCATTTAGGCGATCTTTTATAGACTTAAATAGATTTTTTTTAAAATATATATATATATATATATATATATAATGACAAATATTCAGGGGTATGAACAAAAATAATCACAAATTCATTTAGGAGACCTTTTATAGTCTTAAATAGATTTATATATATATATATATATATATAATGACAAATATGCAGGGGTGCAAGAGTTTCCGTCTCAAGACGGAACACTTACACCAGTACATTTTTATCACATTTGTGCAGTAAATTATTGCGATTGAGTATCATAGAAATTATTGATAAAGAGTACTGGTGGGAGCTCTTTATTTTGAGAGTGAAACTCTTTCACCCCTGCAAATATGAATAATTAAGACAATTCATTTGTAAGTTTTAACATATCTAAATATTTCCATTAATTAAAATATGCTATTATATGATATGAAAATTTTATATACAAACACATAATTATCATGAGAAAATTGTTTAATTATTTGTGGAATATATATATATTTATTAAGTTTACAATAAAGGTTTTAACAATAGGTATTACTAAATGTTTTAACAAATTTAAAGGTTTTAACAATATTAAGGTTAAATGTAATTATACAGTGCGACGCAAAAGTTTAGACAATGACGTTATTCATCTTTAAAATTTAGAATTATGACGTCAGAATTACAAAAACCTGTATATATATTTAAAATATGTTTTAAAATGCTATAATCAAAAGACAGTCGTTTGACAAAAGTTTAGACACGATTATGAATTTCTGTGAATATTTGCTGGCATATGCAAATTTAAAATCGATGATGTCACAGATTTTGAGTACTTAAGTTCTGCAAATGATAAAGCTTCGTAGTCGACATGCCGCGAGCTAAAAAATTCTGGAGTGACTCCACTCGAATTTCCGAACATTGAGTAATTAACAGTTTTGTAGATAAAGTAAAGAAAGAGGAGTTAGTCAGTCTTAGTCAGTCTAAGAACGGGATTCGACAAGGATTTATTTTACAAAACAATATTGAGTGTACTTTTTTTATATAGGAATTTTTGCTAGTGTTCGGAGACTTTTGTTACCGACTGTATGTGTGTATGTATGTGTGTATGTGTGTGAGTGAACACGCTAGCGTCTAAACGCTTTGTTCGAATAAGCTGAAAGTTGGTGCGTATATTGTAAGTCACCATAGTACGAACCCTATTGATTTTGGTGAATCTAGCACTTATAGTTTTTTTTACAGGGACACCAGGAAAAATTCTTTATCATTATGGCCTATGGGGCCAAATTTTTAAAAGTGTGATAACGTCTAAACTCTTTATTAATCTGAGAAAAATATTTGTGCACATATTAAAGGTCACAGTTGCACAAACTGTATAGATTTTGGTGAATTTAGCACTTACAGTTATTTTTACAGGGACACAAAGAAAAATTCTTCATCATTATGGCCTATGGCACCAAATTTTAAAAAGTGCGATAGCATCTAAACGCCTTATTCAATTGAGCTAAAATTTTATATGAATATTATAAATCACTTTTGCACTAACTATAAGCATTTTGGTGAATCTAGCATTTATAGGTTTATACAGGGGCTCAACGAAAAATTATTTATCATTATGATCTATGGGCTCAAAGTTCAGTAGCGTTAAATAAAACATAGTGTGATATATGGAGAAAAATACTCAAACACTCTATTATGTTTTTCTCTCTTTTGTTTGTTTAACAACTCCTCTTTCTTTACTTTATCTACAAAACTGTTAATTACTCAATGTTCGGAAAGTCGAGTGGAGTCACTCCAGATTTTTTTAGCTCGCGGCATGTCGACTACGAAGCGTTATTATTTGCAGAACTCAAGTACTCAAAATCTGTGACATCGTCGATTTTAAATTTGCATATGCCAGCAAATATTCACAGAAACTCATAATCGTGTCTAAACTTTTGCGACAAGCAAATTTTTATTTTTATCAAAAAAATTAAAATTATTGCAAATCAAACGACTGTCTTTTGATTATAGCATTTTAAAACATATTTTAAATATATATATACAGGGTTTTGTAATTCTGACGTCATAATTCTAAATTTTAAAGATGAATAACGTCATTGTCTAAACTTTTGCTTCACACTGTATGAGCATGGTTCCAGTCCAGATATTTTACCAAAGAAAAACCACTGCATTTAAAAGAAATATTATTAGTTATAGAAAATGTTGTATTTGATATAGAATTATAATTAAACATCTTTCTGAGTAGAGGAACAGGATATTTGAAAATCATAGAAATATGTTAATCTCTGATAGGAAACATGGTTTATTTTATCATTTGTAATTGATGTAATATTAATTTTATTAAATATGTGATTTGAAAAATTCATAATAATTTGTGTCTTAGACGAAATTCTGTTTGGTTTATTATTATTATTATTATTATTATTATTATAGTTAAATTGTTTTATTTTGAATACTAAAATATCAGAAAAAATATTTAAAAAAATGTAGGCTATATGATTAGTTTTGAAAGATATTTAAATAAATTCCAAAAAATTTCCTTTTAATAGCAAAAAAATAAATTTACGAATAATTAGAAAGATAATTTGACTGCAACACTAAAATATTCTTAAGAATAGCATTTTTATAAATTACACAATCGGATGACTTTTTACCACGTTTATTTCTAGAAGTTTTTTGGTTAATATTGTGATTAAACTGTGACTAAACAGTTGAATAATCATATAACAGGTATAATGTTAGAATATACTTTTACCATTTTATTAAAATATTCAATATTGAGCCCATAATGATAAATTGTATTAATATATTGTTAACAATGGTGATTCTAGAAAGAAGCACTCTTTTTTTTTTTTTTTTTTTTTTTAAGACTTTTAATTATTTCTCTAGTGCTTGAACAAAAATTAGTGTCTATTAAAAAGTGACAGTTCAACCAAATGATTTATGTTGAGGAGCAGGATAAGATATTTTTTTAGAAGCAGAGCAATGCTGATCAATCCTAATATGAAGGGAAGTAGAGGTTTGACTTATATATTTCATACTACATAAACCACAACTAATCTTATAAATGACACTGAATGCTTAGCAAAAATTAGTTAAAGATATATCATAAAAAATTTGGGACTTTAAAACATAAGGACAAGTTTTAGAACAAGAAGAATCATATTTACCTTAGTTTCCGGTGTATAAGTCGCATGTTAAATAAATCTCTTTGGCTTCAGAAATTTATATTAACTTTTATAGTTATGGTTTTAGCGTCTTGTACAAAATTATAATATATTATCAATAAAAATTTCTGGTATAAAAAAGTCGCGTCTCATCTTCGGCTTATACGCCGAAAATTACAGTACGAGATTTACGATTTGGAGAAGGAGAATATAGGAAGCTTGATGGTAGTCCAAGAATATTCTTAACCCTTTGCGGCGCAAGACAATTTAAAACATTTAAATGATACTGCCACCGGAATTCATGAACTATATTAAACTAAAAGAAATTTTAAATTTTCAGGTTTAAAAAACCGGCGTTTTCTGATATGTTATAAACGTGAATTTTTACTAAAAAATTTCCGGGATGAATTTTTGCAGCTGGATCTTAAATTTTGCGTCCTCGCAGCGAGGACAGCGCGCGTTAAGGGGTTATACATATTCTTGTACTAGGCACAATGCTGCTTTTCAGCCAATAATAACTTGCCAGTAACTTTGAGCATTCATAATAATAAATGATAACATATACACAATCAGTAATAATTTAAAAGACGACATAATAATTGTAAACATAGCTGCCAAACGTTACGATTTTTTGACACCGGTATTTTTTTTTTTTAATAGAATTTTCCTTCTTATTTATTCATAGAAAACTGTTAGAAAATCTTATAAAAATTTTCTATAAAAAGATGCTGGTGTCAAAAAATCTTAATAGTTGGCAGTTATGATTTTAAATAATAATAAAGATTTAAAAAAAAAAGAGAGAGAGAGAGAGAGAGAGAGAGAGAGAGAGAGAGAGAGAGAGAGAAATTAAAATAAAAATTAGAAAAAATGATAAGAAATGTATAAAAATTCATTCTAACTTGACTAGTATTAGCGTTTATATTAACATTTAACATAATATATATGTTTTTTGTTTTTGTTTTTTAAGTTCTTGGATATATAGAAAACAATTATTAAATATTTCCTGCGTTAAATAAATATTGTATATATTGTAGAATTGAAAAAAAAAAAATAAAAATAAATAAAAAGTTATATTTTCTGTGCCAGATATTTTTTATTATGTAAGTTTAAGTTTCTTTTTTTTTTAATCTTTTATATATTAAAACTATTTATATGTAAATAAACCGAAATCTTTTATTCTCTCAAAGAAATTTTAATTTAATAAAAATTTCAAAGTACTACGAAGGAAAAAATAAATGAAGAGTTAAAAAACGCTTTTTTATTACATCGCTGCCAAACTTTCGATTTTTTAATCAGACATATCGTCACATATTTTTTTTTTATTTTATTTATTTATTTATTTATTCATTTTAGGAATATGTCACCATACATACCTACCAACATCCTAATTAATATTCTGTAGTGCTGATAGTCTCGCCCTTTTTTTCACACCAGCAGATTTTTAGAATAAAATTCTCCAAGTGCAATTACAATTATAAATAATAAGAAAAATACTCTAAAAGAAAGTAAAAAAAAAAAAAAAAAAAAAAAAAAAAAATGAAAAATAAAGGCGGGGCTAACAAAAGGGAATATTAATTAGGATATTGGTAAGTACGTATGCCACACATGTTTTTGTGAATTAAATAAGCTGAAAACAATTATAAAAATTTTCCAGTATTAAGTCTCCCTTGAAAAAAACGGGAGACTTCGCATCTATAATATTACATAATTTTTTAATAGTATGTTTTGCATTGGAGGATTCATCACTTTGGTCAGCTAACATTCATAAATATTTGTGATTAGAATAAAACGATAAAAAAAAAGAGACATGAATAAAACTGAAATTCAATATATGTATATATACAGGGCCTGATTAAGGGGGAAGCTCGCTCTTCACACATTATTTATACTTACACCGTTATTTTTTAACAAATAATTTCCTCCTATAATAAACAGAAAATTTTCATTAAAAATTATTTTAAAAGAATTCTGGTGTCTAATAACGGTGAGTAAATTGGATTGTTTTACACCGTTCATTTTTTATAAAAAATATTTCCTTCTCAAAGCGTGGAATTTCTATGACATGAAGTAAAAAATAATTGTAAAAATATTCCGGTATGAGCGAGCTTCCCCCTTAATCAGGCCCTGTATATATATATATTATAATGCTAAACGTGCTTTTTGTGGAGACGACTTGTAATTTGTCTAGAAATATAGTGAGATTATCTCGCTGCAAGAGTATTATTATCTTAACTGGCTGTCTTTTTTTTTTTTTTTTTTTTTCTTGCCTGTTATGTTGGAAAACAGTTCCGATGTATTTACATGTTTATTTTAAAGAGTTTAACTACTGTGTCAGAGTTAGATTGATACCGGGTCACACTAACACCACTTTTTTTAGCATCATTTTTTATTTATTTGTGATAGAAATAGCATGTTTTTTTTTTTTTTTTTTTTTTTTTTTTTCCTAATAAGAAAATCATCTTTTATAAGGAAATAGTTTTTCGTATGAAATTATTTGTGTGTGAAAATTGTTTTTACGCATCACCAAATAGACATCACTTATGAGTTATTTTATAAAAATAACTATCCCACTATTATTACGAGGTATTTTTTGTGTGTCGTAAGACAAAAATAACATAAAAAGTAGTAATGACACTGCTTTTGATTTAATCAGGCTCTGACTAGTATTAATAATTCATTAGTTTCTTTTATAATCAATAGAAAAAAGTACTGAATTGATAAAAAATTTCCACTTCCGGTTTTTTATGGATTTACACATCTTGAGACTTCCTGAATAAAATTTAATTATTTTAAGAAAATTTCCGTCCGCCTGTCTCTCTGTATATATATCTGTGCATGACAAAAATTTTGAGTCTGATCTAGATCAACAGCTAATGCGCGCAATTTCATGAAAAGTTATTTTAAGCACCGCTTGACGTAAAATTATGTGTATGAATTTTTAGTGCATATCTCTCAACAGATGACGCTGTCGTTTCATTCTTAACATGGCAGTACAAGACAAAATTTCGTATAAATGACAAAATTAGGATAATTTTAAACAATCATTGAGAACTTGAAAAGTACTCTTTACAACAGTAATAATCAACCAGGATAACGTTTTTGAGATCATCACTTTCTCCTTGGGGCGTGAAGTGTACTTAAGAAAAGGGCCTAAATTTTCAAAATATTAAGTATTTTTCAAAAGATATCGTTTATACCTTTAAAATGAACGTTTTGTCCACTGATCTCAGGGCTACCACAGGCAACTTTTTGTATATTCTTTTCGTACCACAATTTCCAAAAATAAAATCTACAATATATTTTCTCAGGGATATTCCCATTACGCCTGCATAAATTTATTATAAATTTTATGTTATAGAAATAGCGGTACGAAAATAATAATAAAAAAAAAGGTCGCTACTAGCAGCCCTGAGATATTTGCTAATAAATATACATATATGTATGTATAAATAGATAAATCGATTTTTCAAATTTTAACCCCTCTCCCCCCCCCATCTAAAAAATACACAGAAAAATTGCATTTTTTTAAATGTCGTCTGTAGGGCCTAGAATTGTCCTTCTTTCGACATTCAGTGTTATGCATATCTGGAATAAAAATCGTTTGCATTAAACGTGAAAAATAATTTTAATAAATAATTTACACTGGGTGAATTTGTATACTAAATTATAGAAGAAATTTTTTGATGATTATAACATGCTAGTTTTAAATTATAACTTTAGAAATATGTCAGGCATCACACATTTATGTTATGTGCTAAAATTTAAGTCGCTTCAGACTTTTTCAATGGAAGACAAAAATACACGTGGAAGAAGGCTCTCTCTTAGGCCACTTTGGCTAGATATCTTTCGCGCCCCGCCCCTGATCGTGCTCTACCACGTGGTCTATGTTGCCCCTGGTTACGGCAGGGAAATACCAAACTGCTCCGCCCCTTAAAGTCCTCGATCGAAATTTCCGTATGACTGAGCCAAATAAAGACACGTGAGAAATCACGCGGATACTAAAATTAACATCTAAGATGTTTATTTTACCTTTTTTAACACTTTCCAATAAGGTAGAAATGTGTTAATGACTTTGGCTTGTCTGTCTGTCTGTCCGTCTGTCTATCTTTCTATCCGCGCTCCAACTCCCGTAAATAACCATGGAATTTCTTGAAACCGATATATGTTATTCAAGTTCACTATCGGATGTACCCTATTAAAAATGGAATGACTACCTCTACTGGTTTGTGTACAGGGACACCCAAAAGTATTCCAAAGCGCTGCAATCCATGATAGATATTTCTATAAACCTAATTTTAATAACTTTAATTTCCAAAAATCTTAATGAAATTGAAATATGTTATTTACATACACAAAAGAATGCTTTATATAGAATGTATTGTGATTAGCATTAGATTTACAGGGCCACGCAAAAATATTCAGTTATATTGAAGGCTTTTATAGGAAAATTGCTGGGATTGCATTTTCGTTTACATTAAGTCTTTTTAACACTTTCAAACAATTTTTAAGCGTGAATATGATTTGAGTTTTGTATCTGTCTTTCCGATTGTCCATCTGTCTATTTGTCCGTTTGCCCGTCCCCAGCGTCCGTAAATATTTTCAGAATTAAAAAAAAAAAGAAAAAGATAAATGTTATTCAAGTTTACTCTCGAGTGTTTTTCAAGTTTACTATGGACCTGTTAATAGCATTAATAGGTCCTGTACCTTTGTGTACAGGGACACCCAAAAAATGCCAATGCCTTGCGTTTTATGGGAGACATTTTTATAAATCACATTTAAATAACTTTCTATTTTAAAATCACAAAGAAATTGACATTTATTGTTAATATGTTAAAATAATGTTTTGTATAGGATATGATATGGTTAACCTTCAAATTTACAGGGTTACACTAAAATATTCAGATACATTAAGAACTGCAATTAGAATTTAAGGGCTGCATTTTCTTTTTTGTTAAGCATTTTTAACACTTTGCAAGAATGTTTAAGAGTGATTACGAATTCAATGAATCTGTTTGTATGCCTTCCAGTGCTTCTATCTGTCCGTTGTGTTATAACGTTGGCAAAGAACATTGAAAGTTATACGATACAACAATTACGTAAAGTTGAAAAATGTTAACAGTCAATGCGTACCGCTTGATCTTTCGTTCTTGTTTTTAAATATTTTATTTGTTAGTATTTCAGAAAACAAAACTTTTCTAGATGAAATTAAAATAAGTGTAAATAATATCGCAATTTCCTGCATGTATTCCGAAAGTCAGACAAATCAGTCACCAAAGATTTTAATTTACACTTTCGCGACCGCATACTTTTGCCTTTTAAAGTCGGCCTGCGGTCGTTATTCTCCTAAGTTACAATATTTCAGAACAAAATTTTCTATATTCATATTTATATTACAAATGGATATAGGGGAGAGTGGGGATGAATGGGACAATAGCAAAATTTATATGTTTTGCAAGCAATAGAAACTTGACGATTTTTCTGATATATGGCAGTACTGAGGTTTATATGTAACTGATTACTGAAGTGTACTTATGAGCAATGTTACAAAATTCTGAATAACATATGGTGAACGTTATCTGTAAAGGCATCAAAAATGTCCCATTCATCCCCACTCTCTCCTACATAATAATTACCGTATCTTCCGACGTATAACGCGTAGGTTTCTTAAATCAGTTATACACCGGGAATTTAAATTTACATTAAAAGCTATCTTTTAACAAGCTTTTCTTTCTTGCATATATAGCTTTATTTGTAAATTAAATTTTCTGGTGCATAACGCATTTATGTGACCTGCGCGTTATACGACGGAAAATACGGTATGTTCTTTTAACCCTTTATATCCCAAATTATTTTATTGTTGGAAAAATAGTTAGAAATTTTTTTATTATATTTCTTTATGCGTGATAATCATCTCATATTAACACTTTCGCGACCGCATGATTTTGAATTTTTGACAGTAAGGTTCGCTTGTGGGCGTAATTCTCCTATGTTCCAATATTTCAGAACAAAATTTTCTGTATTCACATTTATATTAGAAATGGATATACATTATAATTATTTTCTTCTAATCGAAGTATTTTTATCCATACTGTATTTCAATGTAAAAATGTGAATATTGGTTATATATTTAAGAAATAAGTAGCATACAAATCGCGAAAGAAAGTTCAAAATTTTCAACTGATGTGAATCTACGTCAGCGGTCACGAAAGTGTTACAAGACAAACTCTGTATTTGCGCGTGACAATTCTTCATGAAAGTACAGATTTTTCTGTTAATTAAAATTTCTGGAGTAAAACAGATTTATCTGACCTGCAGATTTATATTTGCTAACTTAGCACCTTTTGGTTACCGGAAATTTTTAATAGAAATATTTATTTTATTTAATCAGCGGTCTGTTAAGATATTCACTGATTAAGTAAAATAAAATTTCTTATAAACATTTTCCGTTGGCCAAAAGGTGCTAAGTGGGCAACTATATGCAGATTATATGAAGGAAACTACGATGTTATAATTAACCCTTATCGCTCGTATGTCCCTTCTGAGGGGACATTAAAAAATCGAGCCACACCTTAAGGTGTTCCTCTGCAAATGAAATGTTATTTTTCTAAAACGTGCAACTATAGGCTACCTTTCGGCTACCGGAAAATTTTAACAGAAAGATTTATTTTATTTAATGATGAAGTAAAATAAAACAAATTATTACAATTTTTCGGTAGCCAAAAGGTAGTATGTTGGAAACTATACGTACGACGTTTTAAAGGAACGCCAAAAGGCGTGTCTTAAGGAAAATATGCCGAGCGCAAAGGGTTAACTATAGACTGTTGTTCATTAATACTGACTAATACACAATGTACTTATTTGAAAATCTTTTTATGTCCTTCCTTCATTCCCCTTTATTTGAGTCATTCTGCATTTAATTTCATTTTAAGAATTAGTAATAGTCTTAGATTTTTGTTTTTGTTTTTTTAATTAATATAGTAACCATTTTAAAAAAGCATGAATCGTCACTCAGTATCTTCAGTTACAGATGTGGCTTAGGTTTTTAGCCACTCACAAAAGAAATTAGAAAACCTTTTAATTTATGATTTTTCAGCACCTGTCCTCCGTTGTATTTTTTTTTTTTTTTACTGCTTCTTTCGACATATAGTCAGTGCTGCCAGATTTGAGGGAAAATTTTATTCAACATCCACCGTTAAATTTTACTTGTATTGGTTATCTAATTACATAAACAATTTCAGTAAAAGATGTTTCGAAAGAATTAGGAAAGCGTTTCAATTAAAATTTAGTGGTGGATGTTAAATAAAAATTTCCCTCAATCTGGCAGCACTGCATATAGTCACTTGGTACTCCAGAAAAATGGATAACATTAAGGTATCTGAACATCATGGTAAGACTTTTGTGATTTTTTTTTTTTTTTTTTTTTTTTTTTTTTTTTTTTTAATGGCTTTTGATTTTTTGTTCTATTCTACATTAGTATATGAATACCAATATAAAATTAAATTTTTAAAAAAGTTACATTTCAAGTCATTTTTCTTTCATATTATACTTGAAAAATGAGCAAAAAACGTCAAAAATAAGCACTTTTGCAAGACATGAAAATGCAAATTTAAATCAAAATAATTTAATTTTTATTAAGCATTTTAACATTATTGAACATTTTTTTCAAAAAATGAACAACTCCAAATTTATAAAATGTCTATTTCAAAAAATATGCAAGCTAAATCATCGGCGAAGAAAACATTATTAAAACTGCATTTCAAATCGTAAACTTTATCAAAGCATCTACATTTATGAGTGCTGTTCATTTCCTTTTATCATACTTTAAAAAGCACGCATGAAACAATTCGTCCATTTTAAACCCTAATACATTCTGTTATGAAATTTTGAATAAATGCAAAATGTTAAAAATTTGACTTTGACAAAACGTTGAAAATAAAATTTGACTTGTATGTAAAATATTGACATGTTGTAATATTGTAAAAACTATAATTCTAGTTCTAAATAAGATAGAAACAAACATGAAAGAGTTTTGAAGAGATACGAAATTAAAATTTAATGTTATTTTCAGATTGAAGAAAATGATTTTTTGACCGAAAATTGTCTTTTAAGGGCAATCTCATATTTTAACCTTTAGCCGGCCCTATTTAATTTCACTCCTTTGGTCAGCATTGGACATTTTTATTTAATATCTACCACTAAATTTTAGATGTAACGGTTGCTTATTCACTTCGAAGGGTATTCGTCTATTATGTATATGAAATATCACACCTCAAAATTATTGGTGACCATTGAACCAAAGTGTTCCTAAATTTGCCAATAATGTTCAGCGTTTCAGGGTCAGCAAAGAGTTAACCTGTTAGTACTCGCTAGTTGGTCGATTTGCCGCCCATCCTTCAGTGTTGTCAGATTTTTTTATTCAATATCCACCAATAATTTTTAGAAGTAACATTTTATATACAAAAAATGCGAATCGATCCCATCACTTCTTAAAATTATTGGTGAGAGTTAAATAAAAAGTGCGCAATTTGTAATAGGTGGCGCTGTTTATCGCGACAACTAACGGGTTATAGCGACTGGGATATATTAAGTCTACCGGAAAATTCTTTCCTTTTGTATTAAAATACTGACATCCGAAATTTATCATAGAGAATATTTAAGATATTCTTAGGTAACTTTTAAGATGATAATTGGTAAAATATCATATAAATATTGCTAAACAAAAATTTCAGTGTCATTTTATTATTTCAAAAGGACAGAACTGTCTGGTAGATCTAATTTAGAAAACAAACAAACAAAGAAAGAAAAAAGCGGAAGCTTAATTCCTATGAAAATCACGAAAAGAAAAAAGCAATAAATGTTGAATGAGATTGAAGCTGTAGATGGGAGAAGAGCGTGATCAAAGCGACAGAGGACTTAAAAAAAAAAAAATAAATAAATAAAATAAAAATACAGTTATTCTATTACTGCAAAAAGTTACCGCTTCATATAGTATTATATATAGAGGATAAATGCCACATTAAAATTAACATTTGGATTATAATTAATTATTTGTATAATTGATTAATTGAATTTTATATAATTAATTAAAATTATTAATTAGCCGTTAAATTAAAAAATATACTTCTTGCGAATTTATTTTTGACGATAGCTTTAGATGATTTTAGCTAAATTTAATTGACTTTTTCTTTTTTTTTCCTTTTTACAATCACTATTACTTGAAAAAAAAAAAAATCATCATTATTTTAATCTAAAAAAAAAAAAAAAAAAAAAAAAAGTGGAAAATTTATTGTAATTAAGTTTTGTGCTAAAATGTATTTAAAAAAAAAATAAATAAATAAAGGAAGTTTCTTGAAGATTCAACAAAAAATAAGACGCAAAGAACATTAACTTGTCGCAATTTCATAAAAATTAGTTTGGAAAAAATGAAGTTTATAGTTCTTATTTTATTACAGCTTCATAATTTTCTTTTACAAAAACAAACGCTTATAACCAATGTTGCCAGATCCGGCGGACTTTTTATTCAATAATCACCAATAATTTTGAGAAGTTGATAATTGATATAAGTGATAGACGAAGTGAGCAGGCAAACGTTACAATTAAAAATTATTGGTTATTATTCATACTTGCCAACATACTAATTAATATTCCGTAGTATTGTTATCCCCGCCTTCTTTCTTACACCAGTATCTTTTTAGAGTATTTTTCTTCTTATTTTATCGTAATTTCATTTAGAGAAAATTACTGTAAAAATTTACTGGTGTGAAAAAAAGGGCGGGATTAACAATACTATGGAATATTAATTAGGATGCTGGCAAGTATGGTTATTATTGAATAAAAAATCAGCCAGATCTGGCAACACTGCTTATAACTCCGCACATACACACACACACACACAAAAAAAAAAAAAAAAAAAGGAAATTTAGAAATTTCTTTTTGCCACACATTACTGCCGTTATGTAGTTTCATATTTTAGTACAATTGAAACGCCGAGTTTTTAGTCCAATTTTAATATTTTAAAAATCCGCTGTCGCCTCAAGAACGGAAAACACTGTTACCACAACTGTTCAACATTAATTTTTATTTTATAACAGATAAATTTCTAGTCAGAATAAGAAAAAAATTATTTTTTGTAAAATTATGGCGTCTTTTTTGCGATGTGCAACCCCAGTAGCACATAACGTTGTTTTAACGTTGTTATAATTAATTTTGCACTGTTCAGACTTGTTTGCAACGCTATAAAAACGTTATGTGCTACCTGGGAAATTCGATTATCTATACCACTTGTAAGGTGCCTCACGAAATTCACAGAACTATTGGAGATTTCCGAAGATTTGATATTTGTAAGTTAGGGAAATAGATGGGTTGTGTTCTTGGAAGGTGGCACAGCAGTTTGGAATATTTCACTTGGTGGAGAAGTACTCTGGTTGAAAAGATACTCTACGAAGTTCGTTGTAAGATTTCATGTATGGCGAAGTTTTGAGTAATTGAGGTTGAATATATTTTAGTTAATGTTCGAAAATATGCAAATTGATTCTCCAGTGATAGTATTTAAGAGAAAGCAAAAAGTCGAAGTCAGTTGGAGACAGAAGAGATAAGAGGCCTCTTTTAATCGGAAAGAGGTAGTATGCAATGTTTAATCTTTCGTATTAGTAGGTCAAAGATAAGTATATTAGTTAATAAGTACGAGTAGCCATATACCCCTAGTCTTAAAGGCATTAAACTTCCAGTTTGCTTTTAATAAGAGTCTTTTCATTAATTACACCTTTCACAGCAGCTATATAAAGCGGAAGGAAGGAAGGGTAGAGGGTTTACATACTCATTTTTTATATAAAAGATTTTCGTTAAAAAGTACGGTATTTGAGGGTCAATGCAATATTTTTTAATACCATTACTTCTATAAACCAATCTCCATATTATCCAGCCGAAGATAACTACTGATAACAAATAAATTTCTTTTATTAAAGAAAACAGTAGTATTCAAAAAAGTGACGTAGTCTACCCCTCGGTATTTCTATCA
Source organism: Salticus scenicus (assembly GCA_963930645.1). Classification (NCBI taxonomy): domain Eukaryota; kingdom Metazoa; phylum Arthropoda; class Arachnida; order Araneae; family Salticidae; genus Salticus; species Salticus scenicus. The sequence continues at coordinate 230,537,184 of OZ005651.1, forward strand.
TAAACATGTCAAAAACTACTATTAAAAAATAACGGTTTTAGTCTGTCCCAATAATAATCAGACTCTAGAGGAGAATTTAATATATATTTAAAGACTAAGAGAGATATATTTTTTTTCAGGCTATTTGAAGTATATTTTGATTTTTTTACAACATTACAGGCTCAACATGTTGCACATCATTTACAATATAATCACGCAAATGCAAGATGACATGCAAAATTGATGTAAGATAGGGACAAGGTTTTGTGCCAAATTCCTTCTTTACGAGAAAAAAATCTTTTTTGTGTGTGTGTGTGCGTGCGTGTTTTTTTTTTTTTTTTTTTTTTTTTTTTTTAATCTCGGAATCAGCTTAATTAGATATAAGAACTTTACACAAATATCCACTCCTTTTGCGTTAATTAAAATATTTAATTTGTAAGTATGCAAAATTTCATAAAGCAAATGTATGTCGAAAGCGTCGAAACGTGATCCCTAGGTCGAATTCCTTCCTAGCGGAGTTAATCATCACAAAGTGTAAATTTTTAATTTAAAAATTATATATATATATATATATATATATATATATATATATATATATATTTTACGCAGTAGGAGATTCCTAAATCTAATTTTAGCCTAAAACAAAATCATGTGCCACTTATTCTTTATTTTACTTTATTTTATTTCTAATTCTTGAAAAATATTTACTGAGGTCAGTGAGGGTTAATCTTATCCAAAAAGTAAAGGTTCAAATATGGCAGCATGCCAGGCACTTCAAGTATGTGAAATGATGTGTTATTTAATAATTTAACGTTCACTACATATTTTCTTTTGAAAATTGCTAAATTTATTTTTTAAAATGCCTATTAGAGACATAGTTGATTATAAATATATATAAAAAAAAATTGCATTTTTTTTTTTTTTTTTTTTTTTTTTTTGAGATTTTTTTTTGTTTGAAACATCTATATATTAACCTAATTAAAGAATAATTAATTAATAAATAACATTGTAAATAAATACTATAAGTTGCGAAAACTCGCAATATTTGCTGGTAGTAAGCAATGTTTACATCATAGTTGCCAATATTCACACTTTTAAAATAAAGTTTATTACCACTATTATTTAGAAAAAACTCTAATCTTAATTTTCGGCGATTTAAAATCTTGAGGTTCACAATTATAAAGTACTGGTATGAAGTCTTTCTGGAAATTGGAAAGACTTGGCATTATAAACCCATGCGAGCAGAGTTCAGAAATTCATTACTGTATGTTTCAGATAAATATGCTTTCATACCTAATGTCAACAAGCAACGGCCAGTAGAAAAGAGAGTATATTTTTTATAAACACGCAAGTGGTTTTCTTGGAAAAAACCTTTGCCTGTGAATACATCTTCACAATGTAACATATATACTATTATACATACTACATGACATAAAATGACACAAAATTAGATTTAAAAAATTAAATAAGGGATAATTTAATCAATGGAGGTTTTATAAATGACTTCCTTGATCAAGAGTATTCGAATTCAAATCAATCTCAGAGGTTTTGGACTTCAGTATGAAAACATTTAGATTTCTATTATCATCATCATCATCATCTTGCAATATCTCTTTATCATTTATGATATTGTATGTCTCATGTAGGAATGGAACAAATGACTTAGACTGAAAAAAAAAAAAAAAAAAAAAAAACTATCACAATTATAATAAACTAAAGAACTTGTGTAAAATAAATATTTAAAATAAAAACTTCTTCTCGTATCATAAAATAAAGGGTATGAATGCTTAGGAGTTTCAAAGAGTAGGGTAACAAGAGCTCTGACGGATGTGCAAATTATCAGTATGAATAAAAGTCCCTCTGAAGATAACGAAGACGATCACAGGAATCAAATACACAGGTAGATGGAGCTGATTCTCCAGTAACATGACTAAATCTCAGTTAGAAGATGGCTGCGTTGACGGAAACATGGTCTGCGATTGAAATAAGAAGTGTGATAAGGTTTTTGCGTTTAAAGAAAAATTCTCCAGCTAAAATTCATTGGCAATTTGTAGAAGTGTACGATACAAGTGTTATGTCATGAAAACAGGTGTGGTTTTGGTGCACGGAATTTGACAAAAGCAGAACACATGAGCGACATGAAGAAAGAGCAGGGCGACCAAGCACGTCCCCTGTAGATGACTATGACTGCTGTTCCGAAGCTTTGATTCAAGGTGATCGTCGCATTACTCAGAGTAAAATTGCACAAGAATTCAATATCTCCATTTGCAGTGCACATAATATTGTGCATGAACGATTAGACTATCGGAAGACTTGTGCTCGTTGGGTACCGAGACAACTCACAGATGAGCAGAAACCACCCTCTTTACAGTCTCGACCCTTCACCAAGTGATTTTCCTCGCTCAATTCCTCATTTCCATTGCTCTTTGGACCTTTAAAGAAACACTTGGGAGGTCAGCGTTTCAGAACTGATGCTGAAATTCAGCAACCCGTCTTTACGTGGTTGCACAATCTTGACGCTGATTTCATGGATGCCGGTTTCGATAGTTTGGGGTACCGATGGAACAAATGCCTCAGTAAGAATGGTGATTATGTATAGAAGTAATATGTACCTGTGCCTACCTACATTGTATATATATATATTTTTATTTTTTGAATAAGCGTTTATTCTGAATGGGCTTGTTACCATACTTTTTGAAACCCCCTCGTGTAACGCCGGTATTACTTCCATAGCTGCCAACATCCTAAATAATAATCCGGAGTATTGTAAGTACCTGCCTTTTTTTCCCGCCAGTTTTTTTTTTTTTTTTTTTCTTATTTTATCGTAATTACATTTGGAGAGAATTATTCTAAAAATTAAGTGGTGTAGCAAAAGGGCGGGGACTAGCAGTAGTCCAGAATTATAGTTAAAATGTTGGCAGCTATGTGCTTCCCTTTTTTTATGCTGTGTGAAGGATTTTATATGCTTAAAATACTACTTATCAATAATTCAAGATCAACAAGAGTTATAGATGCCAAAGCGCTAATTAGGATGCTCATAGTTTCTTCATAGATTCTTTTTTTTTTTTTTTTTTTTTTTTTACGTTTAAATATGTGCTCAATTGTTTATTTATTTATTTTTTGTTGTTGTTTGCAGAGTATAATATCTTTATTATATTTAAGAAAAATGTATAATTAACATTTATATGAACTATAAGTTGAACTTGATTTTTATTCGTTAAGAAAAGTCAAAAAATAGATTGTACCTTAAAGTTTCACGTCTGTTTAATATTTCATCTGCGTAAAATTAAAATATTACTCTTTATTACAGAAACCTTATAAGTTTTGATATATATATATATATATATATAGATAGATAGATAGATAGATATATAGATATTTTTAATAAAATGTAAAATAATTAAATAAGCCTTTTCTATTTACCGCAATATCCGGTATATAATCCGCAGGTCGGATAAATTAGTTTTACACTAGAAATTTAAATTAACAGAAAAAATTATATTTCTACGAATAAATATGTTGTATAACATAACACCGTCTGTTAATTATATCTTCTGATGTAAAACTGATTTATTTGACCTGCGTATTATGAGTCAGAAATGACTGTAATTGTTTCGTATTCTGATTAAAATAGTAGCTTCTTTTTTTAAAAAAAATTTTCGTTCCTAAATTTGCTTTAAAGCAAATAATTGAACTAAAAAAAATAGTTCCTGGAATATTAATTTATTAATGCTGTATTACAATAAAAATATTTTACAGATAAAAACATTTGGGTAGTTTCCTATTAAACAATTAACAATTGTATATGAAATACATAGATATTCACCTCATGTACGGTCTTTCAAAGGGCTTAAAATTACGGATAGGTTAGGCCTTTGCTGGTGGGGTTCTCACGCATTGTTTGAGTATATAACTTTCATAGGGTTATTCCGCTCGTAGAAACACCTGTGTCAGAAATTGATTTTCTCAGAGAAGCTTTTGGCTTTCGGGTATATGACCTGTTTAATGCGTTTCAGTTATTTGCAGGCAATAGTGAATGTCATCTACGGAAGCAGAGTTAAAATACAAACCATTGTTTGGATAAGAAATAAGTTTTAGATCCATTCTAAGTATTTGCCCAGTGCAGTATGCATATAAATTTGAACAAGTGAATAAAAAAACGTACCGATATTATACATTTTTTTCTCCTTGCAATGAGTTGTAACATAAATTATGAAATTATATTAATTTTAGGTAAAATTGCGAGAAGACTCCGTAGTTCTTGCTTAATATTTCTGTAAAATTCCCTGTGGTAAAATTTGCTATTTATTGTTCTCCTGTGCAAATTTATACTTTTGAGTACTTTTAGTATTTTAATTTATTCATTTTAGTTTTTTAAAAATATATTTAACTTCAAAAATACTATAAAAATTTTAAAATAAAAGTTTTCTTCAACGCTTTTATTTCGATTTTGTACCCAATCTAGGAGATGACTGTCTATTTAAGTGTAAAATGATTTATGGGATTCCAATGCAAAATACACATTTTTATGAAATATTATATATTTATTTTAAAACACGTGATTGTCTTAGACAACTAAAGCAAAATATTATCTGCTATTTCATTTATTATTTTGATAAAATTAATGCCGAGATGTAGCTTAAAACAACAACGAAGACGACCAGATATTATTCCTCGATGTAAAACTATTGACATCTTACCCCCCCCCCCCCCCCCAAAAAAAAAAAAAAAAAAAAAAAAATGTTCGTCATCTAACCACAAAAAGCTGATTAAGAAAGTCCAATTTTTAACATATAAAGGGGGAACCGTTAACCCTTTCAGTCGCAGTGTTCCCGCTGATGGAACACCTAATTTTAATTCTCAAGCGCAAAAACTCATCCCGAAATTTTTTTAACAAAAATTTACATTTATAACATAGCAGAAAAGGCAGCTTTTTTTTAACCTGAAAATTTGAAATTTCTTTTATTTTAATTTTGTTCGTAAATTTCGGTGGCAGTGTAATTTAAATGAGCCGAATTACCCTGCACCGCAAAGGGTTAAAAAGGTCTAATCATAAAAAACAAATACACAACACAAGGTTTTATTTCTTTTACAATTTTATACAAAGCGAAGCACAGATAAAATGTTTCGATGTAAATCATAAGAAACAATTAAGAATAGCATTTTCCTAAAAGATTTAAATGTGTTCGATAGTCAAAATTGAAACAGGCTAATCACGTAAATCTCTTGCTTCGATATGTAAAACACTGTGTCGCAAAAATCCAGCTACTTCATTCTGATGATGTAGCATGTAATATTTTGAATATATCTGCATAGAAACGGAAGCGATTTATCCCATTCTTTTTAAATGACTTATTACTATTGCAGTTAATGATGTTAATGATGGTACCCTAATACTTTGATGTAAGGCAATTTGTCATTGGGATATGAAAGAAGTATTAACGAGTTTATTTTAGTTTATTGCCACTGATATTTAATTTTACTTATTTTTCAGAAAATGTTGTAAGTATAAATTTCATGTATTTTGCGTTAATGTTAGAAAAACGATTAAGTTTGCACTTGATTTACTTGCAATAAATTAAAATAAGTAGGAAGTAGGTGAAAGTTTCAAGTTTGTAAACTGCTTTAATTGCCGTAATTTCTGGTAGATACCCCGCAGGTTATATAATCCAGTTTTGCACCAGAAATTTCAATTGATAAATAAATTTATGTTTGTACAATCTCTTCCTTCGAAAAAGTATAGATTTCGCTATTAAATAAAATTTCTGGTGGAGAAATGACACATCTTACCTGCGGGTTATCTACCATAAATTACGGTAATTAGTATTAAAATAATTTCACGTAGATGTAACTTTTGTCATCACAAACAGCTGTGCAAACATCCTACAACCTGAATTATTTACTGTATATGGAATTGTTAAACTTAAATGCAGTTTATTTCTATACGTGTTATTATGCACATTACAGCTAAATATTTTAAAATAATAAACGACTACTTTTTTAATGCAACACTGGAAATATTACCATAATATTTGTTTTTTTAAATGTTTAAACAGATATTAAATACATATCCATTCTTTTAGTGCAAAATGTATGAAAACCATTAAACTTTAAAGTCGCAATTTTTGCAATTATGTACACAAATGTTTGAGTTTTAGTAAAGAAATAATTTGTTTTATGTATATCTTATACAAAGTCACACCATAGTCTAAACTGTTATATCATGGGAATCCAAGAACACTTAGTAAATTCGAGTCAATACAAACAAATAAATTAGTACCTAAATCCGAACAAGTATTTCGTGATAATAAAATTGTTAATCAATAAAGAATGGATAAGCAAACTACTATTCATAACATAAAAGGTTCTAGCTGTATTACAATAACATTACAGAGCATATTTCCTTTGGACATTATGTCGCTATTTAAGTGTACTGTGATTATTTTAAGTATGATGACGGGTCATTTTTAAATACGCAGAATTTCCACCTTTTTAATTGTAATAGTCATCTTTCAAATGCAAGTATTTGCTTTATTCGCATTTGCTCAACATTCTCGAGTAATTAAAGAATAAATACTTAGTAAATAAACACCAGGAAATACAAAACATGCACCAGCAGCGTGAAAGCAACAGTTTTAAATCTGCACTCGCGTTACGTCTTTTTTCGTTTAACGAAGATCAGGCTTAATTATTTCAGCCTGAAACAAACGTTGCATGTTTTTTAACTTTTATTTATTTACAAAGTTGATGAAGAATAAAATTTGTTATTTTCCAAGATTTAGCGTCAGTGTTTTTCTGTGATTTTTACTACAAGTCCTAACCCTCCGTCGGGCGCACCCTGCCTGAGAGGCCGTTCTGGTTTTTATTCTCTAAATATCCTACACATGATTTTTAATTCAAAAACACCCATATGGTGACCTTATTAAGAGTGAATAGAAAGTAATAAACGAAAATTTGATGCATAAGTACGAATTTATTGATTGTAGTACAAATACTTTAATAATAAATTATTTACCTGTGGTCTCTCAGGCAGGGTGCGCCCTGTTTTGTTTGTCCTACGGGTGCGCCTGACGTAGGGTTAAGAAAATATACAATGAAGCTAAAACTGCTCTATTATCAGATTACAAAAGAATTTAATAGTTTTAATCATTCAAATGTGTAAATTTAGTATCAGCTAAGTAAAAGCTTATAACTTCAGGAAAGGCGAAACTTTGAAATAACACACAAGACACAAAAAATTAAATAGAAGAATTGTTTTTCTATTCCTTTAGAACGTAGGAAGTAAATAAATTACGGTATTTGTTGTGTATGATCCGCAGTTTTACACCAGAAATATTAGTAGGGCTTTGTCTATTAATTAAAGTTTCTGGTGTAAAACCAATGTGGATTACACACAGTACGGAATGTACTACTGTCTTTATAACATTAGAAGTTAAGGAAGGGATGCAGTGTTCCTAAAATTTTACTTGCATTTTATTATATAGTCACCAATATTTCAGAACAGCTATTTTTTAATAATGTTATGGAATTCAAACTTTCAAGATAAATTACTTTTTTAAAATAGTGGTGAAAATATAATAAAACACAAGTCAAAGTTTAGGAATGCTGTGGGCCTTAAGTTAAGGTATTATAATAACGCATTGTCAATAAAATTCTACTATTTCATTTTCTAAAATTATTATTATTATTTATTTATTTATTTATTTATTTATTTATTTTTTTTTTTTTTTTTTTTTTTGTGACAGGTGAGACATTTAGTGAAATGATCCTTCACTAAATTTTCCAATCTTATTTCGTTTAGTCTTCCTTATTTTTTTCAACAAATCTAATGTAGAAATTAAAAGTTATTTTACAATATTAAGAAAAGGTGAAACGGCGATTTGCTACTAAATACACAATTTAAAAAATAACAAAACATCTCATTCTACAGCTGAAGCGCAAAATAAATTATTGTCTTCTTTTATAAACATATTTAAGGTTTAAAAAAAAAAAAGAAAGAAAGAAAGAAAAAAATGACATAACAATTATATATTTCGGCATATTTAAGAATGTAAGCTGGAGCGATGAATACGAGCAGGGTAAAAAAAAAAAAAATCGGTATCAATGTTTTCCATTTCACCAGAGCTGGACTTTTTCTTCTCTTTATGACGTCGATATTGAGAAATGACATCAAAATAGTGTAGCTTAACGCTCATCAGTATTCTAGTTCGGGACACGTTTTCAGCACGTGACTTGGTTATGGATCCAAAGCGTCGATTCTATCTCCCCTGTAACAAGGAAAAGCCAGTGACATGCGTGCGTTGTCGGACAGCGACGGTTCTATTTATCACCTTTTTTTAGCATAAGTACTTTAAATTCTACACATGTGATTCGCCCAGTTTATAGTTAAATACATTTTCAGTAAAGAAAGAAAGAGAAATGAAAAATGCATTTAGATTTTATACTCGGAAGTGCAGTTCATAGATAACGGCACACTGAGGGGAAAAAAAGAAAAAAAAATTGTTTTGAAGACAATATAAAATAGATTGCTTTGTTTAAAGAGAAAAAAAATAAATAAACATAAATTTTGCCCTCTGTATATTCATTTTTAGAAATAATTCCCTTGTTTTAGACTTTCTGTTTATTTACCACCTAATTTTGTTTTGTTGCTTGGAACTTGCCTTGAGAGCAAGTGTTATCACGCGTATTTTAGTAAAACAGAGATATTATTCAAAACAAATGTCCATATTTTTCTTATTTGTTTAAAGCAGGCCCATTAAATAAATTTTAAATTTATTTCATAGCGAAAACTTTTTTTTTTTTTTTTTTTTTTTTTTTTGTAAAAGGAAAAGAATTGAAAAATCACTGTTTACATTTTTTTTTTTCTTTTTTTTTTTCCAGGAAAAGTTTAAAGTTTCAGTTTTTTGGTATTAAAGATAAAACCAAGAGCAGCCGCTTTGCTAAAATGGTTAAATTATTTTACTCACAGTTCGGGTAACATTTCCAAATAACATTGCAATACAGTTGATTACACTATTATAATTTTTCAGAATCCTTGTTTCAAATAATGCCGTAATTTCCCACGTATAAACCGTAGGTCAGATACATCCCTTTTACACTAGAAACGTTATTTAGTAAAATGTGTTGTTTTCGTATCTGGTAGTGATAGAAATATAATTATGTCTGTTATACTAAATTTCCGATGCTAAATGAATTTAATTGACATGCAGCTTATATAACGGAAATTACTGTTCTCTTCAACCACAGCCTTCTAAACTACATGCCTTCCACGTCGCTCGGAAACTTGGCAACAGTTCAAGCGATAGACAGAGCCACCTGGTACAGATTACGCTACTTTTTCATTCAACAGCCACAAAAAAATTTTAAAAGTGGGATTTGATATACATAAAAGGCGAATAACATCGAAGAAACGTTGATTATATATATGATATATCACTTCTTAAAATCATTGGTGACAGTTGAATAAAAAATTCGCGTAATCTGTACCAGGTGGCGCTATCTACCGCTTGAACTGTTGCCAAGTTTCGGAGCCACGTAGAAGGCATCTAGTTTAGGAGGCTATGCTTCAACTTATTTTATCGTAGGATGTTATTTAAAATTATTATCATTCAAAAATAGAGGTGCTAGAAAAATTGTCGACTCAGTTGAATGAAGAACAATTAAAATGCAATGTATTAGCTTATTTTACCTTTCAAATACTGTTGCGGATTATAAACTCCTTTTCAATCTCCTAAGTATATATAAGGAATTTTTTTCTTCGTAATCAACTTTTAAAATGTATTAAAATATACGTAATGATATGACAATATGTCTATAAATTTGAAACGAAAAAAAAAAAAAAAAAAAAAAAAGCATTCTCCATAATTTATACAGGAAAATACCTGGGGTACGTCAGTAAAATTCGCTCATTCAAATCTCTCATCAACTATAACAATTAATCGGAAATGTAACATAACTTAGATTTCCGTTTAATGCAGGAATAGGGCTCTAAATACTTAATTACAAGTTTGGCACTAGGAAATGCATTAATTATTCAAAATGCAAATTAAGTACACTTGCATTAGGAGGACAAATCACGTTTAATAAGATTTTATAATTATCGACAATCCTCTGAAATATCAAAACATTGCATAGTTGAGAAATAGGCATTTATTGGAATATTAAGCATAAGCAAGGGTCAGAGAATTTAATATTTTAACACATTTTAAATGCTTTTTTCTTTATTTAAACATAAAATTCCAACCATAAAAGTAATTAAAGAAATATTTAACGGAATTCAAAACATAGAATGTTTAAGCTCCTCCGTGGCATAAAGCCGGTAGTATTTATTATTATTATTATTATTATTATACAATTTTTATTAATATTTTAACTCTTTCAGAAAACACGTGAAAAAGTGCTGTAAAACTACCGTAAAATTTCTCTCTAGAAATAGCAATATAACGGAAAAAAATCCTGAGGATAACAAAAATATTTATTTGGAAATCGTGGGGTTAAATATTCAGGATAGTTAGTATCTATGTATGCGAGACAGCCGCGTGCATGGATCTAAAATGGAAAATACACACACATTAAAAACGCAATAAAAAAAATACACACAGTATATATATATATATACATACTTGCCAACCATCTCATTATGAACCGTACAATTTTTAGTACCCGACTTTTTTTTCACACCAATAATTTTTTTAAGTAATTTTAGTCTTACTTAATTGTAACAACATTTGGAGAGAATAACTCTAAAAATATAGTGGTGTGAGAAATGGGCGTTTCTTCAGGGGGCGTTAACAATTGTACAGTTATTAATGAGATGGTTGGAAAGTATGGTAGGATATTTGATTCCCAATGTTGTAGTTTGTTTTAAAATTGAGAAGAAACGTCAATAAAATTTTCACTTGAATTTTTGTTTTCCCTTGAAAGCAGGTGTTACTTTTAAATTTTCAGACTGCATCAAAATATAGTAACCACCATACTGAACCCTGCTTCTAAAGTCAAAATTAGTATTTTCTACTACATGTATATATATATATAGATATATATATATATTTTTTCCCGAACAGTAATCTTCACCTTACACAGGTCTGCAAAATCGTATTTGTCAATATTTTTCTACACTGCGTTGGATGTCTCTAATGTGTTTTGATACGTTAAATTAAAAAATGATTGTCTTTCCTTCCTATCACGTAAGAAATTTTCACAAATTGAGGATGAAGATAGGAAAAATTCTCTCAGAGGCTATAAAAAAAATCGAAACAATTAATGTAAAAAAATATTATTATTTACACATTATCCTTTAAATGTGTTTCTTTCCGTCGAAGCTCCCTTTACAGCATTTTACCTTGTGCACGGCTTGAGGGCCTTGCATAGTTCCCAACATTTTAATTTATTCCAGAGCATTTTTAGCCCCGCCTTTATTTGCACCACTTTATTTATAAAATAACATTCTCCAATACATAAATATAAGAAAATAAGAAAAAAATTACTCTTAAAATAAAAGTGGTATGGAATAAAGGCGGTGCTGAAAATGCTCTGGAATAAATTAAGATGTTGGCAACTCTGGCCTTGTGAAGGGAGATTTTCTATGCAACATCCAAAAATTATCTGCTAACGTGTTAACACTCCATAGTCCCCGATACCTTCTCTCTCTCTTTATTTATTTATTTTTTATTTTTATTTATTTATTTATTTTTTTTTTGTCTTGATAAAATAGGTTTCCTTATTCTTCACTCGCATCACCCAGAATTTCAGGGAAATAACTTAGATAAGAGCAGAGTTGCCAACATTTTAATTTATTCCGGAGCATTTTTAGCCCCACCTTTATTCCATGCCACTTTTTTTTTCAAGAGTAATTTTTTCTTATTTCATCGTACTTATATTTTGGAGAAAAATTCTCTAAAAATAAAGTGGTGCAAAATAGAGGCGTCGCTAAAAATGCTCCGGAATAAATTAAAATGTTGGCACATATGTAAAAGTTGAAAAAGCGGAACTTTAAGTTCAAACAATCCCATTTTTGTCGAAACTGTATATGACGGAATTTTTTGAATAGTTTTCCTTCAATCAGCATCCAAAAATACCCCAGAGAAATACTTCACTTTGAAGAAAAAAATTTCATCGTCGAACTGTGTTATTTACCATTAAAAATTTCTAGAGATTAGAAGAGCTTTATTTCTTACATGCTTAGTATAATTAAATCAAGCCCTATTAATTCTGTATTTCTACTTCCTCTTTTAAGGTTTAATCCTTTCAAATGCGGTGGTACATTAAAATTAGGTTTTGGTACCACCTAATTTTAATTCGCAACTGCAAGAATTTATCCTGGAATTCTCCAGCAGAATTTTACATTAAAACTCATTGGAAAAGATTTATTAACTCTTTCGCGACCGCTGACGTAGATTCACGTCATTTGAAAATCTGTAACTCCGCCAGTGGGCGCTTCTCTCGCAATATGTGTGTTATTTATTTCTTAAGAATATACCTACTATTCATATTTTGCAATGAAATATACTATGGATACAAATACTTTGATTAGAAAGAATATAATTATAATGTATTTCCATTTGTAATATAAGTGTGAATGCAGAAAGTATTGTTCTGAAATATTGTAACTTGGGACAATAACGTCCACAGGCGGACCTTACTGTCAAAACATAACCTCCTAAACTCGATGCTTTCCGTGTGGCTCGGAAACTTGGTAACAGTTCAAGTGGTAGACAGCGCCACCTGGTACAGATTGCGTGATTTTTTTATTCAACAGCCACCAAAAAGTTTTAAAGTGGGATTTGATATACATAAAAAGCGAATAGAATCGAAGGAACGTCGATTATATATATCATATATCACTTCTTGAAATTATTGGCATCTAGTTTAGGAGGCTATGGTCAAAATAACAAAAGCATGCGGTCGCGAAAATGTTAATATCCCTTTTCTCAGTTTGCTCATAAATTCTGGACACTCGATATTAAATGAGCGTATTTAAACCCTTACGGGTCCTATTTAATTTCACTCCTCTGGGCAGTGTTGCCAGATTTAAGGACTTTTTTTATACAATATCCACCACTAAATTTTAACTGTAGCAGTTGCCTAATCACTTCGAAGGTTATTCGTACATTGTGTATATCAAATATCACTCCTCAAAACTGTTGGTGATTGTTGAATAAAAGAGTCCCTATATTTGGCGACGCTGTTTGGAGCGCTTTAGAGCGTTAGGGACAGCAAAGGCTTAAATACACCATGAAAGGGCTAAAAGAGATAACTATTAAAAACAATTTAATATTATTTTGCAGCTTATTACTAGTGTTTTATTTTTTATTAGTGTAGTATCAAAATTGAATCCTGCATTTAAATTGAAAATGCATTTTCCAAATAATAATCATGTCGTTTCTATTATTATTTATTATTATTTATTTATTTATTTTATTTTATTTATTTATTTAATTATTTATTTATTTTTTGAGTTAAGAAGGTAAAAATCACTTTTAAAAAACTGTGGGAGAAAAGCATAAAGAAATTGAATTACAGGAATGTTTTTTCTAGCGTATAAAGGATTTTATTAGCATTGGTTGGCAATAAAATAAAATGTGTATGACATCAGCATGAGGTTTTTATAAAGCACAGTTAATTTCGATATATATTTTTATTTTTATTTATTTATTATTATTATTTTTTGCACTTCAAATATTTTTTGAAATAAATTTATAAATTATAACAAGCTTAGACCGATTATTATGTAATAATATAACATCAAAAATTTTTGAATAAGCGTGACATAGTTTTATATCATAATTTATCATCATTTTAAATGACTTAGTTTTAAGTCATAAACTTTAATTTTTAAATGACAAAATCTTTAAGATTAAAACTTTTATATTTAAGTTTTAAAAATAATTAAATTTGGTTATAAAACTAACGTCAGTTGTAATAAGGGTTTTCACAAAGAGAAATTTTTTGTACCATTATTTTTTTCTACCACTTAATTTTCCACATGACTAATCATTGATATCTAATAATAATAATAATAATAACTGCTATATAAATTTTCGTTGACATGAAGGTAAATTCAAATAATGATTTTTCCCCCACTTTAGATTTTTTTTTTCTTTTTTAACTATATTAGACTTGATTAACGATTGATAAGCTTTTAAAAAATTACTATGTAAAATTTCTGGTGTCCAAATTTTCCTTCGTGAAAAACCTGGCTGTAATACATATACACTGCTTGACATTGAAAATGCAGCACAAAGAAGGAATGATAATAACGGAATGAAATTTGTTGGACACATACATTATAGTAGGAAGAACAATTGATTAAAATTTCAGGAACTTTGGAGTAATATGTACTGAGAAAACAGTACATAAAGCAGCGACCTCTGTGATCAACGATGAACCTGGACGCAGGAATGGCGTGAAGTCATTTTTCAGACAAATCACAATCCTGTTTACAGCATCAAGATTGCCTTATCCGTATTTAACGGTATTATGAATAATGCACATTGCCAGCTGGGATTCGACATCATCATACTGTCCATCATTTGCAATGATGTTATGGGTTCCCATTGGATACACGTCTCGATTACTTCATGTTCGTATTCCTGGCACTCTGAACAGCGGCCATTAAATTTGTGATGAGTTAAGGCCCGCCCCTCTGCCCTGTATTCGAGGCCTCCGTAGCGCAAAATTTAAGCAAGATAATGCACGACCGCAAGTTGTTTGTATTGTCCGGACCTTCTTTGATACAGAATGTGTTCGACTGTTGCTCTGGCCAGCGCGTTCTCCTGATCTCGCACCAATGAAAATGACTGTTTAATTATTGAAAAGCGACTGGCCCCCCACCACTCACCAGTAACTTCGATCTGTGAATTGTGGCATCGTGTTGAAGCTTCATGAAGTGCTCTACCCGTAGATGTCATCCAATCGCTGTTCGATTTAATGCCCAGGCAGATATGTGCTGTTATTGCTCACAGATGTCGCTGCTTTATGTATTGTTTTCTCAGTACATATTACCCCAAATTTCCTGAAATTTTAATCTATTGTTCTTCCTACTATAATGTATGTGTCAAACAAATTTCATTCCGTTATTATTATTCCTTCTTGATGTTGCATTTTCAATGTCGAGCAGTGTATATTTAAAAAGAAAAACGAATATTCTTTAACTGCATTTCTTGCGACCATGGAAGCCTCTGCGCAAGTGCGGATTCAACGAGTCCACTAGCAAAATAGGGGCGACAAGCTTTTCGTTGAGAGAAAATAAGCGATAAGGGAATACCGAATGACTGGATGCTTACTAAATTCAAACCTGTTGGTCAACTTGGAAACCCTCCAAGATTTTCGACTCGTCCTCACTGCTAGGCGTAGGAAACGTGGTTACACTATATATTACACTGGTGGGAAAGTTCTGACGCTTGAATTTAAACAATTGACACCGGAAAATTCTCTTGAACGACATTTTATATAACTTTTAAGAAGGTATTTGGTAAATACCTTTTTAAAAGTTATCCTGCTAATTACACATAAGAATGTAAATATTAATATTAACATGAACAGCAAACAAGATCAACAACTGCTTACGTACATCTATATTTATTTTAGCGTGATAACACCAGTAGTCGAATTTAATTGAATTCCTCATAGTTAAAATATATAAAATGCGAGTTACAAATCACATTACTATTATTATTTTTATTATTACATTATTATTTTAGATAAATAAACATTCATTTAAGAATTTTGTGTGCGCATGTGTTGGAGTTTAACACTAATTGATTACACGAAGATCTTGGGTCTGGTGGAGTGTCTTCAATGAAGGTCTTTCTAAGGGATCCTAGTCTCCATTTAAGTAAATTTCAAGAATTTTGTGGACAACTCCGAACGGTTAGACCAAAAAACGTGACCTGAGTTCTAACTCTGCATCGCCCGTCTCTCAGCTCCAAAAGCAGATACTATCAACAAAATGCATAAGTATTTTTAATTTTTAAACTACTCTAATATTAGAATGATTAAATGTAAACAAAAAGGACTGTAGTATGCAGGGACTGATTTAGACCGGGGCACACATTATTTACACTTACACCATTATTTTTTAAGCAATACTTTCCTCTTATAATAAACAAAAAATTCTTATTAAAAATTATTTTAAAAGAATTCTGGTGTATAATAACCATGAGTAAATTCGATTGTTTTACACCGTTCATTTTTTATAAAAATAATTTCCTAGTCAAAACGTGGAATTTCTATGATATGCAGTAAAAAATAATTGTAAAAATATTCCGGTGAGAGAGTGCCCCGGCCTAAATCAGGCTCTGGTAGTATGTATTTTCCAGAATAGCTAAATTTTTAATGTAACCATTTTATTCAATTTATTCAATAACAGAAATATATCACATAGATTACTACTTAAAAAAAATTCTAGAAATGAAGTATCGTTCCCATCTGTCTCCTCATAACAAACTAACACGAATTTAAATTTATATAGGAAATATTAAGAAAATATTAAAAAGAAAAAAAAAGTATTATGTATTCCACAGGGTGGCGACAGTCCAAAATTTTTCCTGATTCCAGTGCTTTTCTTTCGTAATTTTTAGTAGTAAGTTTATACGATTAATTAAGCGAAAAATTATTATATAAATATACTGGTAGAAAAATCAAGAAAAAAGGCTGGTCTGTTGCCACCTTGTGCCAAACTTTCCTTTCCTTTCTTTTGCTGGCTGGAACGCTTGGTAACAATATTTTTGAAAATAAATATTATTTATCTTTTCTTCAATAAAATAAGTACTAAAGAGTCATTTAAGATGATGGTGCAAAATATGCTTTTTATTTTCAATGGCAACTATGCATTAAACCTTAAACAATTTCATAAATTGCCTTATGCTACAAATTTCTTGAAAACGGGTCATATAGGTCACGTGCAAATGTAATATCATATCGGGAAGTTGATCATGCCTTTTAAATTTTATCAACAAGATCAGTGGGGGGATCTTTCGACAAGGCAGATTTAGTCATATCTTTCACATCATCAGTTTAAACATACGGTAATTCATTTTTCTCACCTGAATGGCTCGTGAAATAAACGTCATCGATGGGAAGACATAGTTATTATATTTTTATATTGTATTTACATGTAATATAAGGCATACAAACATTTTAATTTATTTCAGTTTGCATTGTTAATAACCGCCTTTTATTTACACCACTTTTCTTGAAGTATTTATTTATTTATTTATTTTATTACATATATATATATATATATATTTAATCGTAATTACACATTGGAGAAAATCTTCTTCAAAAAACTGGTATGAAGAAAGAGCGGGTGCTAACAGTGCAGTGGAATAATAATAATAAAAAAAAAAAAATTGGCATGTCTGTAATATATGTAGTCACTTTATGTAAATTCATACATAATTAATTTACAATGAAGTAAACTGTTTAATCCTTTTCAATAAGTGAAAGCATTTTATCGGAAAAAAAAAATTATTATAAATTATTTGTCTTTTATTTCATGAGATTGCAAACAATTAAAAAAAATTGTCATCACTGATCCCAATTAAAGTCTACAAGTTATTAAAAAAATTCTTCGAGTTAATTCAGACGTTAAATTATTATCAGATATAAATATATATAGATATAGATAAATAAATTGGTATAATAAGTTTTTAATCTCTTGGTTTCATTTGGTTGATTTAGTTATTTCAAAAATACAGAATATATTGTGTCCGTGTTATAATATTTTTAAAATTTTTACGTAATGTTTTTTAAAATATTTGACCTGAAATCTTACTTTTTTTAGATAAGGAAAAATAATTATGGGAAAATAATTGTGAAAAAAAAATTATTGACTGGTGATTTACAACGTTATTATGTATATATTTAATATGGCGTGTACATTTTTTAAACATTCGATATTACATGTACAGCCTTAGGTAAAATCTAATTGATATGCTCGACAATTATGAGTAGAATAAAAATTATTTTTGCTTTAATATTTTCACAATTTTACTTTTAAATTTTGCTTGAAGTTTTTTAATTTTTGAATGGAAAAAGAAATATTTCATAATTTATAATGTTTTAAATTATTTTGAAGTAATAAACGAATGACTCATTTTTAAAAATCTACATTAATGTATGGAAAATAAACATTTAAATTGAATATTTTACTCTGAGTTCTTTAAAAATGCTAAATATTATGAATATGTTACCTATTTTATTACGTATAATCCGCAGGTCAGATAAATCAGTATTTTACCTGAAATTTTAATTATAAGGCAAATATATGCGTTTAAGATGTAATACCATGTAGATATATTTAACTAAAATTTTTTGTTGGGAAACGGATTTATCTGACCTGTGGATTATATGCGGAAAGATACTGTATGTTATTTCATTTCATTTCATTTTTTATTTTCATAATTGCAGGAATCGTACATCCCATTCTATTTTTAAGACACTTCCAGGGAGGAAAAATTTCCGCTTCTTTTTGCTACCATTACTTTTATACAATAATCACTACTCTGTTTAATCACGACTTATTAGTCTATAAATTCAATAAAGATTTCTGTATGAAAATTGAGGTAGAAAAAAAAGGGCAAAAATTCTAATCCCTCAAAAAAGGGGCGGGATGTAAGTCCCTTGTATTTACGAATTGTGATAAAAAATTAAAATGAATACTGTTGTTAAACTCATAGATATTTAAATTCAATCAGCAAGAGATCATCTGTATGCTATTGGAATTTGCATTTGTAAATATATTAAAATTATTAATTTAAATAAATTTTTTTCTGTTAAAATACAGCACAACATTTATTTATTTTCATATATTTATATTTATTTATTATGTGATTATGTTAAGCAACAAATAAAGGCTTAAAATTTTTTTTAATATTTCATTTATTTATTTATTTAATTTTAAATAATAGCCTTAACTAAATTTAAAGCCTTTTAAATTATTACGTTTCCAGTTTATATAATGGATTTTTTTTTTTTTTTTTTTTTTTTTTTTTTTTATCCAGTAGTCATATATATGAGCAAAAAATGCATTGAAATTCGATAGTATTAAGACTTTTTCTTTTCTTTTCTACTTTATTTGTTCTGTTTTATAAGAATACGTAACCACATTGCAGGCAGGTATGTTTTTGTATGATATCAATTCATATTGCATTCCTTTTTTCGTCGAGTGAAATTTACGGTAGTAAGTCCTATACAAATCTAAACAATGGGAAGATGAGTACATATGTGAAATTGAGAGCCTCTCCAATACTATTCTACAATGGATGATCACCGTCCTTGTCAATAGCCCGCAAGCGCATTAATTTTTTCATGAGCGACGAGTTGAGTCTAGTTTAGCGACACCAGTCCTGAGTGACCCTTTTGATCCCCGTCATCTATGGCTCCAAAATCAATCTTTCATTTTCTGCTGCAGGGGCGTTTGTCCCTAGAGGTCAGGGTGGAGGATGACTTTTGGAGAGGGAGGCAAATACAAAAGCAAACCCCCTCACAGACAACAGGTCCCTATCCGCATCCCTACTGCTTAATCTGACCCTCGGGTGGTGTGGATCATCCCGCAGAGCAGCTGTTGCAGAGGCACGCCCCACCAGCCCTAGGTTCGTGGTAAATATAGCTATTACATCAGTAATTGAACATTTTTCAAGCCGCCACGTGCTCGAGCTCTTTGCGGCGCATGCAATATTCACCAACCTCGGAGTCAAGAACTGTAGGACAATTCTCGAAGGAATTCGGCATCTTGGGCCGCTCTGGAGGAAAGCAAATCCTTTTTTGAAAATTTGATAAGGCTCTCGCTATAAAAACAAAATGAGTTTTCTGTTAAATGTCTGAGTGCAGAGTATTGACCTAAAGTACAATTTTTTATACATTTTTTTTTCCTTCTCTTTCTACTTCACAAGAAGGCGTAATTTTGAGTTAGTGCCAATTTTCTACTTTCTTTTTCTCACCTGTGTTGTTGTTGCACGATCTTGATTCTTTAAATGTAATGATCACACGCGAATAAGCACTGAAATTGTTAAGTTGACTTGTGGAGCAATAAATAAAATCTACCTTACGGTGTCTTTTGGGGATTCTAAGTAAATTAAATGGAGATATTGAGTATTGTATTGAACTGTGGAAGAACAAAAGTATAATCTTAAATGTTAGAAAATTTACTCACTGGACAAATGATTGAATGAAATTTGAATATTTCGTATTCCAATGATTTTTTTTTTTTCTAAATACACGTTTTAGTTTTAACCTTTTAACAGTTTCTTTTCTTTATCTTTTTAATTTATCTTTATATTTTAATTGACATCATTATTTCTACCTGGTAATTTACATATTATTCAATGGTCGTATCGTCATGTTATTTAATCAAAGATTATTAGAAAGAATTACGTTTTGAAAGTACTTGTTCTAATAAAGTGCAAAGTGTGCTAGATGTAGTGCTCGACCACTATTTGGATATAACTGTTAAAGTGTTAATATTTACTATTACTAATAGTTTAAATGTAGAATTTTGTTTGTCGAACTAGCTCTTATAATGACAACAAACATGTGTCTTTTGTTTTAAAAATATTAATTAAAAATATTAAATGTGTACGATTTTGTTTTGTTTGTAGAAATCAAAGAACATACAAATACTATACACCACGGATTATGTATTCATTTATCCATATTATATTAATTAGAACGGCCACTACCGTCTCTTCAACTAGACACAAATAAATAATCATAGCTTTATATATATATATATATATATATATATAAATGATTGTATCATTTGCTATAATTAAAACCTTATAATTAAAACACATTATTTTAAATAAAATATTTCGGTCGAAACATGCTTAAATAGCATAGGTTAAATTACTAGTCGGAAACAACGGTGCATATGTACGTAACTAGTTTGAGGAAAGATATTTGCAACTAATTATACAGCTGTCAACGTTACTTTTTTTCATAGGTCGTTGATTGAAGCCTTAACAACACATTCTTTCTTAACTTATTATCATTATTTCTGAACAGAAATTTTATGAGAATTTATTCCTTTTTCTATTAAATATGATAGGCATTAGTATTTAAAGTATTGTGGATCTGAAGTAGAAAAAACCTATAATAATAATGAAAAAGTATGATGCTGTAGAAAAGTAGATTTAAATATCTATTAAAAAATATTTAGAGTTTTATTTTTCTCTTGAATATTTAACACACAATAAACATTTAAAGCAACTAGAAATGATATAATTTTAATTTATTATAAAATGCAACTTTTTTTAACACTGGGAACACTTCATTAATCAGAAATTGTGCCTGGAAGTCAAGAGCTTTGTTGTTTCCCCGCCACTAATCATATATGAAGGAAAAACAACATGTAAAGGCAAGGTGTTAAAGAAGATGCCATGCACCTGAACGAGAAGGAAACTTACTGCAGTTTGCGCAGTCAATTTGAAACCAAAGAGGAAGTTTTAATTTAACGAATATATATAAAGTTAATAACGTGCTTTCTGGTAAAAAATAGAAAGAATAAAGCTTGTGAATGTGTCAGTAATCAAATAGATAAGCATTATTTTCTAGATAGAACTTAATATGACTTAGATCTTAGTTTTATTTTTGACATAGAATTTTACCATTTACGTATTTGTAAACTCTTAGATTCATTAATAGACTGTTTCATAGTATTTAAAATAGGACATAATTTCCTGTCATAACGAATTTTTAACGCCACTATTCCAATACAAATACTTTTGTTTTATTTATTAAAGAAAAATCTGCGATAAAATTAAAAGAAGATAACTAATCTAAAACAAATGTAGAATTTTGTCTGTTAAACCGGAAATTTTGAATGTTAAATATGTTAAAAGGATGATAACTAAAATAAAAAATGATGAACTTTGTCTGATGAACCGTTTATTAACGAAAAATTTTCGATTAAATTAAAAGAAAATTACTAATCTCTAAAATATAGAATTTTGTCTGTTAAACCCGCTCTTTTAAAGGAAACAAATGTCTTTTGTTTTAAAAACATAATTTTTAAAAATTTATTGCGTCCGATTTTGTTTTGTTTGTAGAAATCACAGAATATACGAATAATATACACACCTCTTCAAATCGTATTTATTTTAATCATTACGGATTACATATTAATTTATCCATATTACATTAATTAGAAAGGCCACTATGGTATCTTCAACTAGACATGAATAAATATTCTTAGTCAGATTTTTTTTAAATATGTGATTTTATTGTTTGCTATAGTATTACCTTATAATTAAAGCATATTATTTTAAATAAAATATTTCGGTCGAAATATGCTTAAATAACATAGACATACCTGGTACTATTTATAATTTATTCCGGAGTACTATTGGCCTCGTCATTTTTTCACACCAGTATATTTTAAAAGCATTTTTCTTCTTATTCCATCGTAATTGCGTAATGGAAAAAATTTTCTCCTACATATGTGAAAAAAAAGGGCGGTGCTAACAGTTCTCCGGAATAAATTATAAATATTACCAGGTATGCATACGTTAATTTCATAATATACATATCTGCCAACCTAATCCAGAGTACTGTTAGCACCAATCTTTTTTCCCCCACCACTTAATTTTTTAGTAATTCTCTTTAAGTGTACTTACGATGAAATAAATAAGAAAAGTACTCTCAAAATAGACTGGTGGGGAAAAAAAAAAGCAGGTACTAACAATCCTCCGGATTATTAATTACGATTTTGGCAACTCTGAGTATCGTATCTTTGAAAAATGATAAGATTTCATATACATAGTTATCAAGTAATACGAATTGTTAGTACCATTTTTATTAATGAAAATATTTTATCTTATTTAGTCGTAGAAAACTGCTACAAAAACTTATTATTATTTACTGTTATATATCTAGTATTTAACGTAATTAATTTTTGTACTATTAAAAAAAAAAAAAAAAAAAAAAAAAAAACTTTAAGCCTATTAAATTATAAATTTTTACTTCTTAAGTTACGTGAATATTCATAAAATCTAGTTCTTTTATTTAATCAGGATTGTTCTTCTTCTTCTTCTTTTTTTTTTTTTTTTTTTTTTTTTTTTTTTAATTCAAGTTGTAAGAACAGAACAAAACAAGTAAATATTAAATTGAATATATACTTTTTTTTTTCAAAAAATAAATAAATAAATAAATAAATAATAAGGAGGAGGACAGAAAGAGTTTAAATTGGGTAACTGAATTTTCATTTACACTAATAATAGTAATGAGGAAGCGAAGGAGGAAGAGGAGGATAATAATAATAATAATAATATTAATTTGAAAATATTTTTCATTCAACTGAATCATCCCCTTCATTTTACATAGTAAACCTCGCATAATTTTTAGCATAAATTATTTTAGTTTATTTTATAATGAAACGAAGATTAATATTCAAAAATAGAGTTGCGTATGTACGTAACTGGTTTGAAGAAAAATAATTTGCAACTGATTATATAGCTGTCAACATTTTTTATTCAAAGGTTGTTAATTGGAGCATTAACAACACGTTTTTTAAATTTATTATCACTATTTCTGAATAGAAATTTTATGCTATTTAATCCTTTTCTATTAAATATGATATACATTACTATTTAAAATATTGTGGATCTGAAGAAGAAAACGTCTATGACGAATAATAATAATAATAATTATAATACTAATAAAGCAAAAAGTATGATACTGATTTTAATATCTATTAAAACAGTCTAGAGATTATGTCCTGAATATTTAGCATACAATAAATGTTTTAAGCAACCAGAAGTACTATAATATGAACTTTCTGCAAAATGCCCAATTTTTAAAAAACACTGAGAGAGTACTTCATTAATCAAAAATTTGTCGGCAAGTCGTGATCTATGTTTTTTCCCCGCCAATAATCATATATGAAGGAAAAACAACATGTAAGGGCAAGGTATTAAAGAAGATGTCTCAAACTTACGAAAACTTACGGCAGTTTCGTAGTCAATTTGTAAACAAAGAGGAAGGTTTTAATTTAATATATAAAGTTAATAGCATGCTTTCAAGGGAAAAATAGAAAAAAAATCCTTGTGAATGTGTCAGAAATCAAATAGATAAAAATTATTTCCTAGACAGAACTTAATATAACAGGTCCGAGTTTTACTTTTAACATAGTCTTTTTCTTCTTTACATATTTGTAAAATTTTAGATTCCGTAATAGACTATTTCATTTTGTTTAAAATTAAAGTCATAATTTCCAGTCGCATCGATTTTCTAATGCCACTAATCCAATAGAAATATTTTTGTTTTATTTATTAACGAAAAATCTGCGATTAAATTAAAGGAAGATAACTGATCTAAAAAACTCGTATTTTAAAATCTGAAAAGTTGACATAATAGCAAGTTGGTCTGTTGCAAAAAGTGACGATTTTTATTTATTTATTTATTTTTATTTTTATTTGTTTATTTATTCATTTCATTTTATTTTTTTATTAATTAATTAATATTTTATTTTATTTATTACTTTTATTTTTATTTTTATTCTATTTATTTATTTATTTATTTATTATTATTTATTATTTTTATTTTTATTCTATTTATTTATTTATTTATTATTATTTATTATTTTTATTTTTATTCTATTTATTTATTTATTTATTTTGTCTGAATGAAATTTGACTCCGCTCCTAAAAAGGGCACAAACATTTTGCGTACCCTGATATTAGGATTATACTTTTAGAGAGGAAAAATCGTGGATATTAGCTATTATTTTTATCTACATTCCGAAATAACCTGAAACTTCATACATGCAAGGAACGTTTTAAAATTTATATTTTCCACTATCGATTTTGTCCAGAATGCAATTAGGGGACCGATCACAAATTGAAGAAGAGCGAAAATACTTTGGATCGTCCCTGCATCAGAGCCTGATTAAGGGGGAAGCACATATTATCTCCGCTCTCACCGTAATATTTTTACAATTATTTTTTACTTCATGTCATAGAAATTCCACGCTTTGACGAGGAAATATTTTTTATAAAAAATGAACGGTGTAAAACAATCCAATTTACTCACCGTTATTAGACACCAGAATTCTTTTAAAATAATTTTTAATGAGAATTTTCTGTTTATTATAGGAGGAAAGTATTTGTTAAAAAATAACGGTGTAAGTATAAATAATGTGTGCTTCCCCCTTAATCAGGCTCTGCCCTGCATCACAAAAAGCTACTAATGACTTATAGCATTAATACATTGTTGCACATTTTATATACAATGTTTGTATGTTTTGGTGGGGGAATGGCGCAATTATTTAGCCAGATATATATATATATATATATATTATTTATTTATTTTTTCTTATAACTATAATGGATTTCCATAAAATTTTACAATACTTGCTGAAAATTTGACAAAATGATTATTTTACTGCGGATATGCGAATCCTCGAAAATTTTTTATTGCATTTGTTGAAAGTTAGATATATTGAGCCACTTTTGTCAAAAGCTCATTTGAATAGAGTAAAAATTAAGCAAATTGTCGGCAAAAGAACGAGGTAGATTTTAGGTAGTTTCCAGAGTTGAAATTTCATAAAGGGTTTGTCACGTGCTGCGTATTTAATTTGAACATCAATTATTTCAACCACATTGCAAAACTTCTTTTTTGTGAAAAATCCCTTATAGGTTTGTAACTTTACATATTTTTATTTATTTACAATGATTTGGGAGTTCATAAGAGGTTTTTCACAAAAAAAGAATTTTTGCAGCATGATTGAAATAATTAGATCTTCAAATTGAATGCGCGGCATGTGTAAAACCCCTTATGAAATTTAAACTCTGGAAAATACCAAAAATCTAGCTCGTTCTTTTGCCGACAGTTTGCTTAATTTTACTCCATTCAAATGAACTTTTGCGAAAAGTTCCTCAATATGTTTAGCTTTCAACCTATGCAATAAAATTTTTCTATCTTTCGCGCATGCGTAGTAAAATAATATTTACTCTAATTGCTCATATCTCGACAAACATTACATGTGTAAATTTTATGTTTCAGAATAATGTTTCTTTAATATTTTGTCACTTTTTCAGCAAGTTTTGTAAAATTTAAAAGAAATCCGTTCTAGGTATAAGAAAAGACTTGTGAAAAAATTAGTAATTAAAAAAAAAGGCCACCCTCTCCTAATTTCGCCGTAAATTATCATAGAAACATGCGGCCGGTACCGATCGATTTCTAATAACGTCTAGTTTGTAACGATATAGATAGATTTTGATTAGGGGGATACTAAAACTAGTATCGACTTAAATTTTTTCAATGGTAATCATCATTTTTATTTATTTATTTATTTACTTTTTTTTTTATTATTTGGATCAAATCATCGCGGAAAACGATACAAGTTAAATATTTCGCTAAATTTCAGGTAAAGTTACAAGCTGTCATAGCATAGGGATGCTAATGTTAAATGAAAGTGACAAACATTAATTAACATAGGTGCCAAGTCTACTGTTTTTGGCGGGAGACTTCAAACTGGAAAAATGTTACAGTTGTTTTCAATGATATTAATCGTCGAAAATATGTATAACATATTCCATTTAAAAATACTAGTGTCAGTTTTGATTTAAAAGTTTAAAAACTTGTCAGCTCTGAATTAATATCTTCCCGAAAAATTACTATATTCAAATTTTCCTTTTTTATGCGTTAGAATGAAGTGACCAAAACATATTCCATGCATGTTTTTGATCAAAAAACATTTTTTGAATTACAAAAATTATTTATAAATTCATATTTGAAAAAAATATGAATTATGACCTATACTAATTTTTGCACGAATAGCATAGGCATCATCAAAAATATGGGTTTCCAAATTTACAGCTCATTCGTATCATTATTTTTCCAGTTATAGTGAGATCTCTTTTTTTTAATTTCTATTAAGGCACAGATGCCATCATTTTAATTTATTCCGGAGTATGTTTAGCCCCTCCTTTATTCCATACCACTTACTCTTTAAAATTATTATTATTATTATTATTATTTTAATCGAAGTTATATATTAAAGAAAGTTTCTCTATAAATAAAGTTTTGCGAAATAAAGACGAAGCTAAAAATATTCCGGTATAAATTAAAATGTTGGCATCTATGGTTAAGGTGCCATTGTATGTTATATTAGGTTGATTCATAATTATTTTCCGATGCAGTTTATTTAAAATTTACACCAGAAACATTATTCAATGAATATAAAGCTTCAAACATAAGCTCCTACCCCTGCATTCATCATGTAGTGTGTTTGGGCGTTACTTGCATTGAACCAATGGTCAAAGCATTTTTTAGATAGGATAATAACTGGCGATGAAAAATGGATTACGTATGAGAATATAATCTGTAAAAGACAGTGGCTTGATAAGGAACAAAAATCCTTATTAGATTCGAAAGCTGACATCCATGATTTTATTGTGTGTATGGGATTGTCGAGGACTAATACATCACGAGATATTAAAGTCAAATTTAGCAATTACTGCACACATACATTTTCAGCAACTGTAAAGAGTGAAAGAGAAACTTCATGAAAAACGTCCCACACTCGCCAATAGCAAAAACGTCATTATTTTACATGATAATGCAAGATCACATACAGTAAGAGTGACTCAGGAAAAATTCTAGAGCTCGGATGGTATGTTTTACCGCACTCACCTTACTTTCCGAACCTTGCCCCGACAGATTTTCACATTTTCTGTTTCTTACAAAACTTTTTGAAAGGAAAAACGTTCAAATCTGAAGAATAAGTCAGACAGGCTGTTGAAAATTTCTTCCAATCGAAACCAACCACCTTTTAAAAGAAAGGAATATATAAACTGCCAAGAAGATGGGAAAACGTCATACATAAAAATGGTGAATACATAACAAATTGATATAATTTTATAACTAAATGAATGCAAAATAAATGCGTGGAAAGGAAGTTAAAAACAAAGGAAGTTATTTGAGACTCCACCTACAAAGACGTAACAAGATAAATGTGGGAGGGGCTTATTCTTCGGCAGGAAGTAATACCTAAATATTCGTTGTATAGTGTTATTGGTGTGTATTCTATTTTAACTGCATCGGAAATTATTTATGAATCAACCTAATAGTTTGTATTATCTATAAGTAAATATCTATCTATATTTATATATATAATCTGATGGAAAACTATTTTAAATAACTTTTATGTTATTCTTATTGTTTTCTAAGCAACATTTCGATGTTTATTATACAAATTAGCTCTCGATTATGTAAAATAATTTTGTTTTTTTAATGTAAAGTTTTCGAAAAATGTGTAAAGGCGTGGGTACAAGATAGGAACCTACCCGATCTTGATACATTGAATCTTTCTTCTTAAATATTAAATAAATTTCCCTAGTTTTTCGATGCTAAATTTTTGTTTTAACCCTGTTGTCCTTGTTTTGTATTTGAATATTGTAGGGTTCATACACCTCAATTTAACTGTGATGTTTTAGAAAACGCGGTAAGGCGAGGCTTATTGTTTGAAATAGCAATATACATTCGATAATCTTTTTTTTTTTTTTTTTTTTAAGTAATATTTAATAAATTTCATAAGATTTTTACTGCGAATTTTATGTTTTAATCTTGTTATCATATTTTTGCATTTGTTTACTGTACGGTTTGTAATCTTTATGTTATTTAAATTTCTTCGCATGATGTAAAATAATAAAATATTTAATTCTTATTAAATGATTTTTAATACAGAATCAAATGTTGGATTTTTTTTAAGTTTATTTATTTTCGATTAATTCTAATCACGGCGTAAAATTCACATGTATCATGGAAAAAAATTTTTAAAACAAAATAATGTGTCTTATTCATAGCTGCCAATATTTTATTTTGTTCCGGAGTATTTCTAGCTCCGCCTTTATTTCGCACCACTTTATGTATAGAAAAATTTTCTTCAAGATATCAATGTAATAGCAGGAGACTTGGCGTTGGAATATTAAAACAGGAATAAACTACTACGTCAGAAACGCCAAAGAAAAATTATTGAGGTGCATACAGCTGTTTCGGTAGCCTAAAGCGTACCGTCTTCAGTGCAATTGGCGTTTCTGACGTAGTAGTTTATTCCTGTTTTAATAACTTCAATGTAATACGAAAAAATTTCTCTTCAAAAATAAGTGGTATGAAATAAAGGCGGGGCTAAAAATACTCGGGAATAAATTAAAATTTTGGCACCTTTGCTTATCACTTTTAAAGATACAGATACTGATCTTACACTTTTCATAATTAAGAATTCATGTATACAGTAGACTCTTGCATAACGCGGGGGGTCCGTTCTGCGAAATAGGAAATCGCATTATGTGGGACATACATTATCAAACCAATTTATGCAAGTTTAGTCCAATATTGGAAAGTTTTATTTTATCCAGGGATAGAACAATGGCGCAGAACTCATACCACTATCAATGTAACAAAATTTTCTACTTCTTAAATCAACGATATTATAGGTAGAGAAAAATCTTAAACAAATATCGGTATGAGTTCTGCGCCCGTGTTCCATCCCTGTTCATTTTATTATTATTTTTTTTTTTTCTAAGTAAGGCTTCGATGTTTACAATGCAAATTAACTTATTTTTGTAAAATTAACGCATTGCAGGCGAGAAATGTTGATGACATTCCAAAAGAATACTAAACCTTACTCTCTGGTTTCTTTTGAAGCAATATTCTACTTTTAAATAAAATTTTCCTTTTTTTCTTAAGTTTATTTAATTTGACTTCTTTATAGGACGCTAACATTTATAAACGAATGAAATTTATTGTTTGGATTGTTGGTGACGAAATTTCAGTTATTTAATCATGTATTTGTTAAATAATTTCATGTTAGAGAGAAACGTATGAAAGCGTGACTTATTAGTTAAAATAAGAATGCTTTTGAACAGTACCTCTTTTTTCTTGAATATTAAATATCCTTTCCCAGATTTTTACTATTAATTTTTTGTTTAAATCTTGTTATCTGTTTTTTTTTTTTTTTTTTTTTTTTTTTTTTTTGGGGGGGGGGGGGTATATTGTTTACAGGGACTGATTTAGACCGGGGCACACATTATTTACACTTACACCATTATTTTTAAAGCAATACTTTCCTCTTATAAAAAACAAAAAATTCTTATTAAAAATTATTTTAAAAGAATTCTGGTGTATAATAACCATGAGTAAATTCGATTGTTTTACACCGTTCATTTTTTATAAAAATAATTTCCTAGTCAAAACGTGGAATTTCTATGATATACAGTAAAAAATAATTGTAAAAATATTCCGGTGAGAGAGTGCCCCGGCCTAAATCAGGCTCTGATTGTTTATTGTATGTTTGTACGCATCAAATTAAATGTATCACTTCAGAGAAACACTTTCATGCCGGGCTTACTGCACAAAATAAAAATATACCAAACCGAAAAAAGATAAATTCTTTTATTATTATTTTTTTTTTATTAAATATTTTTCTTAATTTTTACCGCTATTATTATTTTATTATTATCATTCTTACTATTATTAGTTTATCTTAATATCTACATTTATAACTGAATATTGTAGGGATCATATGCCCCAAGTTATTTAAATTTTAACGCATAAATTGACGTAATAAACTATTTCCTTTAATTAAAAATACACTATTAAAAAAAATTTTAATTCATAAACTGTATTTAAGAAGAAAAAGTATAAGACATTTGCGCTTTAGAGGAATAAAAAAAAATGATTAACTGTATAGTTGCCAACATTTTAACCCGTTAGTAGTCGCTAAAGGCAGCGCCACCTATTACAGATTGCGGACTTTTTATTTAAATCTCACCAATAATTTTAAGTACTGATGTGATCGACGTTCCTTCGATTTTATTCGCGTTTTATGTATATCAAATGCTACTTCTGAAAATTTTTGGTGGCTATTGAATAAAAAAATCTGGCAACACTGAAGAATGGGCGGCAAATCGACCAACTAGCGACTCCTAGTGGGTTAATTTATTGCGGAGCATTTTTAGCCCCGCCTCTATTTCGTACCACTTTATTTTTAGACTATTTTTCTCCTATATGTAACTAAAATAAAATAAGAAAAATTTACTCTTTAACTTTTTCAGTCGCAGTGTTCCCGCTGATGGAACACCTACTTTTAATTCTCAAGTGCAAAAACTCATCCCGGAAATATTTAGCAAAAATTTACATTTATAACATAGCAGAAAAGGCCCTTTTTTTTTTTAAGCTGAAAATTTAAAATTTCTTTTATTTTAATTTTGTTCGTAAATTCCGATGGCAGTGTAATTTAAATGATCTGAATTACCCTGTGCCGCAAAGGGTTAAAAAAAAGTGGTATGGACTAAAGTCAGTGCTAAAAATGCTCCAGAATAATTTAAAATGTTGGCAACCCTGTAACTGCGTGAATACGGAACTGTTTATCGCGCTGTGTGAGTACTAGTCGCATTTTTTTTTTTTTTTTTCGTGCTTTGTGGTAACCCGTCATATGGGAGTCAGTTGTAGTTATTCAAATAAGTTAAGATACAAGCACAATACTTTCTGCATTAACTTTTTTTTTTTTTTTTTTTTTTTTTTTTTGTACTTTTTTTCCGGTATGAATCTTAATGAATGATGTCCTTTCTATGGTAGATCATAATTTATTATTCTAAATATATAGACAGACCCCTAATCTATTTTCACTTGTAACTCTGTCAAGAATTAATTTGTTGTATATAAATAGGACTTTTTCTGAACTGTCTTGATCTCAGAAATTTGATGAGGGGAAAAATAGGAGTTGCCATTGAAAAAAATGAAGTTGATGCCTGTTTTAATATGTAAACGATCCGTTAAGCAATATCTAACTATACCTTTATAAACTAGACATTATTACTAATTGCTGACACCTGCCGCATATTTATAGGACGATTCGTGAAGAAATTAGTTGAAGGATTTTTTTTTTCTGACTGTACATATTATGTGCAACAATGTATTAAAGTTACAAGTCATTTGTAGCTTTTTGTGATACAGGTCGGTTCAAAGTATTTTCGCTCTTCTTCAGTTTGTGGTTGGTCCCCTAATTGCACTTTGGACTAAATCGATAATAGAATATATCAAATTTTAAATGTTCTTTGCATGTATAAAGTTTCACGCCGTTACGTTTAGTATTTTTTTAGGTAATCGAAAAAATGTCAAAATTTAAAAAAAACCTTCCAATAATTTGATCACCCACTGTATATATATATATAATGTAACAAATTAATAATTTTAAAAAGGATATGAAAAATTGACCAGCGTACTGTTTCAAAGAGTTAAACTGACCAAAATTAGTAAGTACGTTTAAAATTGTTTAATGTTTACTTCATGATACCTTACATTAATTTATCTTAAAAGATTTAGTTTATGGATCATTATATGTATATAAGTTATTTCAGTTCGTATATTATATCACACCTACAAAATAAAGTGAGGGAAAATTTAAGTTTTATTGGTGATCACTGTATCCACGATGACACTTTTGAATTGAAAAATATCGCACATTTTTCAGAGAACGCTGCCTCACCAATCTATAATATATTATGAAGTATTTAAGTAAAAACGTATTTAAAAAATCGAAATCAGGGACAGTCAAAATGTTGTACAAATGGTATATTCATTATTAATTTTTATAATTTTTTTTCTTAAAACATTTCCGGTGTGAAACAGTAAAATTTTGCCTAATTTTCTTTTAGGATCTTAATTTTATTTTTTTATGTTTGCATGTAAACCCCTAACACATTTTTGGTAATAACTCTATGAATATTAAAGGAAAGTACAAAAACTATATATTTCCGCACTGCCAGACTCTCAGGAATTCAATTATGAAGTGAAAATTGGTTGTTGCTATTGAAAAAATGAAAGTTGGCGCTCATTTTAATATGTATATTACCCCTAATTAAAAATTTGACATCATTTTCAAAATGTGCACTAAATTTCCTGTTGAATGGTGCCTCTCAGATTTTTCTGCGTCAATTAATAACGAAATTACAACTAGTGTTACATTTTTTTCCCCCGACTGTACATGATCAAAGAGGTTCTCAAGCAGTGTTGCCAGATCTGGCGTAATTTTTATTGAATAGTCACCATTAATTTTGAGAAGTGATAATTTATATACATAATAGACTATCATTCTCTAAAGCGATTATGCAAACGATACAATTAAAAATTATTAGTTATTACTGAATATAAAATCCGCCAACACTGCTCTCAAGTAGCATACGACAGAGTAGCACACATGTTATCCGCTATGCTGCAAAGTGTGCTGCGTAATGTTCAAACAAGTGTCCAAATGTGCAATACAGATGCATAGCTGCCAATATTTTAATTTATTTCGGAGTACTTTTAGCCCTGCCTTTATTTCGCACCACTTTATTTATGGAAAAAATTTCTTCAATATATAAATTCGATAAAATAAGAAAAAAATTGTTTTAAAAAATAAGTGGTACGAAATAGAGGCGGGGCTAAAATTACTCCGGAATAAATAATAATATTGGCAGCTATGCAGATGGCATATAGAAGTTTGAACATCGAAAGTAAATATATGTTGAAAAAACTGGTAGTATTTTTTTTTTTTTTTTTTCGAAAATCATTTACTTACGACACAGAGTAGGAAATCGCAAACAAAGTTTTAAGCATTCTATCATACCAGTCATCGATACAAGACTTTTTACGTATTAAAGCGATGATGCTCTATAACTTTGTAGCTCACTTTTTTCTCTATCTTATACCGTTCTCGAGATAGGAACACTAACTCCGCCATTTTTTACCATGTGACCTTGTAAGCAGTTGCTTTTTGCCCCTTTTTTATACATAGATATCATTTTTAAGAATGTAGATGCAGTTATTCATCAGTTAGAAGGGTAACTTAGTTAGAATCATGTAAATATAGAAATGCATATGTATATGCTCATACAACACATAATATGCAGGGTTGTGATTTCGCTTCTTTTTTTTTCTTTATTGCTACCACTTTTTTCGAACAATAATTACTAATATATTTCATCACAAACAAATGCTGTAAAAGTCTGATAAATAATATAAAGATTTATGTATGGAAATAGTGGTAGCTTAAAAATTTCAATGTAATTTCTGAATATACAACCAGAGCCTGATTTAGGCCGGGGCACTCTCTCACCGGAATATTTTTACAATTATTTTTTACTGTATATCATAGAAATTCCACGTTTTGACTAGGAAATTATTTTTATAAAAAATGAACGGTGTAAAACAATCGAATTTACTCATGGTTATTATACACCAGAATTCTTTTAAAATAATTTTTAATAAGATTTTTTTGTTTTTTATAAGAGGAAAGTATTGCTTTAAAAATAATGGTGTAAGTGTAAATAATGTGTGCCCCGGTCTAAATCAGTCCCTGTATACAACATATATAATTTTGCGGGTGTGCGGGTGTTAACACTTTAGCGACTGCTGACGCAGATTCTCGTCATTTGAAAATCTAACTCCGCCAGTGGGCGTTTCTTTTGCAATTTGTATGTCATTTATGTCTTAAAAATATACACAATATTCATATTTTTACAACCAATATGCTATGGATACAAATACTTTCATTAGAAAGAGTGTAATTATAATGTATATACATGTGTAGTATGAATCTGAATATAGAAAATTTTGTTCTGAAATATTATAACTGGAGAGAATAACGCCCCCAAGCGGACCTTAATGCCAAGAACGCAAAAACATGCGGACGTGAAAGTGTTAATTAGTCTTTTATGAGCAAAATTCACATTTTATAGCCAAATTCAATAAATAGATTGATTTATTTAATGACATATATACATATAAGTCAACATTTCCAAAGAATTCCAGAGTATTATTAGTACCCGCCTTTTTTTATACCACTTTTTTTTTTTAGTAAAACTTTCTTCAATATGTAATTCAGATTAAATTACAGGGTGGCTACAGACCCGCGTTTTTTCACTGATTCTTCAACCAGTATTTTTATATGATAATTTTTTACGTAATTAATCGTGTAAACTTACTACTAAAATTTTCGAAAGAA
Organism: Salticus scenicus; assembly: GCA_963930645.1. NCBI lineage: Eukaryota > Metazoa > Arthropoda > Arachnida > Araneae > Salticidae > Salticus > Salticus scenicus. Next base: position 230,572,150 of record OZ005651.1, read on the forward strand.
AAGTATTGGTGGGAGAATCAGGGAAAAAGTGTGATCTGTAACCACCCTGAATTAGACGAAAATTCCTCTTAAATTTGATGTGGAAAAAGGAGGGTTACTAACAATGCTACGGAATAAATTATAAATGTTGGAATATCTGCATTTAGCATACGTGACTTTTTTGCATCTTAATTACATTTCGTGTATAAATACTATCATAATTTAAAGCAAATTTTCGTGAAATCCGATTTTTCATATTTCATGAATGAAAAATGTATATATCAAGCGTCATTTATAAATAACATTTCCATACAAAATAATTAAACAGAATTTTCTAATTAATAATATATAGAGGGAAAAGTCAGGTTTCAGAAGTATTTGAATGAAATTTCATTGAAAACCCTATCTTCAATACATAGAAAGTATTCATGAAATTCATGAAACGCCTTTAAGGAACTTCTTGTAGATTATATTCATCTGAAAAAGTGTCTTCGTATTGGTATTTTCTTAGAATGTGATTTAGGGAGTTAAAAGTTCAGTATTTAGATATGCCGAAAGTTTATCATGTTACAATAAAGTCTGGCATACAGAAATTATACAAGAGACAAGCAGCATTTTTGCATAGCGTTAAATGTTAAAAGGCAGAAAACTAGTGAAAGTAAATTTTATTACTTTTACTCAAACAGAATTTTTCACGCATTCTATGCATTTAAATTTTCCTAAAATGCAGTTCCTTACTCGCTTAATACTTAAATTAAGATTCCTAGCTTAACTGAAGTTCCCAAAAGCACGTAAGAAATAAATTTCACTCATAAAACCCTTATTCTTTTCTAGTAAAGTACTAGTAAATAAGGGAGTTTCTAAGTCATGTCTTGTTAAACTCGACTTTATGCTAAATAAGTTCCTTTAGTGCGACTATGTACTGTTTTAAATAATAGATGTTTTGCAGAAATGAGGAAAATACCAAGACTCTGCAGGGCTACATAGCTACCTTTTGTTGCATATTTAATCAGAAAGGAAACAATCATTTTCGAGAATGATTTGCAGAGACTTGTTTACAGATCTGAAGTAATTCTTCAACGTAATTAAAAGATTGAGTTTCACTGTTATGTTCATTTGTTTTGTGGCACAAGATCGAAGAAACTAGAGGGAAAATATCTGTACTGAACCGCCATTATATCTAATAACAGGTGTTATTTTAGTTTTAAAAGATTTGGCCTTAGGGTTTAATTACTTTCTGCACCTGAATTTATTTTCATTCTAAAATTTCCTTACGCTGTAGACGTTTGGATTAAATTTAATTAGAGAATCACTGGTAAAAATATTTACTTCATCTAAACTAAGAAAAATCCTCTCTTTCGCGTTCTCTTTCCTATAAGCATAGATGCCAACATTTTAATTTATTCCGGATTACCTTTAGCCCCGCCTTTATTTCACACCACTTATTTTTTTAGAGTAATATTTTCTTATTTTATCGAAGGTATTTATTGAAGTAAAATATTCTATGAATAAAGTGGCGCGAATTAAAGACGGGGCTAAAAACACTACGAAATAAATTAAAATGTTGGCATCTGTGTTATTAGCATCATTGCAATTTTCAGATTTTTAGTGATGTGGTAATAATGTTCAATTACCCTGATATGAAGCTTTTGGTTTATCATAAAATCACCTCCATCATACTGGGAGAAGGGGAGAGGGGGGGGGGGGGTTAAGTGTTGTTATGCAAGTTTTTTATTTATTTATTTATTTATTTATTTTAGTGTGTATACATATTAATTTCACTGGACTACTGCTACTTTACATAATAACATTTGAATAATTTAATTGTTGAAAGTTTTTACTATCCTGAAATGGTGATACTAAGAAGAAAAAAAGAATAGAGTTGGAAAGCCCTAAAAAAGAACTTTTGAGAAAATGATTAGATTTGGAAAAGTATCATGGTTATGCAGGGGGAGAGCGGGGGGGGGGCAATTATCAGTTAATAAAATTAAACAAGGTTTCAAAATTACAATCGTTGAAATGTGCTATGAAAAGTTTTAACAAAAGGGCAATTACATCTTTTAAATACCACCCTTAGTATATGTAAATACAATTTGTAAAATTAGTTTTATTTTGTATCTTTTACAATATTTTCTTTTAATATTAAGCAATTACATAGTATCGAAAAAAATTATATTTTCACATAAGACATTAGATAAGTTTGGAAGTGAATATAGTAATGAAAAGTAATTAGTAAATTTTTATTTATTATTACTATTATTATTATTTTATCAGTTGCACATTTAAAGTATTTTAGTTTTCTTTCTGTCAGTAAATAGTAAAATATTCGAAATACTTCTAAGAAAAATACATTCCTACGGCAAAATACTTTCAAAAAATAAATGTCTGCATCAATATATTTTCATTTTTTATAATAATGTTCCAATTAGTTCATTAAAAAATAAAGGACGGTGTTACCTTTTTTATCTACTTTTCTCCTTTTTGTAAACATAATTGTAGAAATATTTTTGTTATAGCCTTTAAATTTTCTCGAAATCCAATAAGTAGAACAGGTTCTCGAGAAGTCTAAACAGTTGGAGATTTCTCTGTATTATCAGCACCGCTATTTTCGAATAAAAATTTTGCTTTATTTGAGAACGAAAATTCTACAATTAAATAAGACGAAGAAAATTATTTCTAAATAGTACATTCAAAAAACTTGAACTCGACAGCTATGGAATGCTGTAATTTGAACTATATTAATCGAAGAAAACATATCGAGGGAACAACACAAAAAAAAGGAGAGAGACAGAGAGAGAGAAAGGTGAGTAAAAAGAAGTTCTATCGACATTTGCGTTCTATCTTTTGTCACAAAGCTCTGTTAAACTCACAGTCACAGAAACATACTTTCAATTACAAAATTTGTTCAGATCGGTAATACATTTCAGATATAATAATTTGTACAAGGGGCTGTGTACTTACTAAAAATGAAATTTCATTTTTATATGGTGACTTCTTTCCTACCAGTTATGACTGTAAAAATATTGCCCTTTGTCTATGAAGAAAAACTAAGAAAACCCCATGTATCTAAGTGAGATAGCCTCCGAATTATTTAATTTTAAAAATGATGACTTGTATCCCTTTACTTGCAATTTGAAGGCCAGTTTTTGGTCCTAAAGTCATTAATTCAGGGGAGCAAATATGAGATGCTAAGAATTAAATAACAATTTTTTTTTTTTTTTTTTTTTAAAGGGGGGAAAAAAAGAAAGAAAAAAAAAACAGCAGTTAAATCCATTCTAACGCATAAAATTATCAGTTTTAGGAAAAATTATCTGCCTTAGAAAATAAATGTATCTTGTACTCTTTTGGGAAAAGTTTAATAATTAAATCCATTAGGGGAGTATCCACTAAATGCGTAATATTTTAAAACAGATAAAAATATGACTTACAATATCAAAATAGTGCTTTAAAAAGTCAAATACCTTCTGCATGTTCTTATTTACTAACGACACTGAAAGTGGTATGGGAAATTTTGGCAGTTTTGAATAAAAGTATTTTTCATTTTAAATATTTTAATTAAAAATTCATTTAAGATATCTATTTTCAATACTTTTCTTATATTTTCCTCGCGATTTCTAAAGACCGATTTCCATGTTTTAATTTATTAGTTGGGAAAATGTAATACAAGATCGTTACCTCTATACTATATTATTTTTTGTAGATTTGAAAGGAAAGTCTCTAACTAGTCTCTAACTAATGCTGCACATCTGTCAAATTCACCGTTTAATCCGCTTCATTTAATGCAATGTGATTTTCGTTGCTTTGTATTTCAAGGATGTCTGAGATTTCGAATTCTGTTTTTTTTTAATTCAACTTCTCTTAAAATTATATTATCTTCTATCAAAATTATATTATCTTTAAATTATGTCTCTTTAAATTATATATTATCTTAAATTATGGAGAAAGAAGTCTCATAAAATCTATCTTTATCACATTACATTTAACTCTTTGACGGGCAAGGTAATTTAGCTCATTTAAAATAAACTGCCACCAGAATTTACGAACAAGTTTAAAAGAAAAGAAATAAGCGAAGTTATTCCTCTATATTATTAAAGTAAAATTCTGTTAAAAGTTTATGGGATGTGTACTCGAAATTGGAAATTAAAATTAGGTGGGTTATAATAAATCTTCCCGCCCTTGAAAGGGTTAAAGAGAAATTATAACTAGATTGTTATGTGTAGTGCTGCAGAATGCCAAATAATTCACTTAAAAGTAAACTTTGCGCAATTTGCAATTATACCCAATAATAAACGTGTTTATGTTTATGTATTGCCTTGTAAAACAATAATTATGCTAAGTGTGTAATATTTCATAGAAATTATTTAATTTTATACCTGAAAAGTATGTGTTAATTTTATTATGTTTTGTTTAGTGTGAAGAAAAAGTATATTTAAAAAAAGAACTTTTGACAGATCATAATATAGCCTTTTATGATTATCTGTATAAAATTCAGTATGGCTGTGAATACTTTTTTTTAAGTGAAAGCATGCGATAATGGACCTGAATGACATATGGACGGCTCACTGTGAAATTGGTGTAACGCCATATTTTTTTTAAATATATATATATATATATATATATATATATATATATTTGCTTATTTATGTCACATTTTTCATTATAAAAAAGAAAAAACTCCAGTAATTGCATTACAATCTCATAAATGGCATTACATGTTTTTCTCAGAAATCTAAAACTTCTAAATATTCATTAAAAAATGAAGTTTCTAAGTTACTTGAAACTATTTTTAATATATTTTATAAATTCTTATAACTAAGATTTGTATTAAAGACAAAAATCGATAACACTTACTGAATCTTGACTTTTTTTTTTCCTACTCATAAATTTAAAAAAAAGCTCGTTTATTTCAAAACCAATTTCCAAAGAGATAATTCACTTAGACAAAAGAACGACCCACATATCAGCTATAAGGATTTTTAAAATTATTTACTGAAATGAGAACACAGACCAATAGACCACAAACCAATGAACCAAAAGCCAATAGATGAACCAAAGTCATAAACACATGTTAACTTTATTGGAGTGTGTTACAATCGCTTAACCTAACTGAAAATGGACCTCCTGAAATTTCCATTTATATCTTTCAATGTATTTAAATATTTTTGTGTAGCTCGGAAATCCGATATCTAAAATTAATCATGCCATATTCTATACAACACATGCTTTTCTACATATGAATAATGTATGTCCATTCTGTTATGTTATGCGTGTTATAAATATTGTCTTGAAAGAAATAAATCTCACAGGCGAAGTGCAATCGAAGTTTTTTTTTTTTGAGATCCTTTCTATCAATAAAGGTTTTTTTTTTTAAGATTGTTAAATAAAAAAATATGTCTCGGTGAATTTAAATTATATAATCTGTTTTAAGACAGTATAAATATATTTTCGAAAATTAAACCACGGACATATGGCCGCACAAACTCACGTCGATAACAATTCTCAACGTGTCGGAGAGTGGTTCGAAATATTCATTAACATTTAATCCTCAATAATGCTCGAAATGAAACACTGCCATCGGTGTCATTAAAAACTAGCAAACAGGCACGATAAAAAGAAATCTAGATAAAATAAAATTTTTAATATTGTAAAAAACAGCTGTTAGTTAATGAAAGACATAAATCATTTGAAATGTCATATAATCAAAAAAATGATTTTCCAGCTGTTCACAATTATAAGGACAGTTCGAATCTTATTTTTTTTTCAGTTATTCTTTAAATTAATATTTTATGGGGTCTCTTTTTAGTGTGAAACAGTCAGACGTTCTCTCTGGTATATATATATATAAGACAATAATACGGAAGTTTCTTTTTTCAAACCATTTTCTATTACTCTAGAAGTAGAGCAAAAATGTAAGTATTGTTGAAAAAAAAAATTATTACCCTCCCACCCCTCTCTAAAATCTAACAAAAATCTGATAATTCCACGTTTAAAATTTGCGAATATTCTCTTGATGTTTATAATAATAGAAAAAATTACTAAATTCATTCTGCCTTCAGTAGAAACAGCTCCCCAGAGCACCATACATCCACCTTTAAAATGCCCGATTCATATCTAACATTAAAAAATCTGCCCTGTCTTTCGCTATCTTCATATCGTGCCAGTAACTGTTAAAACCATTTGGTTAATCAAGAATAAAATGTTTTTCATCCGAAAATGCAACATTTTACAGTGCCCGCAGCAGTCCTATATTTTTACGTGCATTCTATTATTTTCCCACCACTTTAATCAATCAGTATACTTTTACATATTGCTTTAGCTTTAAAATCTTGAAAAAAAATGTATAAAAAGATAGTGGTATTAAAACAATAAAACACATTGAAAATATAGGACCGCTGCGGGCACTGCGTTTTACCAATTCATATTGTCTTTATTTAATTTCAACACAGGCGTTCTTTCTTCGATTAAATGCTTATTGATTATTACAGGTTTTTTATTCATTTTAAAATACTATTAATTATTTTAAACATGCATAAATATAGACCCCCAACCTTTCGTTAAAAATTACGAGCAAATTCAGCAGCAGTCATTTTGAGTAGAACAATAAGAGGAATTATGAGTCTTCGATCTCTGAAAAACAACTCTGATTTTGCATCAAATCCCTCTCCTATCGAACCAGCAGTTCAATGTTTTATCGCATTTCCTTCAGCAATTTTAGATCTTCGAATTTCATTAGAAATGCGACGGATTGAAATTATCCCTCCCCTTAAAAAACACATTTATCATACTTCACTACATGAACGTTCTTTTGTTTTTCGAGGAATTATCAGTAATGTCCGTCGAAGAAAAACTGAAAGATTATATATGAATTAATCTAGCCCAGTAGTTAACTAATTCACATGTCAACTGTAATTTATCCGCTAGTAAGTTAAATAAAACGAAAAAAATGTTGATTGTCCCTATAATTATGAACATCTAGAAATGTGGAGAAAAAATATTTTGCACTATTTTTTATTAATTTTGGTTCATATAAAAAAAAATATATATAACAGTTTTTGTTTTTAGACTACTAGATATATTAAGTGCAATTAGTATATTCTTATTCCCAATTATTTTTACATTAGTTATTTCAAAACATAAAGTGTCCTTATAAATATGAGAAGGAGTGTATATCAATTAGGATTTCCAGTGGAAAACTGACTTATCTAATTTGCTGATTATACGCCGAAAGTTACGATACAGTATATCTGATATTAAAGTTAGTACAGTGGGTAATCAAATTATTAGATTTCTTTCTTTCCTTTTTTTTCTACTTTCTAAAAAAATAAAAATACTTTATGAAATGGCCTTTAACTTCAGACATTCAAAAACTCACGTCTTCCACCAACGATTTAGTCACTAGTGCAATTAGAGGACCAACCCGAAATTGAAGAAAAGATCAAATACTTTAGACCAGTTGTATCATAAAAAGATATAAATGACTTTCAACCACGGTGTAAAAGTTCTATATTGTGAAAAAAATCCTTATGGGCTTGTAACTTTAACAATTTTTTATTTATTTACTAATATTTTTGAGTCGATGAAGGGCTTCTAATGAAAAAGAACTTTTGCAACGTGGGTAAAATAATTGGATCTTTAAATTAAATATGAAAAACTCCGTATGAAATTTCAAGCCTAGAAAAATGCCTAAAATCTAGCTTAATCTTTTGCGATAATTTGCTTAATTTTTATTCTATTCAAACGAACTTTTGACAAAAGTTTCCCAATTTATCTAGCTTTCAACCTATACAATAAAAATGTTTCTATCTTTCGCACATGTGCAGTGAAAATGATTTTCATAAAATGATCTGTAAAGTAAGTGGCATCCAGGGGGGTAATTTTGCAATTTCAAACTCAAAGGAGTTCTTTGATAGATCGTTGGAAACGTCCTCTCAAAACAAATATTGTTTTTTTAATGTTTTTCTTGGGAATATTTCTTTTAAGATTATATCGCATTATATATTTCGTAAAAAGTCCCACCTTCTGACCTATATTTCAGGAACACATCGAAATTTCCTAAAACTGTTTAAAACTATATTTAAAAAACATATTCCCTCAATTAAAAAGAAATTTTGTTTTAAGGCTTAGGCATAACTTAAGAAGGGAGACTTTAAAATTTCAAATGGAAGTGTTATTGATAGATTGTTGAAAGATCTTAAAAACTTAAATTAAATTTGTATGTCTTTTACAGTTTTCAAAAATTTCGAGGCGTTCTCTGGATATGGGGGAGGTTGGTTCTTTTACAGAAAACTTTTATCACTTCTAAATTCCTTGAAAAGCATCATTGTCTTTCAAACACCTTTCAAAGAGCTAGCAAATCCCTGTCATTTGAATTTTTAAAATAAGCCCCTTTAGATACACCCTATACCCTCAAAGCCCAATCTTATGAAATCAATCAAGGTCCCTCTTAGATTCATTGAATACGTTTCTTATAGTTTTTAGAAATTCTGGCACAATCCGTAAATCAAAGGAAGAATGTGGAGACTATTAACAGCATTTTTAACACGTTAACTGCCGTGTCACCCGTATTCGGGTGACAGCAAAAGTTCTCATCAGGCCACGTCACCCGTATTCGGGTGACAGCAAGAGTTCTCATCAGGCCACGTCGGGTGACTCCTTCCAAAGGATTTCCGAACATATTTAGATAAATATATGACAGGAGATAATAATACTGTTGATTTTTTTATTATGAAACTAGAATGTATTTGGCAGATTCTGAAAGTGATTGCCATCACTAGACTCTTTTGGTTGCTTTGGAATCGGATTTTGAAAAAAATTCAGTGAAACTCAAAAAAGGTTTGGGGGCGGAGTAACAGCAGGCGAAGGTCTTCACGAAAAAGGCCCCTGGCCAAATGGTTCAACGTGCAAATTTCCCGATTGTTTTATTATGAAACTAGAATGTATTTGGCAGATTCAGAAAGTGATTGCGATCACTAGACTCTTTTGGTTGCTTTGGAATCGGATTTTGAATAAAATTCAGTGAAACTCAAAAAAGGTTTGGGGGCGGAGTAACAGCAGGCGGAGTAACAGTGGCACGGGTGGCCTGACGGGGATTTTGTTGTAAACACGCGTGGCAGTCAACGTGTTAATCACACGCATATATATATACATATATATATACTATATATGACAATACAAAATATATCTTTAACAATGTTTGTTTTGGGAAGTTCTTTTCAACGAGCTAACAGAGTCATTTCCGTTTGAAACTTCAAAAATGCCCTTCCTCTGGATGTCCCCAATTTTCCTCAGCTCTACTTTTTAAAAGCCAAACAATGTCCGCTTTTGAAATTGTTTGAAAGGACTGGAGAAACTTCAAACGAAAATTTTAATCCGTTTTAACCCTTAACGCTCGGCATATTTAACTATTTTGAACAGTAAAACACGCCTTTTGGCGTTCCTTTAAAACGTCACACGTATAGTTTCCAATTTACTACCTTTTGGCTACCGAAAAATTGTAATAAATTGTTTTATTTTAATTCATCATTAAATAAAATAAATCTTTCTGTTAAAATTTTCCGGTATCCGAAAGGTAGCCTGTAGTTACACGTTTTAGAAAAATAACATTTCATTTGCAGAGGAACACCTTAAGGCGTGGCTCGAATTTTTAATATCCCCTCAGAAGGGACATACGAGCGATAAGGGTAAATTTCTTATAAAAGCTTAGAATGCGAAAACTTTTTTTTTTTTTTTTTTTTTTTTACAAAATATTTGTCTTAAAAAGACTTCTCCATCGAGCTAAACAAAAAAGGTCTTTATTTTTATTATTATTATTATTAATATTATTATTATTAATATTATTATTATTAAGTTAAAAATCTCTCAAACCATGATAATTATCACAAAAGCTATAAAGTGAAGTTTAATTAAAAATAGTATTTCTCTTACATTTATCAACTAAAATTACAATTTCCAAAACGTATCTATATGACTGTGTGTATGCATGTATAATTTTCACATGATAAACTGTTCCTTTTAAAACTCTCTATCATAAAACTCAGCATAAGAATATTTCATTAAATATTGAGTATATAACATATAAATATAATTCTGACAAGAAAATCACAAAATTATACAACTGATACATGTGTCAACTCACACTAGAAATAAATCTGACAACCATATAAAATATTAAATATTTTGACGATAACATTCCATAATCTCTGAAGAATTATCATGAAGTAATAAATTTTAAGATTTTCATAAATGATCTACCTGCCATTTCCTTTCAAGTTACTAATATGCTTCTAATGATTAATTACTATTAAATGTTCAATTAAAGATAGGTAAAAATTTAATTACTCAATTATTTCCGAACAAGCGAGAATATAAGATTTATTTTCATTTGTCATGCATATCCAATTCTTTCTAAGACTTCAAGCAAAGGTTTGAATTAACTGGTTTCTCGAACATGTGACTGTTTCGAGCTATGTATGCTGAATTATATTTAAAACATGATATAAGGGTTTAAAAATTATGTCATGAAATAAACAAAATGAAGAAGAATATTTTTATTTTTAAAAATATATTATTGTATGTAGTTTTATATTTATATCTGCAGATAGTAGATCCTAATATTATTATTACTTATTTATTTATTTATTTTATTTACTTATTTATTGCTGTTATTGTTATTATTTCACATCTTTTCATAGTTTCTGTTTCTAATAAATGATTAGTATTATTATCTATAAAATCTTGATTTTATACTTACATATATCGAAAAATCCCTCATGGCTTAGCTTATAATCTCTGAATTATGACATTGATGACATGTAGAAAGTATTAGGGGGACCGGAAAATAATGTCCTTTTGAATTAAAATACTGACATCGGAAATTTATCCCGAATAAATTTTAAAGTATTCTTAGGTAACTTATAGGATGGTTATTTGTAAAGTATCATGTAAACACTGTTAAACAAAAATTTCCGGTTTCATTTTATTAATTCAAAACGACATTATTTTTCGGTCCCTCTAATACTAAATTTTTTTCCCTTTATTTTATTACAGTTTTACCAGTACCGTCAATAAGGAATTTTTCTTGAATATTTTTGATCGTTTTAATGCTCAAAAATTATGTTACTAGCAGGTTACGCCCGCTTCAATGGTCACTATATTTAAATGATTTTTTAAAAGAATTGAATCTCTATTTATTTTTTATATCACATTATAAATAAAAACTTTAAAAAAAATACCTACATTGAAATCGCACTAAGCCTCGCTTCGGGTACCTGCTGCATACAGCAGGTCTTTTTCCGCCCGTGCTGCATCGGGTCCAGATTACCACTGCAAGCAGAAAAGTCTTTTCCGGGTACTTCAATTTGGGTATTTATCGATGACAAGTGGATCTGTTATTATTTAGGAACTACGATATTAAATATGACTGTATCTCAGCATCTATTAAATATTTTAGTTTTTTAACCGCGTATTTTATAGTTCGCGTTCGTTACATTGTATTAGGATTTCATTCCGATCAATATAATCTATATAAATAGAAGTGTCTGTCTGTGTATATGCATGTTTGTCTGCGCTCTGGTGCTTCCATTACTGATCGCAGAGCTACATAACTTGGCAGGTGGATAACTGGGACCCTACAGGTGAGCACCTCATTGAGATTTTTTTCGTATTTCGAATTTGAATTTTTTTTATTATTATTTATTTTTTCATTTTTAAATATTGGCTTCTATGTTTCATTTTCTAAAACTTATTCTTTCATTTTAATCGTCTGCGTATCTTAGAAACGGGTATTACGCTTTTATTATTATTATTATTATTATTATTTAATTCATTCATTCGACGGTGAAATATATTTTTTCTGTTTTTAATTTATTATATTTATTGAAAATTAAATGGCAATGCAGTAGAAAAAAATTAAGTAAGTTAAATTTTAAATTTAAAATGTATTTGTAGCAGTTACGTTTATGCATAATTTTTATAGTATAATAACGTTTTTTTTTTTTTATTATTATTATTTTTAATTTTTCAAAGAAAAGGTTATTTTATTTTAATTAATTTATTTTTATTATTATTTTTATTATTATTTATAGCATTTATCGGAAGATATGGTAGTATGTAGTAGAAAGGATTAAACTGATTAAAATTAAAATTTAATTAAAATTTGTTTGTTTTTTATTTATTTAATTCTTTTTAAAAGAAAATATATTTTTTATACCTTGACCCAGTTTATAGATTTTAATTTTTCATATTTTTTGTGTAACAGACGGAGCTGAATAAAAAATACAAGCATATAGGCTGTCATACTGCACATACAGTGTCTAAAAATAATAGCATAGCTCTTACTAGAAATTTTGCAAAAAAAAAAAAAAAAAAAAAAAATTCTTTAACCCTTTCATGAAAAACCAAATTTTCTTCATTTAAAATCAACAGCAAACAGAAATCACCAACAATTTTAAAAGACAAGAAATAAATGAAGTTATTCGTCTAAGTTATAAAAGAAAAAAATTGTAAAAAAATTCTGGGGACAGTTAATGCAATTTTGAATTAAAATTTGTGGATGAACAATGCAACCACCGGCCCTGAAAAGGTTAAGTCTGGATATGGGTCAAGTGTCCATAAATCTAGGAAGACATGACCCCCCCTCATGAAAACGAAAAAACTCATAGGTATTGAAAAGAAAAACACAGGTTTTGTGATATAAACGTGTTCTAGCTTAATTTTGTAGAAGATTTTAGTGAATACAAAAAATTGCTTATTGTTTTCTTTTGTTTTCCTCATGCTTTGTACTTTTCACATTAAGAGCCTTTTTACATTTCTTTTGTCAAAATTTTATTTTTCTTTCTTTCTTTCTGCCTCTTTCATTCTTCTATTTCTCTTCTATTTGAAGTGACAGTGGCTAACATATTCTTATCCTTCTTCTTTTCAGTTATTTATTATGTAACATTTAATTGGGCTCAATGATTAAAAATATTTTAGTTATTTCTTAAATAAAAACAATTTATTAGGCCTAAATATTCACAATGTTTTACTTATTTCATATTTAAGATAGTTGTATTCCGATTGCAGTAAATTGCTTCAATGGTATTTTTTCAATTTATCTGAATAGGGGAATAATTTTTGTTTAAAACTGTGTATATTATCAATAAAAAACTTGTTGATTCTTTTTGGAGTTTTAAAATAAATTCTTATATCTTCGTTACTTAATATGCTATCGTCACATAAATTCATCCACAAACTGAACTGAGTCTGTATTAATATATCCTAAAGTTACAGTTTGTTTTGTTCACTTAATGACACTTAACGACACAAATATTATTGATTTTGCTTAATTTGTTATCGGGCCCCTAAATGTTGTCTAAAACCAATTATCACTGAAAAACACGAGAAAGGCCCAGTTTCATAAACACTCAATGTATGAAAATATTTCATCAAGAGATTAGTTAAAAAAAAAAAAAAAAAAAAAACTGATCGTCTGCAAATCTTGCTAAACTTTTGAGCAGGAGTGTATATTCATCAAATTCCTAATTAATAAATAAAATCTAACTAAATATTTTAAAAGTTAGTCAGATGTAGCACACAATTGTCAGCTGTTCCACTTTTTTCTTTCGACGTTGCCTGAGTATAAATATTTACTTTATTTAACCCTTTCAGAGGGAAAGCAATTTCGAATGTTTTAAATAAACTACCACCGGAATTTACGAACAAGTCTAAATCAAAAGAAATAAATGAAATTTTCCTCTATATTACTGATCACCAATCTTTTCAACTTCACGGATCACTAAATTTGCAATTTAAAATCTCGTGAATCACTAATATTGGTTGTTGAGACACGTACCGTAATTTCTGGGAGATAACCCGCAGGTTATATAATTCAGTTTTGCACCAGAAATTTCAATTGATAAATAAATTTATATTTGTATGAGCTCTTCCTTCGAAAATGTATAGATTTCTCTATTAAATAAAATTTCTGGTGGAGAAATGACACATCTTACTAGCGAGTTATCTACCAGAAATTACGGTAATTATATTTCTAGAATAATAACTCTGCTCTGCATGAAAATCGGTCCCAACACCATTTTTGCAAATTCTTATGTAAAATGACCTCCTGAAACCGAATATGACACCCACTTTCCCCTATCACCCACCATTTTTTGGGGACGTCCTCCTATTTTTATCATTTTTCTGTAAGTTAATGGAGATAAACATGATTTGTAGGGGGGCGGGGGCAATTTTTTTTAACTGTTAAATCTGAGGGGCTACAGAAGAAAAAATTCTGAATCATGAACATTTGTAGCAAGGGGAAAATTTAGGGAGGGGGGGGGAATTTCCTTCTGAAAATATCAATTACATTTATTACATTTAATTAATTAATTAATTATGATTATTTATTATACATTATATTTTTTTACTTTTAAGTGTTAACATAAATATTTTCCATTCTCCAAATCCAATTCATGGCCATAAAATTACCGAACAGTGATAAAAATTGTGGGAAGGTGTGGAATCCCGAAAAAATTGTGAGTATAGGGCAAATGGGTGTCATATTCGGATGCAAGAGGTCATTTTACGTGAGAATCAGCAAGGATGCTTGCAGGGCTCGACTTTTTTTTTTTTTTGCAGCGCAGTGTAGTTAGAGAATGTCAATTTTATAAATATGAAATAAATATATATACTATAAAGCATTACGAACGCTAATTTTACCGTACGTAAAACATAAATACCTATTTAATCATAAGAACGATGCTTAAAGGTTGTTTGATTGTAATAAAACAATTATAAGGGATGAACGTGAACACCTTTTTATTGCTTATGTATTATAAGAATCTCAAACAAAAGCTTAACTACAGTGATAAATTTATTTTCATGCATAAAACTGCATTTGCTAAATTTTGTAACATGTATATTATATTGTTACCTCATTTAAATCCAATGAAAATTTTTAATTTTTTATGTATATTTTAAACCTTTAAATAGTTTGAATTTTCAAATAAGTTTTGAACAAATTTTAGCTATCTAATGCAGATGAGAAATTAAAAGCGATAACTATGCCTGATACTTACAATTCAAATTTTTTAATTAAAAGATTGTGTAATTTATGCTTTCTCTCATCCAGAAAATTCTGAAGTACCATAATTTCTGGTAGATACCCCGCAGGTTATATAATCCAGTTTTGCACCAGAAATTTCAATTGATAAATAAGTTAATATCTTTACGAGCTCTTCCTTGGAAAGAGAGTAGATTTCTCTATAAAATAAAATTTCTGGTGGAGAAATGACACATCTTACCTGCGGGTTATCTACCAGACATTACGGTATATTGTGAGCATGAGTGACTCAGAAAATACCGAAGTTAAAATTAACTTCAGTATCATTTCTAATAAAACGTTACAAAATGCAAAAAATGTCTACATTTTATTGCAGATCAACAAAATTCTCTCACGGACCACCTGTTGGCAACCACTGCTTTATATTATTAAAGTGAAACTGTGTAAACAATTTCTGGGATGAGTTTTTTCAGTTGAATATTAAATTAAGTTGAGATAAAATATATCCCACCACGTCTGAAAGAGTTAATCAATGATATCTGTTACAGAAATTTATAAAGATTTCTGATAAAAAATTGCTGGTAGAATTGTTATGCTTTGTATCATTTCATATTCGCTTATGCTGAAAAATGAAAACATATAAATGCGCTTTTTGATATTATTATTTTTTCACTTGAGAATGCGAAAAATATTACTTTTAAAGTAATATTTAAGTATTTGTTCACTCTTTTTAAAAGAAAAATCAAACATCGCATATTTATTTATATTTTCATGAAAAAGTAATGAAAAATCAGATGTAAAAAGTATTTTTATGAACACTTTTAAATGTGAATTTTACTTTGAATATATGGTGCTAATTGAGCAGAGGTTAAGACTGTTTGTCTACACAAAGATTCTAGTCCTGGGTTGGATGACCCTTTGTGAGCGTACTTAGCTCATATTCCCGTGAATTTCGGAGAAAACCTCAGAAAAGCAGGGTCCGACTAACAAACATTTGTGTCCAGGGCACTTTAAATTTTCCTGTCCCTTACAATGAGTTGATTTCTAAAAACTATAAGGAGAAAGGAGGTTGACTTTCTTCTCCAGCCAAAAAAGAAAAAAAAAAAAAAAAAAAAACTTTTGTTGACATGTTAAAAAGGAAAAAAATATATATATTGATTTATTTAGTAGGTTTCAATCCTGGAGCATATATATGACTAGAGAGAGCATTCAATACTAAAGTTCCTATTCAAAGGGTACAATGTCGCCAGATTTTACTACTTTTTTAACACTTTCCAACAAGGTCGAAAAGTGTTAATGACTTCGACTTGTCTGTCTATCCATAGCCTCCTTATCCGTTTGACTGCTAAGCAGCGCAATAGCGCTGCAATGTTCAGTCTCGAAAACTGCGAAGCAGCGCTATCGCGCTGCGAGAGGTACAATTCAGATATCACCGGAATTTTAAATAAATTTTTTTACGTAAATAAAATCAACCATTCAGAACCAAAACACAGCTGATAAACGTTATATTTTCCTTATTTCTTTTACAAGAATTATATATATATATATATATATATCGAGCTGCTACCCTAATCTGGCAAATTGTTAGTACCGCCCATTTTTCTACACTACTTAAATAGTGTAATTTTCTTCAAATATATTTACGATGATTAAGAAAACAAATACTCCAAAAATTAAGTGGTGTAGAAAAATGGGTGGTACTAACAATTAACCGGATTAGGTTGGCAGGTCTTTATATATATATATATATATATATATATATATATATATATATTTGTTTATTTATTTTATAAAGTTCTTTTCTTTCATTATTTAGATGGGACTTTAAAGTCCCGGTGGGATACAGAGTGTTGAACCAGATATTTTAAAATATCAGTAAAATTTAGTACCCCACTGTAATTTTGGGCCAAGGGTATGACCCCCATGTGCTCGTGCTATGAGATCCTAGGAAAAAATACGGACAAATAGGCCAACAAGCGCGAGCTAGGATCGAACCCGGCACTTTCCATCTATCAGTTTCGAGAACAGATTCTTTAAAACCACAAGTGGAGCTTGACTGTATGGAATTTTGAAAAATATTAACTTTATTAATGGTATAAATTGACTACATGAAATATTACGGGTAAAATAATTCATCTTTAACAACGCATGGAATACCTCAAAAATTTTCTTTTTTGTTACCTTGAAGGTTTCATGATAAAAATAAATAAACAAAGAAATAAAAAATAAATAGAAATGTCAATTTAATCTCAGTAATATTTTTGAAAAGTTATTTTATCTATTATTATTATTATTATTATTATTATTATTATTATTTATAACATTTAGAGTAGTTTTTCATATCTTCTCTTCCATGCCAAAGAAAGTAATAGTTGTTATTAAAAATACTATCATTATTCATTTGAGTTGTGGTAGTTTGAGAAATACTGAGGAATTGACTTTATATCTTCACATATATCGTCTCCCATTCTCATCGTTAACGGACGTGTGCATTCATCAGAGGCTGACAACAGGCACAGGTGCATCGCTACTGCGTGTTCCTGGTTATTTCATTACAAGTTATTCGTGTATCCCTTACTGTCCGTTTGCCTTTTGCAGCTAAATCCCAAAGGTGGCGTATCCGACTCGGAATAATGGTGAAAGAGCGAGTTTGATTCGATAAAGGCACGTGCTGCAATGCTAGGGAAACAAAGATCATCAAGAACGGGCACATTGCGAGATTTTAAAAGTGAATTTCGTAGAGTGAGTTTTAGTGCAGGTGGGGTGTGTTATTTGAATCTAAGCTATGTTATCTAATTATCTTCGTACGGCTATAAAGGAACTCCGAAGAATCGAAATGTTTTTTTTTTATATTATTATTATTATGTTTTCCCCCCTTCATGTTTTTCGTTTCTACATGTGTCTGCCCATTTCGATTCTGATAGTGTTAACATAAAAGGAGGGTGATACAAAACTCAATTAATGACATTCTGTTTTATTCGATAAAAGCCGGATGATAAATTTAATTACGTACTTAAACAGGTTGCGAAACACATATATGCGGCAATCTTTGTTATTTTGTAAATCAGCAGAATAGATTTTTTTATTTTTTATTTTTTATTTTTTTATTTATTGGATTATTTATTTATGTGAAATAAAAACTGATGGAAATTTAAACAAATTATTTGTTGCAATTTGGTTTATATTTCGCGTTTGTGTTTAGGGTGTTGCTCTACGGTCATTTTTTGCACATTAAGCCTCATTATATCGTGACCTACGACTTAAAGTAAATTCCGAACCATTACGAATTATTCCTAATCACCACCATTACGAACCACTTTGAACCCCATGAACCGAGATTTGAACCTGGAACTTGATAACTAAAAGCCAAAATGCAAACCCTTCAGCTACGACATGGGAGTCTCATATTATGAAACAAATTATAAAATAAGTGTTAATATATAGAATATATTTCGGAACAATTAGGAATCGTGGTTTTGTTATTTAAAAAAAAAAAAAATGAAAAGAAAAGAAATAGATAAATTCCAAACTTTGCCCACAATATTAATTCTTAATTTGTAAGTTTTCTAGAATTTGCAAAATTATCTCAAAGCTGGAATCAACAAAATGTATTGATAAGACGATAAAATTCTTATCTTATTTAGTTTTATTGTGTTAGAAAATAGGTATTATTTTCAGTTTTTACAGAGGGCAGCAAAGAACTAACTAACTAAATAAATTTTATATGGGGGGGGGGCGGGGGGGAGGGATAAGCGCAGTGTCATAATTAAAGCCAAGGCACACTATCACCATTACTTTTTAAGAATTCATTTTGGTTTACAATGAATAATAATTCCTCATTAAAATACTAGGACAAATATTTTACAAAATATGTATGTCTACTTATCAATGTATAAATTCCGTTCTCACACTTCATTAATTCCTTAGAAAAATAATTTCTTAATGAAAGCACGGAAATTTCTTCATAAATAAGTCAATAACTATGGTGTTAGTTTGCCTTATTCCTAATCAGGCTCCGCATATATAGACTGAGTGTTAACAACATATTATGAAAAAGATAAATAAGTATTATTCAAAATAATGTACCAGCATAATCAAATATTAAAAATTACAAAGAGTGCTCAAAAGTAATTGGAAATATTTATTATTGTGACTTTTCTTATTCTGTTGAATAAACACTTTCAAAATAATTTTTCATTTACTCTTAAAATTATTAAAAGTAATGATTTTTAAAGTTTCTCAAAGGAACATATTCCCGAAGACGACTAAAAAAAAAATCATACCTTCCAACAATCTAATTAATATTCCATACTATTGTTAGTAACAGCCTTTTTTCACACCAGTCATTTTTCAGAGTATTTTTCTTCTTATTTAATCCTAATTACATTTGGAAAAAAATACTCCAAAAATAAAGTGCATACCTGCTTTAATCCTAATTGATACTCCGTAGTATTGTTAGCATCCTCTATTTTTTCCACACCACTTTACTTTTTAAAAAATTCTCTTCAAACGTAATTTCGATTAAATAAGAAGAAAAATGTTCTAAAATAAAACTAGTGTTAAAAAAAAAAAAAAAAAGTCAGGTGTTAACACTTTCACGACTGCTGACGTAGCTTCACGTTATTTGAAAATCTGTAACTCCACCAGTGGGCGTTTCTTTCGCAATTTATATGTTATTTATTTCTTAAGTATATACCCAATATTCATATTTTTACAATGAAATATACTATGGGTACAAATACTTTGATTAGAAAGAATATAATTATAATATATATCCATTTGTAATATAAATGTGAATACAGAAAATTTGTTCTAAAATATTATATTTTGAGAGTATAATGCCCGTAGGCGGGTCTTACTGTCAAAAAGACAAAGAAATTTTGTCCTGAAATATTGTAACTTGGGAGAATAACGCCCACAGGTGGACCTTACTGTCAAAAAGTAAAAATCATGCGGTCGTGAAAGTGTTAACAATACTACGAAATATTGGCAGTTATGAAAGTGTGTGGGAAAAGAGGAGAGTACTAACAATACTATGGAATATTAATTAGGATGCTTGCAGGTATGAAAAAAGTGCATATCTACCAACATTCTAATTAATATTCCGTAGTATTGTTTGTACTGCTCTTTTCTCACGCTAGTTTTTTTTTTTTTTTTTTTGCTTATTTAATAGGAATTACAACTGGAGAAAATTGCTCTAAAAATAAAGCGGTGTAGAAAAGGGGCGGTACTAACAATGCTAGGGAATATTAATTAGAATGTTGGCAGGTATGAAAATGTTTTCATTTTCCAGAATATCGTAAGCCAATTAGCTTAAACTTTAAACAGAGCTGCCAACCTAATCCGGCAAATTGTTAGTGCCGCCCCTTTTTCTACACCAATAAAATTTTAGAGTAATTCTCTTCAAATGTATTCACGATGAATTAAGAAAAAAAAAATACTCTAAAAATTAAGGGGTGCAGAAAAAGGGGCGGTACTAACAATATGCCGGATTAGGTTGGCAGCTCTGTTTAAATAATTAGAGGAAAAAATAAACTCTAAATTATACTCCTTTGAACCAAAAATATATTCTAAACCAGACTGCATCCATTAATACAAGATATCCATAAAACACTAAACAGAAAATAGCAGTTTTTTCTTTTCACAGTTTAATTTACACAATATAAATGTTTCCATATGCGTGCGTGTTTGCTGAAGGCCAACTGACTACACTAGAGTCCTAGACCTGGACGGAATGCCCGACGTGAGTTTCTTCCTAGCCTATATTCACGTGAATTTCGCAGGAAATGACAGAAAATCCTAAGGGGCCCTAACCCATATTTGTGCAAGTTAAAAAAAAAAAAAAAAAAAAAAAAATTCTGAACGGCTAGTCCGAAGAGTGTGACCTGGGTTCGAATCTGACGCCTATCGTCTACTAGATTTTTTTAATATATAGAAGAGCCTCTTTGTCACTGGTGAAAACAAATTTCCTGACTAATTTCACAGTTGACAATTTTAAAGAATTTTATGCTTTTTTTTTTCTTTAAGAATAATAATTAGTAATTAATAAAATAATTATTATTATTATAATCTAGTGTAATTTGTTAAGATTGAAAAAAAAAAAAAAACTAATACTCTTTAGAAAGTGTCTTAATCAAAATCATTGAACTTGAGAATTATGTTTTTTTTTTTTTTTTTTTTATGAGATTAAATAGAATAACAAGCTACTAAAATCTATAATAAATCAATAAAAAGAATGGACGAAAGAAAGAAAGAATTATTTTAAATAACATCAAAGAAAAATAATGATATATGCATAGCTTCCAACAACTGCAATCCATTTTTTACACCCAATAGTTTTTGTAACAGTTTTTGATGATTAAATAAAGTTAAATTTTTTTACTTAACCCTTTGCGGCGCAATGTCCTCGCTGCGAGGACGCAATTATTAAGTTTCAACTGCAAAAATCCTTCCCGGAAATTTTTTAGCAAAATTTTACTTTTATAACATAGCAGAAAATATCGTCAATTTCTCTTATTTTAATTTTGTTCGTGAATTCCGGTAGCAGTGTAATATAAGTTATCTTAATGACCATGCGCCGCAAAGGGTTAAAGAAAATGGTATAAGAGAAATCGTTGTACCTTTACAGTCATGTATATTTATGATATGAAATATATATAAAGGTATTGATCGTTAATTTGAAATCCTAAATCATTTTTTTTTTTTCTGAATTAGTCTGGTGAACAGAGCCTGATTAAGGGGGAAGCACACATTACCACCGCTCTCACCGGAATATTTTTACAATTATTTTTTACTTCATGTCATAGAACTTCCACGCTTTCACGAGGAAATATTTTTTATAAAAAATGAACGGTGTAAAACAATCCAATTTATTCACCGTTATTAGACACCAGAATTCTTTTAAAACAATTTTTAATGAGAATTTTCTGTTTATTATAGGAGGAAAGTATTTGTTAAAAAATAACGGTGTAAGTATAAATAATGTGTGCTTCCCCCTTAATCAGGCTCCGCTGATGAATACAATAAACGTAGATAGAACAATCCACATCACAATCTGAATAACAGTAATCGATTGAGATCATGTTCTACTTTTAAATAAAGCGTATTTTTACCATTCCAGAAAATCAGTGCAGAAAAGAAAAGAGACATAACCTGTACAAAATAATAACAGTTAGAGCCTGGTTGAGGTCGAGCCACACAGACATTACTACTTTTCAACAATTATAGAAATTGACAGAAATTTATTGTTGTAATAAGGGGATAATTATTTTATTTATTTATTTATTATTTATTTATTTTAATTAATTAATTAATTTTTATTTTTTAAGTAGCGGTATCAACTTTGCTCTGAAGAAATTAGATTCATAAACGCTATTATTTTTTAATAATAAACATTCCTAATTAAGAAACCCCACTAGTGGCCGAGAGATTATACTCTCAAAACTGGTACACAGAAGGTGTCGGGTTCAAACTCAGAGATTCCCGAATTTTTATGTCATAAATAAGTAAAAAAGTTCTTTGAAAAAAAAAAAAATGTTGTGACAGTTCGTCCCACGTTTAATCAGAAACTGATCACAACGTAGAAAATTGCAATTTACACACCACAAGAAAAGAAAAAAATAGGAGAAAAAAGAAAATAATAGGAGGTGTCTCCATTTTCATAAATTAATGAATTCTTATAAATTGCTTCATTGCGCATGAAAGTAATAAATGATATTTGAATACGAGACTGCAATAAAATTTTTTTGTAACAAAACTAAAAATTGGAAATATTTTTTATCAAGACAATTTTTTATTACCGTAATTTCTGGTAGATACCCCGCAGGTTATATAATCCAGTTTTACACCAGAAATTTCGATTGATAAATAAATTTATATTTGTACGAGCTCTTCCTTCGAAAAAGTATAGATTTCTCTATTAAATAAAATTTCTGGTGGAGATATGACACACCTTACCTGCGGGTTATCTACTAGTAATTACGGTAGTTAATTTAAGTATACTACATAATTGTAAACGTTCTTTTTATTTTATTTTATTTCATTTATTTATTTTTTAGTGAATAAAGACTAATATTTTTTAATAATATTTTTTAATATAACAATCCGTAGATAATTAGCACTGTATTTTTCCTGCACAAAATCTGCAGGTCAAATAAATCAGTTTTACACCAGAAATTAAAAGACAAGACTATATTTCTACGAGGTATTCCTCTTTAAATGTATGGCGTTGTAAGTTAGTTAAAATTTCTGGTATAAATCTAATTTGACTGACCAGCGCATAGCTGCTATCTTCTGAAAAATTTTTCACAACGTTCTTAGTACGCGACCTTTTTTTCACACCACTTTTCTTGAAGATTAATTTTTTTCTTATTTAATTGTAATTATATTAGAGAAAATTACTCTACAAAGTAAGTGGCATGGAAAAGGGCGGGTACTAACAACATTACAGAATAAATTTAAAATGTTGGCAGTTATATCACCGGATTATACGCAGGAAACTACGGCACAAAACTGTTACTAAAAATTTCTGTTAAAAATTGGTGGTAATACTTCTTCCTTCAAGTCCGGAAAAATTGGCAACAATGATATTATATTTTTTACGGATATGTATTCTTCATTGTAATAATCGGAGGATTTTATTTATAGTGAAATTAAAAAAAAAAAAAAAAATATTTATTACCAAATTTAGAAAAGGGGGAGGGGGAGGGGAAAGAAGAAAAAGAGGAAAAAATACGAGGCAAAACTAACCAACAAAATATTATTTTTTCAAAAAACGTATAACGTTTTGATTTTTTAGACAGTCAAAAAAATGAATCTTCGTAAGTTATCGCTTTTACTAATTATCACATTCTGATAAGCACATTGACACCACTATTTTTAAAAAATCATTTTTGGCTTACAAACGACAAAAATCCTTCATTAAAGGAGATTTTATAAAATATGGTGTCTATTTTGATAAGAGTAAATCTGATACTCAGGCACTTAATTTTTTTTGTGTAATCATTTTCTAAAAAATATGAACGTAGTTTATTTAATAAAGATGATAAAAGTTATTGATAAAACAGTTAGTGCGTCAGTGTACTCCGGTGATTGTCAGTCCCCGCTTATGAGTATTGCTCAAGATTTACGATAGATAACATTCCAATATCAAAAATTAGTATGTTTTCTCCATCACAAAACGTTGTTCTATATTTTTCTATACAAACTCACGCTGTACAAATTATTTATTCAAATTATTAATTAGTCAAATAATATTCCGTCATGAATGCAGACGATTTTTATCTCACTATAACACAAAATATCTAAAGAAAGTCAATTTTTTTCCCTATTGATAACATCAGAGGAAATGCTTTATTTATTTATTTTTATGAAAAAAAAAAAAAAAAAATCGATAACTTTATTTTGAATATACAAATCTATGGTTTAGTTTTTTTTTTTTTTTTTTTTTTTTTTATGATATTAACTATTCTTTTTAAAAAATGCTCATAATTAAAATTTACACAGTTCGGGGAAGGGGTGAGAAGCTATGGTCTTACATAAAAATTTTCCTAGTTAATTATTACTATTTTATACTTATTTCATGGTTATTACATTTGGAGAGAATTATTCTAAATGTTAAGTGGTGTGGAAAAAAGGCGAGTACTAACAATGATATTGAATATTAATTAGGATGTTGACATTCATGCTTTTCCATGCAATCCCGATTCGGGGTCGTCATTCGTTTTATGTACCCTTGCAGATTTTTATGAATATGTAAAGAGCTGTTTTTTTATTTTTGAAGGGCGAGGCTGTGGGAAAGGTATAGATACGATGTTATGTCCATAGTACCAGGTACCATTTACATACTTGCCAACCATCTCATAATAACCGTACAATTGTTAAAGCCCCTTTAAAAAATGCCCCTTTTTTCACACCAATTGATTTTTAGATTAATTCTATCCAAATATTGTTATGATTATATAAGAATAAAATTACTCTAAAAAATGACTGATGTAAAAAAAAAGGCGGGCACTAAAAATTGTACGGTTCATAATGAGATGGTTTATAAAAATCACACTCGAAATAAATATTATACATGTAGAATAAATTATTTTTTCTAAAGCTTTATCAAAATATTATTGATTTAAAAGAACGGTAACGCCCATAAATATGTTTCAGCTAATTTAAACAGTACTTTTCATATCTGCCAATATTTCTAATAGATTTTATAACATTGTCACTACCTACCTGACAATGTTACGCATTAAAGTAGAAACTTTGGCAGGTATACATAGATGTCAACATTCTTATCAATATTCCGTACTATTGTTAGTATCCACCCTTTCTCCCACACCACTTAATTTTTAGAGTAATTCTCTCGAAATTTAATTACAATATCACGATGACATAAGAAGAAAAATACACTAAAAAAAGACTAGTATGAAAAAAAAAAAAAAAAAAAAAAAAAAAAAAGGCAGGAGCTAGCAGTACTACGGAATAGTAATTAGGATGTTGCAACTGATAATATGACTCGTACTCCACGCACCCATTTTTTAAGGACACTTTCAGATATGGAGAAAATTCCCACCTCCTTTGATACCATGATTTTCATACAGAAATATTAATTGTTTTTTTTATACTAATGTAGCGTGACTACATAGGATACAGACTGTTATATAAAAAGAGTGGTAGCAAATATTGCAGGAATTTCTTATCCCTAAAAATGTCGTGAAGATAGGGTGGGGTGTACGAACCCTGCTTGTAATTGCATCGAATACTGATTTATTGCTAATCGTTACTTTTTAGTAACAATTTACTTGCATAGTTTATTTATTAATTTTAAGTATTTTATTTTTTAATAAATATTATCTGTAATATGTAACAGAAAACTAATAAATAAATAAACAGTATTTTTCTGGTAGGTGTCACTTCGGTGGATAGTATATATATATATATATATATATATATATATATATATATAGTATATATATAGTATATATATATATTTATATATATCGTTCCCAAAACATATACTTATCGTTTTCCACCATTTAAAATCGAGTGAAAATTCTGAAAAATATTTATAATATGTAATTCATAGACGTTTATATGTAATAGAAAACTAATAAATAAATAAACACTATTTTTCTGGTAGGTTTCACTTCGGTGGATAGTATATATATATATATATATATATATATATATATATATATATATATATATATATATATCGTTCCCAAAACATATACTTGTCGTTTTCCACCATTTAAAATCGAGTGAAAATTCTGAAAAATATTTATAATATGTAATTCATAGACGTTTATAAATAGTTTCGATCTCGATAAGGTATCTTGAGTAGTTACAAAAAAAAAAAAAAAAAAAAGAAAGAAAAGAAATTAGATTTAACATTTTGGTTTACCACCCCCATCACCCCCTTATCGTTGAGGTTAGAAGTCTGAAATTATGTGTAAGGATGTTTCAGTTAAGCAAAAATAAATAGAAGGAAAGAACCTTTCATTCGAGGCTAGTGCAGTTTTCATATGCTTTACCCGCTATACCCTTTGATAGCTATGTTTATATTATTAAAACAATTGTATACTTATTTATTTTTATTTATTTTTAGATCTCGAGGAAATGTCCTGTTTGATGAAGATGCCAGTAATTCCATATCAACTGTTTGAAAGATCCATAAATTTCTACTACCACTAAATAGTTTTGAAAATGGAAAAAGGAAATGAAAAGAAAATGATTATAAGGATATATACATATGAAGAATATTTAAAATAAATATATGCATATCTTTTAGCCAAAATTCAAAGAAAAACTTTTAAATACTTTGAACTGTGGTGAAGTTTATTTTAAAAGTGTAATAATAATAATAATAATAATAATTATTATTATTATTATTATTGTATTTTCGCTGTAAGAATAAAGTATTTTCAAATAAATTAAATCATGGTAGATAAACTGCAGTGTAATTTCTTTTACTCGGTGTAACATATATGAAATATGTTTGTATTATTTCAATTATCACTTACCAGAAATTCGTTGTATTATTACATGCCAATTCAATGGAGACCTGATTAAATCGGGCACACTCTCTTCATTAATTTTTAACAATTGAAGAGTTAAAAGGATGAACATAAAAAAAAAAAAAAATTAAAAAAGAGAGAAAAAGAGATTTGGGTAGAATAAATTATTATGGTCTCCTCTAAATACCAAACATTTATTGGTACTTCAAAAATCTTCTAATAATTTGACACAGGAAATTATGTTACATGGTTTTTAGCCATTCCATTATTTCTTTACTGTTGATTTTCTTAAATTTACTAAATTGTCACATAACATGTTCATCCACTAAGCTCATCAGTTAATTTAATTTAATTTTCATTTTTATTTCTTTATTTTTTGCTCTTATAATCAACGAAAATTACTCGTTAAACTAAGGAGATAATTGTTCTTTTTGGCCTTAATTTTAGAAAAACTTTTACACCACTATTCTTAAACAATAAATATATTTTTAAATGTATACGCTCGATTATGCAAAAATTGCTATTTAAAATTATTAGTATGATCAGAGTTGCCAACTTAATCTGGCAAATTGTTAGTACCGCCCTTTTTTCTACGCCACTTATTTTTAGACTATTTTTTATTTCTTAATTCATCGTAAATACATTTGATGAGAATTATTCAAAGAATTAAGTGGTGTAGAAAAAGGGGCGGTAAGAATTTGCCGCATTATGTTGGCAGCTCTGTAGTATGAAATAAGGACCGTGGGAACCTTAGATTGATTTTATAACCAGTGTTGCCAAATCTGACGGATTTCTTATTCAATAATCACCAATAATTTTTAATTGTAACAGTTGGCTAATAACTTTGAAGATTGATTGTTTAGTATGTATGTCAAATATCATTTCTCAAAATTATTGATGATTATTGAAAAAAAAAAAAAAAAAAATCCGCCAAATCTAACAGCACGGTTTATAACATTGTGGTTTTTAATTAATGATG
The DNA here is from genome assembly GCA_963930645.1 of Salticus scenicus. Lineage (NCBI taxonomy): Eukaryota > Metazoa > Arthropoda > Arachnida > Araneae > Salticidae > Salticus > Salticus scenicus. The sequence continues at coordinate 230,600,156 of OZ005651.1, forward strand.
CACAAATTCGATTCTCTGACACCACTAATTTCTTACAAAAATAATTTGAAAGCACGGAATTTTTATCAAAAGCAAGTTTTAAATTATTATTAAATGCAGGGCCTGATTAAGGGGGAAGCTCGCTCATACCGGAATATTTTTACAATTATTTTTTACTTCATGTCATAGAAATTCCACGCTTTGACGAGGAAATATTTTTTATAAAAAATGAACGGTGTAAAACAATCCAATTTACTCACCGTTATTAGACACCAGAATTCTTTTAAAATACTTTTTAATGAAAATTTTCTGTTTATTACAGGAGGAAAGTATTTGTTAAAAAATAACGGTGTAAGTATAAATAATGTGGGAAGAGCGAGCTTCCCCCTTAATCAGGCCCTGATTAAATGTATGATGGACGTTATAAAGAGAGCTGTCAACTTCATAATTTATTTCGTAGTATTGTTGGTAAATGCCTTTTTTTAATACAAACAGTAGTTACATATTGGAGAAAATTGCTCTACAAAGAAAGTTATATGAAAAAGAGGCGAGTACAAACAATGCTACGAAAAAATTAAAAAATTGGTTAAGTCTGATTATATATATATATCATTACCGTTTTAGAGTTGTGAAAACTTGTATACATATATATATATATATATATATGCATTGGACTATAACAATATTAACACTTTTGCGACCGCATGTTTTTGTCCTTTTGACACTAAGGCCCGCCTGTAGCGTTATTCTCCCAAGTTACAATATTTCAGAACAAATTTTTTTGTATTCACATTTATAACACAATGGATATACATTATAATTATACTCTTTCTAATAGAAGTATTTGTATTCATAGTATACTGATTGTACAAATATGAATATTGTGTATATTCTTAGGAAATAAATAACATGCAAATTGTGGAGGAAACGCCCACTGGCAGAGTTATACGATTTTCAAATAACGTGAATCTACGCCAGCGGTATCGAAAGAGTTAAATCATAGCCTCTTAAACTAGATGCCTTCCGCGTAGCTCGGAAACTTGGCAACAGTTCAAGTGGTAGACAGCGCCACCTGTTATAAATTGCGCGAGTTTTTTTTTTTTTTTTTCAACAGCCACCAAAAATTTTTAAAAGTGGGATTTCATATATATAAAAGGCGAATAGAATCGAAGAAACGTCGATTATATATATCATATATCACTTCTTAAAATTATTGGTAACAGTTGAATAAAAAAGTCGCGCAGTCTGTACCAGGTGGTGCTGTCTACCGCTTGAACTGTTGCCAAGTTTCAGAGCCACGCGAAAGGCATCTAGTTTAGGAAGCTATGGTTAAATATATTAGGATTTCTTGAAAACTATTTTGATTAAAAAAATGTAGATATAATTCAAATTTCTTAATTAAAAAATAATAATTAAATGCCCTGTGTGCTAACTTGTTCTTAATACTTTTGATATATTTTAATTATTTTAACTTAACAATATATTGCAAACATATTTGGATATTACTTTATGGATATGATTGATAACTTAATTTTGTAAAAATATTTTTATGCTTAGATCCTGAAATTTAATACAAATTTTAGCATTCAAATACAAAAATATATTTAAAATAAGAATTAAATGTTCAATGAATCCACAAAGTAATACCCAAATATACTTAGGACATATTGTTAAAATATAATAATGTAAAATCGAGGGGGAAAATTAGTTTGAAGGGAACGTTTTAAAAAATTTCAGAAAATATCAAATTTTGAACGTTACATTTTTTTTTTTTTAATAGTTTCGAGAAATTTTAATATATTAAAATTTGTTATATTTCAATGCTTATATATACAAATTTTTATAATTCTAAGGCTGTAATATTAAATATATAATTTATAACGTCCACCAACCCTTAAAAAATTGTAGTGAGTGAATGCCCTGGTCTTAATCAGGTACTATATTCAATAACAAATTAATACTATAACAAATATTGAGATGTATGCTATAACTTAAAAGACATTGCAGTTAGTGTTGCCAACTTGTAAGGAATTTTATATTCAATATCCATCACTAATTTTTAATTGTATTATTATTATTATTATTATTATTATTTTAATGACATGTTGGTCAAATTGACTATGATTTACTATATCAAACATCATTTTACAAAAATAGTGGCAATTATTAAACAAGAATGCCCCTAAAAGTTGGTAACACTGCTTGCAATCTGTTTGAATTTAAAGATGGTTACGATTAAACACAGAATTCGTTGAGGTGTCTATAAAATTAACTTGACTGGATTTTTAGATGAGTATCAAGCAAGGAAACGTAAATTAATGAATTGGATTGGCTAATGAATCTTCACATGGTTTAAAATAAAATAATCACATGATTCGTTATATTTACAAAAAAAAAAAAAAATCTTTTGAATTTAATTGCATTTAATGATTAGTTATTTAACGAACCTGCAATTATTATTGAATGAGGTGACTTTTTGAACAATGCAGTGTTGGCTCCAGTACTTTGCCGTAATTTACATTCATGATCTGGAGAGGAATATTTTCATAAAAATAGAAAAACAGAAAATCATATTAGTCTGTTTCTTACTTTTAACTTCGCTTTGGCAGAAACTCTGTGTTTTCATTAGCTATTAATTTCTATAAAAAAATAAGTAGCGGCATAGCCTCCTAAACTAGATGCCTGTCGCGTGGCTCGGAAACTTTGCAACAGTTGAAGCGGTAGACAGTGCCATCTGGTACAGATTGCGTGTCTTTTTTATTCAACAGCCACCAAAAATTTTTAAAAGTGGGATATGATATACATAAAAGGCAAATAGAATCGAAGAAACCAGAGCCTGATTAAGGGGGAAGCACACATTATTTATACTTACACCGTTATATTTTAACAAATACTTTCCTCCTATAATAGACAGAAAATTCTCATTAAAAATTATTTTAAAAGAATTCTGGTGTCTAATAACGGTGAGTAAATTGGATTGTTTTACACCGTTCATTTTTTATAAAAAATATTTCCTCGTCAAAGCTTGGAATTTCTATGACATGAAGTAAAAAATAATTGTAAAAATATTCCGGTGAGAGCGGAGATAATGTGTGCTTCCCCCTTAATCAGGCTCTGGAAGAAACGTCGATTGTATGTATCATATATCACTTCTTAAAATTATTGGTGACAGTTCAATAAAAAAGTCGCGCAATTAGTACCAGGTGGCGCTGTCTACCGCTTCAACTGTTGCCAAGTTTCCGAGCTACCATCAGGCATCTAGTTTAGGAGGCTATGGTAGCGGTGTCTTAGAATAGAATTTGTACAATTGCAAGTAGAAAAATATTCTGAAAATAAATACTTTTTATTATAACGGGAGATTTTGTCTAAGTCAAAAAAATATTACACAGGAGTTTAGTCACCGTGCCCCTGTTGCAAAACCTTTATCAGGCTGTTTTGTTTGCCTTAGTAATCGCATATTAAAGCCCCTTTGAAAATGAGAATGATTTGAAAAAAATTAATTAATATTTAACTTATTAGATAAATTTGATTTTATTTTTAACCTTTTGTAAGGCATGGGATTTTGAGCTGCTAACATTTCTAATTTACTCCATAGCATTGTTAGTATCTACTTATTTTCTCATCATTTTCATAATAGAGCAATTTTCTTCTATGTATAATAACGATTAAATAAGAAAAATATTACTGTTAAAAAAGAAAAAAAAAAAAAAAAAAAAAGTGCGAAAAAAGCGGATACCAGCAGTTTTACGGAATAAATTAGAAATTTTGGGATCACTCGAGAGGGACACTTACTACAAAATTCACCAGTTTTTAAATTGAAAACTTGTCATAAGCTATTTTTCCATGCCTATTATTTGAACTGTAAGCCCAATTATTTATTTATTTATTTTTGTCGTAAGTATACTTTCCATGGCCCAGAAATAGAATTTCAGTAAACAAAGTTCAACACATAATGGACTACTGAATGCTTCTGCAAATTAATATCTTGTTTCATTCTTATATATTGTAATAGAGGAATAAGTATAGATGGAAGAGCTTACTCTCATTTAAAAATTGATAAAGTTGGCGATAAGTGTGCTTAACGCTGCTCTATAAAAGGTTAGTCAGGCTAGCAGGGATATAAAATTTGCGCCTTTTTAATACCACTATTTTCGAACAAAAGTTGTTATATAAACACAAAAATTTCTATAGAAATGTAATAAATATTTATTTAGAGAAATAGTGATAGAAGAAAACAATTCTTTCGTCCCTGATATAAACAGAAAGATAGACGAGAAATGTATTTTATAGTAAATTAAAACAAATATATGTGGATTTTAATTCTATGTTTGAATGTTGATAAAATTCAAAATAAAGTTTTAACCCTATATTAAAAATTACAGACTGTTATCATACAAATTATTCAATATTTTTTATTAAAGTAAATTTTCTTTGAAGAAAAATAAACAAATAAAAATAAACATTTCTTTTAAATCATGCAAACTACTCTGCATCACTTTATTTCAAAATTCCTTTAAATTTTCAATAATAAACAAATATTTTGTTCATTTTGTAACTTTTTATATAGGCTATCCAATTGGGTACACAATGTGTGATTTTTGCAAAGTCTGATTGAGATCATCGAGACCATTATTTTTCCCCACATTATGTGGATAGAACCGAATGACGGCCGGGACACTCGGTCATCAATATTATTAACAATAATTTTTACTTATAATTGACAAAAAATTATCGTTAAAATATGGAAATAATTATTTTTTGAAATATTGATGACTGGTTCTGCAAATTTTATTCTTCAGCACCACATTTTCTTAATAATAATCAATTTTTTAATTAAAATACAGTCTTAAATAAATAAATAAAAATGTTGTTAAGTGATAGTTGTGTTCTAGGAGATTAATCCAGCTCTGCATGTTGCTCTAACTATAGCTTAAAGAATTATTACAAAAAATTAGTCTTTTTTAAGATTTTTTTTTCTACGCTAAGAAAAATTAAATATGCTAGAAAACTTTAAAAAAAATATTCTGGCGTTCAAACTAATTTGACAGTTTGAGAATTATATAAATTATGAAATTAGTTTTAACATCAAAATCTCTCTCCTTTTCCAACGCATTTAATTTTTTTCAGCATTTGCACAGTATTAAACAGCTCAAAAAACCTTTTAAAAATTCCAGTGTCAAAATAATTGTATGTAATTCCATTTTTAGTCTAACATGTTATATTTAGAAACTACTAAGTGGGATATAAAAATTCTCACCTCTATGATATTTGCTGGAATTTGTTGATATCTCAGACTGTATACATACTAACATTCTATACGTGCTAAACATATATTGCTGAAAAACAGGGGTAAAAAAAATTATGTAATTTCTGCGTCTGCTATTTCCATACAGAAAACTTTGCTGCATTTTTGTAGTACTCTTTTAAATAAAGCAAAGATTATTATTCGAAAATAATGGAAACGAAAAAGACATAACACATTCATCCCTGTGTTTAAATTGAGTATTTCATACGTAAATATATCTGAACTCTTTCTTATAATCTTATAAAATATTTTGTATATAATCACATGTTCTGCAGTTTCTTTATTTCTATTTTTTACAATAAATTTGACAGACAATTGTCATATTAAAAGAAAAAAAAAACATTATCTAAATCGATGAGTTTTGAATACAATTTTTTAAAAGTATATTTATTTACGTTATTAAGTACATATAGAAAGAAATATATTTAAAAATATCAGGTGGATGCGTCTGTAAATACTGTTTTTTCTGTGTGTTCTATCTCAATGGGATATAAATTTAACGATAAAGAAATTTTTTTGGAATATAATAGGCTACAAAAATATATAGATATAATAGCTACACATAAATAAATCAAAGCTCGACAAAAACTAAAAACAACCTTTCGTAAAAAGATTTCTAAAATTTGTGGCTAAGAATTTTTACTGAAAATAACATTTTTTCACAGCTCTTTGCTACATGTAAGTGTATATTTTATAAAGTAATTAAATGACCACTATAAACAAAACGGGAACAAGAAAAAAAAAAAAAAAAAAAAATGTTTCATACAGAATTAGATTAAAACCACAGCATACTTTCAACCATAGTTTTCAACAATTATTTTTAGTTAACAATAGCCAAAAATTCCTCATTAAGATAAGGAGATAAATATTTCATAAAATTTGTGTTTTTAATGGTCGGTATATACGTACACGATTAATTTCTGATGAAGAGAGTATTCTAGTGAAAGTACTGAATTTCTGTCACGAGTAAGTCAAAAGTTATTGTTAAAAAATAGTCATATTAGCATGCCTCCTTCTTAATCAGGATCTGGGTTAAAAACGAATCCACAAAATCCTTTTTTTAAATATTGTTTTAGGGAAACACCTAAAGGTGCAGATCATTTTAATTTATTTTTTATATTAAAACTTAGATAATTGCATATTTCCCTACTTTTATTTGTAAGCCAGTCATTTTGTGTTTCCTTAAAATGTTATACTATTTAACAAAAAAGGATTTTTGTATTCGTGTTAAAATACAAAAAGAAAAAGAAAAAAAAAGAAAAAAAAAAAGAAAATGTTTCATACAGAATTCGCTTAAATTTGATCCTCAGCAATCGATGTGGTAATTACCACTGAAGAATACATACACCGCTATCACTCAATGAATTAAATACGAATATGCAAAATCCTTTTGCGCATTCGTATAAAAATATAAATCGTTTTAAAAATAATGTATTGTTTTACAGGAACCCCTAAAGAAGGACTATTTGTTTTTCAATGAAAGTAGGTAACGCATGACCGGTCAACAAAATGTTAAACGAAAATTGTTATTTCCGGTCACCAAACTACAAACACATTATTCACCGGTCACAAGGTAATTAATTTTTTTTTTTTTTAAAAGCTCTGCGTTCCACTAAAACATTATATTATTTTAGAAAAGTATTTTCTGTATCCGTGTTTAACCTCTTAAATGGTATCGGTGTTTATGCACGTTAGGGACAATTCGATTGCTGATGCTAAAATTTAAGTAGTTTAAACACTAATACGAAAACTCTTTTTGTTAAATAGCGCAACATTTCAGAGGAACACTAAAAGGTTGGGATTACTGTAAGAAGTAGGAAATTATGCAGGCATCATATTGTTAATAAAAATGCAATTTCTCAAGGCAAATGCTTTTTATTCGATGAAATTTTGAGAAATAACGAGTAATTAGTAGCAAAAAAAATTAAAACAGACAATAATTTAATAACTACAAATTATAATGAATAACACTGAGCGAAGATGAATAGACTCTGAGCACATGTTGAATTTTCACCAGATATCAGACTTAAAAGATTGAATAACAGTTGAATCAAATCATGTGAGCTTCTTTGATATAACTTCACATGGCACACTTACAGTCTATCCCAAAAGCTTATATACTCGGTTAAAATGTATTTTTTAGAAAAAAGGAAAGCCATACAAATACCAAATACAAATATATTTATTCAAAACATATGCTATTTGCATTCAAGAAAATATTTAGAAAAAATATCAATTTGGATTTCGAATATGTAATAAAATGAAAATATTACGTGTTCCAAAAGTTTAGGTTGTATAAGTCATTTTAATAAAACATGCTCAATACAATGCTCTTAATACTATTAAGAACATTGTATTGAGAACAATGTATAGAAAACCAACAATGAGAACAATGAGAACAACATTGAGAACAATGTATGAGAACATTGTATAGAATTATATTGAGAACAATGTACAGAAAAACTTTAAAACTATTAAATAGTTTTAAAGTTTTTCTGTTCTTTCGTATATCATCGTCATACTTGCCAACCTAACCCGGAAGATTGTTAGTTTCCGCCCCTTTTTGTACACCACTTAATTTTTAGAGTAATTATCTTCAAATATATTTACTATTAAATAAGAAGAAGAGTACTTAAAAAAAAGACTGGCGTGAAAAAAAATAGGCGGAAAGGGGTGGGACTAACAATCTACCATGTTAGGTTGGCAAGTATGCATCGTATACCTACACGTTTTTCCATCGACATAATTTAGGTTTGTAATATATCTGGTTACAAGTTTTACAATGCCCTTTCAATGACTGTTTTTAAAACAATGAGAGAATAAAATTGCCCTTTATTCTCATAAAATTTTGAGACAGACATAATGCCCTACACGTTCTCAATTAGGCTTAGATTGAGGATCATCGGTGACCATTCAAGAACTGTCACATTTTTTCTGCTTAAATAACTTTTCGTAGCATTGGTGGTATGGATGGAAGCATTATCATGCTGATACACTCAGTTTTGTCCCGTATGTTTTTTGAAATGGCGCAAGATGATTTTCAAGTGTTTAGAAGAATTCTGTAGTTGCCAATATTTTAATTTACTCAGAAGCGTTTTTAGCCCCGCCTGTATTTCGCACCACATTATTTATGGAATATTTTTCTTCAATATATAACTACGATAAAATAAGAGAAAAATACTCTTAAAAGATAAGTAATATGGATTAAAAGCGGGGCTAAAACTGCTCCGGAATAAATTAAAATGTTGGCATCTCTGGAATTCTGGCGACCATCTTAGAAAGGCCAAACCTACTTGACCTTTGAAACCAAAAATCGTCCATACCATCACAGACCCATCATCTCATAGTCAACTAAAATAGCTTCTGGGTTCTTTTTGTAAATCATGCCAATAATATGTATCCTGATTAGGTCCATCGCGGTTCCATTTTCCTTCTTTCCTGAAAAGAGCAGCCATCCATTTATCACCATATGATACATGGTTACGAACCTATTATAATTTCTTACTAATTTGAAGCTTTAAGAGTGGTAATGTACGAGCCATTTTGCGTCGACCATATAACTAATTTCTCTAATTCGTCTATAAACAGCGTTTTTGGCGATTTGCAATCAGGAAGCTCTAGTAATTTCGCAGATTGACATTTTCAGAATTCAAGCCATTCTTTGTAATCGTCTATAACTGCGAATATCCGTCACTCATGGTCTTTCCGAGCGAGGTTTTGGCTGATATTGCGTCTTACAAGCTAATACACGAAAGCCATTTCTTTTAGGACGAATTAAAAGTTTCAATATTTCTGTAACAGTCATGTCGTGCAATTTCAAATTCAGAATTTTATCTATAGTGCGACCACGTTTCCTACGACTAGCAGTGAGGCCGAGTCCAAAAGTTTAGAGGGATGCAAAATTGGCCGAGAGATAGTTATTTGGCAAACATCCAGTTATTCGGTGTTCCCTTATCGCTTGTTTTCTCTCAGTCACCCCTATTTTAACACTGGACTCGTTCAATCCGCACTTGCGCAGAGGCTTCCATGGTCGCAAGAAATGTGGTTAAAGAATACTTCTTCATTAAAGAGCTGAACAGTTTTAAGCATCATGACACGGAGAACAAATGACTGCTTCTCCTTTCTTACAACAAATTTATGAGGCATTTCTTGCAAAGCATTTATTTATTACCAAATTCGCATTGCATTTGTTTATAAACTTTTGGGGAACAAATATTTGTGTTTATTCTACGATTTAAAAAATTCCATTAAATATACGGGTATTTTGATAAGGTATTGCTGTTTCCTTATTAAAAATCAAATAATATATCTACACAGTAAGTTACAATGCTAAACGTTCTTTTCAACAAAAAATTGTGGTCAAAATAGAAGATTCTATAAACTTTAGGGACAGACTCTCTCTCTCTTTCTATATATACATACATACATATATATATATATATATATATATTGAAATATTATCCTGCCAGCTTTATTTGAATTCAAACAACTTTTAGTATTTCCCCCAAGTAGCACGGGAACGTTCTGTGAACGTCTAATAACGGTTACAGTCGTTCAAACACCGTGTTTCGTGTCAAGAGAACGTTCGATTAGACGTTCAAAAATAGTATTACTTAGAACGTTCTGAAAAGGTTTGCTTTGTACCATCTAGAAAACGTACAAGTCTAGTTCTATGAAAAACGTTCAAGCGTATCACCGTCGTAGCACGTTCTGTAATAGTGTGATTATAACGAATATGAGAAAATTCCTTTTTTTTTTTTTTTTTTTTTTTTTTTAGTTTTTTTTTCCTTATTTTCAGTTTCAAATTTTGTTGACATGTAGAATAATCATTGAAATGTAATAGAGATGCGGTGAGAAAAAATTACATAATTTTAAACTTTAATTATATGTTATTATAATCATAATAATTATTTATAATTTTATTTAAGTTTTATGTTGTTCAATTCTGTCAAACACATTACTCCAAATTACTTTTGCAGATATTCATTATTATTTGTTTCTTAAATTGTTAATAAATTAAGTTACGAAAAATTAATTTATTTTATTTATTTTATTTATTTATTATTATTATTATTAATATTATTTTGTATATACCAAGAAAAATGTGTTGGATAATTGGGAATTTTTGATCTCCGGTTTTCCATGGGTTTATACACTCTTGAGATGTCCAGAACACAATTCTATCATTCTTTCAAAATGCCAGTCTGTCTGTTTTTTTTTTTTTTTTTTTTGTGTGTGTTATCAAAGTTTTGTGGACTCTGTATCTCACAAACCAATGGACGGAATTTAACCAAACTTGATGTTTAGTTAGACTTTAAACTAATTTGCTAAATATCAGGAATATTTAATTAGATGTTGACCTAAATATCAGCTTTGGTGCTCATTAGCCTCTGGAATGTATCACCAGATAGGGTTCGCTTCTATTCTGTAAATTCTCCCTTTTATGGGGAGATTATATCTCAGCTTCTACGGTGCACAAATGCACCAAACTTAATATGTGAAACAGATATTATGTAACAGTACGCTGATTTAATTCGGGTGCATATATTGACCAACTGAACTGGTGGCGCTGCTCTCCTGTAATTTAACCCCGTTAACGTAATGGCAATAATTCAGTTTTTGTGATATAAATAATTATAAATACACTGAACTTGGTATGTAAAATTAATATCATATAAAACTTTGCAGAATAATTTTGCGTGCATATCGGACAACTGGAGGCACTGGTATGCTGCAAATTAATTTTATTCAAGGGAACGGAACGCAATAGCACATTTTCTATGATTTATAAATGCTCTAAATTTGGTACGTGAAATAGATATTACGTAAATTTTACTGATTCACTTCGGGTACATATCAAATGACAGGTGGCACTGTTACGTTTCAACTTACGGGAAGCCTGTACCTCACCTTCTATAATACGAATACTTATCAAACCTTGTATGTGAGACATATATATAATGACAAAATGTGCTGCTTCAGTTTCCGTATATATCCACCGACGGACGGTGCTTCTATTGCTTTCTGCGATTTTTCAGATATCTGTATTTCAGCATTTTTTGGTGAAAAATGTACAAAATTTCATATATAAAAATGTTAATTATAAAAACCTGTGTTGATTAAATTTTTATGATTAAATTAATAAATTTTAAAATTCTATGGATGCTGTATCTCACGAACTAATGAACGTAATTTATTCAAACTTTGTTTACTTGGACTATGACCTAAACTGGTGGCGATTATATTTGTTAATAAATCGTTCAATAGGTAGCGCTGTCGTACCATTACTTTCAGAATTTTTAATATGTCATAATAGGTCAAAATTTCGTATAAATGTGCATGAGTCAGCATCGTTTTTAACTTTTCCCTGGAAAATTAAATGTGTATATATATATATATATATATATATATATACATACATTTATATTAGTAATATTTAATTAAAAAAAAATATGGGCAATTTGTATAGTTCATCGCTTTCGCTATTGTATTAAAATTTTCAATATTCTTGCCAGAAAAGTCGTCTGTACTTTTAAAGCGAAAGGATGAACCCTAAATCTGTGATAATTTAAAACAAAGTTATCGACTTTTCACATTTTTCAATATGTAAAATACATTTCTTAAGATACATATTTTGTATACCGTAAAATTAATTTTTTTGGATATTTAGTGTTATATTTGTTTGAGATGAAAATCGTATACATTTACCATGGAAAATAATTTTGATAGATTATTTTAGCAAATAATATTTGACATCGACCTGCGCAGGAAAATATAGAAGAAAGTTTTAGGATGGCCTCAGTATAATAATTTTTACAAAGGTTAAGTTTTGAACAGTATGAAAAATATTTATTAGAAACGGGTGTTACTGAATAAATTGCTTGATCGACAAGAAAGTTTCGCCGCATTTAAAAGACATCTGCTCTGTTTTTGCACAGGAAGTTGGTATTTCTTGGCGTGGCTCGTTGGATCCAAAGTCCTACTGCTTGCTTACTCATCACATATTTTGTATTTACATTCAGATTTGAATTTAACTTTCGTTCGGATACACTACAACAGAAAACAGCTTCAAGATACAGACAGATAAGTTCGTTCACTTACTTTTCCTTTTTATAAAATTTTCATACTTATGCATTGAAATCTTACAAAATTTATTAAAATTTATCAAAAAAACATATAATATTTTAAAATTAAATTTGAAATTTTTTAATTTTTTACATCTTTCACGCTAACTCCTAAATTTATTTCGTTCGATATTTTATTATTACAGTTCAACGTTGTAGTTTAAACAAACCCATGCGAATTTTTCGAACTTTTCTTTTCTTATTTACTTTTAAAATTTGAAACTCATAAATATTATACCGAATTCCCCATCTAATTAAAATATTAATTTACCAGAAGCCAAATTATTATTAGTACCAAATTAATATTGTGCAATTGTGAGACCAAGATCATTCAAAGAAAGGTTTCAAAATAAAATTCATGGTTGAAGTCCCAGTTTCATACTTCCGCAGGCAGTACAGTTATAGTATAGGATTTCCATGATGCCTTTTAAATTTTTGTCGCGATGTTGGTGATGACTTTTTATTTATTTTGGTGTATTTTGTTTAAAAAATAATAATAATAATAATTCTTATTTTGATTATATTTTTATGTTTATGATTTTTAGTCAATTTATGACAATTATTCATATTCTGTATAATCTTTAAAGTATTTCTATGTTTAAAATGACGCTTATAAAGATTGATGAAGCAATTTTTAAAAATACAGTTTTCCATAAAATAATGTAAGCAGACAAATTTCGTAATTTTTTCTTATTAGTTCATTGAGTTGAGTCCGCATGCTTAAATATTGTTCATTTTTAAATATTATTTTTTATCCTCGCATATTTCAATAATTACACTACTATATCGTTTCGGCAAAAATTAATTGCAACTGATCCACGTTAAAGAAATATATAGATAGATTTGATCATGTTTGATCGTTTTACATTACACTGTAGAAATGTAAAAGCAGGGAGAAGTATTAAAAAAGAATAGCTACTAAGGTGAATCTTAATATTGCTAAATATTTTAAATTTTGAAGTTTATTTATTTAATTTTTATTTATTTATTTGTTTACAGAATAAAATTTTAATTATTTATTTATTTATTTTTCAAAATGTTTCACCATATTTTATACTGTCATATTTCACTGCATGTGTACGTAAAATTTATAAACTCAAAATCAATAATTTAAATAAATTTCGCATACGCATGATTTGAAATATGAAAATATTAAGTAAATTTCACGTAAGCTATTTAAATAAAAAAAACAAAATAATAATAATATATATATATATATTTTTTTTTTTAAACGTATTTAAAATACACCGCTGTTCAAAATTAAAGGAACAAACCTGCTTTTTCATTTTCTTCTTTTATGCATAGCTTTTAAACAAATAAACACATGGACATAAAATTTGGATGTCATGTTCGTTATCATATCATTAATCGAATTTTACATAATTTTAGAATAAGTGATAATTTAAAACTAATAATTATTAATTTTCTCAAAAGTAAGCTTTGGAAAAAATTAAAAAATTCAACAATTTTAGCGAAGAAAACTTAATGAAAATTTGTGTTAATGATGCATTATAGACAAGTGAAGACGCACATGCCCTCACATGTTAAACAAAGTCCTAGTTTTACTTTCTGTGTTCACTTTTCTTTTACTTTAATAACGGAATTTTTGAAAAAAAAATAATAATAATTACTAATTTGTATAAACTGTGATCATCACCAGAATAATAAAAATGTCGATAAATAATTTAATAATGAACGCCTTATCCGATTTTCATATTTCTATGTAAAATTTAAAAAAAAATATTCACACGCGAAAAAATGAAGAAAGAAGAAGAAACAAAAAAGTGACTACATGAAGAAATATACGGTTTTAATCTAACGCATGGATGAGCCTACATTTTTAATCTATCTGTAATGCATCTTCATGACCATTTTTCATTAAGTTTTCTTTTCTAAAATTGCTGAAATTTTTCATTTTTTCAATGTTTACTTTTGAGAAAAATTTACTGATATTTAGTTTAACAATTATTACTTATGCTAAAGTTATATAAAATTCGATTTATGGTAGTTTAAAAAACATACTATCCAAATTTTATACTTCTGTGTTTATTTGTTTAAGAATTATGTGGAAAAAAAAAAAAGAAAACGAGAAAACAGTTTATTGTTTAAATTTTGTACACTTGTGTACTTCTTTTAACTAATTTTTATTTTTGTTTTCCATTGATTGTGCATTATTATAGTTTAAAAATAGAATATGTAACATATCTGGGCATTAATTTGAGATTTCATTGATAATTTAAAATTTAATAAAATACTTTTGTGTTTGAATGCTAAAAGTTTGCAGTAAGTTTCAAAATTTAGACATAAATATTTTTAAATTTTTTTGCTTAAGAGCCCTCTTCACTCACCGCCGCTGGAAGCCGAAGCTAATGTTATTCAATGGGAAATTTTTCTTTACAAATAACTTATTAAGTAATACATATTTTTAAATTCTGTTTTCACATTATGAAAATTCCCAGCTGTTAAATTGACGGACCTTTTTTAAAAAATTATTTTTTTAATTTTTTATATATTACTTCGAAGCTGCAAAATACGAATTTACAATATGTGATTTTTTTTCATTTTGCAATTTCAAAATAAAATATTAAAAATTAAAAAAATACTTTTTCAAAAAAGGTCCGCCAATTTAACAGCTGGGAATTTTCTGAATGTGAAAATAGAATTTAAAAATATGTATTAGTTAATAAGTTACTTGTAAAGAAAATTTCACCATAGAATATCATTGGCTCGGTCTACCGGCGACGGTAAGTGAAGAGGGACGTTAACTTATTAAATTAATATCCAAATATGGTTATATTCTATTGTTAAATTACAATGATGCAAAATCTAGGGGGGGGGGAATAATAATTAGTTAGCAGGGGGCATATTATCTTAAAAAGTTTCAAAATATTCCAGAACTTGAATTTATTTATTTGTTTGTTTTTGAATTCAAATATTTATCTAGAATATTCAAAATACTTGATCTTTTGTTATACAATATTTCAATGCATGTATGCAAAATTTTATATTACTAAGACAATTATTTATGAAAAATAATAATAATAATAAAAAGATAAAATAAAAACTACACAAAAAATAAAAAAGAAAAGAAAAGATAAATAAAGGAAAGGAAAAAAAAAAAAGAAAAAAATAAGTAAATAAAATAAACAGACACTATAAAATTCAAGAACTCGAAGCAATTGTTCCGGGTCGAGAAAAGACACAACCCTTCATCAACCGAACAAAGTAGGCACGAGTGCTGCAAAAAATCTGCAACGTAGCTCTTGTATTTGCAGCACTCGTGCCTATTATGTTCGTCTGACGAAGGGTCGTGTCTTCTTTCGACCCGAAACAAATGTTGCGAGTTCTTCCATTTTATTATACATTAAATACATTTTAGCACGTTCAAAGAACGTTCAAAAATTGTTTACATAACGTTGTGAGAACGTGTGTATAGAACGTTTTCAGAACGTTTCTACACTATTTTAGAACGTTTACAGTACGTTTTCTAGAACGTTCTGAAAATGTGTATAACGTTTTGAAAACGTTCTAAAAACGTTTAGAACGTTCTGAGACCGTATACAGAGAACGTTCTCTGAACGCTTCTATAACACCGATGGTGATAGCTACACGTTCATTGAACGTTCCCTGAACCGTACTATTGTACTTTTTCAAGATGGACAAATAGACGTCTATAACACGTTCAAAGGGAACGTTCTTAGAACGTGTTTGCAGAACAATATTTGAACGTTCAGAGAACGTTTCGGTGCTGCTTGGGTATATATATATAGAAAGAGCGCATTATATTGCGCATAGAAAACATGAATTGAAAGCTTTTAGAAATAGTGCCTTATCGCGAAATCAGTCGAAAACTTTTAACTAACCTGTGCTAAAGTAAACATGCTATGCTGTTCATTTTAACCAGCTTGTCTGTCTTTCGAATATAACGAACTTTTGTTCCATTTTAGAGTACAAATAAAAGTGAAGGAAAGGTTTTTGATTCTTTTTAAATTGAAATAGATATCTACAACCTAAATAACTACAGTTTTACTGTATTACTGAAATCACAATTTTAATATACCAGCATAATAAAAAAAAAAAATAATAATAATAAATTTGTCGGGCAATTATGATTAAAATAACACAATATCATAATTGCCAATTTTCCCGTTTTTTTTACGAGAAAATTTTAATAAATTGTTTTTAGTTTATTTAATCAGTGAAAACTATTCCATAAATCTATAAAAATTTCTATGAAAATTTTTCGGTAGACAAAAAGCGTAAAAGTTGACAAATATGCTATATAGACAACTGTACGACTTTATTCTAGTTGTGAGAATTTATGAAATTTAACTATTAATTATATTAAACAGACTGAAGGGAAAAAATACTTTTTCAATAAAAAATGTTAAAATGTTGACTACCAGGGGAAATTTTGATAGTTGTTCCTTTCAGCAGGGCCTGATTACCGAAAAGGCGCTGGAAGCACAAGCTTCCGCTCTAAAATTTAAGAGGGGCCCCCAGAATGACTAAAAACAGCATCTTGAATCTGCAGTTTTAAATTTTCCCACTGAGATTGAATTTTATTCTGAGAAAGTTCGCTTAATGCTAGATAAAATGCACATTATTTTGGAAAAATTCAATTATTTAACCACAAAAATCTGAACGTTCTTATTCAATTATGAAAATTTTTCGGTAGACAAAAAGTGTAAAAGTTGAAAAATATGCTATATATACAACTGTACGACTTTATTCTAGTTGTGAGAATTTATGAAACTTAACTATTAATTATATTAAACAGACTGAAGGGAAAAAATACAACGTAACATTCTAAAGTGCGGTGTTTCCCGCCCGCCCACCACCGCCGAGACACATACTTGACGAGACGTATTAATCCTGGACGACAGGACCAATGCCCCAGCCCGCCCGTTCCAGCTCTTTGATGTCTTTTTCTAGTCAATTTTGCCCTTTTATTACTTTCGGTGTGATCCGTTTTTTTTTTTTTTTTTTTTTTTTTTTTTAACACACTTGACATTGTGAGTTTTTTTTTGGTTTTCTTCCCATGCTATTTCTATGGGGTTTTTAGCTTTTTCCCTCTCTTTTTCTACATTCTCAAATATATTCTATATATTTTAATGTTGTGGGTAGAAATCTCCCAGACATATGAAAGCAAAAAAACTATAAACACACACTGATTCTTAGCCAATAGTATTTTTATATGACAATATATAGCAAAGAAACGAGTTTTCTCAAAATAAAAGGGGGCTCAGAAACCTTTGGACAGCCCCTATCTGCCTTTTTTGGCCAAGCTTAACGGGTTTGGTGTGCTGGAAATAAAAGGGGGCTCCGAAATGATACTGAGTTGCCCCTACCTTCTAAGCTTAATCATGCACTGCCTTTCAGAAGTAAGTAATCCTACTTATTTCCGTGAATTAAAAAATAAAATAAAATTTCAGAAAATTTTGTATATAAGGCCATTGTGCCTAAATGCGATAACCCATAAATGCGACAAAGTTCTTCTACTGAAAATCTAAATGCTTAAATCACAAACTTAAAAATCATAATGGAACATACACATTTCAAGAATGGTTCGCGAAACTTTTCATTAAATTTTAAAGGTTTTCTCTAGTAGAATTTTCTTTTGCTATAAACATTGTTCATTATGGCTTTCCCCATCTTTTCCTAATTGCGATGAAATATTTTCAAATAGTAACTGTAATTTTATCCTTTCATCTTTCAAGGTCAAATAACCACTGTTACGTCATGTGCTTGAATACCCTTTATACCTATCAGAAGAAAATTTAAAAAAATACTACATTTTTTTTTAAAGAGGGGTTTAAAATTTTTATCGCATTTAAGGGTCTGTTTACACCATTTTCCTAAATGCGACAAATTTTATGCCTTAAATGCAGAGAGTTTTACAGTTGATATATTAAGGGAAGTTTAAGCATTTTTTCCTTTTTAACACTTTCCAACAAGGTTTAAAAGTGACTTAGGCTTGTCTGTCCGTCTGTCTGTCTGTCCACGCTCTAACTCCTGTAGGGACACCCAAAAGTATTCCAAAGCACTGTGTTTTATGAGAGGTATTGCTGTAAGCCTTATTTAATACCTTAACTGTATACAAATCTTAGTGAAATTGAATCATGTTATTCAAGTTCACTATCGGATGTTTCATATATAAAATGGAAAAAATACCACCACTAGTTTGTACACAGGGACACTCGAAAGTACTCCAAAGCATTGCGTTCTATGAGAGGTATTTCTATAAACCAAATTTTAATAACTTTACTTTCCACAAAGTTTAATGAAATTGAAATATGTTATTCGTATGTACAAAAGAATGCTTTGCATAGAATATAGCATGATTAGCATTAGATTTACAGGGCCACACAAAAATATTCAGTTACATTAAGAGCTGTTAATAAAAATTTGCTAGAATTGCAATTTTGTTTACATTAAGCGTTTTTAACATTGTCTAACAATTTTCATCTGTGACTATGATTTCAATTTAAGTATCTGTCTGTTCGTCTGTCCACGCTCTAACTTCAGTAAATATTTATGTAATTTCTTGAAACTGATATATGTTATTTAAGTTCATGATCGGATGTTCCCTATTGAAAAAGGAGTTAATATCTCTACTGGTTTGTGTACAGAGACACCCAAACCTTTTACAAAGCATTGTGTTATATGAGAGATATTTCTATAAACCATATTTTAATACCTTTACTGTACACAAACCTTAATGAAATTGAGAAATGTAATGCAAGTTCACTATCGGATGTTTTATATATTAAATGGAGTAAATACCACCACTGGTTTGGGCACAGAGACACTTGAAAGCATACCAAAGCATTGCGTTATATGAGAAGTATTTCTATAAACCAAATTTTGATAACCTTACTTTCCACAAAGCTTAATGAAACTGAAATGTGTTATTCATATGCATAAAAGACTGCTTTCTATAGAATATAGTATGTTTAGTATTACTTTTACAGAGCAACAAAAAAATATTCAGATACATAAAGAGCTATTAAGAAAAGTTTGCTGGAATTCCACTTTCGTTTACATTAAGCCTTCTAACATTTTCTAACAATTTTTAAGTGTGAATATACAGGGTGTGGTAGATAAGTAATGAGACTCAGTCTAGAAAAACAAATTTATTGATCCGATTTGTACAAAACGTTAATATTCTTCAAAGTACTCGCCTTGGGCGTCGACACAACGTTGCCAGCGCGTTTTCCAAGCTTCATAGGCCCCACTGTAGTCCGTTGGAGTTATCCCAGTTAGTGCCTTCGTGACAGCACGTTGGATGTTCGGAATATCGTCGAAACGATGACCCTTCAGGCATCTTTTGACCTTCGGAAATAGGAAGAAATCAGGAGGACTCAAGTCAGGGCTGTATGGTGGCTGTGGCAGAACTTCAACTCCAATTCGGGTCAAGTAGGAGGTCACGAGGAACGCTGTGTGCGCCGGAGCGTTGTCTTGGTGGAGACGCCAGCGTTGAGCAAGGTCCTGTCGCTTCCGTTTGACGGCTCTGTGCAATCGCTGAAGGACTTCTTTGTAGAATTCGGCATTCACAGTTTTCCCCTGAGGGACAAACTCTTTGTGAATTAACCCCCGCTTGTCGAAAAAAACAATCAGCATTGTCTTGACGCGGGACTTTGACATTCTTGCTTTCTTCGGCCGCGGGGATGCCGGTGTGTGCCACTCCAAGCTCTGGGCTTTCGTCTCCGGGTCGTATTGGAATGTCCAAAAGTTTCTGAAGCAGTTTTTCCCAAGCGAAAGCAAAATTTGATTGCATACCGCTGTTCTATCGAGCGATCCATTTTCACAAGTGTCACGTGCACACAAACAACTAATACGCGAAGCTCGACCCTCACTACGCCACAGCTCCGACGCGACTGCGAACCGGTTCTATTGTTAGCTCAGATCCCCCCCCACGTGACCTGCAGGTGCAGACCGCACTGCGAGCGACTGGGTCGCCGCGCGGCGGCCAGTCTCATTACTTATCTACCACACCCTGTAATTTCAATTTGTGTATCTGTGTATCTCTTTGTCTGCCCATCTGTCTGTCTTTCGGCGCTCTAACTCCGGTAAATATTTATGGAATATCTTGAAACTAATATATGTTTTTCGAGTTCACTATCTGATGTCCCCTATTAAAAATGGAGTGAATACCTCTACTGGTTTGTGTACAGGGGCATCGGAAAGTACTGCAAACTATTTATTTTCTATGAGAGTCATTTCTATAAACCATATTTTAATACCGTTACTTTACACAAATCTTAATGAAATTGAAATATGTTATTCAAGTTCGCTATCGGATGTTTCCTATGTGAAATGGAGAAAATATTACCACTGGTTTGTGTACAGGGAGACTTGCAAGTATTGCGTTGTATGAGAGGTATTTCTGCAAACCAAATTTTAATAACTTTACTTTGCACAAATCTTAATGAAATTGAAATATGTTATTCATATTCAAAAAGGAATGCTTTTTATAAATACAGTATGATTATTATTAACTTACAGGGCCACATAAAAATATTGTTACATTATGAGCTATTAATAAAAATTTGCTGTAATTGCATTTTCTTTTACA
Organism: Salticus scenicus; assembly: GCA_963930645.1. Classification (NCBI taxonomy): domain Eukaryota; kingdom Metazoa; phylum Arthropoda; class Arachnida; order Araneae; family Salticidae; genus Salticus; species Salticus scenicus. The sequence goes on from OZ005651.1 coordinate 230,621,142, forward strand.
ATAAGCATTTTTAACACTTTCTAATAATTTTTAAGCGCGAATATGATTTTAATTTGGTTATCTTTCTGTCCGATTGTCTGTCTTTCTATCTGGCTCTCGCCCCGAGAGTTCTTAAATATTTTCAGAATTTTGAAAAATTTATATATGCTATTAAAGTTCACTATGGAATGTTTCCTATTTAAAATGCCATTAATGTTACTAATTGACAAAAGTATTATTGACAAATATTTCAATTTACTTATATATTTTATAAAAATAGTTCAAGGTTTATAAGGTAAGTAAAATGCACTCACCTTGGTTGTGAGTATCCTCTATTATTTCAGCTTTCAGTATCAAGATGTAGAATTTCATAAATGAAGATAAATCAGTTTGAGTTTCAGGAACTATCATTTTAGTTGACTGATGCTGTTTAAAATATATAATTTGAAATTAAATAAATAATGGTTTTAATTGAATTAAACCAGCCTACTTTAGCTTGGTTTATGAATAGGAAAAAATATATAATTTGTGGGAATGAAAAAAAGAACCCACATGTTTTCCTTTTTAATCACATTTTTATTATAAAACTGAACATCGAAGAAGGAGAAAAAAAAAACGAAAAATACATCATTACATGTTACATAGAAACACAGACGGCCCATCAGAACAAATGCGTCATAGCGTCGCCGTAATGTAGATGTATATATGCATGAAGAAATAAAAAGAGTCAAATGAAATGTTTTTAGAATAATATGAAAAAAGAAAGTTTTTGTAATTATTGAAAGAATGTCATTTCGAGTTTATTTCTCACCAACACCCCTGCGTAAACTCGATGACATTTAATCACAGTTCATCAAGGAAATTCGCAATTTTCAAAAAGAATGTCTCGGCAGAGGCTTGGTGAGCACATCGGCGATCATATTTTCCGTACTTACGTACTCAATCTTTATTGTGCCCTGCTCAACAAGGTCTCGAATCAGATGGTACCTTAGCTCGATGTGCTTAGTTTTCTGTCGAAATTTGTCATTTTCGGCCAATTTGATGCAAGAAAGATTGTCTTCATAGAGTGTAATAGGACAATTTTGTTGCATATCAATTTCTTCAAAAAGGTTTATAAGCCATTTTACTTCTTGCGCGGCACTTGCTGCAGAAATATATTCCGCTTCCGCTGATGACATTGATACAGATTTTTGTTTTTTGCTTGTCCAGTATACAGTATTTGCTCCTATGCAGAACAAATTTCCTGTTGTAGACTTACGATCACTGGGATCGTTTGCCCAGTCGGAATCTGCATATACCCTCAAGACAGGCTCTTCAATATTATTATATGTCAATTTAAGATTAATTGTACTTTTTAAATATCTCATTAATCTTTTTACCGCTTCCCAATCTTTTGCTCTTGGGCGCTCATTTCTTCTACTCAAAATATTTACCGCGGCGCTAATATCCGGACGTGACATGGTTGAAATATATAACAATGCGCCTACAGCCTGTCTATATTGTGTATTTTCTGGTAAAAGGTTTTCTTCGTCATTTAATTTTATGTAACCTGTGTCCATAGGAGTGTCTGTAGGTTTTGAATTTTCTAAACCGTATTTGACTATAAGTTCTTGTATTTTGTGTGTTTGATCAAGAGTCATTGTATTTTCGTTAGGACGATTAATATTTATCCCAAGGTATTGTTTTGCTTCTCCCAAGTCTGTTAAAGGGTATTCTTGTTTTAGTTTGTTTACAATTTCATTTGTTTGTTGATCATTCCCCGCTATTAACAAATCATCGACATACACAAGTACATAAGTAGTTACATCGTTTTGTTTACGTTTATAAAGACACTTGTCGAATTGACTTTGAATAAAGCCTAAGTTAAGTAATGACTCATTCAATTTTAAATTCCATGCTCTCGCGGCCTGCTTTAGCCCGTATATTGCTTTTTTTAATTTACATACCTTATGTTCTTCCCCGGATACCACGTATCCTTCTGGCTGATGCATATAAACATCTTCACTCAATTTACCGTGTAAAAATGCAGTCTTGATATCAATATGTCTAAGACTTAAATTCTTATAAAGACTCATTGCCAAAAAACTTCTCAAAGTTGTGTGAGACGCCACTGGGGCGAAAGTCTCATCGTAGTCTATTCCATATTTCTGTGAAAAGCCCTTCGCAACCAGCCTAGCTTTGTATTTTTCAACACGGCCCTGACTGTTATATTTTGCTTTGAATGCCCATTTGCACCCTACTATTTTCATCCCTGGTGAAACCTCAACTAAATCCCAGGTGTCATTCTGCTTGAGTGAATTTATTTCATCTAATGTAGCATTGATCCAATTTTCCTTTTCTACAGGGTTTTCCATACTTATTATATCATCCCAGCATTTTGGTTCACTTATTCTTTCATTGTGTAATGTGAATGCGAATCTATCTGGTGGTACCCCTTTATTAGATCTTTGTGATCTACGTGGAGTATTTTGTGAATTATCTGACACAACACTATCATTAGTTTCATCTATCTCTGAGTCTATTATTTGCAAATTTGGTGATGGATTTTTATTATCACTTTTCTCATCATTGTTTTGTGATGTTTCATATTTAAGTATCGCTTGTTTTTCATTTTCTACAAATTTTACGGTTCGACTAATAATTATGTTTTTGCCATTTGTGCAGATCCTATATCCTTTACTTCTATTATCGTACCCTACGAATATACCTTCCTGTGCCGTATTATCTAATTTTCCACTGTGTACCTTTTGTACGTATGCATAGGCACGACAGCCCACCAGCGGCCGAGCGGTTCTGCGCTCAAAGCTGGTAGATGGGAGGTGCCGGGTTCGATCCCAGGTCGCGCTCATCGACCTAGCCGTTCGGAGTTTTCCGTGGTTTCCTCCGAAACTCGCGTAAATACGGGCTAGGACCCCTTAGAAAAGACCCCCACGGAGGGCATTCCCCCTATAGGCCTAGGACACATAAGGAGTCAATCGGCCTTAATCCTCCAACCAACCAACCAACCAGCATAGGCACGACAACCAAATGGTTTTAACATCGATAGGTCAGGTTTTCGACCTGTCCATAATTCATAAGGTGTCAATTCACACGAAGATGTTGGGAGTCTATTTTGCAAGTAAACTGCGGTATTTATTGCCTCCCCCCAGAAAGAATTTGGTAAATTGCCATCCTTTAATAAACAACGTGCCATTTCAACTAAAGTACGATTTTTACGTTCAGCAGTTCCATTTTGAGAAGCTGAATAGGGAACAGAAAATTGGTGGTCTATACCTAATTTTGTTAAGTATTCATTTAATTCTGTCCCGGTATACTCCCCTCCGTTGTCGGAGCGGATTGCATGCAAAGTTCGTCCGAACTTGTTTGATGTCATTGCGATGTATTCCCTCAATTTTGTGAAAACTTCATCCTTTTTTCTCAGTAGGTATATAACTGTAAATCTACTGAAATCGTCAATGAATGTTAAAAAATAGTATTTTCCACCGACCGTGGGGGTTGTCATTGGTCCACACAAGTCAGTGTGTACCAACTCTAGTGCTTTAGTTGCCCTAAACTGAGCCTTTTTAGGATAAGGATTGTCGGTTAATTTAGTTAATATGCAAGTTTCACATGCATTATTATGTTTGCAGTTGTCTAGTTTTATCCCAACTGCCATGTTGTTGTTTACCAATTGTTTTATATGACTAATGTTTCTATGGCCTAATTTAATGTGCCATTTATCAATGCAATTTTTATTTTCGCATGTTTTTACCATGTTTATAGTGTGTGTTGTATCATAGCTAACTTTGCATTCGTATAAATTGTTGTTAATGTAACCTTCAATGCATGTTTCTCCTTCATGCATTATTTTGCATGATTTGTTTTCAAATATTGCTACACAACCATTTTCAGTAGCCTCTTTTACAGATATGAGGTTTGTCTCTATCTCTGGTACATATAAAACATTTTTCAATATTATAGTATTATGTGTGTTATTGGAATTTATGGTGTTTAATTTCACAGACCCATGACCCAGGGATTCTATCTCCTGTCCATTCGCGATTGTTACGCGTGAATTATTATGATTAAATTCATGAAATTTACTCCTATCATTGCATACATGCGTTGAACAACCTGAGTCTACATACCAATTGTTAGATTTCTCACCGATAAATAGAGTGAATATTTTATCCTTAGGTTTTTTATTTTCACTATCAGTAATAAGAGCCCTATCCGCGTTATGTCTGTCTTGAGAGTACATACCAGATTTGAAAGTTGATCTGGCATTGCTGGCTTTTGTATGTTTCGAAGTCTTTTCTTTATTTTTATTTTTAAGATGCCAGCATTCTTCAATTGTATGCGATTTTTTTTTACAATAACGGCAGAACTTTGAATTTTCTAGTTTCGGTTTAAATTTAACCTTTAACACTGAATTATTTTCAGATTTGTTTTCTTTTCTTTTAGAAAATTCATCAATCAATTTCGAACGTATAAACTCTGGTACAAGATCCTTTTCATCACGCGATTCTAAAGCGGTGATTAGTACATCATAACTTGGAGGTAAGGAACAGAGCATTAGGGCTGAAAGGTGCCTGTCATTTATTTCTTCTCCGATTGATACTAACTTATCTCGTAATTGATAAATGTGCGTTAAGTGGTCGATTATATCGCCACCCTCAGTTAATTTCGTAGAGTAAAGCTTTCTAAGCAAAAATAGTTTACTGCTGAGGGTTGAACGCTCATGTACAGCTTTTAAAGCGTTCCAGCATTCTTTAGCGGTCTCGAGATTTTTGACATGGATTATTTGATTATCCTCTATTAAAAGGTTTATTATAGCGCGTGCTTTCCTATTTTTGTTATTCCATATGTCCGTAATGGGATTCGGAGCATCGTTAATAACCACAGAATATAAATCTTCCTTTTGGAGAAACATTTCCAATTTAAATTTCCAAACATCGTAGTTTTGTGCGTTAAGTTTTTCAATTATAGTGTCCTTGAGGATACTCATTTTAATATTTCAATTTTGTTTTCTTTCTAGTTTATAACTGAAATTTTATACTTAATCATTCATATGTTTATTTTAAACATTCTTATATATATTTCACTTCTTTCGTTTTTAATGTTTATACAGATTTCTATACTTTCGTTTTCAAGAAACAAAAAAAAACATATTTATTTATTTTCGCTTACATTTTTTTTTCATTATTATTATTTTAAATGTAGCAAAATAATATTATTTTAAATGTAGCAAATGTTTCTTCAAATATGCAAAGAAAAAACTTTTGTCAAGAATAAATTTAAAATCTCAATTTAGCGCGTCAGTGGTCATAATCTGTTACTAATTGACAAAAGTATTATTGACAAATATTTCAATTTACTTATATATTTTATAAAAATAGTTCAAGGTTTATAAGGTAAGTAAAATGCACTCACCTTGGTTGTGAGTATCCTCTATTATTTCAGCTTTCAGTATCAAGATGTAGAATTTCATAAATGAAGATAAATCAGTTTGAGTTTCAGGAACTATCATTTTAGTTGACTGATGCTGTTTAAAATATATAATTTGAAATTAAATAAATAATGGTTTTAATTGAATTAAACCAGCCTTCTTTAGCTTGGTTTATGAATAGGAAAAAATATATAATTTGTGGGAATGAAAAAAAGAACCCACATGTTTTCCTTTTTAATCACATTTTTATTATAAAACTGAACATCGAAGAAGGAGAAAAAAAAAACGAAAAATACATCATTGCATGTACATAGAAACACAGACGGCCAATCAGAACAAATGCGTCATAGCGTCGCCGTAATGTAGATGTATATATGCATGAAGAAATAAAAAGAGTCAAATGAAATGTTTTTAGAATAATATTAAAAAAGAAAGCTTTTGTAATTATTGAAAGAATGTCATTTCGAGTTTATTTCTCACCAACAATTAATATGTCCTACACAACGTGTTTGTGTACAGGAAACTTCCAATGCTTTGCGTTTTAGAACAGACATTTTTATAAATCACATCTAAATAACTTTCTACTGTAAAAATCACAAATAAATTGAAATGTATTTTAATATTCTAAAATAATGTTTTGTATAGAATATGATATGATCAGCCTTCAGATTTACAGGACTACACTAAAACATTCAAATACATTAAGGGCAGCAATTATAATCTAACGGCTGGATTTTCTTTTGCATTAAGCCTTTTTAACGTTCTTCAACGATGTCTGAGAGCGGTTTTAATTTGAATTAGTCAATCTGTATATTTTTCTGTGCTTCTCTCCTTTCTTTGATAATGCAGGCAAAGAATATTGAAAGTTATACGATACAACAAGCACGTACAATTGGAGAGTATTAATAACCAGTGCGTACTGCATGATTTTTCGTTATTTTTTTTAACACTTTCTAGCAAGGTTGAAAAGTGTCAATGACTTCGGTTTGTCTGTCTGTCCGCAGTCGAACTCCTGTAAATTTTCGTGGAATTTCTTGAAGCTGATATATCGTATTCAAGTTCACTATCGGATGTTCCCTATTGAAAATGGAGGGAATTCCTCTTCTGATTTGTCTACAGGGACACCCAAAATTTTCCAAAGCACTGTGTTCCATGATAGATATTTCTATAAACCGTATTTTGATAAGTTTACTTTAAACAAATTTTAATGAAATTGAAATATATCATTTAAGTCCACTGCCGGATGTTCCCCATGTTAATTGAAGTAAATACCATCACTGGTTTGTATACAGGGACATCCGAAAGTATTTAAAAGCATTGCGTTCTATGGAAGGTATTTCTAAGCACCAAATTTTAATGATTTTACTTTGCACAAGTCGTAATATATATATTTATATATATATATTATTCATATGCACAAAAGAATGCCTTCCATAAAATACAATATTATTAGCATTATATTTACAGGGCCACACAAAAATATTCAGATACATTAAGAGGTATTGTTGGAAAATTGCATGAATTGCATTTCGTTTACAATAAGCGTTTTTATCACTTTCTAAATGTTTTTAACACTTTCCAACAAAGTTGAAAAGTGTTAATGACTTAGGTTTGTCTGTCTGTCTGTCCGTGCTCTATCTCCCGTAAATATTCATGGAATCAGAGTTACACATACACTGCTCAGAAAAGAAGAGTTAAACACGGAGTTACACACTCTGTTATAAAAAGGCAAAGTTACACACACAATTACACACAAACTGTTAATAAAAATGCAGAGTCACACACAGAGCTACATACACACTGTTAGCAAAAAATTAGCGGTATACACAGCGTTACACACATTGTCAAAAAAAGAAAAAAGATTTACATACGGAGTTACACACACTGTTAATAAAAAGGCGGAATTATACAGAGTTACATAAACTGTTAATAAAAAGGCAGGCTTACATACACAGACAGTTAAAAAGAAGGCATAGTTACACAGTGAGTTACACACGCACTGTTAATTATATACAGGGTTACACACACACTGTTAGTTGCACATAGTTACACACACTTTTAGCAAAAAATCAGTGATACACACAGAGTTACACACATTGTTAAAAAAAAAAAAAGAATTGAACATTGAATTACACACACTGCTAATAAAAAAGCAGAATTATACGCAGAGTTACATGCACTGTTAATAAAAAGGCACTGTTTATAAAGAGTTACACACAGAGTTAATAAGAAGGCAGAGTTGCACACACACTTTTAATTACGTACACGGTTACACACACTATTAGTTACATACAAGTAAAATTACACACGCTGTTTGCTAAAAATCAGCGATACGCACAGTGTTACACACACAATGTTAAAAAAAACTGTTAATAAAAAACAAAATTACACATGGAGTTACACACACTGTTAATAAGAAAGAAGAGCTATACACACACTGTTAATTGCATACACACAGTGTCAGTTTCACATAGCGTTACGTACACTGTTAGAAAAGTTCAGCAATACACACAGAATTACACACAAACTGTTAAAAAAAAGAAGAGTGACACACTGTTAACAAACAGCAGAGTTCCACACACTGTTAATAAAAAGGAAGAGTTACACACACTGTTAAAGGCAGAGTTACACATAGAGTTACACAACATTTTATCTTGAAATAGTTATGTGGTATTAAGTATTTTATAAACTATAAAAAAAGAACGAAAAATCATGCATTACGCAATAATTATTAACACTTTTCGACTGCACGTAATTGTTGTATTTTATAACTTTGAAAGTTCTGTACCTACGTTATCACATAACAAACAAACAGTAGTTCTGAAAGGCATACAGACAGACTAATTGAATTCCTAATCATTCTTAAACATTGTTTGAAAGTGTTAAAAATGCTTAACACAAAAGAAACCGTCGCCCTTCGATTGTAATTCCAGCCCTTAATCTATCTGAAAATTTCAGTGTAGCCCTGTAAATTTGAAGGTAAACAAATTCATATTTTATACAAAACATTATTTTAGCAAATTAACAATAAATGCCGATTTCTTTATAATTTTACAGTTGAAAGTACAGTATGAAAGTTCTTTAAATGTAAATTATAAAAATGTATGTCCTAAAATGCAACGCATTGGCATATTTTGCGCGTTCCTGTACATAAACATGTTGTACAGTACCTATTAATGCCCTTTTAATTTGGGAACATTCAATAGTGACGGACAGACAGATGGACAGATACACAAACTGAAATCATATTCACACTTAAAAATGTTAGAAAGTGTTAAAAACGCTTAATGTAAACGAAAGTGCAATTCTAGAATTGTTTTATCAATAGCTCTTAATATAAATGGATATTTTTGTGTCACCCTGTAAACCTAATGCTAATCATGCTATATTCTATGCAAAGCATTTTTTTTTTTTTTTTTTTTTTGTGCATATAAATAACATATTTCAATTTCCTAAAACTTCGTGGAAAGTAAAGTTATTAAAATTTGATTTATAGAAATATCTCTCATAGAACGCAATGCTTTGGAATACTTTTAAGTGTCCCTGTACATAAATCGGTGGTGGTATTTCCGCCATTTTATACAGGAAACATCGAGTAGTGAATTTGAATAACATATTTCAATTTAATTGAGATATGTCTACAGTAAAACCAATAGAAATACCTCTCATAGAACACAATGCTTTGAAATGCTTTCGGGTGTTCCTGTACACAAACCAGTAGAGGTATAAACTCCATTTTATATAGGGAACATCCGATAGTGAACTTGAATAACATATATCACTTTGAAGAAATTCCATAAATATATACGAGATTTAGAGCTCGGACAGACAGACAGGCAGACAAACAGACGGACAGGCAGATACACAAAACTGAAATCATATTCACCCTTAAAAAATGTTAGAATGCGTTAAAAACGCTTAACATAAACGAAAGTACAATTATAGCCATTTTTTTTAATAGCTCTTAATGTAACTGGATATTTTTGTGCCACCCTGTAAATCTAATGCTAATCATGCTATATTCTGTGCAAAGCATTCTTTTGTTGCTTATAAATACCATATTTCAATTTCCAAAAACTTCGTGGAAAGTAAAGTTATTAAAATTTGATTTATAGAAATATCTCTCATAGAACGCAATGCTTTGGAATACTTTTGAGTGTCCCTGTGCTTAAACCGATGGTGACATTTCCTCCATTTTATACAAGAAACATCCTATAGTAAACTTTAAGAACATATTTCAATTTCATTGAGATATGTCTACAGTGAAGATAGGAAAATATGGTTTGTAGAAATACCTCTCATAGAACACAATGCTTTGAAATACTTTCGGGTGTCGCTGTATACAAACTAGTAGAGTTATAAACTCCATTTTCAATAGGGAACGTCCGATAGTGATCTTGAATAACATATATCAGTTTCAAGAAATTTCATAAATATTTACGGGAGTTAGAGCGCGGACAGACAGACAGACTTTCAGACAGAAAGACAAACCGAAGTCATAAACACTTTTCAACCTTGTTGGAAAGTGTTAATAACAGTTTTCAACTTTCTTTGGAAAGTGTTAATTACATTAAAGTAACTCCCATGCATTAAATGCATTGTCGCATTTAGGGAGTTTGAACATCGCATTTAGGATATAGTACCTTATATGCGACAAAAATTTCCTAAATGCGACGCTGGTATATATATTCATAAATTACTGATATTTTTTTAATTTCTTGAAAAAAAAATGACACAAAACACTAGTTTAGAACTATGAGTATAATATTCAACCATTTTTTTCTTTCTTTTCATAATTATTTGTTTACTAAAATGTCATAAGTTTCCTAAATGCGATAAACTTACCAAAAATCACGTCGCATTTAGGCACAATGACCTTATATTGAAAAATTTTCATATTCTATAATATATTAAGGGACCGAAATGTAATCAAAACTTCTGTCCGTTTGAATTAATGAAATGCACCGAAAATTTATCCTGGATTATATTTAGGATATTTTTGGGTAATTTTAAGATGATAATTGGTAAAGTACCATATAAATATTATTAAACAAAAATTTCTGGTGTCTTTTCATTAATACAAACGACCAGAAATTTTGATTATTTTTCGGTCCCTCTTATACATGTACCGAATTTCATTAAAATCCTATAAATAGAACAGGTTGCAGAGAGGTTTGAATAGAGTCACATTAAATATAATCACCGTGTACTATTTTTTTTTTTTTTTCAGTTTACTAATTTACATCCCAGTTTCATTTAATGACGTTTACCGTAATTTCCCGCGCTTGAGCCGCTGGCCAGACATACCATGTTTTAATCCACTATTTTTTTTTTTTTTTTTTTTTTTTTTTTTGTAATTGTAACAAACATAATTAAATTTGTCCATCAAGATTTCTGATGTATAATTGATTTATCTGACCTGCGGCTTATACCGCCACAAATTACGCTATACTGGAAATTTCAGTACTTAACAAGATTTCTTGCCTGGTGTCTTAAAAATAACAGACTCATTTGAAAAATGAATTTTTGAAGCTGAATAAAAAAGTATAAAAATGTATCATTTGCTGTAGTTTACTGGGAAAAACCGGGAATTTTATTCCACTAATTTCAAACGCCAAAAGCAATGTCATTTTTAGTTCCAGTTTTGGACGGCTCTTATCATCATGACATAGCACAAGAAGGATCAGGGACTTGTGTCTCGCTGCTGATTCCCCATTCCATACACTTATCGTCAAAAGTTTACTACGATTTTTTGGTAGTCTATGGTCACGCCACAAATTATCTTCTTTAGAATAATCAATAAATTCATCTGAACTACTGAACCAATATAATGTTTCATGGATCCGTTCTTCTTTCATCTATAATTAATTTTTAACTTCGCTTTTTTACAGCGTATCCTGAAGTTGCTAACGCAATGGTTTTATCTTTTCTACAGCTAATAATAATCATCAGAGCAGACGCCTTCAAAATAACCATTTTTTGCAGCTATAACATGACCATTTTTTTTTTCTCATTTAACAAAGCCAATGTGTAACAGAAACTGGTGCAATAAATATCCTTAATTTCCCAAGTGAAACACAATAAATGGAACATTTCTATTGCCTTCAATTTTCTTTAAATTCATTTTGATATTACATTCAAATAATAAATTTTGCAATCAAGGAATATTTTGAAGTAACAAATTAAATATATATATATATATACATATAAACTGAAACGAAAAAATAGTCAGTGCACAGCTGTCAACTCTCCTCAATTTTAAAACTACTATTTTCAAATAACCATTTTTGCTTTAATTAAAGATTATATATTTTGAATTAAATAAGACAAAGATAATTATTCTGAAATAGTGACATTAAAAATTAGTAGAGTTGTGATTTTAATAGAACTTATCTTGTGATATTGATTTCAATAGAGCTTATCTTGCGGACGTTATCTGTACAGTCGAGAGAAAAATAAACAAAATTACACGCTGTAATTTCGTTATTAAATGACGCAGAAAAATATAATAGACATCATTCAACAGGAAATTAAATGCACTTTTCAAAATTATGTGAAATTTTGAATTAGATGTCATTTATACGTTGAAAAAAGCGCTAACTTTGATTTTTTTTCAATAGCAACACCAAATTTTAACTATATTTGAATTTCTCAGTGTTTGGCAGTGCGGAAAAGTATACGGTATGCCAGAATCAAAAGTGATCATGGATTATGCTTGGGTTTTTTTCACTGTATCTTCTAAAAAAAATTATATCGATCAAGTTACTTTTTGTGAAGATATTGATAAAAGTTTGAGATATGAATTTAACATTAGCACCTTCAAACTTTGAAGGCTTATAACACTATTTTTTTAAAAAAAAGTAAAATATACAACCAATATACTTTTCCTATTGTCACGAATTCGGGAATTCAAAAATAAATTAAAAATAGGGTATTACCGTTGAAAACACAAAGTTAGTGCGCGTTTTAATATGTAGACAACCCCCAATTAAAAATTTCACTTTTTTTTTTTTCTTTTAATTATCGCAATTCCCCGCCGAATGATACCTATTACATTTTTGTGCATCGATTAGCAACCAGGTTACGTCGAGTGTTGCTTTTATTTTTATCCCCGACTGTACGTGTACATTCCAATGTATAGAAATTAATAATTCTGATTATCATTTTCTTTTCGAATTTGATCTTAAAAATTAATTTGATTTGCAAAATAGTTGCAAAAAGAAAGAGTTTGTGAGGTTTGCGTACACATATAGTCAAACTACTGCAGCGTAAATTTATCTGTTCATTTAATTAGCAGTGTAATGATTAATTGTTAAAGCGCATATGAAACCATGAAAATGCTTTGTGCAGGGCTGCCACAGACGACGTTCTTCATTATTTTCGTACCACTATTTTCATAACATAAAATGTATAATAAGTTTAGCAGGCAAAGTGCAGATCCCACCTGCGATAATATATCATAAATTTTAATTTTAGGAAATAGTGGTACGAATAGAATATAAAAAAGGCGCCTGTTTGTAAATCATAATCAGTAACATCTAACCTCCTTTGAAACACTAAAGGTTTTTTTTTTTTTCTTTTTAGTTAAGATTTTTCAGGTACAAACAACTAAAAATAAAAGATCTGAATTGTTTTAACTTCTTGATTAAGAGCTCTCAACTGAACATAAAACTACATGTACAGAGTTACCAACATTTTAATTTATTCCGGAGCATTTTTAGCCCCGTTTTTATTTCATACCACTTATTTTTTAAGAGAATTTTCTTCTTTTTTTATCAGAGTTTTATATTGAAGAAAATTATTCTATAAATAAACTGGTGCGAAACAAAGGCGGGTTTTAAAAGACTCCGGAATAAATTAAAATACTGGCAACTATGCATGCATGCATCTATTCATATCAATAAATTCTTCAAAAGAATCAAAAAAAGAATTAATTAAAAAAAAAAAGGAATAAATCCTTAGAATTGGGCATTAGAAAGTCCTTAAAAATAATTACAATTTCTTCCTTGGAAGTATGAAAAGTTGTATTTTCCAATACCTGTAACAGTTCTTGCGTACTTATACACTTACAGGCCTCGCAAGGTTTTTAAAATTTTACTCCCGTTTATTACATTGCCACCAACAACAATTTTTCTTGAGTACTTTGAATGTTTTAATGTTAAAATATTAAATAAAAATATTTCTTTTAAAATAGTGGTAACAATATAATAAAATGGGCGTTAAATTTTAGAAACGCTGCAAGACCTGCCTTTACATTATTTGCCATTTACTGGCTTCTACTTATTTGGCATTTACATAATCTGTTTTTACAGAAAAAAGTTTTTATAAATCAACTTCAAAAGTTGGAATTCCTGTCTGATTGAATTCGTCTAAAATGCTAATTTATTGAAACTTACAGTAATTTTCTTCATATAAGCCGCTGACCAGACACGACCGTTTTAAACCATAAATTTTATTTAATAAAATATAATGTTTTTGCACTTGGTACAAACCTACAAATAACTCTCAATTAAATTTTCTGATTTAAAACATTAATGTATTAACTTGACCTGCGGCTTATACACTGAAAATTACAGTACAACTTCAAAGGCATTTTTAAAGAGTTACGAAAATGTTAGTTATTTCATGGACAAATACATTTAAATGGGTCTAGATGTATTACAATATAAGCACCCGTAAATAATGCAACTACATCGACGAAGTTTGACATATAAATATGACATGGGCTTGGTGATTTATACCAATGATTAATTGCGCAAAAATATTGAGCATTCTACAGCCATGCAACGCACACATGGGTATAATTTAAAAAGGCTAATGCGCTCAGTGTTAGACATTTAGAATTAAATTAAAAGGTTCATTACATGACATCAACACTTAAGATGCGTAACTGATGTATTTGACAGTGTTATTCGGTATTGAGAGAGTTCACATCATAGACCTCAGAGAAGCTATTTAACAGAAAAATCGACTGGTATACTGCACAAAGTGATTCAGTATTTGACTGATATTGGAAATTGAGGTTCAAATGAGGTTTAAAGAGTCGTCACAGGGGCTCAGGACAACTCCATGCTTCCGATATAAAAAAGCATTGCACAATCAGTAGAGTAGTTACGTTCACACCAACAATGGCCAGAGGAATTAAGGAGGAAGCACACATTATCTCCGCTCTCACCGGAATATTTTTACAATTGTTTTTTACTTCATGTCATAGAAATTCCACGCTTTGACGAGGAAATATTTTTTATAAAAAATGAACGGTGTAAAACAATCCAATTTACTCACCGTTATTAGACACCAGAATTCTTTTAAAATAATTTTTAATGAGAATTTTGTGTTTATTATAGGAGGAAAGTATTTGTTAAAAAATAACGGTGTAAGTATAAATAATGTGTGCTTCCCCCTTAATCAGGCTCTGCGTAGGGACACAGTCTTATCAAGAGATACCATTCGGAAATTATTAGCAGACATTGGGGGTAGAAGAATCGATTATCATTACGATGCTACTTCCTCCCCTTCCCATATTCAGTGTTTTCTGGATAATGCCGCTTATGACCAAGCTGAATTCATTTTAGAATAGAAGAAAGTCATCTTTAGTGACCAATTTCACTTTTCATTCGATGATGATGACTGTTGGAGACGTGCAGGAAGAAGAGGGCTGAACACTCAAATCAAACATACGTTACAGAAAAGAATACAGCTATTTTGCCTGGTGTGACAGTATTGGAAGTAATCTTCTGATGTAGCAAACTTAAGACGTGCTACGAAGTAATTTTCCCATTCGCAGGTTATCGATGATATTTTGCGGCCGGTAGCACTGCCTAAGGTAAATTTCCAACTAGATTCTGTTTAAAAGAGGACAACACTTCCATATAATGATCCCGTTCTTACAACAATGTTAATAATTGGTTAATGCCCACAAATGAATATTAGGTCCGCAGATAATTCATCAGTCGAACATTTTTTTAGGCATGACAGATTTTTTCCCCATCTCAAAATACTTTCAAACTTATTTAGCAGTTGCTTCATTTACGGTAGGATATCTTACAGCCGCACATTCGATACTTAATCGATTCCTTTTTCCATTGTTTCGCCGTCAGGAGCAATGTTGCCAGATTGCGCGACTTTTTTATTTAATAGTCACCAATAATGTGATGTTTGATATACAATATAGATGATTAATCGTAGATTATGTAGATTATATATCACTTATCAAAATTATTGGTAACTGTGGAATAAAAAAGTCGCGCAATTTGGCAACACTGGTCAGGAGTGGTTTTACTATTTATTAATAATAACTGTCTTTATATTGTTACATGTTAAGAGAAGGGCGTTTTGCTCCAATATGTGGATTTTCTGCTCACCTAATCCAACTTTGTAATACACAGGTCGAGGTTCGTACAGTCGGCAGCAAAATTATTTAAGCTCTAGCAATAATTCCCATCTAAAAAAAAGTACACTTAATATTGTTTTGTTAGATTTGTCCTTGTCGAATTATGTCGTTTTCTTAGTCAGTCTAAAAACTTGATTCGACAAGGATTTATTTAACAAAACAGCATTAACACTTTCACGACCGCATGTTTTTGCCTCTCTGATAGCAATTTCCGCCTGTGGCGTTATTCTTTTAATTTATATTATTTCAGAACGAAATTTATTGTATTCATATTCATGTTACACATGGATATTCATTATAATTATACTCTTTCTAATTAAAGTATTTCTATCCATAGTATTTTCATTAAACAAATATGAATATTGGGAATATTCTTAAGAAATATAGTAACGTACAAATTGAAAAAGAAACATCCGCTGGCGTAGTTACAGATTTCCAAATGACGTGAATCTACGTCAGCAGTAGCAAAAGTGTTAAGTGTACTTTTTTTATATAGGAATTTTTGCTAGCGCTCGAATAATTTTACTACCGACTGTAATCGTAGATAATTATTACTATAGAATACTAATACAAACTTCTGGTATGAGGGTTACGAACAATCTGTAACAACTTGGCACCTCTCATATACATAGATTATAGTAGTCACCGATAACTTTATGGTATAATTATTAAAGAGATTCATAAATATGTACCATACCTGGTTATATTTCTAATTTATTCCTTAGTTCCGGAGTACTGTTCAAACCCACCCTTTTTTTCACACCACTTTGCTTGTAGAGAAATTTTCTCCATTATGAAATAAGAAAATAAATGTTCTTAAAAAGTATTGTTGTGTGAAAATAAAAGTGGGTACTTCCACTCCGGAATAAATTGCAAATGTTACCAGGTATGATGTACAAAGATAATTTTATAATATACAGCTTTACAGCCACTAAAAAGCATTGTCTCTTTTTCTCAATTGAAATTAAGAAAGCAATTTTCTGTTGTAATAGAACCAAGTGTTAGAAAAATATTTATTTAGTAAAAGACAATTTATATGTTTTCTTAGAAACACATACTTACTGTAGATTTTAGGCAAAATTCGACAGTTACAATTTCAATTTAATAAAATGTTTGCTAATACTATATATATTAGGTATTCACATAAACAGAGCAACTTTTAATTTTACACAACATATATTATTCCAAAATATTTGTAAATAAGGTTTAGTAAGTATAAATTTGAAAACCATTTGATACACATTTTATTATTAAATAAATAAACTGAAAAATATTTGAAAATTAATTTTAAGAGGAAGAAATATTTGACAAAAGTTTTTAATTCAAGATATCTAATAATAACGATAATATAATTTCTTTTTGGAATTTTCTCTCTCTCTCTTTTTTTTTTTTTTTTTTAAGCCTACATATGAATAAGAAATATATTAAAAAAGAAAACTTTGCATCCAAGCATTTGCTTTTAGTTTTCTTTAGTTTAAAGGAGTATACACATGTATAAAAAAAACTGGATATATATGCGTATTGTTTGTACTATATTTCTTTCAATAATCTTAAAAAGTAAAATAAACATATAATTGAAATAAAATGAAGTAAATAAAATTAAAGATAAAGACAGACAAAAATAAGAAGAAAATAATAAAAAAGGCTCAGCGCTATCTACACAGGATTATAAACTTCAAGGAGAAAAAATGATATTGATTTCAAATATCAGATGCACATGCGCAAATTCAAACAATTCCGTGCTCATCATACTTTCATTTATCTTATCTTATGTTAACCAATCAAATCTCTCTTAAATCTTGCATGTCTTTCTTGTTAATAATTATATTTCGTTTCATTTTTATGTTCTGTATAAACTCCATCTGAGCATTACATTTTTACAAACGCTGTCTTGATAAGGGAGAAAAAATGATAAAAGAAGTAGAAAGAATATTAGTCTTTCGTTCATTTTTTTTTTTTCACCAGTGAAAATACTTTTAAGAGCGTTAGTTTCTTTCTCGATTTTTTTCTGTAAACTTTTATTCAGAGAAATTTTTGCTGCATTTAAGGCATCATATTGAGAAGTTCTTAAAAGTATATTCATAAGACATCGTATAAAGAACGCTCTTAAAATTATAACCGATATTGTTTCAAAAATTATTTATGACTGAGATATTTTAAATATGCATATTTATTTAGTAAAAACCATATCCTCCTAAACTAGATGCCTGTCGCGTTGCTCGTATACTTGGCAACATTTCAAGCGGTAGACAGCGATACCTGGTACAAACTTTTGCGCGACTTTTTTATTCATCTGTCACCAATAAGTTTAAGAAGTGATATATGGTATATATAATCGACGTTTCTTCGTTTCTATTCTCCTTTTATGCATATCAACTCCCACTTTTGAAAATTATTGGGGGCTGTTGAATAAAAAAGTCGCGCAATCTGTACCAGGTGGCGTTGCCTACCGCTTGAACTGTTGCCAAGTTTACGAGCAACGCGACAGGCATCTAGTTTAGGAGGCTATGGTAAAAACATTCATTGAATAAAATCTTGTTGAAAACAAATGTATGTAATAATATAATTATGAATTTTTTATTTTTATTTATTTATTTATTTATTTTCTTCGTAAAACTAACTTTTGAAACGTATTAGGGTGACTTATGAGTAATTGACCACTTAAGTACAAAAATCTAAAAAACAAGAATTAATAAAAGAAATTTCTTAATCTGTTTGGTAGAATACACATCTATTTTAATAGCATGTTCTGTTACAATTTCCAATAGCAACTGAATTCAATTGTAAACAATAAAACTGAATTATAATCCAGATATTTATTTATTGAGACATGAATGTCATTTATATATATATATATATATATATATTCAATGAATAAGTATATTTTTATTAATAAATTAATCATTTTTATTGCCATTAAAGGATAGTCAGTTACTATGTATCTAAAATATTATCAGTGCGAGTAAATGACCAATTTGATTAACTACTGAAATTCAGTCTTTTCAGTAATTGACAAATGTAGTTAATATCTATATGTATGAGAAACTCCCATAAATTTTCGCAACGGATTTCGCAGCTTGCGAAGTTTTCTATCGTTCGACTTTCATAGTGTGTTTTTATCCGATAACTTAAGTGATTAAGGACGGAGTTTATTTTCGGATAAATCGTCGGGAGAGATGAATGGATGAGCGAGTATAAAATCGTAATAGAGATACAGTCGGCAACAAAATTATTGAAGCACACATCCACATTTTTCATTTTTTTTTTTTTTTTAGTATGATTGTTAATTTTTATCTACTTACTTTTTTATAAACAGCGTAAAGACTAAGATCATGTCTCTACAAATATTTACTTTACAAAACCACATTAGGTGCACATTTTTTAAATACGAATTATTGCTAGCCCTTCAATAATTTTGCTGCCGACTATACGAAATATACAACTGGCGACGGTCTGGAATATATGCCTAATGGGCTGCAAGTCAATTAGTGTTAATTATTAGTAAACATTATTTTTTTTATGTATTAACATTGGAATGTAATTTAAATATATAAAGTGATTGAAAAGCCAACACACGAACTTTTAAAGGAGGTAAGGAACATTGTAAGAATTAAATATTGCATAGGAACCCATGACTGTAAAGGTCGCTTTAACCCTTTAACCCTTTCAGTCGCAGTTTTCCCGCTGATGGAACACCTAATTTTAATTCTCAAGTGCAAAAAAACTGATCCCGGAAATATTTTAGCAAAAATTTACATTTTTAACATAACAGAAAAGGCCGTTTATTTAACGTGAAAATTTAGAAATTTTTCTATTTTAATTATGTTCGTAAATTCCGGTGGCAGTCTAATTTAAATGATCCGAATTACCTTGCTCCGCAAAGGGTTAAAATACTCCGGAATAAATTGAAATGTTGGGATCTATGCAACTTTTACGAGTTTTTGTTGTCAATAATGTTTATTTATAAGGTGATTTATTTATTAAATTATATATTATTTGAATTTAATAAGGTTTACTTACAGATTTTTCAAACCGAAAATTTCTCGAAAAGGAACAATGCTATTTTTTTATTTTTTAAATATTTATCATCAGCTATGTGTCTAAAAGCAATTTTTAAAATTAGTTTAGTAATTTTTACAATAAATTAAGTAGTGAACGTTAAAGGGTTAAGAAGTGGATGTTTTTATTAATTTTTATCAGTAAAGCACACAAATGGGCGTGTCTTTTGTATATTACATTTTTAACTAAACGTTTTAGATGTTGATATTTACATAAAAAGTAGTGATATATCAATATTACGTACAATATAAGGTTTAGATAAAAATGTAATTTACAAAAACCACGTCCATATGCGAGTTTTACTGTTAAAGATTAATTTAAAATATTCAGTTTTTAAAGGGTTAAAATGACGTTTGCGGCAATAAGTTCCTACGCAATTTTCAATCCTTATGGTGGATCCTACCTCCCAAAAAAGTTTGTACGTTGGGTTTTGAGTATCCCTGTAAATTTTAACCAATAGGTTTTAAGCAATTTTTAAACTGGAAATGGAAATGGTCAGCTACTAATATGATTACGGTCATTTTCTGGTGGTAAGCATAGCTGTCAACATTCTAATTATGATTCCGGAGTACTGTTAGTACCCGCCTCTTTTACGGCACCACTTAATTTTTAGAGTAATTCTCACCAAATGTAGTTACGATTATTTAAGAAGAAAAATACTCTAAAAAAAAGTACTGGTGTGAAAAAAAGTGGGTACTTGCAATACTCCGGATTATTAAATAGAATATTGGCAGCTATGGATGTAAGTGACCAATTACTAGCAAAATCTCATTTTGAAAATACTATTGTAAATAACATAAATTTTAGAAAAGTGATCAAAGAAATATTTCTCAGTTATTAAACGTCATATATTGATTAGTACATAGAAATATTTCCATAAATGTTGTCAATGATTATTTTAAAAAATAAGATAAGACATCTCCACTAAATGGTCAAGTACTGGTTTGTTTACCTTACTTCTGGAATAATTCTTCTTTGAAAGCAATAAGAAAATTGGAACTGCTTGTGCAAAACGACATCATCTGTGTAAATAAAAATCAACTCATTAACGTTAGATTTTCTTTTACACTTCAAAATATTTCTAAATTGTATACATTACATATACATCTTTATTCAATAAATTTAACTAGCGCATGAATAAGACAATAAAAAGTACTTGTTTTATTAGGTTGAGCCAAAAGTTTTGTCCGTTTTCTAATCATTTATTAAAAGTCAAAAAATATAACAATTATAACATATTTTCATTAACATATTCACCCTTACTTTCAACAACTATGTTCAAACGTGACTGCAACAATGAAATTCCACGGTTGTAAAAAGCCGCTGGTTTTTGAGCGAAGAAGCCGGCAATGCCTTGTCGGAGGTCGTATTCCTTGTTGGAGCGCCATCAACGAATAAAGTGCTCTAGCGACCTGAACAAATGGTAATCTGTAAGCGCAATGTAAGAGCTATATAGCGGGTGACAGACAAGTTCCCAGCCCAACACATTCAGCTTCTGACGCGTCTGGTTTGAAACGTGTGGTCTTGCGTTGTCCTGTTGGAAGAACACTCGAGCTGGATTAAAGTTGACGAGTTTCTGTTTAACGCAGAGCCTGATTAAGGGGGAAGCACACATTATCTCCGCTGTCACCGGAATATTTTTACAATTATTTTTTACTTCATGTCATAGAAATTCCACGCTTTGACGAGGAAATATTTTTTATAAAAAATGAACGGTGTAAAACAATCCAATTTACTCACCGTTATTAGACACCAGAATTCTTTTAAAATAATTTTTAATGAGAATTTTCTGTTTATTATAGGAGGAAAGTATTTGTTAAAAAATAACGGTGTAAGTATAAATAATGTGTGCTTCCCCCTTAATCAGGCTCTAGTTTAACGGGGTCCAGTTGAGTGCAATAGATATCTCAGATAATTGTGTGTCCTTGAGGAAGAAAATCCCACTGCATAAATCCTGTCAACATCCAAAAAAAGGCACAAAAGTGCCTTTTTTGCATCCCAGTTTGAGTCGTCCTAACTTCAAGTTGATGTGGGCTGAGCCATTGACATCCGGTTTTTTCGTTGTCATATAGGACCCACTTCTCATCCAAGGTAAGAATTCGACGCCATCCATCTCGGATAAACTTTCACAACAACGATTTCGCTGATTCTTTTGCATTTCGTTGAGCTCATGCGGTTATATTTGACCACGTCTAATCTTCTTGACAATTTTGGGAAGGTATAGATTGACAACTGACTGAGAAGTGCCAAAATACTGCGCTATTTTCGGGTGGTTTGAGTCGGATCGGCTTCAATCGCACAGAGTAAAGCTCTTTCATCGATTGTCGATGGTCGATAAGAGCGTTTCTTATCGCCGCGGTGCGTATTCTCGGAACAAAACTTTGCATACCGACGTCTGGATGTTCTTTCATTTACAGACTTCCTACCAAATGTTTCATATATGTTACGACTTGCTACAGTTGCATTATAGCCTTGTTTAAACTCGTGAAAGAATAGGCTGCGGATTTCTCATGGTTTTTTGATATATTTGATCTTTTTTAAATTGTAATAAAACTGTAAAAAATAATATAAGCATAACAATTAAATACATCATTTTCATCATTAAAAAATGAGCTTTCAAATTATATATATGACATTTACATTACAACTTTAATGTAACATATTTATTAATACGCAAATAAAAATCGGACAAAACTTTTGAGTCAACCTATATAGTTATTTAAAAATTATCGCGAGTGAAAAGTTATCTTTTATTTCTTATTCATGCAATATGCAACTGCAATGCTCATTGGTAATAATAAACCAATGTAAGAAAAAATAGTAAAATGTGCGAAAACATACGGTGTTTTAGCTTTCATTTTTAGAATGCAACTATTTTTTTATGGTTTAGTTATTGGAATATACTTTAGATTAAATTTTACAAAAAAAAAAAAAAAAAAAAATTAAAAAGATAAAATCTACATATTTTTCAACAAATAAATTTAACCCCTTAACGCGCGCTGTCCTCGCTGCGAGGACGCAAAATTCAAGATCCAGCTGCAAAAATTCATCCCGGAAATTTTTTAGCAAAAATTTACGTTTGTAACATACCAGAAAAGGCCGGGTTTTTTAACCTAAAAATTTAAAATTTCTTTTAGTTTAATTTAGTTCATGAATTCCGGTGGCAGTATAATTTAAATGATCTGAATTGTCTTGCGCCGCAAAGGGTTAAAGAGTGAAAGTTTAGTAAATAAAATAATTACTGTTTCCTGATAACCGATATTTTGCAAAATAATCTATATTTGCATTTAAAATGCACAGAGTCAGGGATTCTATGGACTCGCCTTTCCTAAGGACTCTTTCACCACTACCCTTGAACAATGAACTTTCTTTTAATATTGCTTTAAAAAAATAGTGGTGGTAAAAGAAATTAAAAACCAAGAAAAATAGAAATGACTTCTTTCTTTTTCTTTTTCTTCTTTTTGCTCTCTCTCTCCCGCTCCCAAATTTATTTTCATAATAAATCCAGACTCACAGTTTCAAAAACTTTCTCCTTAATACAAAAAAAAAAAAAAAAAAAAAAAAAAATCAATATTTTAAAAATTAATCTTAAAATTCATTGAAAACCACGTGATTCCAAAATTCGGCGTCATTGTGTAATTGGATTTGACATCTGTTCACGAAGTGTCAATGTTTATATTTTGTTGGGAAGCGCTGAATTGTTTTTGAACTGATATTTTAAAATAATTTTTGCTATTATTTTTATTCCTAACTTTGAACTTGTGACATTTCATCATCATCTCATTCTTCAAAAATATTTATTTATTCTTTGACTTTGCTTGTTTAATTTTCTAAAAAATAAGTACTAATTCAGCTTTTTCATTTACTTATATTTCAGTCAATAAAATGTCACCGTGCTTGCCAAATGCTACTGATAATAATGCAAGGGTGGAAATTTGGCGCAGAGCTCAAACCAGTATTTATGAAACAAAATTTTCTTCTTCTTAAACCAACGATTTCATTAGTAGAGAGAATTTTTAAACAAATACCGGTATGAGTTCTGCGCCAAATGTCTACCCACGAATAATGTTTAACAGAGGTGAATTGGGCAAAAATTGGTGTTAACTTGGAGTAATGACACCAAATTTCATTTCTCCTAGTTTTAGATTAATTTTTTTTTTGTTGTTCTTAAAAAGAATTTCCATTCAAAGCTAAAAATGGATAGTTAGTTACTGAAAAACTATTGAAAAAACTGGTATAATCTTACCAAAAATCCAAACAGGCATGTTTATAACTATACTTAATTAAGTTAATTTTACCACAGAGAAAAAAAAAAAAAAAAAAAAATTTTTTTTTTTTTTTTAGTTATTAATCTCTTAATTATCTTTTTAAATAGAAATCTAATTACTATAAAACACATGCCCTTATTACCCTCTGGATACAGAAATATTTAATTTAAACACACACCCTAGTACCCTTTGAATACGAAAAAAATCGAATTCGGAATTTAAATCAATGTTATTTAAATCAATGTTATTTAACTAAATCAGAGCTGTCAACATTTTTCACTTTTAAATCCGAATTGACACCAGTATTTTTAAATGGAATATGTTATATATATTTCTGATGATTAATATTACTGAAAACAGCTATAAAATTTTTCCAGTTTGAAGTCTCCCGCCATAAACAGTAGAATTGGCACCTATGCTAAGTCAATCCCAAGCTGAGGAAATCAAAATTTTTTTTAATTATACATGTTTCAGTAATTGAAAGTCAAATATTCTACTTCACTAGTTATACACAGTTCATATATTAATATTAAAAATGAAACCAAAGTAAGTCACAAATTTTGATGCAACTGAAAATTACAGTAAAGTCCCGAAAATGCGGTGGCAGAGATGACAAATAAATAATAGTTTTATTTTTTAACACCGCTAAATTTTTAGAATACCAATTTATTGGTTCATAGCCTCGATTTAGTTTTTATGTAAAGCAGTTACTTTGATATAAAATTAGTGGTTTAAAAAAATAAAATTGTAATATTCATGAGGCAAACTTGCAACTACTGTACATTTTTCAATGGGAAAAAAAGCTTACATATATATATATATATATATATATATATATATAATTTTAGTGTAATTAGGGTTTATGTTATTTATTTTGTGAAAGCAAAAAAATTACATTACATTTTTAGATTAAGTACATTTATTTTTAATTAATTTATTTATTTATAGGTATCTTTTAAGACAAAATCTCAATACTGCGTTTCAGAACTTTTTGAGAGGTATCCTGATGACTCGGAATCATACAGCAATACAGATTCTGAAATGCTTTTACTTTCAGAAATGCTTTTAGCGTACATAGAAAAATCCTTTGAATCTTAAAAAAAAATTTAATTGTTGCCACTCGACGTTATACAAATACGGCCAAATCGTGTGCCGCATACGATAGCGTTTTACATATATAGATTTTTTGTTTGCTCCTGGAACCTGCCCCTGATAGAAAAGGCGCCTAGAAACATTTGTATATAGCATTGTAATTGATTATTAATACGTCTGCAAAATTCCAGGTCAATCGGATGACCAGAAGTGGATGAAAATTAAATTGTAATATTCCATTTCATACATTAATAGTTACATTAGAAATGCCAACATTTTAATTTATTCCGTAGCATTGTTAGTCCCCGCCTGTTTTTCGCACCACTTTATTTGTAGTAAAAATTTAGTCAGTGTATAATTACGATTAAACAAGAAAAAAAAATCTTAAAAAATATTTGTTGTGAAAAGAGGCGGAGACTAAGAGTGCTACGGAATAAATTAAAATGTTAGCATCTCTGATTACATACATCACGTCAAGTTAATAAAAGCGTGCTAGAAAGATTGTTATTGACAATTTTTGTGGTCAAGTTTTCCATAAGACGCGCTGGCTTCAAACTTTCACTTCAATAAAAGAAAACTTCCACTTTTCTTTTATTTCTTTTGTAAAAACCACCTAAGATTTTACACCTCATTCCACTACACTTACCATTCAAATGTTCTCATTATGTTCCCATCTAAATTATACCTCTGTGTATTACCAAAGTGGGGAATCTATCCCATCAGTGAGTGGTAAAAATTGTGATGGCATGTCTACTCTTAGGGTTGAGTCATCGATCGTCGCAAATTGCCCATAGTATATCACTGCTGCGAAGTAAAAAAAACACTCACTCCACTATGTTTACAGGTTTTGCATTTACACTTCTATGAAAACAGCCTTATTTTCTTTCTTTTCAAATAAAACTACAAGATGATTTTTATATATATATACATAATAACACTTATTTAATCTGAAATCAAATCATGTTGAAGGATATATTATATTATCTTATTTGTAAGTTATAAATTAATTTGTCAATGTAAATTCAGAAAGAATAATTTAATTTCTTCAAAACTTTAATTTACTAATACTAAATTTAGGACTAAAGAATCATTTACAGCTACACATATCTGACGACTAACATAAAAAACATTACTGAAAACAAACCAAGAAAATTATAAAAGTTTAATCCCCTTTGTATAGTTTAATAAATTAGTCAATAAATTTTAACACGTTATTTTCAGAAATTTTCACATAATTTACTTTTTTTTTTTTAATTGAGTCATTTATACAAATTTATGTTTCAATTATTATGACATTTTTTTTTCTTTTAAATATAGTTATTAGATAAAAGTTTTCTTTACATTAAGTGTCATAATCATAATTTTCAAATGCATCGTAATTCTTATTATAGAATGTTTTAATTCTACACTAAAGCTAATTCAAATGAAAGATTGTCCTTTAATAACACTTACCTCACATTATACATTTAACATCAAACTTTCATATCTTAAAGAAAACTCATGCATTTTTAAAATCAGCGAAACACTATTAACAGAAATTAACCACTTGTGACTTCTTCAGACACTTTTAAGGGATATCAAAAGTGAACATTAAAACAGCCATAGGTAATCTTAAGTAATTATGTAGTAAAGGAAATCGTTTTATATTTCATTTAAGAAGAAAATTATTAGTTCTCTTTGAATAAAACCCATGTTACATTACCTTGATAATATATGTATGGGCGATCGACAGTAAGTGGGTAATTCCATTCTGTGAATTAGGAAAAAAGTAAGTTAAATTTTAAGCATTTTTTAAATAAAGTAAAGTGTGGAAAAATATACAGTATCCTGCTGTGGTTTTTAACAATACATTATTTTATAAAATAATTTGATAATTAATGCCTCTACTGTTTCTAAGTTACTTAATTATCCAAGATTTTATTTTATTTCATTTATTTTTATTTATTTATTATATATATTTTTTTTAATAAAGGATTTGTGTTTATTTGCATTTTTACATATTATATATATATATATATATATATATATATATATATTTATCATAGGGTAGGTGCACACAGTAATTGACATCTATTCCGAAATAATTAATAAATAAGAAAAATAGTAAAATCATATATTTTACATATAAGAATTTTAACATTTTATGTCAAACACTAGAGCATAAGGTGCTAATAACTGGTAAAATGAATAACTAGCACTGTCGAACACTGGAACATGGGGTGCCAATTACTGATAAAATGAAAAACTGGCAGTGTCAATTACTGATAAAATGAAAAACTGGCAGTGTCAATTACTGGAACATTCCGTGGGTGTCAAATAAAAATTCATAAAAAAAATAATTTTTATCAATTCTATACATTTTAACATATACTTAATGTCTTTGTTTTAATGTTCTTAATGTTTTTCATACCATATGCACTAACTTAAGATTCTAAAAATATTTTCTGATGACTAGAACATTAAAAACATCAGAGATTGCTCTAAAAGTGTCAATCGCTGGTGCACTTACCCTATTTGTGATATATTTATTTTATTTTATTTTATTGTATTGTTGTTGTTTTTTACATTTTATAAATAAATGGATAGAAGTGGCCTACATTCTGAAACAATAAAAGTCATCTTAATCCTATAGACTTATTTTATAACAAAAATCGTTCTACAAAATTACTGGTATAAGACTCGGGGGAAAAAAATCAGACCCGTACGAACCCTGGCCTACTATTAAAATCGCCTAGTTTAGGTATTTTAATAATAATAACTAACTAATTATTTTTTTAGTTTCAAAATATTTTTTTAAATATATATATACGAGTATAAATAGCTAACTGAAAGATACTGCTCTCAAGAACTAGAAACGTTTTGGCCAGAAGTCGAACATAGGACCAACGAATCAACGTCTTCACGCTCTACCACTGAGCTATCCCTGGCAAATCTTGAGCGATAAATTTCGCTTATGTAACCCATGAAATATACCAATTGCACTGGATTGCGATATAAAATTATAGGTAAATAAATGAATTTATTTGAGCAAAGTTGTTAATGCAGAATAACAGAGTTTAAGTATCAGATGTATTACTATTTTTTGAATACATATTACAGAAATTGTTTAAGATAAAATATTTTAAAGTAATTGGTGAAAATAAAAGAAAAAAAAAACATTCCATCAATTAATATTTTTTGGATATGTGTTATAACATTAAGTTAATTTTTAAGTGTTCATCGTTTATTACTTCGATTAAACCTACGCAAATCAAAATTTATAATAAGAAACATGGAAAAATAAAAAAGTCTGGTGCTTTTTAATAAAAATTAAATTTTATTAACTTTCAATTTTTCTCTAGTTTAAGAATTTTGCTGCATTTTATTCACATTATATTCCATTTATCTTTTAAATATCTTTCTTCATATTTTTAAGGATTTTAAAGATGGCTTTTTAAATTTCTTTTAATGCAATGCTCCAAACATCCCTTGGGGAAATAAAGCGAATTTGTTTACTAGTGTATCTTGAAGATAAAATATCAAAAACAAAAAATTGATAATAAATATATCTTAAAAAAGTAGGCTGAAATTACTTTTAAAGATCTAAAAAAGAGTAAAATTAAACTATTTGTGTAAATTGAAAGAAAACAAATCAGTTCAGTACAGAAATTTTGGTTGAAGTTGAGTGGATTTTTGTACTTCGCACTAGAGCTACGCAATGGGCGAATGGGAAGAAGGAAATTTTGAAATTCAGATCGTTCACATTTTTCTCAAAAATTAATAAAGAAAGAAAACAAAAAGAAAACAAAAAGCAAAAGTAAAGAAATATTTAAAAAGAAAAATCTTTAGAAACAGAAAACAGAAATATATTATTAAATAAAAACAATTCATGAAATTAAAGCAATGTAATTGATATATCATTACCGTTCCTATAATTTCACAATCTAGAAGGAGACAAATATAACAGGGACGGTATTGAGAAAATTAAGAAAATTGTTTCTAGACGCATAAAATATTCGGTTTAGAAAGACTACAATAGACTTTTTTTTTTTTTTTAACTTAGTAAAAGTATGGTTTATCATGACACAATCATAATTAACTATAAAACGTTAACAGATACATTTCAGTAGGAGACAGTAACAACAAGTAATAAGCATATTCTCTTATCATTTATAAATTTTGCAGCTTGTATTTATTTTTCAATTCGAAAGAGCAATATCGTGTACATTTCATAGCAATCAAGATAGTTTCTTCTACTAAGTGCAGTTGTTTACAAAATTCTATACTCACAATTATATAAACCTAATTATTTTCTCCTGAAAAGAATAAAGCGAAATGAAATGCACTTTCTTCTGAAAAGTGCAGTGTTCTGACAGCATTGAAGAGATAATGCGGTTATACTTGTATAAAGTACAGTCACCCCAAAAAAAACGCCACCCCCCCACCTTATTTTGCCGTAAATTATCGTAGAAACATGCGACTGGTACCAATCAGTTTGTAATAACGTCTAGTTTATAATGTTATAGTTAGATTTTACTTAGGGGGTCGTCTACATATTAAAACTGACATCAACTTCATTTTTTTCAATCGTAACCCCCATTTTTTATAATTTACTTGAATTCTTTGGATCAAATCATCACGGAAAATGGTATAGTTTATATATTTCGCTCAATTTTTCATAGAGTTATAAGCTGTCAAAGTTTGGGGGTGCTAATGTTAAATGAATGTGACAAACATTAAATCATATCTTCCGAAATAATTATGATATTTAAATTCTGTTTTTTTTATTCGTTAGAATGAAGTAACCCAAACATATTCCATGCAAATTTTTGCTAAAAAAACATTTTTTGAATTATGAAAATTATTAATAAATTCATATTTGAAAAAATTATGAATTATGACCTATGTTAATTTTTGCACGAATAGAACGGGCATCATCAAAAACACGGGTTTCCAAATATACAGCTCGTTCCTAACATTATTTTTTGAGTTACAGTGATATTTCACTTTTTATTCCTGTTAGGGGGCCGTCACTTGTTATAATCTGTATCCTCTATAAGTAAATGCTTGTATATAATTTGACGGAAAACTATTTTAATTTACCTTTATGTTATTTTTTTAGTTTCCTAAGCAATATTTCGATGTTTATTATACAAAATGGCATATTTTTGTAAAGTTATCACAATGTAGGCGAGGGATTGTGAAAGAATTTCCTCTGATTCGCTGAAACACTATTTTAAAAAAAAGACAAATTTGCATATTCCTATTTGACTCTATATGTGACGCTGGTATGCATAAATCACAATGGTATTTACTACATCGATTATTGAAGACAAAACTTAAATGATTTAATTACAAATATGCAAAATTATTTTGCTTTATATTATAAAGTTTTAGAAAATTTGTGAAAAGGCGTGGCTATTTACATTAAGCCTTGATATGGAAGCTATGTTGCTGTTTTTCGATGCTGCGAAATTTACAAAATATATTTGTGTTAATATACTATACAGATAGAAGAATAATTATATAATATCAACAAATCTTCTTTAATCAATATGTTTATATACATTACTGTATAGAAATGTTTATATATCAATATTGTATTTATTTTTAATGAGAGATATAAACACAAAATACTAAAAAAAAAAAAGAAAATGTGTTATAAATTTTTATAAATCAAGCAAAATATATATGCATACTTGCCAACCTAACCCGTAACATTGTTAGTTCCCGCCCCTGTGTGTACACAATTTAATTTTTAGAGTAATTAACTTCAAATACATTTACGATTAACTCATTGAGCGCCACGCGAATTCTTATGGAAATCCCATTCAGGCCACACGTGCTGCTTAGAAGCGTGTTATGTTTATCGAGTTTCAATAAACCCCATTAGGCCTTAACGATATAATCCTATAAAAATCCTATTAAAAAAAAAAAAAAAAAAACATGAAGTAAATTTTAAATAAATTGTCAGTAATTACTTGAAACTATGTAAGTTCTGTAGTTTTATATCATATTTTACACTGCCGGCTGACTTAGCCTAAATGGAAAGATCAGTGTCAGCCACCGATGGCTGACACAGCTCTAAAAAGACTGATGTGAAAAAAATGTACGGAAAGGGGCGGGACCAGTAATCTTCCGGGATAGGTTGACAAGAATGTATATACATAGAGCAATGCCAGAAAATGTTCTTTATTTTTCATGAACCAGATGAATGGTATTTTTTTTCTGAATAGTCTATGTATTAAATATAATGCTGCTTTAAATACCCTTTAAATGAAAAGTTTTATTACATAAAGTAATTTTCTGGCACTCTACAGCTCCCAAATGACACACAATACAAAGCCCCGCCTTTTTCCAGTGTTTAAAGGGTATTAACGTTTAATATGCTTTATATTCGTTTTGATCTTTCCTTCTCCTCCTTATCTTCTTCTTTTTTCCTTAAAAAAAAAAAGAGTTATGTAACATTTTGACCTTTTCAAGTGAAGATTTAGATTAAGGGTAGTCAGCCTTTCTACACCCACCGTCCACTTCGGTATCTGTGTTAAAGTGTAGAATTTTAGAACATCCCATTAAGTAGTAGGATTTATTGTTTTACATATTAATTTGTTACACATTATAAAATATAAAAGCAAAAGAATATCGTGGAGATTTATGTAAAAGTTTTTAATAATGTCATGAAAAAAAAATAATAATAATAATTAATTAAAAAAATAAATAAATAAAAATAAAAAAATCTGTTTTAATATTTTAAAAAAGTCAATTAAAGAAAATGAAAGTACTGCAGTATCAGAACAAACTCCCATTGTCACTGTGAAACGGCCGTGGGATCCAGGTTGAGTGCCGCCGTTTCAGACAATTATACGGCAGCTTGAGTTAAAATAATTTTGAATTTTCAAGCAAATTTAAAACCATTCATCTTTTTTTTTCTTTTGATAGATATTTTAATATCTATTCAAGCTATTTAATTTTCTTCGTATGAAGTGAACTATCTGATGTTTAATCAATAGAAACCAATAAAAATCTTTTAATTCATAAACTAACTCAGACAGTTCTGTGAATTAGTCATTTTTTTTATTTTATAATTAACATTTCTGAAATTTTTTTCCGGTGTCAAACTTAATAAATAATGTATCCTGGGTGGTAGATCGTGATTTATATTTTCTAAATGTATAGACGGACCCCTAATACATTTTCACGTGTAACTCTATTAAAAATTGATTTAAGGTATATAAATAGGTATGTTTTTCGAACCGCCTTGATCTCAGAAATCTGAATATGAAGTCAAAAATAGGGGTTGCCATTGAAGAAAATAGGGGTTGCCATTGAAGTTAATGCCAGTTTTAATATGTAGACGACCCCTTAGGCAAAATTTAACTAAACCGTTATAAACTAGACGTTATTACAAATCGATCGGTACCAGTCAAATGTTTCTACGGTAATTTACGGCGAAATTAGGTGGGGGGGGGGGGGGGGTGGCGTTTTTTTTTTGGGTGACTGTACATTGATTAATCTCACACAATCAACAGATTGGGAAGAAAATCATATTTATTGAAAATTTATTTTTCCAACTGAGTGAAAATATTATTTTCACTCAGTTGGAAAAATAAATTTTCAATAAACATGATTTTCTTCCCAATCTGTTGATTGTGTGATATTAATAAATGTATTTATTCCTCCCATTGTTTAATAGTATTTTCCATTACCTGCGGCTTATTCTGTCGAGCTATCTACATGATAGATCAGTTGCTCTGCCTATAGGTTGTCTGAGTGAGTAATGCCCACCGGTTGTCGGCCTGTATAGCTCAATTGGTAGAGCCTTGACCTTGTAGGTCAATGATCCGGGGTTCGACTCCCGGTCCAGGCATTATTTTCCCTCAGTTGAAAAAATAAATTTTCTCTTGTATAAAGTGTTGCCAGATTTTACGACTTTTTTATTCAATATCACCACTAAACTTTAAATGCAACGGTTGCCTAATCACTTAGAAGACTAATCGTCTGTTATGCATATCAAATATCACTTCTCAAAATTATTCGTGACCATTGAGTAAAAGAAATAGCAAAATAAGACAACACTGCAGGTATCTAGGAACAATAGATCAAAAGCCTAATAAAAGGAACAGAATTGTATACCATTTAATAAGCTTTGATTCGAATCTGGAATATCACCTCATAAATGTACTTTATTTTGGTGGTGCTAAACATATTATTATCAGTGACCATGTATTACGTTTCCAAGAGTCGGTGCAGTAACTTTTTTGAATACCAATTTATATAGAAATGTTTAGTAATCATTTGCAGTCGTTATCTTGAATTGAGTAATACGGAGACCGCTTGTTAGAGGTATTGGTACTGAAAAAAGCGACTGAGCCGACCGCTGCATCATTATTTTATTGCAAATCTACGTTTTTATTTATTGTATATTTCCAAACTTTTAGCATTTCATAGTTCATATTTTCGTCATGCACGAGCTAGACAAGTCCTTCCGCCTCATTCGAAAAGATAGGTTGATTTCTTTTTTCTTATCAAGTGGCCGCCATTTTGGAACAAGATGGTTGATAAAATTTATTAATGATCTTGGTGGAGGTATTGATGTGGGTGTGGCTGTGTACATATGGAGTTTTAAGCAAATCCAGAGCTGCCAACCTAATCCGGCAAATTGTTAGTACCGCCCATTTTTCTACACCACTTAATTTTTAGAGGATTTCTCTTCAAATATATTTACGATGAATCAAGAAAACAAAAACTCTAAAAATTAAGTGGTGTAAAAAAAATGGGCGGTACTAACAGATTGCCGGATTAGGTTGGCAGCTCTGCAAATCGATTCATATCTACTTTTTAAAGTGTATTTTTATTTTCAAGTGGCTAGCACTTGGAAGCATGATGGCGGATCAAGTTGGCTAACAAACATATTAAATGTATTCCTAAGATAAGTCTACTGCACTAATTTGATTCGAACTAATTCAATGTTTCAAAAGTTATCGTGATGATAAATTTTCAAGTGGTCTCCTCTTGAAAACAAAATTACTGGCAAGTTGCCCAGTAAGATATATATATATATATGTAAGATAGTCTTATATATTTGTAAGATAAGCCCACTGTTCACATTTGTTTCAAATTTATTCAGTATTTCAAAATTTACCGTGAAAACAAATTTTCAAGTGGCAGCCTAATTTCAAGTGGCCGCCACGTGGAAACAAAATGGCGAAGCAAGTTGCCCAGCCAACTCATTCATGATATATGATAAATAAATCCACTGTCTAAATTTGGTTTGAATTAATTCAGTATTTTAAAAGTTATCATGAAGACAAATTTTCAAATGTCCACCATTTGGAAACGAAATGGCAGAGTAACTTGGTTGATTAATTCATCTAAGATATTTGATAGATAAATTCATTGTTCAACTTTCGTTCGAATTATTTTAGTATTTCAAAAGTTATCGTGATGGTAAATTTACAAAGGGCAGTTTGATTTTAAGTGGCTGCCACTTGGAGACAAAAGGGAGGAGCCAGTTGCCAAGCAAATTCATCCATTGTATGTGTATAAGTTCACCCCTCAACTTTGGTTCTAATTGGTTCAGTGTTTCAAAAGTTATCGCGATGACAATTTTTGAAGTGCCCCTTAATTTAAGGCATCCTTTATTTTGAAACAAAATGGCAGATCAAATTCCTTAATAAACTTGATTGAGAGCCTTATGTGATCTATGTATACTTCAAAATTTAAGCAAATCCGGTCTTAAATATTCTTTTTACAATGTAGATTTGAAATTTTCAAGTGATCGCCACTTGAAAAAAATGGCGGAGCAACTTGGCTAACGAACTCATCCAAAATATTTGTGCAATGGCCAGCTTTGTTTCGATTTGCTTCATTATTTAGGAAGTTAACGTAGATAGATAGGTAACATACATAGATAGATAAACTAAGTGATTGCAACAGGTCAATTTCTAAATAAATCCATCTAATATTAAACATCTTTACATGTTATACACAAACATAATCAGACGCATGTATAATATTTATGTTAGCCAGGCATGCAGAGCATACATTTGCCATGTTAACCTAACCTTCAACTGAATCTTATTTATGTTTATATATCATTTTAACACTCACAAAGCTATCAACATTTTAATTTATTCCGTAACGTTGTTTGTACCCGCCCTTTCTTCACGCCACTTTTGTAACAGTAATTTTCTTATTTTTTAACACAATGATGTGAGGGTATTTTCCTATTTTTATAGTAAGCTTTGCCTTTTGGCGTTCATCTAAATCATTATGTTATTTTATAAAATAAATCTAAGTATTCGTGATTAAATTATTTAACTTTTACTCTCAGCAATCGATACCGTAAATGCCACTTGCATTATATATACACTGACAGCATATAAAGTGTTAAAAACGGATACGTATAATCATTTTTAACACTTCCGCGACCGCTGACGTAGATTCACGTCTTTTGAAAATCTGTAACTCCACCAATGGGCGTTTCTTTCGCAATTTGTGTGCTATTTATTTCTTAAATATATAACCAATTTTCACATTTTTTCAATGATATATACTATGGATACAAATACTTTAATGTATATCCATTTCTAATATAAATGTGAATACAGAAAATTTTGTTCTGAAATATTGTAACATGGGAGAATAACGCCCACAGGCGGACCTTACTGTCAAAAAATCAAAATCATGCAGTCGCGAAAGTGTTAAAATAAAATATTTTTTTAGGGGATTGCCTGAAGGCGGGGCTTGTTTTTCTTTCAAACTGTGATCACAGTCTTGCTCCTGCAATGCGTTAATTTTAATTACATATTGAAGATAGCCACTCTACAAAGAAAGTGGTATGAATAAAAGGCGGATACTAATAATGCTACTGAATAAATTAAAATGTTGACAGTTCTGTATTCATACTGCTCTAACTTCGTTAAACTACAAAGTAGAGGCAATTTATAACTCCCAAAGGAACTTTTTTTTCTTTTCTCCAAATAGATGTCATTAATAGTATTTTTCAGCGAACATACAAATTGAAGATTTATGCCAAATATATAGTATATATATATATTTCTGAAAACGTTGAATGTAGTATCTCAGAATGATATACACTTTAAATGCAGAAAAATATTGAATAAAAGCATCCATTTAAAAAAAAAAAAAAATTGTGCCTTTCTTTTACACATTCTAGTATTCATATAAGCGTAACTGTTTTACTACTCTGAATTTTCAAATATTGAATTCATCAACAAAAAAAAAAAAAAAAAAAAAAAAAATTTAAACTGTTTTATTAATTATTATAAGACATTTTTTGGCCTCTAAGCAGTAGTACCACGTTATTACGTAATTCCGTAATTCTCATGTCAAAATTATTTTGCAGAATTCTTTAGTAGAAGACGAAGATTACTTTTGGCAAATATAGTGGTATGAAAATTATTTTTAGTTGGTAATGACTTTGCACTTACGCACAATCCACCATCCAGACATACCTTTTAAACCAGAAATTTTGTTTAATAAAATGTAATATTTTCGTACAAGTATATTACCACTATTTTTTAAAAGAAATCTCTGGAAGGGGAGCGTGGAGCGGGTTATAACAGTTTTTGGAAAATTAAGCATATTTTGAAATGTATTTACGTTTTCCTGTTTCTAATTGCTGTTTTCTATAACATACATATTCATCTATGATATTCATTTAAAAAAACTTTCATTAATTTCGCTAATTTTAACACAAAAAATATTTTTGCAAAATTATTTGTCTGTTACAATTTGCCCCGGGTTTGGGGCAACTTGTAACGGATACAAAGGGAACCCTAACAATAAAAACGACAATATTTCAAAATGTTTTTGGTCATCAATCATTTATTAATTTATTTAAAGAGGCAATCAATAACTAATATTAAATTATAACCTTCTTGGTATAGTAACAATGGATTATATCAAATGGATTATAGTAAAATAAAGATAAAATTAAAGATAAAATCAACATAGAAGTCAATCTTAGTCAGAATTGAAAGTAATTCAAGCAAATGGTATTTTGTTCCCTCTCATGCCTTTAATGTGTGCACCCATTTTGCAAATTAAGCATTATACCCATTCTTCTGGAACAGAGTGGGTTTAGCAGAGTTGGAATTGTCCGCCCTTTTTTCAGGACACTGTCATTAATGAGAAATTTCTCCTTCTTTTTCTACCACTATTTTTAAGCAATAATCTCTAATTGGTGATTAAATCATGATTATAATTCGGGATTAAATTATCACGGCACTGTAATATAAAAACACAGAAAATATTTCTGTATAAACATAGTAGTGGTAAAGAAGCCAAAAATATTTCATTTCAGAAAGCTTCCTGAAAATAGGCGAAGACTTCGAGATCTGGCTCTAGGCATCTATCTCCACAAGCCACTTCTCTAACATGTTACAACTTGCCCAAAATTTTGTTTTAACTTGCCACATCATATGATTTTGGGTATTTTGTTTATTTATAAAAAGATATAACGATTTATATAAAAAATTAAACATGCATTTTATAACTTAATACATAGACTAAATAGATAGCTATAAGCATTTCTTTAGTATAAATTAACACACCTTTAATCAAAATTTACGAAATATTTTTCCCCACTAACTAGCTAAAATGAAACACGTGTACGAAACCTCTCATTAACCATTGTTGAGGAGCACCGATTGTGCTTACATTATATAGCGCTTCATAAGGATTATGTTTATAAAAATATTTTATCACAAGTGTTACAAACTATTTCGTAAATTGCGTGTTACTTCTTACCCCTGTGACAACTAGCCCCACGCTTCCCTACTATTTTCCTTATTTTAACATTTTAAAATTTATTATTATATAATAGTTATACGAAGTCCCTGGAAAAATGAGAAAGTTGCCAGCTTAATAAGATCTTGTATAGCATTTTTATACATCCAATTTTCGGGAAATTGACATGATTTCATCAATTTTTCTTTTAATCCTTTGAGGGCAAGGTAATTATGCTCATTTAATATGAATTGCCACCGGAATTTACGCAGATTTAAAAGAAAAAAATAATAAATGACGATTTCCTGCTGAGTTGTAAAAGTAAAATTTTGTAAAGTACTTACGAGAAGAATTTTCTCAGTTGCATACTTGCTAGCATTCTAATTAATATTCCGTAGTATCGTTAGTCCCGCCCTTTTTTTCACAATAGTAAATTTTTAGAGTAATATTCGCCAAATTCAATTACGATTAAATAAGAAGAAAAATACTCTAAAAAGATACTGGTGGGAAAAAGAAGACGGGGCTACGGAATATTAATTAGTAGGTTGGCAAGTATGCAGTTGCGTCCTCGTGACGAAGACATGCGTTGTCAACCGTATGATAATTATCGTACAAATAGTTGCCATATCTCCGATTTAACCCTTTCAGGGGCGGTGATGCCACTACAGCATCACCTAATTTTAATTTTCAACTGCAAAAACTCATCCCGGAAAATTTTTAGCAAAATTTTACGTTGGAACATAGCAGAAAACGTCGTCGAATTATTTTGCTTTAATTTTGTTCGTGAATTCCGGTGGTAGTGTAATTTAAATGATTCGAATTACCTTGCGTCGCAAAGTGTTACGTGGAAGAAACTTCATACCAGAAAATTCTTATAAAAAACGTCACTTTATTTAATCGTGGAAAATTAATATGAGACATTTCTATCAAAAAATACCTGTTGGAGACCTGATTTAAAAATGAGAAATGTTGACAAATATTACCGTACAGCTGGCAACGCTGACGAGAACACTGCACGTGAAAGGATTAAAATATTTCTTCAGCGGCTTTTCAATGGGCTTTCGGAAATTACGTCTACATTATATAGTAAATATTTATAAATATTTATTTTTATTTTTATTTGCTATTATTTATTAATTTTCATATAATTAATTATATCGAATTTTTCGAGTAGTCAATCATTATTGCTCAGTAAAATTATTTTTTGCCCATTATCCCGAGATGTGATTTCTGCGTTTGTTTCATACCAGTATTTTCTAATAATAATCGCTATTCAATCACAGATTTTTTTTCTAAAAACACGAAAAAGATTTCTGTGTTTAAAAAAAAAAAAAAAAAAAAAAAAAAAAAAAGTGTGGTAGGAAAATTAGCGGAAATACCATCTCTGATTATTATTAAACAACAGACATCACTTTTTGAAATAACATAAAAAATGAATGTAAAATATTATCACTAATATTCTGTGCTAAATTTTATTGGTAACATCCTTCTCAGTAAAACCTCTTCGATATGTATCTAAGTACTAAATGTTATCTATTTCGAATGCCGTATTTGCTTCAGCCATTTACACTAAAAGGAGTCTGCAGAAAGAACTGTTTTGCCATCAACCAACAGACGACGGTTCACTACTTTTCCATTCCTATCAGGCTACTTTT
Source organism: Salticus scenicus (assembly GCA_963930645.1). Lineage (NCBI taxonomy): Eukaryota > Metazoa > Arthropoda > Arachnida > Araneae > Salticidae > Salticus > Salticus scenicus. The sequence continues at coordinate 230,660,748 of OZ005651.1, forward strand.
AGAGGAGCAACGTGATGTGCTTTTCATAAAAGAAGACCTCATTTAAACTATTGAGTCTATAATAACTTGCTTGATGATTGACAGAATGCTTTTCACGCGAAAGGTTTCACGTCTTTCTGACGCGTGTCGCGTGTGCCAAGCACGTGCATTAGCAGCATTTTGTTTGCTTCGGTACTTAAAGCATTGATTGGAACTTACGGATGATGATTATTTATATTTAATGATTGATTGCATAATAGAACATAAAGAGATACGATTAAAAAGATACAATAATGTACAGATATTTTGTGATTTTATTATATATTAATTGGGAAAAAATAAACTGTAATTTTCTTAAATGTCATTAGATACATTCAGAGATCTCTCCGCCCCTTTTTCAAGACACTTTCAGGAATGAAAAAATTTCGCTCTTTTTGCTACCACAAATTTAATGCAAAAGCATTTATAGTGTTTTTATAGTAGCATGTCCAGATTAAATAGGACAGAAATTATTGCATAAAAATAGTGGTAGCAATAAAGGCGACAATATCAAATCTGGAAGAATGTCCTAAAAAAAAAAAAAAAAAAAGTCAAAGTGTACGCCCTATTTTAACAGATGTACCAACATTTCTGATTTATTCCGTAGCATTGTAAATACCCGCCTTTTTAATATTTTTCACGCCACACTCTTTGTAGATTTTTATTATTATTATTATTAATTACTCATTTAATCGTAATTATCTGTAATAAAAAATTACTGTTCAAAAATAAGTGTGTGGAAAAAGTCGGGTACTAACAATGCTACTGAATAAATTAGAAATGTCGACATATCTGTCTTAAGTATAAAAACAAGTCTTGTGTAAGTTTACTTTGATTTATTTTCCTTATATTTGAGCTATTTAGAAAAATTTTATTATTTAATATATATATATATATATATATATATATATATATATATATATACAATATATATACATATATGTATATATAAGTTTCATAGAAATAGTTACGGAATAAAAGAAACGTAAAATATGAAAGACTAAAATATTAATATCTTTTTTTATTTGAATTTATCATATTTATTGTAGAATATGTATTGAAAATAATTTTTAAAGGAAGTATTTCAAATAGAAATATCTATCATCGTTTTCTGACTGCGACTGAAATTGAAATTATCTATATCCCAAAGATCCTTCTTTTCAAATACTCCTTTTTTAATCACTGAGAATTCCTTTTAAAGGAAAATTCCTTTGAACTGCAATACTGCTAGGAAAAAGAGAGATGATACATTCTCCTGGGCTGAATGTAATGTATCATGATACAATAGGCACTTTCAGAATTATAACCACGCCCAGTGTGTTCCTCCCACCCCCTTAGCCCAAGGGTAGCATAACTCATCTTTGTACAGTCTTCAAAAGGCAAAGAGAGGAAAAACCACCAGGTCCAAGTGTTCCCCCCATATACACGATTAAATGAATATTTAAGCAGCTGTAGACTTATTCCCCCATTTTGGGGAATTTAAATTTAACAGAGGAGAGAAAGAGATTTCAAAGAGGGAATACACCAAAGACAATGAGGGAGGAGGATATAGTGTTTCATTATTTTGGTTGCCAAGACAAATGATGAAAATCTCATAACTCTCATTTGATTACTAGATCGGAGAATTTAATCTTAATGCTGTTTTATCAAACACTTTAAAAAGTAAATATTCTATCAGAAAAAAAGGGATTTAAAAAAGGAGAAAACTACACATGTTTCCTTAAGATTGCATAGCTGTCATTTATTATGAATTCTAAGTAGTCTTTAGACTACTTAGTAATATTAGACTTAGTTAAACGTAGACAAACATTACATTACGATTGAAAAAAAGTGGTTTGACAACTATGGACTGTTCGTTGTAAATTGGATTAAATTAAACGATATGTTAAATGAATAACTTGCAAATGACAATATATATATATATATATATATATATATTTAATGCAAATCAGTAAATTTAGTATCTGAAATTTAATGCTATAAGTACGGATTGGAGATTAAAGTTTAAGATAACGAGTACTGTTATGTAAACCTACGTTAGAACGATTCAACTTCGGCTTCGGAACAGCTTTATTTGATAAATAATTCTATGTGAGGGGAGCTACCGCCCCCCTCAACCCCCCATTTCATTATTGTACCTACATTTATAGAGAATTAAATCTGTTATTAAGTTCAAAAGTTCATTTAAAAATTATTTAGACAACTTTCACACGCATCAATCCTTGTAACTTACCAATCTTGAACAAACTTTTCTACTAACAAACGTATTCACTTCAAAATACATCATTTGGATCGCCTGAAATTATTTGTTTTTAATTTACTCTAACAGATACAGGCAAAGGTCAAACTATAAAACTTGACTTCGGTATTCAGGAAGCCTCAAAACGTGTAAATATACAAGAAACCAATCGATGAATATTTATCTTAAAAAAATACTTTATTTACCATATGGCTTTGAGGAATTAATTTCAGTTCCTGAGCAGCTTTCCTGGACATGATAAAATATTATATGATATAGTATATTACAGGGATGGAACACGGGCGCAGAATTCACACCGGAATCTGTTTAAGAAATTTTTCTACCTATAATATCGTTGATTTAAGAAGTAAAAAATTTTCTTACATTGATAGTGGTATGAATTCTGCGCCCGTGTTCCATCCCTGATATTATAGTAAAGCACTTCCACTAACAAATAAAAAAGAATGTTATGGCATAAATATTGGCAGCCCTGTTTATCTTCATTAAGTTATGTACATATCTCATGGTACACATAAATATAATCCTATAATAATAACACACGGCACATCCTGAAATACGCTTCTATTAATTTTCAAGTATTAACGCAATATAATCTAGTTCTTTTGTGTACCCCTGTAAACGAATAGTGAATGATTTCTATACCATATTCCACGTGAAACATGCTTTTACGTATATAAAAGATATATATTCGTTTCATTTGGTTTAGTGCAGTCTATAGACGTTAAACTCTACTTACCTGTAACTTCCCCCATAGACACGCAATTTTTAAATTCTCTTGGGTGTCCCTGTACACGAATCATTTGCTTGATCTCAACGACAAGCTTAGTGTAGCATCCCTATATGATACACATTTAGAATACCAAGTTTGAACTTTCTACTATAATTTGTTTTTGAGATATGCTGATAACGGACAGACACACACACAGACCAACCGCTAATAACATGTTTTTTAGATTCAGGGAACCTCAAAACGTGTAAATATAACAAAATCTCAGTTCCGAAAATTTGACCCAAAAACAATATTTTCTTTACCTTATGGGTAAGGGAAAGTAAAAAAAAAAAAAAATGGCGTCTAAGATTTAAATTAATACATCTCCAAACAGACGTCGCTATTTTACAAAAGTATCAGATCAAATAAATTAGCTTTACACCAGAAATTTTAATTAACGGACAAATCAATATTTAAACGAAGCAAGATCCTTTCGAATATACTTTCTTTTGGCAAAATGTTTGATGTCTCATGTTAAAGTGATTTAGGTCGCTTGGGGATTAAACGCAGTAACCGCTTTCTTTTTTTAACCTCTTAACGCGCGGTGTCGTCGGTCGAGAACGCAAAATTTAAGTTCCAGCTGCAAAAATTCATCCCGATAATTATTTAGCAAAAATTTACGTTTAATATAAGATTGCTGAAAAGGCCGGTTTTTTCAACCTTAAATTTTAAAATTTCTTTTAGTTTAATTTAGTTCAGGAATTCCGGTGGCAGAATAATTTAAATGATCCGAATTGTCTTGCGCCGCAAAGGGTTAACGAGGTATGTTTGTATAAGTGTGAAAGAAAATAAATGATGACAGAATTCCTTGGTCTTAATCAATCTCTGACAAGTTTAAGTTTATACAATTTTTTTTAACTGTACTGGTGTAGACTGATTGAAAAATAAAAGCTTACATCCTCTATCATACTAATTTTGCTGAATATTCTGGTGCCAATCAGTTGCTCTAATAACACATCTTCTCCCCATTAATTTCTGGCGTACAAACAAACCTACAATTTTCATTATCCAAATACATGAATAACAAGATTTAAGCAATAAATTAATGACAAAAAACTGGTAAAAGATATTTAACACTTTTGCGACCGTTGACGTAGATTCACGTCGTTTGAAAATTTGTAACTCCACTAGTGGACGTTTCTTCTGGAATTTGCATGTTATTTATTTCTTTAAGTATACATAATGTTCATATTTGTACAATCAGTATACCATGGATACAATTTTTTTTATTAGAATGAGTATAATTATAATGTATACCCATTTGTAATATAAATGTGAATACAGAAAATTTTGTTCTCAAATGTCGTAAATTGGGGGAATAATAACCACAGGCGGACTTTAATGTCAAAAAGACAAAAGTATGCGGTTGCGAAAGTGGTAATGTTTAAGAAATATGATATATTCAAAAGCGTTCCTACTTTGAACAGCAACTTTACATGCTTCTCTACAACGTCAAATTATTTAACAAATTCATGATTAAGTAACTGAAATTCTGTCGTCAACAATAGAAACGTAAATGTCATTGGCATTTATATATGATTACATCATGTAAAGAGTCAAACACAAATACATAAACGTATTTTTTAAAGTGAAATATTGCATGGGGTCGTAGTATCCGCCTTTTTGTCAGGACTCCTTTAAGCATACCTGCCAACCATCTCTTTAATAAGCATAAAATTGTTAACGCTCCTTTTTCCACACCACTTTATTTTTAAAGTAATTCTCTCCAAATGTTGTTATCATTAAATAAGAATAAAATTACTCTGAAAAATGACTGGCGTGAAAAAAGAGGCGGGTACTAAAGATTTTACGCTACATAATGAGATGGTTGGCACGTAGGCCTTTAAGGATGAGAAATTTTCTCCTCTTATTCCACCACTTTTTTCTTAGAGAAGTAGTTACTGTATTTTTAAAGTTATATGTTGTGATTAAAGAGTATAGAAGTTATTGTATAAAAATAGTGGTATATAAGAAAAAGCATAAATTTCTCATTTCTCAAAGTGTTCCATACTTGCCAACCATCTCATTATGAACCGTACAATGTTTAGTACCCGCTTTTTTTCACACCAGTCATTTTTTAGAGTAATTTTATTCTTATTTAATAGTAACAACATTTGGAGAGAATTACTCTAAAAATAAAGTGGTGTGAAAAAAGGGCGCTTTTCAAGGGGCGCTTTCCAAGGGACATTAACAGTTGTACGGTTATGAATGAGATGGTTGGCAAGTATGGAGTTCTGAAAAAAAAAAAGGCAGAGACTACGACCCCTGTCAATGATGATCATTTCAGTATCATAAATGATATTTTAAAACTTTTCAGACATTTATACGATGAAAATAATCATCTTAATGTATGAAAATGAGAAATTTAGACCTATTCTTCCATGGTCAAAAATATAAATTTCGAATAAATTACGAAGCTTAAAAAGTAAAATATTCATAGTCAACGGTGTTCATACTTGCATCATGAATAACATTTCAAAACTTGTTCGTCATCTTTGCGATGGAAATAATATTAATAATACTCATTTAGACGAAATTGTGTTCTATTTTCTTGTGTAGAGAAAATCGTAAATTTCGAATAACTTACGAAGTTTTAAAATTAGAATGCTAAAAATCAGTAGGGTTTTTGCCAGTACCATAAGTGGTACTTAAAAAACAGGTCTGACTCCTTTGCAATCATTTGTTCTTGAGATAATGTCTAAACGAACTAACAAACTAACAAATTAACTAAAATAAAGACGGTTACTATATAAATTTTGTGATTTTTCAAATTCTTCATACCTCAAAACCAAAAAAAAAAAAAAAGGAAGAAAGAAAAAGAAAAGAGGTCTAAAATTTGACAGATTACTATGTTTTCTATACCTATGATAAGGAACTAAAAATATTTAATAGAGATTTTACATCCGATAAAAAGGGATATTCAATCTGTAAACAGGAAAATTTGTAAAATTTCACCCTTATGAAAACAATGCATAATTATTTCTCAATTTTTTAACTTTTCTGACAGAAAATTATCAATAAACAAAATTATTATCTCTTTCTCACATAACTTTTCATACGTAATTTCCCACGATTTCTGTTTAAATAATATGGCCAAATAGTGTCTCAATATGAGGAATTTACGAGAGATACTTGTCATCTTTAGATTTTCCAGAAAAATATTTTTATGCAGGATTGGTAAACATTATTGTGATTCAAAAAATTTAGAGAATATGACGATTCCAATAAAAATCACATTGTCGCATAAGCCGTCTAATCTCTTTAGGTTATATGCGTGAAAATTTTCACCAAACTATTGAAAGCAGGAAGTGATGAGGTCTATTTATTCTTATCCGAAGAATAACTGGGCAAGTGGAGGGTGATGCTTTTTGAAAGTTAGAGATGAGACGACAGATTTGAGTCGAAAGGCAGTTCCTTATGCGTCTAGTTATTACACCTCAGACCCTACTACATTATTTCCTTCCTCGATTTTCGTATTTCGCTGTTGTCTATATATTTCTGTAGTTTTTGTTCTTTTCTTTTTCTCCTTTTGCCGCTTTTATTTCTGCCAGAGAGTGGCGCGGGCGAAAGAGATGGAGCTCCGCAAGTCAAATATAATTTCTCCATTGTGCTCTCTCTTCTTCACGAGCGCCGTCCATTACCGAGTGTCTGACAACAGTTTCGCTTTGCAAGGCCTAGGTAATGACTGCAGAAATATCGCTTCGCCCGCCCAGTAACAATCTTATCAAAAATTTAAGCCCCTAGCGTCAGGTTCGGAGGGGTCCGCCACGTTCCGGCGGCACGCCATCAGCTCTCTAATAGGGTTCTCAGTGCCGCGCGCTGTTTCCAACCAACCCCCGACTCCCCCTTCGTACTCCCTAGATCTCGGCTCTATCCTTGGCTTTAACTTCATTATTTCGGATTCTCTACCAATCTCCTCGGGAAAGGAGACGACACAATTCTCCAAAGTGGAAGGTTCCACCACTGCAAATGCCAACAAATTACGATCCCCGGGATTCCTACAGGTCTCCCCGACCAGCAGATGGGAACCCTATTTACCTCAGCCCGCTCCGCTTCCCTGTAAAAGGCAAAGAGCGCTCAGGACGAAATTTTTTCCCTTTCAGCTTTTATGATATCTGGACCCCCTAACTTAATTCCCGTGTAACAGATACAAGCAATTCTTGCCAGTATTTCCGGGAGTATATGCACTGTCAGTTTCAGCCATACATGCATGGAAGCTCTTCCTTGCTAGTAATGAAATCGTTGGGCTGAGTTAGAAAAATCAAAATCTACTTAAAATTCTGTTATTGCTCACGATGCAAGAAAATTTTAGTTCATAAAATTCTATTATTTTTTCACTCTATATTTATCTTACGATTTAATTTAAGGTAATGACAGGTAAATTCAAGAGTAGATCTTTTCTATTTATTGTTTTAGGTTATCAAGAAATCTTAGTATTACGTGTAAAGCGACGTTTAGTAAAAGAAAAAAAAATTAAAATGTAAAATAAATACAAAATTTTTAATTTAAAATACTACATGTACATTCATCACCATTTCAATCATGAAGATAAATCCTTCTTTCCTCTAATTTATTAAAATGGGAATGAAATATGTTTTAATGTTTTAAACCTTTGCGGACGAGTGTCGGAAAAAAAAAAAAAAAATATATATATATATATATATCCCGAAATTCTTTTTTTTTTTTTTTTTTTTTTTTTTTTTTTAATCATACCATTTTTAGGTATTTTCCTAAAAAAATACATTATTTAAAGTAAAAAAGAAAAAAAGATAAAAAGATAAAAAGTTAGGGATGGGCATTAATCTATGACAAAGTTGTAAAATAATTGTAGCACATAATTCTCTCTTCTACATACTCACAGAAATAAGCATATAATTAGAATGTTAATAATAATAATTAAACAAGTTGTAGCTAGTTTAATTAGCCATTATTAACATTCAAGTTTCAACAAGTTTTAATCAAACAAGTTTTTGCAATTTAACAAATGTTTAATTACAAAATTAAAGTATTAATTTTGTATCTTATCTTTTACAACTCCATGAAAATGGCTATAATGAGATTTTCTATACATTTGAGCAAAAGGCAAATTTCTTTTTACATTAAAAATATTTTTAAAAAAAAATAATAGATATTGTATTTATTTGACACTCTCCAAATAAAAAACTTAAAAAATCATTTAAAACGTATTCATCCTGAAAAAATTCGAAAAAAAAAAAAAAAAAACATGATATTGGTCCTTCAAAGGAGGAAGATCCGTTACATGCCACCACCTAGTGACTGATGGGGTCTGCTCTCGAAATTGGTTAGTACTGGGTTCCATCCGAAGTCACGCTCGTAGATCTAACCAACCGTAGTGTTCCGTCGTTTTCTCCGAAAACTATATGAACTACATGGTCCTTCAAAAGAGGAAGATCAATTACATGACTTGAATATAGGCTAGGGCCTCTTAGCAAGCCCCCCCCCACACACACACACACGAGAGCATTTTGCCCTTGCTTAGGTACCTTGTGTAAACAATTTGCATTAACCAGGGCTCGCAGCGTTCCTATAATTTTACGTTTGTGTTATTATATTTTTACCGCTATTTTAGAATAATCTCATTTTAAATAATATATTAGTACATATTAAAACATATAAGAAAATTTTCTTTTTGAAGGTAGTACGAGCCTTGAATTAATCCATTGGTGAATTAACACTGAATTAACCCATGAAGGTAGTGGCCTGAAGGTAGTGTAATATAATAAAACGCATGTGTAAAATTTTAGGAACACTGTAAGTCCTGAATTAACCCATGACACCAACACTTTATTGAATATTAATGCTACAACTGTTGCATATATATGATAATGTAGAACATAACTATGAGAGAACCCTAGATTCATTGGTCTGTAGTTTTGTAATTATAAATTCTTTAACGTGTCTTCAAAAATGTTCAACCCCACAACATCCCCCTACCCCTTATTTCAGTGACATCTTTGAAAATAATATAATTTTTTTTTATTTGAAAGATGTCTTTAAACCCACTTATATTTACTTTTGATGAACTTTTGATGAAAATATGCTGTTAAATCAATTTTGATAAATTTTTAAAGCATATATCAATATGTTAATCTATTATCTTAATGCATGATGTTGATTTTTAAAGTTATTATGAATTATGCACATTTTTTTTTTTTCTTCGACTTAAACTCATTTATGGAGAAATTCTTTATTACGTATTCCTGTAATATCTTAAGCATTGTTGTGAGAAATTATGTTGCGTGTTGTTGTAATAGCTCATGTATTTATTATTAGCAATGAAAAACATGCATTTTTTTTAAAATGAATTTTTGTAAGTTTTCAGCATTTTATCTATCTTTAAAGCTGTATATTATTGAGATTCCCCCATCCTTTAGATGTTACAACAAATGTCCCGTGGGATATATATATATATATTTAGAAAGATATCTTATTCAAAAATGCAATTTTTTGAATTCCACTTTTTTAATATTACTTTTTAAACATGTCGCCTTTTAGCTTAGTGAGCAAAATTTTGAAAAAATAAATTTATATATATATTTTTAGAGATTGAATATTAGAGTGCTATGTTTAGTAAATGAAATAAAATATTTAAATTTACTTTTACAAAAAATTGCTGAGAAAGCTAAAAGCATGGATGCAAATGTTTCCCATTTTTTCCTGTCAATATTCAATAGAGAAGTATCTATTTATTTAATTATTTATTTTATTTTTGCAGTAATTTATTGTGACTCAATATGGTAGAAATTATCGACAAAAAATAGTGGTGTAAGAGTTCCGTCTTGAGACGGAAACTTTTGCATGTATGCGGCGACATGTTCAAACAGTAACATTAAAAAAATAAAATTCGAAAAACTTCACTTTTAATGAGGTATCTTTATAATACACAGCAAGAAAAATTCGATAGGATAACATAGTAGGAATAAAAGGGCTAATCTGACTATGTCATAGTTGCAAACCTTTCTAATTTTTTAATAAAATTTGTCACCACTAATTTTTAAAGCAATTTGTCACATTTATTTTCGACGACTAAATAAGCTGAAAACAACTTTAAAAATATCCCGGTATTAAGTCTCCCTTGAGATCTGCCACCTAATCTACGTGCAGCCTCTTAAGAATTTTCATTTCTAATTTGAAACGCTGGCAATGGTTACATCGATTATTTATTATTTTTTTTTTTCATTGCCACATCGTGATTCGTAGAAAATCTGATCTAAATAATACAAAGGCCTAGAAAGGAAACTAGAAATTTCATACGCGACAAAATGCAATTCAATCAAACACAAACCCATCAACAGAGTCTGATTAAGACGGAGCACACTAACACATAGTTGCCAATCAGTCTTCCGATTTTTACGGAAGATGCATGACTGCAAATTTTTAATAGAAATTTTTAGTAATTAGGGGAGCGTGGGTCTAGTTGTCACAGGGGTAAGAAGTAACACGAAATTGTTTGTAATATTTGTGACGCGCTTTATAATGTAAGCACAATCGGTGCTCCAAAAAAGGGTTAATGAGAGGTTCTGTACACGTGTTTCAATTTAGCTAGTTAATGGAAAAAAATATATTTCGTAAATTTTCATTAAAAGTATGTTAATTTACGAAATGTTTATAGCTATTTATTTAGTCTGTGTGTTGAGTTATAAAATGTATATTTAATTTTTTGTATAAATCGTTATATATTTTTATAAATAAACAAAATGCCCAAAATCATACGATGGGGTAAGTTGGAACAAAATTTTGGGGCAAGTTGGAACATGTTTGTGGAGTGGCTTGTGGAGATGCCTACAGCCAGAGCTCGAAGTCTCCGCCCACTTTCATGAAACTTTCAAAAATGAAAAATTTTTGGCTTTTTTTTCAATACTATATTTATACAGAAATTTTTTCTGTGTTTTTATATTATATTACCGTGATTGTTTAACCATGAATTAGAATCACGATTTAATCACGAATTAGAGAATATTGCATAAAAATAGCGGTAGAAAAAAAGCAGAAACTTCAACTCAAACTTCTCATCAATGAGAATGTCCTGAAAAAACGGCGGATAATTCGATCTCTGCTAAACGCTCTCTGAGACATAAGAATGGGTATAATGCTTCATTTGCAAAATATGTGCACGCATTAACCCGTTAGTAGTCGGTATAGACAGCGCCACCTATTACAAATTGCAGACTTTTTATTTAACTGCCACCAATAATTTTAAGAAGTAGAGTGATCGACGTTTCTTCGATTTTCTTCGTGTTTTATGCATATAACAAGCCACTTCTAAAAATTTTTGGTGGCTATTGAATAAAAAAAATCTGACAAAAATGTAGGATGGGCGACAAATCGACCAACTAGCGACTACTAACGGGTTAAATGCATGAGTGGGAATAAAATATCATTTGCTTGAATTAATTTAAATTTTAACTAAGATTGACTTCTATGTTGATGTTATCTTTAATTTTCTCTTTAATTTACTATAATCCATTTAATATAATTCATTGTTACTGTACCAAGAAGGTTATAATTTAATATTAGTTATTAATTGTCTTTTTTATTAAATTAATAAATGGTTGATAACAAAAAACATTTGGAAATATTGTCATTTTTATTATTAGCTTTCCCTTTGTATCCGTTACAATTTGCCCTAAATACGGGGCAAATTGTAACAGGCAAATAATTTTTCAAAAATATTTTTTGTGCTAAAATTAGCAAAATTAACGAAAGTTTTTTTTTTTTTTTTTTTTTTTTTTTTTTTTTTTATGAATATGATAGATGAATATGCATGCTATGGAAAACAGCAATTATAAACAGGAAAACGTAAATATATTTCAAAATATACTTAATTTTCCAAAACTGTTACAACCTGCCCCACGCTTCCCTACTATTGTATTTTCTAATAGTATTGGAAAATACTATTAGAAAATATTGGTGGTTATTTTAAGGCAAAGAATATAAGAGTTAGCATGCTGCTATCTGTTATTTTTAACAAGAATTTTTAATTTATTGTTTACACAAATTCTATGTTTTATTTAGCAATCAATTATTATTAAAAATAGTGGTGTTTAAAAATCTAATTTACGCAGAGGCAAATATATATCACTATTTATATATTTTTTATTTTAACTGTGAATTTTTCTGTCAATGAGTCAAAAATATTTTAATAGTAGTGTCAGAAATAGTGGTGTCATTGTTCCTCGATCTCAATAAAGCCCTGTCTATCATGGATGGGTATAAAAGCATTTAATATGAATAATCTTAGATTGTGAGGACAACTTTTATGCTTCCTTTTTCTGATATGAAAACAGTCTCTTAAGATTGTTCAGATATCACAAGTACAAAAGCAAAAAAAATGTAAGTTCAGAAATATTAATTTACATATACTTCTTTCATCAAAACTATAATTTTTCAAAATTTGTGTATGTTTTTTATTTACATACTTTTGTGGGGGGGGGGGGCGATACGATATTCCTTAAAAATTGTCCGGTCATCTCTTTATTTATACGCCAAATTTTGTATGCTAGTATCTTGTAATAAATCGGGAAAATGATTAGAATATATCAGCCAATAAATTAAAATCTAAATCACCAGAGTCTGTTGGATATTATTTTAATCCTAGTCGGCTTAATATTCATGATGCCTTTTACTTACATTTCAAAAACTTACTGCAAACACTTCTATAAATTGACATGGTGATTGTGGAATTTTAACGTAACCATCAAAATCAACAGATCTCTCCCCAACAGAGAACATATATTTCTAATAAAAAGCAATGGCCAATCATCACAGAATACACCTAAAATCATTTCAGTATGACAAGAAATCCTGTCGAAAGACACCGTCAATTGTAAGGATTTCGGAATACAAACTAAAATGATCCAGATCATGTATTATTTATTTGTTAGTTCAACGTAGCCGCAGTTCTCTCTTCACCAAACCGACCATTTATTTATTTATTTATTTATTTTTATATGTACATCACCAGGATTCACACCAGTAGTTAAAATTTGAGAGCCCAAAGGAAAACCTAAATTACGATTTAGTAGTCCAAAATTACAAAATGGCAGACAATGATGTACAAGTGTACTTGTAAACATTTTGCATATATTTTTACTGAATATATTAATACTTTTTACGAAAATAAAAATACTTTAATTTTACTAAATTCTAAACACAAACTTCCTACATTTTTATTTATTTATTTATTTTTATTTTTATGTACTTATTTATTTATTTACTTTTTAATACTAACTCTCGTAAAAAAGTATAAACATATAAATTGTGTAAAATATGTTTTTAATAAAATGTACCAACAAAGTTCTGTTGAAAGATGAAAAAAGTAAGTAAACATCACATTACTTGCAAAAACACACAACAATTATTTCAGGACGAAATAATTAAACACAACCCTTCATTAAGACAAGAAGTAAGCATAAATGATGAGTGAAAGTAACATCGTAATATCGCCGACTCAAAGTAGTAGGCAACTTTGAAGATAGAAAAATCTTGAAGTAGGCTATGATGTTGTTAAGAGTATATGATAAACGAACAATAAAAATTGGAGTTAGAAGCTTGTTTAAAACAAGTGGATTTCGATTTCTTAAAGGCTTTTTTTTTTTTTTTTTTTTGGCAGTTTGCAAATATCTCAGTATGTGTAACTGGACGACATTTTGTTGATGACTTGGCGGCAATTGTCGCTACCTATTATCGCTAAATTACTCATTATATTGCTAGTATTTATAACAGACAACATGAAAATGTAATGTATATAATTCAAACGTATATTTTCGAAAAGATATTTCCTTTCCTTATTTACGCTTGCCCTATCTGTAATAGCAGAGATAAAACTGGTTAATTAATTTAGTGTGTGTGTGTGGGGGGGGGGGGGAGGTGATCTTTATAATGCTAAGATACATTTGAAAAATAATAATTTTTATTCTATTTTCTATCATTATATTTGTTTCGACCATTTTCTTCGAAAAAATCGTTCCAAACATACACGAAGACGTTTTCCCTATTCCACAGAGTGGACGATGAAGGTCCCGAAAAATAACAAGGAATATCTAAGAGATTAAAAAAAAAAAGTTATAAAATTATTGTAATCCTACAGTCTGCAGAAAAAAATATTGAAGCACTAGCAATAATTCCTGCTTAAAAGGTGCGCACCTAATGTGCTTTATTAAGTAAATATTTGTCGAATCATGATCATAGTCCTATACTGTTTATAAAAAAATAAGTTGATAAAAATTAGTGATCAAACTAAAAAATATATATATTTGAAAAGTATGGATGTGTGCTTGAATAATTTTACTGCCGACTGTATTTTCAGTATTGCCAAATTTACGGACTTTTTTATTCAATAATCACCAATAGTTTTGAAGAGTAATATTTGATACACATAATAGACGATTAATCTTCAAAGTGATTAGGCGACCGTTACAATTAACATTTAGTGGTAGGTACTGAATAAAAAAGTCCCTAAATTTGGAACATTGCCTATGTCAGTTATGGAGATCCTTAAATTTATTTTACAAAATAATACGAACAGTTCTAGTGCAAATATAACTTAATACATCATTTTGTAACGAAATTATATTTGATGGATGATGGGTGTGGTGGTTAGGGTCGATTGACAACACGATTGAATAAGCTGGGAGGCATGGCTTTCATGGGGGTGTTTCTAAGTGTTCCTAGCCTGTATTATTGCAAGTGTTTGAGAAAATCGTGGAAAACTTCGAACAGCTACAGCAAAAAGAGCAACACGGATTCGAAAGCGGCACCTCTTGTCTACAAGCTGTGACAGCAGAACCTCGTAGCAAATGATAGGGCTTATAATAGACAGAATATTTTGAGAAGTTTCTTTGAAATCAACATCTAAAATTATAAAAGAAATTTCTTTCACTTTCAAGAAAAAAAAATTGTATTGCAGATCTTGTAACTGAAGAACACTTACAGTATTTATGTCATAAAAAATTTCATTAAGTAAAATAGTTTCGTTAAGTTTCTCTAAAGAATATTAATGTAAATTGCAAACTCTTTTCTCAAATCTTTATTACAGATACATCTGTGTTCTTTTTATTCAATAAAAAAACTTGTTTCTTTCTTTCTTTTCTTTTTCTTTTTTTTTTTTTTTCTTTTTTCCAACAAATATATTGTAGGAGCATATCTTGTACATCAAATAAGAAAACATTTTGAAAAATTGAATTTATATTGTCCTAAAGATATTATAAATATCATTATACATTAACATGCTTATAACGCATTATTACCATGGTATCTAATATTGTAGTTTTTCTTACTCTTTAGCATGCAAACTGAAGGTTTTTAGGTAAGTTATCTACTATACGTTAAAACATAATCTATTAAAATGGTAAATCATTGTCATAAGTATGGTGTTTTGAATTAGCAATATAATGTTTTAAACGCATTGTGTTCGCTCACAGCTGCCTCTACATTATATATCATTATATTCTGTATTTCTAGTGAACTAACCTGACGTATTTAATACCGAGTGATCACAAAAAAAAAAATATATATATATATATATTATTCAGAAAGTACTGAGAGTAGCTCTATGCAGTTTTCACTGAAATTTACAGAAAAGCATGAGATTATATCTATACTGATAAGTATAAAGGATTTAAGTCCATATTCTTGATTTTTCAGGAGACGAAAAATAAAGTTAAACTAACTAAAAACTAATCAGCAGAATCGATTAGGAAAAAGGGATTATGTTGGTTTATACGCTTTATACCATTCAGTGATTGTCAATCTTCATTTAATAAAGGGAAAAAATTGAATTAATTATTTTATACCAAAGATTAATGCTAAATTTCTGACTTGAATCTCTTTTTACCAATGGATTTTCTCAAAGACTAAATGACATAGATTTAAATCATTTATACCAATTGATAGAGAATTTTTTTATGAGTCTGACTATGTACTTAATTCAATATCGACATTTTTGGACTTAAATCCTTTATACTTATCAGTACAGATATATATATATATATATATATATATATATATATATATATATGTGTGTGTGTGTGTGTGTGTGTGTGTGTGTGTCTATATGAAAAAATATTAGTTACGTTTTTCACCAACATACCACTCTGCATTCGCTGTATCCTCTCACATTTTAAACAGATCCGTCTGATCAAATGACGCCAGATTGAAAATACTGTAGCTTTTTAAGGAGAATTTCCAATGCGCAACGTCTGACGGTCATTCTAAGGAATGACGGCCATCACATTGAGCATTTTAGAGTCCTAGTTATGTTGTCGAATGTACTGCACCACTGTAAAAAATTCAATCGTACAATTAAAGCACTGCCTGATGGAGAAAATTTAAACTGATTTGCTAATAAATCTTTTGCTACCTAAAACAATCCATGAATTTCTGAAGTGAAAACCGCACAGTGCTCTGGTGAATACTTTTTGAGTAATATATTTTTTTATTTTTCTGTAACTTTTGGATCACCTAGTATATATATAATTACACACACTCTCACACACAAACGAAAAAAAAAATGGTAGTACTTTATAGATCCTAAATTTAAATTTTAACAGTTAAATCTAAATAAATTCAAATTCTAACTTCTAATAGTTTTTAATACATCATTATAAACTATCAAATTAGTTAATTTTAAAATTAGCAATAATTATCAAAAACTTTAGATCAATAAATAACCAAATTACTTTTAGTATGGTGAATTTAATTAGTCCGGCTTTCTAAAGAAATTTTCTCAACTTTTATTTAATAACTTTTAATTACGTATGTGTTTTTTATTAAGTGTCCAATTATCTAATAGGATAATTTAAAAAGCGACCATTTATTTAGGTTTTATTAAGCAATATTAAAAAAAATATATGTGGGTCATTACCTTTTGTTATTTATTTCACTCTAACAGAGGGCACTATCATTCCTCCCTATCTTGTTCTTTTGCGTCTACAGGAAATACCTTTACCTTTACATGTTACTTATGAGTTGCGAATTTACGTATCTCAAATTAATGTAAATTCTAAATTAAAATTTAATCAAACAAATTTATTTTAATTTTTAATTTTAATGTTTATTAGTTATTAAAATTAGCAGAAATAATTTAAACTAAATTTAATTTTTAATTAACAGTTCAGTAGATAAATACGACTCTCTAATTAACTGTAAATTTAACTATATTCAGCCTCATGGCTGTTGTGGTGCGTTTGAACTGTTTTCGGCATGTTTTGCAGTTGTAGAGTGAGTAATAATTTTGGTTTTATTATTTAATTTTAGGATTAAATTTGTTTATTCAGTAATATTGGTGATTGTAGATATAAAAGTATGTCTCTCACTTGGTTTTTTCCTCTTTCTCTTTGCGTTTTAAATTATTTTCATGTCTTATGGGTGATACTGGGCATAGCGTGCTGTAAAGTTTTAGCAAATTGCATACAGCATGACAGAAATATCACCTAATTTGCATGAAACATTCATTCTACGCCCTTGAAAAAGTAATGATGATGTATGTTTTAATATCAGGATGCTCAATTTTTTAGCAATCCTTATTCATGGTTTTTTTTTTTTTTTTTTTTTTTTTTTTTTTCGCCTAGTTCTTCGTGTGATACTTGGTTTCATCTACTGTAATGTTGGAAAAGATTATTATTATTATTATTATTATTATTATTATTATATAGGTGTGTGTGCGTGTTTGTCTTACTGAGAAAAGCATGGAAAAAACTCGTCCATTATGTATCAAAGTTAACAGTTAGAAAATTTTCAATAAAACGTATATGGTTTCCGTTGATGGTTAAAAAAATACTGCAGACAGAGCAATATTTACACAAATCATGGACCAACAACATATATACAGAGAGAGAGAAAAAAATGCTTAAAAGTTTTTTACCGTTTCCATGAGAATCACTTCGGTAGCTCCTCGATATTCAAATATATTTCTTTACATATTTAAATAAGTATTACACGCACTCAAAAGACAAAGAAAGAAAATAAGTAAATAAATAAATTAATATGAATAAAAATAAATAAAACCCCTTGAACATTTAAAACGTTTAACGCAAGAAATCGTTAAAAGGAGATATAACACAGCTCTAAAAGCATAGTTCGTGTAAATATTTTCCAATACCTTTATTTTTCACTGTTTCCATGTAGGCTTATTTCTTTGGCTTATTTAACTGTGAAAATTTACAGGAAAAGATTAAAGTTCAAAAGGAGTCAAAAAAGAAAAGTCGAGGGGGGGGGGGGGAGGGGGGCACAGCACAAACCATTTAACATTTTATTTGGAATAGCTCTACTAACACTTTTCGTTAAATAATACTTTAGTTACCTTATTCCGTATATTGGCTTTCTAATTAAAAGCATCCAGGGGAAGCACACTATTTTAATTATCTTATACTTTTAGAAAAACAAAAGTAATTTTTTATGATACCGATATTATCTAAACACACACACGCAAATGAAAAAATAAATAAATTAGTTCTTATGAATGCCTGATAAAGAAAACTATTACTGTATTCATATATTATAAATAATTTATACAATTACCATACTAAAAATGAATAAATAAATAAGTAAATGAACCATAATTGTCATTCCGTACTGTCCAAAATTTAAAAAAAAAAAAAAAAAAAAAAAAAAAAAAAATCGCATTATTTGATCAATTAATTATATTTATAAAACATTGAAAGGAAATCGGTAAAAGGAAATAAAAATATAAACAAAATAATAATAATAATAATAAGAAGAAGAAGAAGAATGTTTTTATATTTCAGATATCGCCAAATGTTTCAAATATATTACAAAAAAAAAAAAATAATAATAATGTAAATTACGCTTTATTAATACACATAACTGCCAACCGTTACGATTTTTTGACACCAGTATTTCTTTTTATAGAATTTTTCTCCTTATTTAATCATAGAAAACTGCTACACAGTCTTATACAAAAATTCTATAAAAAGATACCGATGTCAAAAAATCGTGACAATTGGAAGCAATGTTAAAACAGAATGATGATTTTACTCTCTAACACGAGTGATTCATTTGACAACAGGTTGCACATAGTTGCCGACTTTAGCAATTTTAGGTTGCCGGAAAATTTTTATAGAATTTTTTTATAAATTTCTGTAACCGTTTTCAGTGATTAAATAAAATGAAAATTTCTATTAAAATTTTCCAATCGCCGAAAATTGCTAAAGTTGGCAAAAATAAGTTTGTACAGGGTTCGTATGTGTATGTACCTTATTTTTCCCCTGAGTCTTATACCAGTAATGTTTTAGAACGATTTCCGTTATAAAATAAGTCTTTCTGATCAAGATGAACATTTATTGTTACAGAACACTGGTGTGAAACTCAGGGAAAAAATAGGACCCGTACGAACCCTGTTGTATCTTTGACAACAGTAAAGAAAATCTGTTACAGGTTTGTACGTACCCGCCATTTTGTAAAGGCTTTTCCACCACACTTGTTATATTGTAAAATTATAATAAAATTTTATTTAAAATTATAAGCTTACTTTATGACGAAAATTGCTATTAAAAATTAGTAATAAGAAAAAAATAAGGACTGTACGAACACGGTAAAAAAAAAAAAAAAAAAAAAAAAAAAAAAAAGCACATTTGAATACATTAAGTTTAAATAAAACAATTAGGGAATATACTAAAATGAATATATTAAAATGAAATAATTTGGACTTTAGAAGGGATTGGCAATCACACTTTCTTTTAAAAATACAAGGTGGCCTCCTTTAATTGAAATAACGATGCTTTGTAATGCTTTTAAATTTTCCTTGCTTTTCATGTGAATGGTAGTGTATGAAATGTAAAATGTGTATGAATTGTAATAAAAACATAAGTGCTGGAATGTTCCACGCCCGAACAACAATTAAAAAGAGCTGCAATTCAAAATGTAGAGAAAAGTTCATAATGCGTCTCTGACCAAATTACTAGAAACTTCCATAATTTATTATGATGTCATCGCTTCTCATACAATATCAGCAATTGTCTAATAAAATAATAAATTGTTTCAAAAATTATGTAAAATTTTTTCTTCTGTTGAAATTAAGCAAGAAACTCAATTTTTTTCCGGGAATTTTTGCCGTAATAATTTAATTGGGGTTCTGGTTTTGAGATACAGTCTCATTTTGAGAAATTATAAATTTGTGTTCGCAATAAATATTTTGGAAAAAATCTACGTTTATTTTTATTCATTAATATAACACTATAAACCTGCAAATTAATTTTTATAGACAACAAAAAAGAAAAGAATAATAAAATGAAACGTTTATTTTTCCTGCCATTATGAAATAATATAAAGCGTAAAAAAGAGAAACATTTTATTCAACTTCTCTCACTTACATCATAATTTAAACACATGTACTTAAAAACCAAAAACGAAAGATAGAAGCTCGTAAAATAGAAAAACCTCAAAAAGTTTTGAAAACTTCTGTTTGTTCGACAGTGACTGCTCTCTTTTATAATCGCTTTAAATAAATTCAGAAGCTAATTTATTAAAGCAGACGATTTGCGCTTGTAAATGAATAATGACGAAGAATTTTTGCTATTCGATTTGAGCTTAAAATCACTTAGTGCCATCTACCGGTGAAAAGAACAAATAATTTGTTTAAAATTTCATTCTGGGAAGTATGAATAATTACTAGACAACATAAATACAATAATATTAATGGCGGGGAAAATTTCTGGCTTGAGTTGTAAATAAAATATAATGATGAAATTGGTTCTTTCATTACATACGTTTACATTGCTTCTCGGGCGATAAATGAGTGCTTATAAATTTAATGACTGTCAGAATTTCTTTTTTTTTTTTTTTTGCGTAAGATAAAGTGAAAGTTTGAAGGTTATATTTATTGTTTTAAATTGTATTGTATTGTAATATCTAAATTTATAAGAAGTTTTTTTACGTTACGGAAATTAATTAAACGATCAAAAATAATAAAATATCATGAAGAATTTAAATGGTTTTAATTAATTTGAAAGCTGCAAAACATACGTCATATTTTTATGGTAAATTTGGAAAGAAAATTTATGTGGTTAATTTAAGGAAATAAAAATGGTTAAAAAGTGATTATCAATCTCATTTTATATTTTTTCTCATAATGTGTCTGTATACTTTTTATATGCAATAAATGTTTACAGAAAATATTTCAATGTGCAATTTTAATCTGCATCTTTCTCTGATGAGAAAATTTAAAACAATATATATATATATATATTATACAGAATTTCATAAACAAATGTGCAATGGATGTTAAGATATATTTCACAGTTGCCAAATTATACGCTTTCCTGTACCTAAATAGCGTAAAAGTTGGCAGCTATGACAATGAATTGTATGTAATATTATATTAAAGTACGAATGCCAATGATGCTCTCTGTACTCTTAAAATAAACTTTTTAAGACATACATGGTTCTCTTAGCATTCAAAATTGCTGTCGAAACCCTCTTATTTTAATATCTTAACAAAGAGAATTAAGTAACTAATTGTAAAATGAGATAAATTTAACTGAAACAGTGCTAGCGTTTTGACTTTCATATTTATTTCTTGTTATTTTGAATAATGTATGTCAAATTTTGTTTGCTTTGCATGTGCTTATTTCGAATTAATTTCTTGTGTTTTCCGTTTTCATATAACCTGCCAATATTTTAATTTATTCCGTAGAGTTGTTACTAACCGTCATTTTTCATCCCACATTTTTAAAAGAGTATTATTTTTGTTGTTATTTAACCGTAATTACATATTGGAGAAAATTACTGTACAAAGAAAGTGGCTTGAAAAAAAGAGCGGGTACTAACAACATAGGTGTCGAGTCTGTCGTTTTTCAAGGTTGACTTCATACTGGTAAATTTTTATAAATGTTTTCCGTTTACGTAATCGTCGAAAATATACGTAACAGATTGCTTTTTAAAAATAGTGGTGATAAATCTGATTTAAACTTTTTAAAAGTTGGCAGCTACGTAACAATGCTACGAAATAAATTAAAAAGTTAGCAGTTCTACATATTTGATGTATGTTGAACTTATTTATTGTTTTAAATTTTTAATTTTGCAATGGTAGTCACATATAATTTTGAAAAGGGATATTTGATATACAAGAATAGATGATTAACCATCTATCATGTAATGTATATAAAATATCACTTCTCAAAATTATCGGTGACTGTCTAATAAAAAGTCGCTAAGTATATTAGAAATATATATATAGAGAATTATATATTGCCCTAAATTAACTAAAAAATTCAATAGTAAAAAGTATAGACATTAGAAAAAATAGGTACTATATATATTGTATATATATATATACTTAACAAGCAATTATACCAAAAATTCCATCACCGAATAGTGACAAACATTTAAAAGACATCAAAGGCGGTTATACACTAAAACTGTAACGCAAAATCGTCTGAATATTACGAATTTCTTTTTATTCTTAAAAAAAAAAAAAAAAAAAAAAAAAAAAAAAATGATATTTAGCATAATATATCATTAAAAAACAATGTGGATTAAATATTACGTATTTCAATTTAACATTGAATATGAGGGTTTCTATAATATTATTCTATTTTTATCTCGTGTTATACACTATCAATATCCCTATTCAGTGAAAGGAAAAGCAGCGAATGGGCTGGTAGAGCCTAGCAAGTGTTAAAAAGCGAAATCTCTCTCGGGGGTTGCTGAACGGTGCAGAGGGTAGAAAATATCTGAGATAAATATATAATATCTGAAATAAATATCTAAATTATATATTATCAAGAGCCCCTAGTAATATATAATTTAGAAATGTCTGTCATTTCAAAAAAGGCTAATGATTTGATTAATTAGAATGAAAACGTTTTAAAAAGGGCAATTTTCATAAACACTTGTTGAAACTGGTGACTAGCATTGTCGTTAAATACCCATTCGAGCTGAATTATTTACGATGAGCCAGAACATCTGAAATGAATTTATATGATTTTTTTTCCCAATCAGTGATAAAAAAGATGTATTAAAATTAAGAGAGTGAGTTAGGTTTCAAATGTTCCTTTAAACATTTAGAATCTCAACAACCTCTTTTAAAAATATATATCCTAATTCCTAATACAGTGAGAGTTTTTGCTAGCGAATTTTTTGAACGTGCACAGACTGAGTTTTATATGTTTCCTTTATTGTAAAGCTTACATTACATCCACAGAGCTGCCAACCTAATCCGGGGGATTGTTAGTACCGCCCCTTTTACCGCACCAATCTTTTTCAGAGCTGCTAACCTAATCCGGCAAATTGTTAGTACCGCCCCTTTTTCTACACCACTTAATTTTTAGAGTATTTGTTTTCTTCATTCATCGTAAATATATTTGACGAGAATTACTCTAAAATTTAAGTGGTGTAGGAAAAGGGGCGGTACTAACAATTTGCCGTATTTGGTTGGCAGCTCTGCTTTTTTTAGAGTATTTTTCTTCTTAATTCATCCTAAATTCATTTGAAGAGAATTACTCTAAAAATTAAGTGCACACCTGCCAAACATCTCATTATGAAACGTAATTTTTTTTTTATACCCGCCTTTTTTTTCACACCATTCATTTTTTAGAATAATTTTATTATTATTTAATCGTAACAGCATTTGGAGAGAATTACTCTAAAAATAATTTTCCGTAACAGTGTTCTTGATATGTAGAGAAAACCTTTATAATCTATACAGGATGCATGAATTTGCTTTCATGTTTAAATATCACTCTTCATTCAAATCATCTTCACATTCGTTAGAACTGTAATGCAATTATGATAATTATGATATACAATACTTTGCATCAAGATATTTTTATTTGTGTCTAAAGTAAATTTATTCTTATCGTAATAACATTATTTATCCTTATTCATAACATAAGACATGATGGAAAATTTTTTTGATGCATAGTATGTATGAAATTTATTCATATCTGTTTAATTCGCCCCCGAATTTAAAATAATGTATATAAGATACATATAGCTGCCAACATTTGTAATATATTCCAGAACATTATTAGTACTGACCGTTTTTTTTTCTTTACATTAATTAATTTTTGGTTTCTTTTTATGAATAATTTTCTTCATATTTAATAGTAATTATGTACTGGAGAAAATATATCTACACAAAAAGTGGTGTGAAAAGGACGCGGGTACTAATTAAGCTTCAGAATAAATTAGAAATGCAGAGCTGCCAGCATTTGATTTTATTCCGTAACATTTAACTACTGTTTTTTTTTTTTTTTTCCCATACCACTTTCTTTCCAAAGTAACGTTCTTCAATATATGATTACAATTAAATAGAAAAAAAATTACTCTTAAAAAAAAAAGTGGTGTAAAGGAAAAGCAAGTCGAAACTAAGCTAAGGAATAAATTAAAATGTTGATAGCCTTACAGATGCTAGCAGCTATTAAAATATACGAATGTTAACCATGTTAATCCTATCTACAATCAAATCAATGAGTTATGATTAAACAATATTAAACTGATACCACAAAAATATATAATTTCAAGTATTCACTTATTAATGAGGAATACTTAGAGCATACATGCCAACATACTAATTAATATTCCGTAGTATTGTTAGTCCCCGCTCTTTTTATCACACCAGTAAATTTTTAGAGTAATATTCTCCAAATTCAATTACGATTAAATAAGAAGAAAAATACTTTAAAAAGATATTGGTGTGAAAAAGAAGGCGGGGCCAACAATACTACGGAATATTAATTAGTACATTGGCAAGTATGACTTAGAGAGAGGCAGATATTTTTGCAGATATAAGATGGGCCAGAAGAAAATAATCACTATTAATAACGTATTATGTGCAAAGTTGCCAGCATTTCAATTTATCCAGGATATTTTTAGCCCCGTCTTTATTTCGTACCACTTTTTTTTTTAGTTTTTTTTTTCTTATTTTATCGTAGTTATCTATTGAAGATAATTGTTCTATAAATAAAATGATGCGGAATAAACGTGGGGCTAAAAATACTTCGGAATAAATTAAAATGTTGGCAGCTATGTAGGTGTATTGGAAAGTTATGCCGTTTCGAATTAAAAGTCTGACACCAGAAATTTATCCTGGACAAAATTTATATAATTTTTAAGAAGGAATTTGGTAAGATATACTATAGGTATTATTAAACAAAAGTTTCCGGCATCATTTTACTAATTCCAAATGACAGGACATTCGGTTGCACCTAATAAATGCTTCGCTGATATATTTTTTAGAAATGTCATGTTGGAAATGAGGTAACGAATATAAACGACTAATTCGAAGTATATAATCATAATCAAATGCTATATAGTGTCATATACGGAGATCAAGATTATAATATCAAAAATAATTGGTCATTATTCATCTCATCAATGAAATGCTAATGTAAAATACAACATATTCAACCTTTAAAATGTACATTTGTTTCACCTGCAAAATATTTTTGATAACCAACTAGTATGTTTTCTGTATATAAGTCGCTATAAAATTTTCCACAATTTCTCAAGCATTTTATGCAGTAATAATCTCAAAAATGTATGACTCCACTATCCAAAACCATTCACAATCAGAGTTTGATTAAGGGGGAAGCACACATTATTTATACTTACACCGTTATTTTTTAACAAATACTTTCCTCCTATAATAAACAGAAAATTCTCATTAAAAATTATTTTAAAAGAATTCTGGTGTCTAATAACGGTGAGTAAATTGGATTGTTTTACACCGTTCATTTTTTATAAAAAATATTTCCTCGTCAAAGCGTGGAATTTCTATGACATGAAGTAAAAAATAATTGTAAAAATATTCCGGTGAGAGCGGAGATAATAAAATGCATAATCCATAATGCTCTGTAAAGCCAAAACAGTCAAACGTACGAACACATTATTCGTCTGGCTAATCTTAAACCGTGCACAATAGATATATATAAATCTAAAACCCATTTTACTTCAGAATCATGCATGTGGTATGAATATTTTCCATTCAAAGTGAAAACTGTTTCCAGATCTCCCTGCACATGACTTTTATGAAACAATATTTTGCACTCAGAATATTTTTAGTTATTGTTATTTAAAAACGTTTTCAGAAATTAATATTCGGAAACAATGGTATTGGGCAAAAAGAAGCACGCATTTAGAATAGCTTGAAAAAAAAAATGCTGCATAGAGAATCTCCCACTGGATACGCTGCATGATACACTACTTTCCCATAACTGATCGCACATTTTCGATTTTTGACTTTTTAATTCTAAATTCTTATGGTATGCCCTATCTCCCCTTAAAGGTTGTTGCTGTACTTATGGATCACCCTGTACATTCATCTGAATCTAAATGGCATGCATATTCATGGAGAGATGAAAGGTTTTTGAAAAAACAAAACTGACAAGTTTTTTTTTTTTTTTTTTTTTTTTTTTTTCAAGTTTCCTGACAGTGATATTGCTTTGTTTTTAAAATCCTGCCCCTGCTATAAACAAAAACAAAAAAAAAAAAAAAAAAAAAAAAAAAGCATACGAAAAAATAGCGAAGATTTTAACAAAATCTTTATATCTCGGTTATTGTAAGTGCAATTCTCCTGAAAATTTATATCTAATTAAAAGAAGTCTCATAATCATATACTATAACTAAAACTCATTTGAAACATTATTTTTTTCAGGGTGATCTCAAAGAATATTTATTTTTGGTAAATTTGTGCTTTTCCCCTTTCAGCCTTCGGGACAAAACTTTCGCTGGAATATATTTCGCGTAGTATAACAAGATCTTTTATACCCCTAAAATTTGAAGACAATTCACTAAGTATTTGTTTAGATATTTAAAAAAAAAAAAAAAAAAGTTTAGTTAGCTTAGCTATTGTCATATGCACAAAAATACGGTAAGAATATGAGAAACTCCTAATTGTCAACATATGGAATTTTTGACTACCAGCAATTTTTAATAGCAATAGCAATCTTTTATAAAATTTCTGTAACAGATTTTACCGATTAAATAAAATAAAATTTTCTACGCCTTTAAAGTGGCATTACAAAAGAGTATATTCTGACAGCGGTGGAAACTGTTTGAACTTAATCCTTCATCAAATAATACATTTCCAGCATCTTTTATGCAATTGGTTTCTAAATATGTACTGCAGATATGCCGGTATTCCCATACTTGCTAACCATCTCCTTAATAACAGTACAATTGTTAACGCCCCGTGAAAAAACGCCCCTTTTCTCACACCACTATATTTTTAGAGTTATTCTCTCCAAATGTTGTTACGAAAGACTAAAATTACTCTAAAAAATTATTGGTGTGAAAAAAAAGGCGGGTACTAAAAATTGTACGATTCATAATGAGATGGTTGGCAAGTATGTATTCCTAATTTATTCCAGAGCTTTGTTAGTACCCACTTTATTTCATACCAATTTTTAGAAAAATAATTTTCTTCGTGTTTAATGATAACTACATATTAGAGAAATGTATTCTACAAACAAATGGGCAGGTACTAATAATGTTACGGCATAAATTAAAAAGTTGATATGTGCTGTAGTGTAGTTAAATTTATTAAGGTTATAGATTTTCTTTTTATGTGTAGCCAGATGATTATTATTTTTTTATAATGATCAGAACTATGAGCACACTAAGCGCCACATTAGTCACAGCTTTGTCAACTTGCAGGATACTTTCACTGAACAACAATCGCTGTTCTTTAAAAGTAAAAATTGACCTTTATAATAAAGAGTTAAATTCATACCTGCCAACCATCTCATTAATAAGCATAAAATTGTTAATGCCCCTTGAATAAACGCCCCTTTTTCCGAACCACTTTATTTTTAGAGTAATTCTCTCCAAAAGTTGTTACGATTAAATAACAATAAAATTATTCTAAATGGCTGGTTTGAAAAAAAAAGAGGGCGGGTACAAAAAATTTTACTCTTCATAATGAAATGGTTGGCAGGTATAGTAAATTACACAGATACTGCAGTTAAAAATTAATAATAAATTAAAAATGTTAGTCACTGGTAACAGCATAATTATGTTTTAAAACTAAATTCAGCAGATAACTAATAGACAGACTCGAGTATATACTACTTTAGTATTAAATGAAACCAGAATTGCCAAAATATCCGATTTCTCCGGAGTATTCCTAGTGTTCTCCTAATATTTCAATGCCACTTTTTTTTTTTTTTTTAACAGTAATTTTCTTCACTATATAAAGACGTTTATATAAGGAAAAATAATTCTTTAATAAAAGTAGTAATGAAAGAAAACTGAGCCCGAACAATGTTCTGAAACAATTGGAGAAGTTAGCAAGTCTGAGAAACTTCTTTTTAAATTGAACTCTAAAGATAAAGGACTTGAAGTTGCCCTGGCGCTTAAAGTGTTAATCTTCTTGGTCTTCCACTTATTGATTAATTTGGTGCACCTTAATTTGTTTGATACGGAAAATTTGCATGGTATTCTTGTTCTTTTATAGCATTACGTGATTTTTGAATGGAAAATATTCTTGCAAGAGGACAATGAAAATAATAGAGAAAACTATGCACCGGAATTAAGTATTTCGTGCATTAGGTGTTCTATTGTTAGTAAAAAGTCCTATTTTGTATTAAAAAAATTATATGAAAACACTGCATTGGAGAAAATGTTTATTTATTTATTTATTTACTTAATATTTACTTATTTTTATTTACTTTTTTATTTACTTAAAATAGCTAGAAAATTTTTTTTGCATATTTTCAATGAAATTTAGCATATTCTTGTTGAACATAAAATTTTATATTCATTTATATAATTATTGTGTTGGTTTTGTTACCCAATTTATTTATGACTTTTAGTATGACAAACATAAACTGTTCAATCGAATCGAATATAAACGTGGATATCAATGTGAATAAATTTATCATTAATGCTATCATTTCCCTTTGTGTTCAGTCAGCCCCCCTCCCCCCCATTCCTGACTAATTTCGCAGTAAACTACCATAAAACATGAGGCTGAAGTCAATCGATTTGTAATAACATCTAGTTATTAATGTAATAGTTACATTTTGCTTAGGGGTCATCTACATAATAAAATTTACCTCCACTTCATTTTTTTCGAATGGTAATACCCATTTTTGACTCCATATTCGAATTGCTGAGATCAAGGTAATTCGGAAAATGGTATGGCTTATATACTTTTGATTAATTCTTGATAGAGTTATAAACGAAAATATGTTAGGGATTCGTCCCTACATATGAAAGAATTAAATTAAGATCTCACACTGAAATGTATTATATCCATTGAAATAATAATCGGTAAAGAAGTATGGAAATTTTAAATTTAAAATAAACTAAGGTAATACTAATTAAAAATGATGTATACATTTAACCCTTATCGCTCGTATGGCCTTTCTGAGGGGACATTAAAAAATCGAGCCACACCTTAAGGTGTTCCTCTGCAAATGAAATGTTATTTTTCTAAAACATGTAACTATAGGCTACCTTTCGGCTACCGGAAAATTTTAACAGAAAGATTTATTTTATTTAATGATGAAGTAAAATAAAACAAATTATTACAATTTTTCGGTAGTCAAAAGGTAGGCCAAAAGGCGTGGCTTACTGTTCAAAATAGGAAATATGCCGAGCGTTAAGGGTTAAAATTGCTAACTATGTCTATTTGTAGCCATAAGGAAAAAATGGTTCATATTTCAGTCTAAACATAGTAAAATTTTTATGATAATCACCAAATATAATACAACACCTTCTCCATCCAATTTTTATATCGTTTATATCAAGAATTATATTTTTATCACATGTCTTTCTTATCCAAAGTTATGTATTTTTTTCCCTTAAAAAACACATAATTTTCATAATATTCTAGATATAAAGTATAATTTTATGGCAAACTAAATATTAATTCGTTTAAAATGCAGTTTAGAACAAATTTAAATTTTTGAAGAATTTCTTCATTATTTCAAGATGGTAGATACGAATAATATCGACTTAAAAACACGATCGATTTTTTTTTTAAAGTATATATAATTTTTATCAGTTTATTTTGTACGAATTATACCTCTTTTAATCGAAGCAGAGATTTCAATTTTCAGTGTCAGAAAAAGTACCTCTCAGCCCATTCCTTTTGCAAATATCTATATGAAAATACTGCTATTAATCTATAAGAATGAACGTCTGTAACACTTTCGCGACCGCATGTTTTCGTCTTTTTCACAGCCTGTGGGCATTATTCTCTCTAGTTACAATATTTCAGAACAAAATTTTCTGTATTCACATTTATATTACAAATGGATATACATTATAGTTATACTCTTTTAACCAAAGCTTTTATATCCATAGTATATTGATAGTACAAATATGAATATTGGGTATATTTTTGAGAAATAAATAACATATAAATTGCGAAAGAAACGCCCACTGGTGAAGTTACAGATTTTCAAATGCCGTGAATCTACGTCAGCGGTCGCGAAAGTGTTAACATTATTCATCGGAGGGTATTTTGAGAAAAATCTACCTATTCAAATTTTAAACAAATTTAACATTTTCAACACTAACACTTAATTTTAACAAAATATTCTTGTTCTATCTTGAAATTTACATTCAGATGCCTACCTAATTTAAAATGATTAATTCCAATAGTCTTAGAATTTTATTCAAGATTCCTGTTATATGATTTTCCTTCATATAATGGCTATCATGATATTTTATATATTTAATTACTGAAATATTGTTTTCAGATTTGTAATTACTATCATCCAAAAAAATTATAGGGGTCATGGCGTCCTATTTTTACATTCCCTTATTTTATTTTATTTTATTTAATAGCAGAAATATGTCGAATCACTTCTTTTAAAATATGAAAATATATTATTAACCCATTGCCGGTCCTATTTAATTTCACTTTCGGGTAGGTGTTGTCAAATATGAAGACCTTTTTATTCAGTATCCACCACTAAATTTTAACTGCAACGATTGCCTAATCCCTTCGAAAGTCATTTGGCGATTATATATATGAAATACACTCCTCAAAATTATTGGTGGTATTAGATTAAAAGAGTCCCTAAATTTGGCAACAGTGTTTAGAGCGTTAGGGTCGGCAAAGAATAAAGAAAAAAAAAAAAAAAATAGGGTGCTATGACCTCTGAAATTATGATGGATGTACAACAAATTAAAAATTTTATTGCATTTACAGAGTTCTCAGCAGTCACTATTTCATACTTGCTAACATGTGTGGCACCCAAACAGAGAGTTTGGACACAAAACCAAGCCTTTTACTGTGATCCAAAGCACTTGCTATGGAATTCTCTCTCTCTCTCTCCCGGAGAATAATAAAGTATGCTAGAAAACTTTTTATAAGTTCGGATGAAGAAACTAGTCTTATAATTCTTTTTTTTTTTTTTTTCTTGAACATATTATAGTTTAAAAAAAAAAAAAAGTAGTTTTAACCCTTTGCGGCGCAAGACAATTTTGATCATTTAAATTATACTGCCACCGGAATACTTGAACCAAATTAAACTAAAAGAAATTTTAAATTTTAAGGTTAAAAAAAACGGCCTCTTTTGCTATGTTATAAACGTAAATTTTTGCTAAAAATTTTCCGGGATGAATTTTTGCAGCTGGATCTTAAATTTTGCATCCTCGCAGCGAGGACAGCGCGCATTAAGGGGTTAATATCAAAATATTTTTAAAGTTTTCTAACATATTTAATTTTCTTCGGTGTGTGTTCCGCATTAATTTTTTTTGGAATTTAGATGCTAAAAAGCCTATACTAAATTGCGTAATTGCATTATTATATTTTGAGGTGCCTCACGTGTATTAATTAATTTGCTTCCAGCTGATATCTATTTTAACTCATTTATATCCCCTGATGTGAATCCACTGGGGCACCCTGTATCATGAAATGTGTTTAGAGAAGAATGTAAGGCAATATCAACACTATAAAACATTTCAGAGCTTGATGTACCCCTTTCATAGAATCGATGAAATCCGTTCATTAAAAAATTGTAAAGAAACAGTTTTAAAATTTTGTATTTAGGCCAAATGAACAGTTTACATTTAATTATAATGTGAAATTCCGGGCACTGTAATTGAAATATTCTTTTTTTATGTAGAAAGCCTTAAGAAAATTATTATAATGCCGAAATAATTAGACACTCTTCCGAATTTGATTAAAACTATCCTTTCTCTTATTTCTTCCCCTGCAGTTTGAAAAGGCTAAGAGTTATTTATTTTACTTATTTATTTATTTTAACAGTTCAAGCTTTTATCATCGCCCTAACATTAGTTTCAAATGTAATTTTTCGAAAACTCAATATTAAAAGAGTTCCCATATTAGGCAAATTTGTATGCTGCTGCCATCTATGGATGATATTTAACACAGTAACTCTTTTTATTTTTATTTTCCAGACAGGAATCACAGATGAGATGATGAAAGTGAAAATTACAAAAATAATGACAGAGAAAAATAATAGATGAGAGATAAGTGTGTGCCAGTGCGACATTGTGGTAAATTTAGGAATTGTCTATTAATAAAAAGAAAAAAGAAAAAAAGAAGAAGTATTAGTAATATTAAATAGTTAGTTGATTTTTAAAATAATTAGATTTTTAATATATTCAATTGAAGGATTTATAGGAAAGAAAAAAAAAAGAAAGAAAGAAAGAAAAGAAAAAGGAAGGAAGGAAAAATATCAATTTTTCTTCGTCATACCTTCAAAATCGTTCTGGCTTATTCATTTTGTCTGCCAAATAACATGAAAAGTGTAAAAATCAACTTGCAGATAAAATGATGTCTCTCCCTTTATTTATTTATTTATTTATATTTTATTTTATTTTATTTATTTATTTATTTATTTATTTGTGTGTGTGTGTGTGTGTGTGTGTGTGCGCGCGCGTGCGTGCATATACATATAGATGACAAGCGTCCCGTTTTTCAAAGGAGACTGCAAACCAGAAAGTGTTTATAAATGTTTTCAGTTTATGTAGTCGTCGAAAATATGCGTAATAGATTCCTTTTTAAAAATAGCGGTGACAAATCTGATTTAAAAATTAAAAAGATTGGCAGCTATGCATATGTCTGTGCCACTTTTAGTACAATATTTCTGTAAGTAATGTAATCAGATGATGTAACAAATGATGGGATAATCTCCCCCTTCTGCCTTCACCGTGCCTGTTTTTTTCACCGTTTAAAGTACTTATATAATTTATGGAAGACTAAACAGAAATTTTATACTTTTTATAAGAAAGTTTTACTTTCTTATTTATTTATTTATTTATTTATTTACTGTGATAGAACTGACCTTATTATAAATTTCAACATTCTCTTCTAAGTTCTAAGCCGTATATCTAAAATAATTGACAACTTTTTCTTTATAACTTTTAAAATCTTCTAAATATAAACTTAACCTCCTTAATAAAAAATAATACCACAAAATATATAAAACAATGAGTACTGAATAACCACTTTCTGAAGAAGAAGGCCTCGCAGCGTTCCTAAAAATTTACTTGCGTTTTATTATACTGCCACCACCATTGTTAAAAACTTTTTCTTGAAGGGTTTAATGTTAAAGTATTAGGTAAATAAGTGTTCATTTAAGATAGTGGTGACAATGTAGCAAAATGATTCCTAAAATATTAGGAACGCTGCGAGGCTTGGAAGACATTTTTAGATTAATCGCTTAAACAATGCTTTAATCAATAAAAAATTCAAATTCCAAGAGTTTTAGATTCCATTAGTCGCAAAGTGACGGTAGATATTTACATTCTGTTGACTATACTTTGAGGCGGAATAATAGAGTTTTGCTAATTTTCAATTAACTCCATTTACCTTAATTTCTCGTGTATAATCCGCAGGTCAAATAAATCAGTTTTACACCGGAAATTTTCATTAAAAATAAAGCCATACTTGTACGAAGAAAAAAAATACAGGTACAATTATAATTTTGCCTGTTAATTAAAATTTTTGGCACAAAACTGATTTTTTTGACCTGCAGAAAGCTATACGGAGGAAATTCCGGTAAATACAACTAAAGATTATATACACAATAAAAATTCTCGAAAATAAAGTAAATAATTTACTTTACTTGCAGAATCTTCAAATATATATATCTTCAAATAGTTTAGATAAAATAGGTGGGTTGGGAGGGATTTTAAACCTTTGAGAGGCAAGTGATTACGTTTATTTAATATGGAGAACCACCAGAATTCATGAACAAAGTTAAAAGAAATAAATGATATTTTTCCATTAAATTATAAATGTATAAAGTTTTGTCGAAGAATTCCGGGATAAAGTTTTGTAGCTGCGAATTAGTAATTGCGTCCTCGTGGCGAGGTTGCTGTGTGTTAACCCTTTCAGGGGCGGTGGTATACATTTTATACCACCTAATTTTAATGTCCAATTTCAAAGATTCACCCTGGAAATTTTTAATAAATTTTTACCTTCTTGATTTATCCAGAAAAATTCATGTATTTCTTATCCTCTAACTCTGTTCTCAAATTCTGGTTGCACTTGATATTAAGTGAACTTAATTACATTGCCCCTGAAACGGTTAAAGGGTTCAGAACGAACCTATCGGGACTCATACCTGTAAGCCTAGATGCCAAGTTTTGCGCTTTATGGCTACCAGAAAGTTTTAATACAAATTTTTATTTTATTTAATCGTGTAATACTGTTAAATAAATATATTTAAAAATTCTATTATATTTTCTGTTAGCCAAAAAGCGTAAAACTCTGCAGCTATGATGTAGAATACCTTTCAAAGGAAACCTAGCCCTTATTTATGTGAGTTTCCGAGAAAATCAAGAAAGGCTAGATCGACCAGCGGGACCTATATTTCGACTCGGTACCAATCGTTTACTAGCTTAGATAACAGAACTTCTCGGATCCTGGTGGAGGCCTAGAAAAATTAAAATTATAAATACTTTTACAATCTTTCATTTTTACTTTTTATCTACAGATGGCAGCACCTCTGTATTTAAATTGTTCCTTTTATGATATATACATATATATATTTTTTTTTTTTTGCATTGATTCGAAGAGGTGTAATGTTTCTATTACATAGCAAGAACGAAAATTTTTAAATCTTATTTAAATACTTGTTCTTGAAGGAAAAGTTTTCTGGGGAAATAATTAAATATAGATGAAATATCAAATTATTCGAAGAAAAAAATAATAATTTAAAAAATCATTTCGTATTTGCCAGACTATATTTAAAAAAATGGTATTAATGACCCCATTTAATTTTGATATTTTAAGCGCAAAATTTCAAACTTTAAATAATTCATCAAAAATGTCACTTTTTTCCCCCTTATCCTTGAATTTAAGTATATCACATAAAACCAAGCATATCCTCTGAAGTAGCCTTTCAAAAGTTTTTTTTTTTTTTTTTTTTAAGATGAAAAAATAATTTCATTTTCTAAGGTTATCTAGTTTTTCCAAAAAAAGATCTTTAAAAAATATTAAGCTTTTTTCAAAAAAGAAAAATTTTTATGTCAAAAAGAATTTTTACAAGAAAAAAACTAGTAGTTTAAGTGCCCACGAAAAATTTATATGTTGTCGAATCTCGAATATGCGTAGTTTAGAATAGGTGAAAAACTTTTTCATAGACTGAAATCCAAGCTCACGGGAGAACTTCGGTTTCTTTTTTGCATTCAGCTTTTTGTTCGCTACATATTTTTCAATTTTTTTTCTTTTCGTTTTAAGTTGAAATGACTTTTCGATTAATTAATACATAGAAATAAACTTAGAAAAGCGTGAAAATAAACCGTCCTATTCCAAGTGCGAAAACACACACACACACACACACAAAAAAAAAAAAAAAAAAAAAAAAAAACTCACACCAGGAAAATCACACAACAATGTAAGATATGTTCCTGGGAGAGTTGGTGAAAAATTGAGTTTCCTTTCTCCTTGGTAACATAAAACTGCATTCTTCCTTTTTAATTCTTTTACTAATTAATTAATTAATTTATTTTTTTACTAGCAGGCTACGCCCGCTTCGCTGATCACTATACTCAAATGAATTTTAAAGAGTTGGACCAGTATTTATTTTTTAGATTACATAAATAAAAACTTAAAAATTACATTGAATCGCTCCAAACGCTTCGGGTACCCGCTGCCTACGGCATCTTTTTCCGCCCGCACTGCATTAGGTCCAGGTTTCCACTGCCTACAGAAAGGTCATTCCCAAGCAGTTCAATTTGGGTATTTATCGACTGCTATTATTTAAGAACTACGATTTTAAAGATGACTGTATCTCAGCATCTATTAACTATTTTAGTTTTTGAACCATGTATTTTATAGCCTCCGCTATTTACACTATATTACGATTTGATTCTGATCAATATAATAATATAAAATAAAAAGTAGATTTTCTTTTAAAAGGAATTAAATACATAAAAAACTAATAAATACTAATCAGTTTAATCCTTTCTACTACATACTAACACTTTTTCCCGATAAATATTATAAAAAAATAAATAAGGAATTAATTTTAAAAAATGAAAAATAAAAAGTTGTTATACTATAAAATTATACTTAAACATAACTGCTATAAATACGTTTTTAAATTTTAAATTTAATATACTTAATTTTTTCTACTGCATTATCATTTTATGTTCAATAAATATGATAGGTTAAAAAAAGAAGAAAAGATTTTGCCTTCAAATGAATGTATTAAATAAAAAAAAAAAAAAAAAAAAGCGTAATAGCCGTTGCTAAGATACGCAGACGATTACAATGAAAAAATAAATTTATGAAAAATGAAACATAGAAGTAAATATTTAAAATCGAAAAATAATTAATTAAAAAACTTCAAATTCGGAATTCCTGCAGGGTCCCAGGTACCCATCTGCCTAGTTTTGCAACTCTGCGATCGGTAGTATGAGCACCAGAGCGCGGGCAGACACACACACACAGGCACTTCTCTTTATTTATATAGATTTGTGTTGTACTTTCTAGTCATGCTGTACTTAAACTGTCTGGATATTTTTATAATTATTTAACGATATTTTATTTCTCTTTCTTAGTAATGCTATCCTTACATTTTCTTTTTTTTTTTTCATTTTGGCTTTTTAAATTTTTTTATTTAATTTAAATTTTTAATTTCTTAATTTAATTTTAATTAATTAATTAGTTTATTTATTTTATTTTACTTTTTGTTTGTTTGTCTGTTTAGGTTCTTTGATATTTCACTCCTTCTGCCACAGGGCATACGTCGGCCTAGCGGTTCTGAGTTTTGCTTGGTTTTCTCTGAAACTGTCGTGAATACTTGTTAGAATTCTTTAGAAGAGCCCGACATGGGTACAGGAACGCCGCATGAAAAATTGGCTTTAACAACTGCACCATAACTCACCGAACTGTTTATGCGTCAGATTGTATGAATATACTATTATTAAGAAGATTACTATATGAAAACAGAGGTATAAAAGCTGCGTTAATGTGCCACTTCTATGATATATGTACAGACGCTATCTAAAAGTTACGATTGTTTTTTATTACTGCCAATTAGTCATGCAAATTAAAAAATGTCCACCTTCAACTGTTTTGTAACATACGTATTTCCTGTGTAAAATCTTAAATTTAAAATATACTTAATTTAGCTAGCAGTTTTATGTATATGCATCTCGTGCTTCCTAAATAAACTAAAACAACAATCCTAAATACAATAATTCAACACACTTATTTTAGATTTCATAACATTCATCTTGAAAAAAATTCACATTTTTAACTTTTAACATATATTTACATGTTAAAAGAGTTTTACGTTAGTTTAACATAAGTAAATAATACTTAAAATGAATTTTACTATCTGCTTCATTTTTTACATAACTTTACTTTCTTTCACACGCAAATTCAAAAGTCACGTAAATTGAATTTGAGATTATATATCATCAGATTCATTTTCTTGCCTGAAAAATCTAATCATATCCTCTAAAGTATTTCAATTACAATCCAGCACGCAATTTTCCTTATATCTTTTATGGTAAAGCATTATATGTTTATTAATTTAATGCAGATTTGATATTCAACTTGATGCATAATCATAGATTTTTTTTCTTGTCTAGCTCCTATCGGATCATTCTGGAAGAAAGAAAATAAAAACCCCGACTATATATTTCCAGAGAATCGGATTTCTTTTCACAAGTTTTTGCACGACAAGTAATCTTTAGAGCAAACGGAAAATTGGAAATGGATTTGTTTTTTAAAATATATTATTATTTTGGTGAAAATCTTATGGTAATACCTGTATAAACTAAAACAACAAATAAAATTTTAAAGATGAACTGTTTAAATTTATGTTAATTAAAGCTTTGTTGAATTTAAAAAAGTGAACTAATTCCTCTTTTTGTTTATTGCTAAGATCTGAAATATACAGAAACAAAAAAGAAAAGAAATTACACAGCTGTCAGTCTTCCGAATTAGGCGGGATACTTACCACTATTGACGAATAATAATAGTTTCTTTCTGTTTTCTTATATTAAATATATTGGACGTTAATATTAGAAAATAGAGTTATTAATTCTTCCAAAAAGAACTGAAAGGTTGATAACTATGAAAACGTAAGTTATATCAAGAAATTAAATAATATTAAACAATAAGTATAAAAACTAGTACAGAAATTAAAATAAAAAAAAAATAATAATAAAAATAAAAAAATAAAGAATTTTAAAGTTCAAGAAGGAATAAAAATAATATTTTAATTGAAAGGTTATAGTTTGTACAGGGTGTTTGGGTTCCGGTATTTTTTGTACCCCAATTTTCTTACAGTAATATCATACCTGCCAACCATCTCATTAATAAGCTTAAAATTGTTAACGCCCCTTGAAAAAACGCTCTTTTTTTCCCACCGCTTTATTTTTAGAGTAAATCTCTTCAAATGTTGTTACGATTAAATAAGAACAAAATTATTCTAAAAAATGACTGGTGTGAAAAAAAGGGCGGGTACTAAAAATTTTACACTTCGTAATAAAATGGTTGGCGGGTATGCAATATTTGTGATAATTTTCTGATAATTTTCAAGAATTGGACTTAAAGAAAATTGCTATTTCGAAATTTCGGTTGAAAAAATATACCAAAACACAAACTTCCCTGTTTTTAATATGAAAGATGTGGTATAAGTAAGTAAATTTTCCAATTTTCTAAATTGTTTTTAGATACATCCATTTCGTTAAAAAGGTCTTTTGACTTATTCAATTTAATAGTATGAAAAAAAAAAAAAAAAAAAAAAAAAAAAAACCTCTTAAATCTGTAATTATATTATATTGTCTTAAAATTGAAAAGAGAAAAGAATAGTTTATTATCATTATTATTATTATTATTAATATTTCCCTTAAAATAATATAGAGTGCGTCCCGTTTAAAGAAAACAAATAAAAGGTTTGGGATCTCAAAATCCCACCGACATTATCGAGATTTCACATGCTGAATCTAATGAATTTCTTTAGTGATAATGATAAATTCAATGCTGAAATTTACTATATATCACATCATAGCTGTTGAGTATTTAGAAATACCAAATTTTATAATTTATTCCGGAGTATTGTTAGTAGCCGTTTTCTGTTTCATACCACTTTTTTCAAAAGTAAATATTTTCTTAGTTTTATTTTATCAAATCTGAAATTATTTAATGAAGTCTTAAAATTGTAATAAGAAAAGAATATATATATTATATATCCAAACTTTCATCGAAATCGCTATACCCATTTTCGAGTAAACCCAATTTCTGTCACATATTGAAAATGGCCGACAAAGGTTAACAGTGAACACGAATTTTCCTGAAGATGAGGATAAGCCCAAACGTTTTTTCACACCAAAAAACTCTTACCCCCAAACTTTCATCAAAGTCGTTAAAGACGTTACCGTGATCTCCAAGACTCCAAGATATATGTACAACAAGTCACGTGGTTAACTAGCTTAACAGAAGAGAAGGATTTGACGTTAGAATTCTGAATATGTTTCATCTATCAATCACATGGTATGAGTATCTTTAATATTATGCCTATGAGGACTTCAATGTAAATATCTCTTAAAATTATACACTCATGTTTGTGAAAATTGCAGCACCATTAAGGGACTATGCAAATTGAACCAAACTTACAGAAAATGTAAAGTGAGGTAAGGCATGAAAATGATTAAAATTACAAAGCGATTGCGCATGCGTTAAACGAGAACCGACTCCTTATCAGTCGCTTGTTCCAGGTATATAAATGACTGTAAAGGCGCGTTGAAATCTGTTTATCGTCCTATGACTGCGGTAAAGGATTCATTGGTGGTCAATATACCTCGTCAAAAGCGTAGGATGCCATACCAAGAACTAACGGAGTTCGTACAAGCTCGCATCGTTGGTATGCGAGAAGGTGGATTTTCGTATCGATAAATCGCAGTCCGCACACAGTGTAATGCCGTAACAGTGATGCGTGTTTGGAAGAAATGGACAGAGGAGAATCAAACAAGCCGAAAACCTGGAACTGGGGCACGCAATAGAACAACGAGACGACAGACACCTCATCCGCATGGCTGTGACAGACCGTACAACGTCCTCACGTGTGTTAGCACAACGTTGGAGCATGTTTGTTGTCTAGCTCACGGTTCATCGCCGTTTGCTGCAACATGAACTGAGTGCAAGGGTTCCTCTACACAGGATTCCCCTCTCGCTAAATCACAGACACCTCTGATTTCAATGGGCTCAGCAACACACCACGTGGCGTGCCCAGTGGCAACAAATTGTTTTCTCCGGTGAATCTTGCTATAATCTGGAGTACAATGATGGAAGAGTACGCGCCAGACGTTACAGGGGGATCGTCTGCTCCCACAGTGTATTATCCAGCGTCATACTGCACAAACGGCTAGCATCATGGTGTGGGGAACTATTTGATATAATTGTCAACCCCATCTAGTGCACATTGCGGGCAACCTCAACAGTGATCGCTATATAAGGGAAATTTTGGAGCCAGAGGTCCTTCCCATTCTTCGACGCATTCCGGGTGCTGTATTTCAGCAGGATAATGCCCGTACACATGCTTCTCAGACTGCACACGCCTTCTTCAGTGCACAACAGGTTTCGCTTCTTTCATGGCCTGTTTATTCCCCTGATTTGTTGCCTATCGAGCATGTCTGGGATTTCATTGGTCGGTGACTCGCTCGCACAACTGGTGGGGCGCACAGTAAGATTGAACTTTCGGTCCAAGTCGAAGCCATCTGTAATGCCATTCCCCAGGATTACATTCAGAAACTGTATGATTCAATGCCACGACGTGTACAGGCTCTCCTCGCTCAGCGTGGCGGACACACAAAGTACTGATTTCAGATGTTCGTTTTGTTTTTTTGTCTTGTACATTTGGTCGTTTATCTGCACCACTATCAGTAATATGTGGAATAAATTTCATTAACTTCGGACAATTCTTTCATGGTGTTTCAATTTTCACAAACATGAGTGTATGACGTAAGAAATCATTCTCAAGAGATAAAAACTATACTTTTACAATAAGTTCCAATTTATCCATTTAGGTATTTTATTTGACAATTATATAAATTTATAATTGTACTAGGGTACCTGTTAAAAAAACAATCTATTACATACAATCTGTTTCCATAACAAAAATATTAATGGTTACTGAATATATATATATATTCAAATTCTGTGAAAGACTATTCCGGTTAATTTCAAATACATACCACCTGCCTGCCAACATTCTAACAGGGATGGAACGACCTCACTGCTAGTCGTAGGAAACGTGGTCGCACTATACCTGTCTCCTGAAAGGGTTAAAAATAGCATTGTCTGCTAATGAAAATTTCCGGTGTAAAACTGTTTTAACTGACCTGCGAATTGCAAGTAGGGAAATGTGCAAGTTGCCAAATATTCCAGATTTCCTTGAAAATGTAATACCGTAAAATTTTATTAGGAATGTTCAGTAACAATTTTCTTTTAGTTATCTACGTTTAATATTATTAGAAAACACTGTTTAGAAAATAATGGTGATTATTTAAAAAAAAAAAAAAACCTAAAAGATAGCAACTATGCAAATATAATCAAATTTAAAAGCAAAGTTGCGTGACATTTATTGTTCTAAGCTAAACTACCCAAGATATAACGAACAAAAACATATTTTCAAAAATTTAAAGCTATCAAAACCTTTGTGTCAGTTTAAAAATCATGCATTAGCATACATTAATTGTATATTCAATTTTTAAATTAAAATTTTAATTGCTTTAAAGTAAGCATTCAAAAATTAATTTGCTATATTTGGCAGCAGTTAGAGATTGTTATAAATTTTGAGTTTATCATATTTTTAAATCTAATTTAACTACTTTAAAAAAAGAGAGTCAGAGATCGAGATTTGAAGAATCAGAACTCATACCACTATTTACAAAAAAAAAAAAAAAAAAAAAAAAAAAAAACATCTTCTTGGAAAATCTAAGATTTAATAAGAAGAAAATTTTTCTTCATAAATGGTGGAATAAAATCTGCGCCAATTTCCTATCCCTGGAACAGTTTAAAATGTTAATCAGTTTGATTATCTATTTTAAATTATTTTTCAAATAAAACTTTTACGTACAACATAATCAAAATTTGATCAGTTTTCACAATTTTTTATACTTAAAAAAAAAAACACTTAATTAATGCGTTTAATTCGATTTCCATTACAACATCGAAAGTCAAGTTCTTTACTGCGATCAGTACTTGTGAGTGTTACACACAGTGCTGCTAGACTAATGGACTTTTTTATTCAATATCCACCACTAAATTTTAATTGAAATGGTTGCCTAATCACTTCAAAGACATGTTTGTAAGATGTTTTCGAAATGATTAGGCAACCGTTACAATTAAAATTTATTGTTGGACATTGAATAAAAAATCTCCTTTATATGGCAGCACTGGCTGCACCTGCCAGAGTCTGATTAAGCATGGGACATTCTCAGATTTATATATTGCCTAATTATATAGATTTAAAAAATCATAAGGATTAAAAACATATAACTTACTGTTATACGTAATTTTTCTTTTTTTCGGAATGTAAATATAGGGACGCCAAAAATGTATTTATACCCAAAGCCTAATTAACCACTTCAATGACGTTAGTTTTTCTCCAATCACACCTACAGGGTGTGTTTTTGAACAGATTGGGCATAGCTACAAACCACTACGAAATTATATTACGACTTTTGCCAAGTGAGAATTTTCGCTAATATGGTGGCATAAGACAGTTAAAGTATTATAACAGACATGCCAATATTTCAGTTTATTCCGACGCATTTTTTAAAACCGCGCTTTTTTCACATAATTTTCCTTGAAGGGCATTTTTATTCCTATTTAATCTAAATTATACATATTAGAGAAAATTTCACTTCTAATACAGTCATATGAAAAAAGAGCGGGTCCTAACAGTGCTCCGAAATATATTAAAAGGTTGGCATATCTATTATAAGAAAATTCTATTAAATATTAGTTGTGAGCAAATTCTATAACCGATAATAAAGGTAGTCCACGTAAACCAGGCTCCGCATAATAAAAACAAGACGTGGTCATCATAAAACGCACAGTATTTGTATTATGCTGGCGACGCCTTGTGTTTCACGGGGCCGGTTTTATATGGACCACACAATAGCTGTTGGCTGGGCCCTTGAAATAGGGCATATACGATGTCTGAGGAAGTACGGATAGCGCACGACGTGTATAAATGTCTTGATTACTCAACTGGCAAAGTCTGGGACACACTGTCACCACTGTTTTTGCACAGTAATTTTTAACTTATTTAGGACGGAAATCATATTTGCCAAGCGTTCCGGTTTTTGGATACCGGAATAATTTTATAAAAAAAAAAAATTATCTTATTAGACCAATGGAAACTATTATAAAACTTATAAAAATTTTCTATAAAATTATACTGGTATCCAAAAAACGGAACACTTGGCAGCTACGCAGAAATGTGTTTTCATTAGGAAATTATTTTTATAAGACATTAATAGTGTCTTAAATTCGAATTTTTACAGAATTATATTTCTTTTGGAGAGTTAAACTAAGTTTCTATATCAATTACCCTTTTTAAAAGGTATTCGGCATAGCATTCATTTATTTGAAGATTAGAAAGATGGTAAGAAAGTGTTCTTTCTTGAATCTCTGGATTAAAATTTGTTGAAAGAAATGTTCAATTACGTTATCGAATGGCATATTATATTCGATATTGCCCCCTCTAGTAAAAACAAAAACTGTATAAAAATATGCAAATTGAGACGCTCCGGCTACATTACATAAATAATGGAGTGAAAGAATGTTAAGGGGAAAATAATCATTGAAATAAAAAATATGAAACATCCAAGTTAGAGGTCTCACCATGACTCAGTTTTTTGACATCCATACTTGTGCGTAAAGTTTTTACTTTGTTCAATTATAGAAAATTATTACAGGGTATTACTAAATGGAAATAGTAGGGTAAAAACTAAAAAGTTCTTAGGTTGAAAAGCTTAATCATTGAATTTTGACTATATAAATAGC
Source organism: Salticus scenicus (assembly GCA_963930645.1). Taxonomy (NCBI): domain Eukaryota; kingdom Metazoa; phylum Arthropoda; class Arachnida; order Araneae; family Salticidae; genus Salticus; species Salticus scenicus. Next base: position 230,705,238 of record OZ005651.1, read on the forward strand.
TGGTAAATCCTAAACCTCACTAGCAAAGTACTTGGACAGTGAGTTCTAAATTTTAATTGAAGTGGTACTGTTGGAAAGAACTTGCTATACGGATCAAAAACGCCAATGGAATTATCCTTTGTAAATCAATCACTCGCAAGATATGCAGAGCTGCTAACATCCCAATTAATAATCCGGAGGATTGTTAGTACCCGCTTTTTTTTCACACAAGTCTTTTTTAGATTAGTTTTCTTCTTATTTCATCGTAAATAAATTTGAAGAGAATTACTGTAAAAATTAAGTGGTGGGGAAAAAGGGGCGAATTCTAAAAATACTCCGGATTAAGTTTGCAGCTATTGATATGGTCCGTTTTCTTCATTTATTTGACGCAAATGAATAAATAAGTAAGGGTAAAGCTGTATTAATTGAAATAGTTCCTGTCTAATAAAAGATAGCAATTTTGCTAATCCGTTTTTTTATCAACGGGACATAACTCCTTGCTTGGTCTCACATTATGAAAGGAGATCATTAGCAGGTTCTGAGGTGAAAGATTTCTATGTTTTTAACCGCGGCTGCCATGAGCGCTGGTTCGATAAAGACAGAAAGCACCACTATGACATGCGAAGTTCAGTAATGAAGTATCGTTGGTGAACTTTCTGGTTGCAAAGACATGATTTCGAGAAGTAGCCGTAATCAATTTCTGTTGCACTTTGGAAAACCAGTGGTGTTGCCAAATTTAGGGACCTTTTTATACATTAGCTATCATTAAATTTTAATTCTAACAATTGCCTAATCACTTTGTAGATTAATCGTCTCTTATATATTTTAAATATCACTCCACAAAATTATTGGTGATTATTGAATAAAAAAGGTCGCTAAATTTTGCAACACTGAGAACCAGAGGCTAGATCACAGACTTTTATACAGATAGGACACGCCTGTGGGCTCAACAACCTGTGGGCTCAACAACCGACTATTTAAAATCATAGATGGGAGGAATGAAAATGGACTTTTAATTCCATTGATATTATAACAAAAAGAGTAGATGACTTGCCATACGACCAGATTTTCAATCCAGATGAGCTACTTGCAAAGCAATCAAAGCAAGAAGATGTAAATATGGAGACAATGCAAAAAATAGTTCAATCATTTAATAAAGCTAAAAAGTATAAATTAATGACTGTAAAATGTTATAGTAAAATACTAGCGCAGCATGTAATTATTGAACGTTGGAAAACGTATTTGGAAACAGAAGGAAAAATCTCGCAAAAAATAAAACTGTTTAAGCAGCGTTTGCGATCTAAATTTATTCGCTACCATCAAGAAATAAAAGCAATTATGCATGACAGATATCGTAAATGGAATATGTCGCAAGATCATCCCCATGGTGACAAAAAGAAATCGCTTTCTGGAAATATCTCTGTAGTTATATTACAGGTAATTTCAAAGACGAATTCATTCTAAAAATAAAGTAGAAAATTTTTTGTCTGATATCTGTTCTCAATACTGAGCAAATTGGCTATCAATCCAAGATAGTATAAAAAAAAAAATGTTTTAGTGTGACGGTTGCTAAAAAACGTTGAAGCGCCTGTAATTATTAAGAACTATAATAAAAATAATTAAAAATTTTTAATTGATATACTCAACATTCATTCGAGCGTATGTTAAGAGGACTTAGCATGTTTGGCGGCAACGCGGAAGTACATTTCATATAAAAGCTTATTTCATTATGAAAGCTTATTTCATTTAATATTTCTAAACTGAACTATATTTAGGCAATTATTCTTATGGTTTTTCATATATTTTTTACAGATTTGAAATCATAAAATTAAATTTTTTTCAGTTTGTATTTTTTCATATATTCATGATCTTCAAAATGCTAAAACTTCCTCAAATATTTATAAAAAGACTTCAGAGTTTTTTTGGGTGTTTAATAGGACCTACTTAAAAGAATTAGGGATGGGCTTTGAAATTTATTTTTACTTTTTGAGAAAAAAATGCAAAAATTTTAAAAATAAACAGGATTTTTGTTATATTTTAATTTTTAATATAATTTTTTTTAAGATATTGCGAATTCCATTCCTAATTCTTTTAGGTAGGTTCTATTAAACATTATTATTATTTTTTTTTTTTTTCCAAATACCGTAATTTCTGGTAGATAACCCGCAGGTAAGATGTGTCATTCCTCCACCAGAAATTTTATTTAATAGAGAAATTTATACATTTTCGAAGGAAGAGCTCGTACAAATATAAATTTATTTATCAATTGAAATTTCTTGTGCATAACTGGATTATATAACCTGCGGGGTATCTACCAGAAATTACGGTATCTGTAGAAGTTTAAGCATTCTGAAGATCGGGAATTTATGAAAAAGTGCAAACTGAGAAAAAGTAATTTAAAGATTTTATACCTCTAAATAATATATTAAAATGAATAAGAAATGTTTCCTGAATATTATTTTATTGAACAAACCTAATATTATTCAGTTTATAAATATTAAATAGAAATACAAGCTTTTCAGAGCTCCAGGAATTCGAAAAAAAAACTGGTAACCAGCAAAAATTTCTTGTAGCCAGTAAAAAATCTCCCCGCCCCCTCCCACACACATACACCATCGGCATTGACACCTCATTGCACAGGACAATGATTCAGCACCAGGTTGCTAAGCATGCAGTGTAAATCAATTTTCTAAAAGAGTGCGCTAATTTAACACCGAGTTGTGAAACATGCATGTAGAAAAGTGGTGTAAATCTAATGGTTTTAATCGCATTAAAAACCGAGACAATATACATTAAAAAATTTACAATTTAGAACATTAAAACACACAAGACATAAATTTAAACGTTTCAAGCCTTTTACAGGCTCCTCATCAGTAAAAACATCAAAAAGTAATCGCTGAGAAGAACAAGAGATCTCCTTTAAGAGAGTACAGCGTATTCAGCGGGGACTGCGCATGCCTCATTAAGCCGTGAAAAATGCTGTTTCGTATACCAGCCTTCGAGGAAAATTCTTGAATGATAATTTGAACAGTTAGATATGATTATTTTAGTATTGTTAAAATCAGGTAGATGGTCGGTTTCTATGGCATGCTGCACTATTTTAGAACGCAAATCACGGTTTTTGAAATTTCTTTTACATTCGAGAATTCGAGTATGAAGGGACAGTTTCACCAATATAAACCGAACTGCAAGATTTGCAAGGGATATTAATTATAAATAACACCTGTACGGGAAAAGGGGGGGGGGTAATAACAGGTTTAAAATTGGAAAGGAAATTACGAATTAGAAATTGGGGTTTATAGGATACAGATATATTAACAGAGCGTAAAACTTTGGCAATAGATTCAGAAATTTTTTTTATAGTAAGGAACAGTAACGAAAGATTTAGGTGACTTGGAGGAATTAATTTCATGATTATTAATAATAAAGTCATACTCTTTTAATTTTTTTTAAGCCAGTGAGAGGGATAATTATTACGTTCTAAGTCCGAAAAAATTCTTTTTAATTCTAACTGGAAAAACTTATCAGTAAATATGATTTAGCGCGGTGATGTAAAGTATGGAAAACAGCAGACTTATGTGAGGAAGGGTTCACTGAATTAAAATTTAAATATTGACCAGAAAATGTAGGTTTCCTATAAACGGAAGTAACAAATTTAGAATGAGTATCAGAAGAATGTGTATCTCAATTAAAATATCTAGGAAAGGGAGTTTATTATATTTTTCTTGTTCTAAAGTAAATTGAATTGATGGATTAACGGAATTAGCGTAATTAAGAATATCAGAAACATGTTGATTATCAGTGATAACAAAAATGAGATTAAAATTTAATATAACTATATGAGACGTAATGATTTTTAAATATTTAAATATAATGGTGTATTCCTTCAGCGCAGTGTCTCAAAACGTAACGAGAGGAATGGGAACCGAAATGACGAGATTTAGACTGCATCGAGAGTGGAGTAGGAGCCAATTCTGGGACCAAATTTCCCCCCAAAATATCGAAATAAAAAAAGAAAATGTCGAGTTTTCTCAAAGTTGAAAACATAGTCGCCAATTAAAATTTGCTGCTCGCCTATGGCGACCAGGCGACTGTATTTCACGAACCCATATGAAACGTACTTCATAAATGAGGAGCAGACATTCAAACCGTGTTTTCTAAAAAAAAAAAAAAAAAAAAAAAGAGTTAGTGATTTTTCTTTAATCTCAACATAATATAGTACAAAAATATACTAATATTGTTAAATAAAACTAATTTTATCCCAATATAAACTTACATAGAAAATTGAGGTTTCAATCAAAAAGTGCTTGATCCAGAGCTTGTCTTCATTCAAATGGTAGTTCCTCCAACCTGACAATCAAAGCTGTTCTTAATGGTCATGTGATCTACCCACGTACCAGTTTTTATTTTTGTTTATTTTATTCATCCTATATTGGTTTATACTTTTTCATTCAAAAAGTGCTTTATCCATACTGGAAACATACAAAACATGTTTCTTCCACGGGTTTTCGATCAAAACAGGATTTCTCCAAATTTTAAATATATGTTTCTAAATAATTTTAAGTTCATTAGGTAAAGTATATCTATATATCTTCCTAAAAACCAGTAATATATTTAAACAAACAATAACTAAAGTTTAAATGTAGATATTTTTTAATTTACTAGTTTTTTGTATTTTCTGATAAATTGTATCCGAAGGAGGAAACACGGTTTGAATGTTTGCTCCTCAAATATGAAACCTGCTGTCAAAAGTGCTACGTCCCCTTAACGTATTTGTTCAGCTACTGAAAGAAGTATTTTTGAACAAAGATCGTAAACCTTAACTCTTGATCTATCAGAAATACTAAATGATAATTTTTTAACAAATATGAAATTGAATCTTGTATAGCAAACGCCTAAATTTCTCTTGAACAAAACGATAGATATGGTTCATTGTAAGCTTATTCAAAAGCTATGAGAATAGAACAGTTTTAATATATTTATCAATCGTAGCTAGGACGGTATTTATGAAATTTTCAATTAAAAATTTTGGCAATAATATGATTTTTCAATTTTCCTAAGTTTCAGCGCGTCTAGGTCGCCATTAAAAATAGAATATTATTTTGAGACTAATGTCATATTATAGGATTTCTTCTTAGTTTTTTTAATATGCGCTTATTTCTGTGTAACATGCTTATAAAGTCCAGAAATTAATGATTTTGTAAATTTTAGAAGTTTTTAATTCAGTCCACTGTAACTTAAAAACAGTTAGAGAACAGTTAGATAGTTTTTTTTTTTTTTTTTTTTTTTTTTTTTAAGCTGGGGAGATTTTCTGAAATTTCGACTCTTCCCGCCTCTGACGGCGAGAGGAGACACACAATTTTTCAATCATAACTTTTTTCGAAATTATCTCAGTATGATCGATTTTGGTGTGTTGGTTGGTTATTTGTACCCAACATGCACTCTGACTGGATTTAGTGAAAATCCACATTTTCCTTACTTAGGACGGGAGAGAGCAAAAAACTCACGTTTTCAAGCTTAACTCTGCTCCAAATTACCTGAGGATGGCGAATTTTGGTGTGTGATTGTTGTATGTGTATGCAACATTCACTTTGATTGGATTTTGCGAAATTCTCTACTTCTTCCCCTGGGGGGAGGTAAACGGGCAAAAAATAAATTTCAAAGGTAATTCTGTTCTGTATTACCTCAGGAAGGCGATTTTCAATGTATGGTTTGATTGTGGGGTCTCAGAATTGATTTCACTGACGTTTGTGGCTGTAAATTTAAAATTGGTAAACAGAAGAGTATGTGCGTGTATGTGGTCTTTCAGCATGCATTGGGAACCCCATCATAGTGCAGCCAGAAAAGACGCTGCCGAAGGCATTGGAGGTAAGTTTATGTGTGACTACCTTTGTTTCCCAAGTGTGCACTCGGGGAAGGCATCATACTCCCTCTGCAATATGAAGCCGGATTTAGTATTGTGTGAACAGAAATTACACTGCTAAAGGCGTCAGTGGTACAACATAACGAGGTGTTAACAAATTTCAAAGATTTTTATTTCCTTTACACACACACACACACACACACATATATATATATATATATATATATATATATATATATATATATATTAATAAGTTATATAGAATTTTGAGAATCCATTTAAATATAGTGACCAGCGAAGTGGACAAAGCCAGCTAGTTCTAAAAGCAGTTTATTTCAATAGTTCTTTCATAAAATCTCAAATAATTCTTCACTTTCTGTTTATGTCTTATAGTGGAATAATGTTCTTACCACAAAAAGTAAAATTATAAGAAAAGTAATTTTTATACAAACACAAGGAAAAAAATCATATTTTTTATTCAAATGTACAATCACATTTTTATTCATTTCCCATTATCACTTTCAAGCATTTTTTATAGGGAAATCACTTTAACAAATGTAATTATTTTTTTTAAGTATTAAAAACTTCAGAATAACCATTTTAAAATTCTCTTCTTCGTCTTTTTATTATTATTATTAAATATCAGATTGTCTGATGCATTTATGCTTTCCTTTCTTTTTATGTTTTTTTTTTTTTTTTTTTTTTTTTTTTTTTTTTTTAATTTGCAATAGATTTATCAATAAATGTATGTTTTTGCGAAAACTATTTATTTCTAATTTAGGAAAAAATAATTTTGTAAAATGTAAGTTTATTGTCATATATTTTTACAGAAACTTTGCGTTTCCATTCTATATTTCTGTAAACAAACCATTGTTGTAAATATGGTTTTCAATAATTAGAAAAATAGTTAAATTTTAAGTAAATGTACAAATATTTTTTTTTTTTTTTTTTTTTTTTTTTTTTAGGCGCGTATGATTAAATATTATTTCATTACAAATTATTAATAAAAATCAATTGAACTCAATCATTCATTAATTGAATTATAATATATTTGAAAGAGATTTCTTTACCACAATATGACTTCATGTTTATTAATTTTATAGTATGTTGCATAAATTTTGGAATCGTTTAACCTTTGATTTTGTAAAAATTCTAAGAAAATAAATTAAAGGAAAAGTACCAATGTAAAAAATGCAATGCTCATAGTTTAAGTATATTTCTTTCTGAATAACGTCGATGAAAAATTAATGAAAATGGTTTTTAGGATACGCAAAATAAACAAATAAATAAATAAATATTACTATGTTTAAAAAAAAAAAAAAAAAAAAAAAAAAAAAAAATTCTTACAACGATTTTAAGACACTCTATATTAAGAACTTTTTCAAAAAGGATTTAATACTAATTAATAATATTCAGTATTCGTAAATGTATTAAACATTACAGTATTCAATAAATTTACGTGTTTAATTAGGTGAAAAAAAAAGAAAGAAAAGAAAACTAACCTAAATTATGAAAAAGTTAATACTAAAAAGGGAAAATTAACATTCGCAAAAGTTTTTTAACAAACTTCTTTCATGTGCATAAAAATTTAAAACATAGATTTATTTTACAGATTTCAACTTGATTAAATTTTAATTTGTTTCTTTTATTGTCTTTCAAAGTCGTCTTTTATTGTTCATAAGTGTTCTACTAAAATATATTTAGAATAATGAAAGAAAATAAAAATGAAATGCCGCTAAAACGCGGACTAAAACGAACTATTCATTATTCCTTTTGTAGCGTGCAGCGGATGTGCTTCGTGAGGTCGGCAGCTATTCGTTAGATTGACCAACTCACGCATGAGCAAAAGTGAGCAACGAAAAGTGAAGCGGCTAGTTTGTTGTCTAGAAACACGTTTCTCTTGTTACTTAGAAACCTTAGATGAAGAAAGTTGACACCACACATGGATCCTTCTGCTCTTGATAATGATATTCCAGCGCCTCAGAGATCGAGAATTGTGGATTTTCGATTCACTGATCCTGTTCGATTTTTATTCGAACATATGCAAGGAGATGCTAATAAAGCAAGCTCTCCTAAAGTTAGTGAAGAATGGCCTAAAGATAACAGTTCTGGAAAAGTAACACAAACATTAGAAAAGAATGCTTTATCACCATCTTTAAAGGGTTCATTTCAAGATTTATATACAAATGATAGTGTTTTCACTCGTATTACACCAGTTTCCGACAAAGACAAATCTGAAGATCCTGATAACTCACTAAGTGGTGCCAATGTGGACACAGCTGATAATAATAGAAATGTGTCAGACCGTTTGCCCCTTGAGCATACAGCTACAAATGAAAGAGCTTCAAGCCGTATTGGTGAAGATGAAAAAAAATTACGGTTTGTTAAACGAGCAACTGGTGATTCCAAGCCTTCAAATGACAGCAATATAAAAAATAGCTTAGCATCATTTGCTACTTCCAAATTAGACTCCGTTACCAACAGTCTATCCAGACATCGTACAACAAACAATGCTACAGCTATTAAGCGGGACGAACAAGTACCACCGACTAAACCACCATTTCTAAAACCACCACCATTTACGAAAAGGTTAGCGGCAAGAGCTCTTCGTCGAGCAAATAGGCATACACCTCCTTTACCACCTCCAGCAACTGGCCGAACGCCCCCTCAAAATTCTGCCCCAGTAACAGTTCCAGGAAACAAACCACCTGTAGGAGCACATCATGCATCACCAGATAAACAAAACTCATCAGCCTCTATTGTTGCTGGTACTCCCGCTGTTCCTTCTCATCTTGAACAGGAGCATTCAGAAATTATAGCTCCTAAAGAAGAAATAAAAATTACTGATCAGCATTTACAATTAGTAGAAATGTGCAAAAAAAGTGATTGGCAGAACGTAGAAGTTTTATTGAAACAATTTAGTAAAACTGGATTACCTCCTGAATTAGCTGATCCGGTAAGATTTATTTTTCAATCTTATGTTATGAACTGACATTAAAATATTTCTAATTTATTCCGGTGCATATTGGTACCCGCCTTTTTTTTTTTTTTTTTTCCTTTTACACTTTTTTGAGGGGAGGAGGTAATTTTCTCCAATACGTAATTACAATTAAAGAAGAAGAAATTATCTTTCCAAAAAAAGTGGTGTGAAAAATAGACGGATACTAACTATGCTTCGGAATAAATTAGAAATTTTAGTATGTCTTTACAAAGCACTTTTTTTTTCGCAAAGTGTTCAGAGATAGAAAATAACTAATGCGTACTTTATATAACAATATACTTGTAATTTAAAAGAAATTTTGAATTAACAAACGTTTGAATTTACATATGATTTCATAGTCGTTAAAATGAACAACACACATGTACAAAAATAAAAAGGATATAACTTTATAAATTATAAAATTTTTGAGACAAAAGGAAAACATCATTTTAAAAAGATAGTGAGTTAATATATATAGTTGAAAATATAATGTATCAAGGATGGACTTTCTTAGGAAAAGTGAAGCAATTTGTACTTCTTCTTTTTAGAATTTCTTTAAGACATTAACCCTTTTAAAGTTCACTACAAATTTCCTTTTGAAAATTGTGAAATTAATTTAAAAAATGACTTTTAGATGCATCACTGATCATAAATATACAAATGAAAAAAATAAAAATAGCATTTTTTATTTTCCAGAAATTTATGGTTTCACAGTGAAACTAATGAACGGTAACGGGGTATTTTTTCTCCTTAAACAATCTAATATATAAGTTGCAGAGAATAAATCAGATACTTTAGAAATCTAAAACATTTATATTTTGACTTACTTATTAAGAAATTCAAATAATGATTTATTCAGAAAAGGAGCAAGTGTGGTGTAAGCAGTGTCACAGCACCAGGCGCCTAGCCAAACATTGTAGCTACAGCTATGACTTTATTATTTAATTTTTTACTTTATTTACAAATTTACGAATTTATACATAAAATTAACTATACTTACTAATTGTTTTACGAGAAAAAAACTTTATATTCATAATTGCAAAATGTTTAATACATATAAATTATTTAAAAAGAAAAAAATTGTATAAAGATATATACCCACATATATACTTATATACATACATATATATATATATATATGTATATATATATTCATACAATTCCAGAAAATCCAGGAAGTGTTTATTTTCTACTCTTATCTTGCGAAATTCGACTTTTACTGGAGTTTGGTTTCTCTCAGAAACCAAACATTTTACATAACTTTTCAGACAGTTCTGTTTATTTATATAAAAAATTGAAAGTTTCAATGTATGACTGAGTAGGATTATAGTAAGCTCATGTGCTACTATTTAAAATAAATAATTTTTCTTTATTTTTAAAACTGACACATTTTCAGAAAATTAAAGTGACTTCTTTATCTTGCTTCATCTGAAATCAGGTTTGCCAAATTTGGCCTTTTTTTAATCAATAGTCACCAATAATTTTAAGAAGTGACATTTGATATACATAATACACTATCAATCTTCGAAGTTATTAGTCAAACGTTACAAATAAAAATTATTGGTGACTGTTGAATAAAAAAAAAAGGCCAAATTTGGCAACCCTGTCTGAAATAGCATTTTTTGGATTTTGCTGTAGTGGCGCCATGTAGTGCAAAGAGAATGATTAAGAGTTTAATATTCTATTAAAACTTTGTAAAATTACTGAAAAATTGCTGGAAAAAAAAATGTCCAATGTTTGGTTTCTGGGCGAAACAAATGAACGTTAAAGGGTTAAATCATGAAGGGGGTCGATTTACGACTAATAAAATCAAAATTTATATTTTAAATGCGTACTTAAAGTTATGATTTATTAAAAATTAATTTTTTAAATTATAATGAACTAAAAGTTATACTTAAAAAAATATGTAATTTTGAAATTTATAACAAAGTAATGCAATTATGTTAAAAATATTAATAATGTACATAAAATCGGTATTTTTTTTTTCTGAAAAATAATGAAAATATATCTCCAAAAACACTTTGCAAAATTTTAAGCTTCTTTTTTTTAATTCTTGAATAAATAGGACAACTGTTGATAAATTTTATTTTCATTTCAGAATATGAGGTAAAAAGTATATTAAAACTTTTAACGCAATCTCTCATTCAACAGTTAAAAAAGCGTTGATTTTTAACTCTATTAAATACATAAGGTCACATGTATCAAGAGGAAAATACAGTGTAAGAAATACTATTACATACAGTACATATCGTAAAACATAACATTTTACTGGTGTTTGTCTATTTATCATATAACATATGCATTTAGTAAATTTTGGAATAAAAAATTAATTTATAAGATTTAGAACTGTACAACTTGCAAATTGAATATTTCAAGTTCATTTTATTATTCTTATTATTCTTATTAAATTTGTTGGCAATTATTATGTTAAAAATTTTGTTTTAACTATTGCATTCAAAAAAAAATTTTTTTTTCATATAAATAATGAAGGCGCCGTAATATATATATGTTACGAAACATTAACTATTTTAAGCAACTTAACGATTTCAAACATTAGCAATAATAAATTAATCAACTTGTACTTGAATAATAAAGAATAATGATTTGGGAATACTAAAGAATACTTTTAGAATACTAAAACACGCATCACGCTAAAATGCGAGCACAGCGTTGCACTTGTACATATATTTCAGCTGATGGAAAAAACGTACTTATGTATATATATATGTGTGTGCTCTAATCAAAAGACACATCTTTATAGGAGATCTCTCTCTCTCTCTCTTTTAACTATTGAAGAGCACAGATCTTGTTGCACGAAAAATTTCAGAAAAATGCTTTAAAATACTGATGCTAAATAATCATAAACTTTACCAGAAAACACTGTAAATTGAAATTAAACATACAGTAATTGTTTCGAATCGAAATAATTAAGCACGTTTTTTCATCAGCCGAAATATAGGCACAAGCGCTGATGAAGGGCTGTTCTTTATTGTTTGTATCCAAAATAACTTTTGCGTGTTTTACAATATATTTTTTATTCTAATAAAATCATTATTCGTTATTATTCAAGTACAAGTTTATTAATTTAATATCTCTAATGTTAGAAATCGTTATTTTAAAATCGGGTTATAATTAAATGTAAAAGAGGTAAATACTTTAAATAAAAGTAAAATTTTGAACTTTTATATGCTTTTTTACACAAGGTTATTTAGTACTGCTTTTTTCGAATTGTAATATTTGGCTAATTTAATCATAGAAACTTATTAAAAAGACTACAAAATAATAGTTTACGTAAGACTTAAAATACATTTTATCTTTGCACAGCGGAAAAAACCCAATATTACTTCTTAATAAGAATTCAAATATGATTTACACGGTTGCCAAATTTTACGTTTTTTTGCACCAGCAATTTTTAATAGAAACCTTTTATAAACTTCTGTAACATTTTTTCGCTAATTAAAAAAAACTTTAAAGTGGCATTAAATAACCTTAAAAGTTGGCAACTAGTTGATTAGCATCAGTAATATTTGTGTGCTTTTCGACAAAATGATGACTTTGTTTTCAAATTTAAAGTACTTTGGAAAAAAAATAAAAAGCTTTAAAAAATAAAAGAAAATCCTAAGCTGTGCATTGAAAATAAACTTTTCAGGCTGTTTTATAAACTGCACTCGTTGTTTCAATTTCCGATAAATTTAGGAACTAAACAAAATTATGTCCATGTATTGAAAGAGATATTTTCAATTATCAAATTCAATACGTGTATCAAATTCATTACACAATTGAATTTCAAGAAAACGTGTATAGCATCCATTCTTATATAAATTATGAACATTTATTGGAATGATTTATTAATTTTGGATGTATAAAACTTTAAATGTCAGTAGTGAAATTAATGAAAATAAAAACTTATAAATAAACAGTATAAATTGTGTGAACACGCTACAATTTTTTTCATATCTAAATATTTCATACCGCCCTTCATCAAGTGAAGAAAGCTGTCTCGAACGCAACTTGAAAGCAGTAACGCCAGAATCGTGATTATTCTTTTCCCTTGATGAAGTGTTGTGTTTAAATATTTTAATACGAAACATTTATTACTTATTTATGGTTTTTGTGGTAATACCATAGGTGCGAATTCTCCCATCTTTCAAAAGAGACTTCATACCACAAAGTTCTTATAAATCTTTTCAGGTTATGTAATCGTCGAAATTATATGTAAGGGATTTCTTTTTAAAAATAGTGGTGATAAATCTGATTTAAAAATTAGAAAATTTCGCAGCTGTGTGATATAGCTGTTTCTGTTACGTAAAATTTTCAGTGTAAAACTGATTCACCTGACCTGCGGATTAGATGCAAGAAATTACGATTGTTGAATATAGCTGCTAACTTCTGAGCACATTTATTACAAGTTTTACAAGTAAAAATTCCCACCATACCTATTTACAGAAAATCATAAGAGACCATTATGAAAATTTTCTATTAAGAATTAGTGGTAGCCAAAAAACATTGCAGATAACTGTATAAATTGAGATTTTGAAAAGGGACGTCTTGGGCAGTAGAGCATAGCCTGGATGTTGGTGTTGGTGTTGAGATTGTGGGCAATAGTCTCCAAATTGGCTGCAATATTACCTAAGCCCAGGTAGTTTGTTTACTGTGGGGTCATTATAAGAGGTTCTATCCTGTATTCACGGTAGTTTCGGAAAAGACCACGGAAAACTCTGACCCGCTATGCCGTAGAACGCGCCCTAAGTGAACATAGCCTGGGTCGGAGTCATTAATACCATTTACGCGGTTAAAACAATCTTTACAAATATCCGAAAATAATTTACAAACTATGTTTTAAACAGAATATTACTATGCCAAATCTGACTCCAGCTCTCCGTATTAAAAATTTGCATCAATACTAATTTATTAAAATTATTTTTTTTTTATTTTTTTTTTTCAATGCGTATATTGATAGAAACAAAAATTAATTTTTTTTTCGATTACTTTTGTTTCCATTAATAGTATATACTAAAGAGAGACTTATACAAAATGCTTTTATTTTGGTTCGCTTTTCTTACCTACTTTTATCACTTTAACTGAGAATTTTAGCAGGATTCATTCAGGGATGGAACACGGGCGCAGAATTCATACCACTGTGAATGTAAGAAAATTTTCTACCTGTTAAATCAACGATATTATAGTTATGGAAATTTCTTAAACAGATTCCGGTATGAATTCTGCGCCCGTGTTCCATCCCTGTTCATTTAATACGGAAAAAGATATCGAATTTTTCTTAATCCGAATAGAAAAATTGTAATATAGTACCTTGATTTAAATGTTTTAACAATATTTTAAGCTCAAAACAGCATTTATTAAAAAATTTATAGCATGGAATGAGTGTAAAATATGCAGTTTTATTCTCAGTAAGTTCACGCATCAGATATTAATTTATGGTAAAAAATCTGTACTTTATCATTTTTTTTTTTTTTTAAATTTTATTACTGATCATGATTCTTTATTGTCAAAAGAAATCATCGTAACTTCATGCTCAGTTAAAATCGCATTATTTGTATATGAAAAGCAGAAAAAACAAAATTAATACAATAACTAAAATATAAATCAACAGCTATAGATAAGCAATTAAATTATTTCTCTGCAAGGAACATAATAATTTAATAAAAGATAATCAGTTATGAATTTGCAAAATTGCTAACCAAACTGGGAATAATCTTTCTCTCATCTTTTTTTATTTTTATTTTTATTTTATTTTATTTATTTATTTATTTATTTATTTATTTTTTTTTTTTTTTTTTTTTGAAGAGCAATTTCCAACGTTCTTATCGCAAAAGGTAAAAAATGAATAAAATAATATAAATAAAAACTACTTAAACACCATATTTTGAAACAGTGAAGAAAACTAGAAAGTACAGTTTGAATCTTAGGAGTCGCTTCAAAAGCATAGATGCCAACATTTTAATTTATTCCGGAGTACTTTTAGCCGCGCCTTTTTTTCATACTACTTATTTCTTAAGGATAAAGTTTTCTTATTTTATCGAAGTTATATGTTGGAGATGGTTTTTCTATAAAGAAAGTGGTCCCAAATGAAGGCGGGTTTAAAATTACTCAGGGATAAATTAAAATATTGGCAACTAGGCAAAATATACGAATATTTCAAATGGCATTCCTACCGAATCGCACTCTCATCTTTAATTTTTTATGCAGGTGAATTCTGTAGCACTTTTTTTTTTTTTTAATTTTTAGTTGGTTATAATCAGTGATGACTGGTCATGTTGGTGTTGGGTTGAGACATATTGTCTGTATGAGAGACCTAAACCTGAGAGAGTTGCCCTTGTGTAAGGTAGGGGGCATTCGACGAGGTACTAGAGCATATTAAAGCGAGTTTAGAAAAAAAAAATTGAAAAAATTCGAACAGCTATGCCGAAGAGAATGAACCGGGTTCGAAACCAGAATCATATAACACATGTTTAATAATCAATTAATCTAAATCCATAGCTGCCATGTTTTACGGTTTTCTTAGAATATGCACTATGACTAAACTTTAAATAGAAATTCAAAGTAAAAATATTCAGTTAATTATTTACGATTTATTGCATAGGAAAATACTATTGAAAAGTAGGGGGGGGGGTATTCGAGAACCTAAAATTTAGCAATTATGTAAATCATTGGAATATTTCAATAAAAATAATTAAAGAAAAGTCTTAAAATAAATTTTTATATACATTATTATAAAAATAATAATACTAATACTACTACTACTACTACAAATAATAATAATAATAATAATAATATATATTTATATACATATAATTATAATAAATTTGATATATTTTTTTTTTTTTTTTTTTTTTTTTTTTTACAAATTTTGCTTTTATTTCATTCATGCAAACATTTTAGTTTATTCAGGAGCATTTTCAGTACCCGCATCTTTTTCACACTACTTTATTTGTAATGATTTTTTTTTTCCCAATGAGTAATTACATTTAAATACGAAGAAAATTACCCTACAAGGAAAGCAATGTGAAAAAAGGGCAGATACTATCAATGCTCCGCTATAAATTAAATTGTTGATATTTCTATTGTTCTTAGTTAAAAATGAAAAAAAAAATTAAATTGAAAGTTTGAAGGGTTTTTTGTTTTATGTATAATTTCTTCATACTTCCTACATAATTTCCAAGAGTAAATTAATGCTATCAATAATCTAATCAATCATCTGCTAATCAATCATCTGCAATACGTAAGAAATTTGCTAAATTTTTCCAAGCGTGACATTTCGTAAAAAATAATATTCTTATATATTAGGTCTACCGGGAAGTTCTGTCCGTTTGAATTAATAAAATAACACCGGGAAATTATCCTGGATAATATTTAAGATATTCTTGGGTAACTTTTAAGTTGATAATTGGTAAATAACCATATAAATATTGTTAAATAAAAATTTCAGGTGTAATTTTATTAAATTAAACGGACAGAACTTTCCGGTAGACCTAATATATATATAGTATATAAACATAACTATTTATTTATACTTCTTGCGATGACAACGATTATAGAGATTAATTTTAAGAATCTAATATACAAATCAAAGCACAAAATAATGTTCTTATTTCTTTTCTCATCAGAAATGCATACTACCTTTGAATATTTGACAGTATTGAGAATACAAACTTCTGATAGATAAAATTCAACATTTTCTCCCAAAGTTACTAATGAAAATGATTATGAATCTCAGAATCCAAAATATAGTCATTGACATATTAACACTTTCGCAACCGCTGACGTAGATTCACGTCATTTGAAAATCTGTAACTCCTATAGTGGGCGTTTCTTTCGCGATTTGTATGTTATTTATTTCTTAAGAATATACCCGATATTCCTATTTGTACAATCAAATATACTTTGGATACAAATATTTTGATTTAAAAGAATATAATCATAATGTATATCCATTTCTAATATAGTATCCATTTGTAATAAATATGAATATAGAAAATATGAATATAGGACAAAAGCGAAAGTGTTAACAGTTTCGCGACCGCACGTTTTTGTCTTTTTGACAGCATACTTGCCAACCATCTCATTATGAGCCGTACAATTTTTAGTACCCGCCTTTTTTTTTTTTTTTTTTTTTTTTTTTTTTCACACCAATAATTTTTTAGAGTAATTTTAGTCTTATTTATTCGTAACACCATTTGGAGAGAGTTGCTCTAAAAATATAGTGGTGTCAGAAAAGGGACGTTTTTTTCAGGGGGTGTTAACAATTGTACGGTTATTAATGAGATGGTTTGCAAGTATGTGACAGTATGTTCCACCTCTGGACGTTATTCTTTCGAGTTACATTATTTCAGAACAAGGTTTTCAGTATGCATAATTATATTACATTTGAATATACATAATACTTATACTTTTTCCAATGATAGTATTTATGTTCATATTATTTTGATTGCACAAATATGAATATAGGGAATATTTATAACAAATATACCAACATTCAAATTGCAAAAGAAACGCCTACTGGCGCAGTAACAGATTTTCAAATGACGTGAATCTATGTCAGCAGTCGCGAACGTTTTAAGAAAAAGTAGTAAAACTTCATGGACAATGTTACTTAGGAATATTTTTGCCTTGGGCGCAGAGTATTTAGGATGAAAAAACATTAAAAAAATTCCGGTATTATGATTACGGACAATCCGTAATAACTTGGTATCTCTGTGTCTGTTACAGGGAAATTTTCTACAAATTTTTACAGAGAAAATGCAGTTTCAAAAATATGTTTAACCAAGAAGAATATTAACGCCTTATACAGACGTATTAAATTTTTTAATAAAGTTTTCCCATATTTTAGTTGCAGAGATGTAGTTTTCTTTTTCCCAAAAACAACTTATCTTGGCCGTAGAGCAATATATTTTTTATGGGTAATAAACCTTATAAATTCTTTTATCCTTATAATCGTTCTAAAATATATGTGTAGATTAATATCTCATTTTAGTAATATGGGAAAATCTCCAAAACTTCCTTTTATTGGAAACAAATAAATCTCTAGAATTTTTCTCTGGACACAATCGTTTTTACTTGTAAAAGTCGCTCGAGAAAATATATTCAACATATAAAAAGTCGGGGCCATGAGTAAGAACATGCTCGTTTTTTCTAAGTATACACTAAGGAACAAAAAAAAAAAAAAAAAAAAAAAAAAAAAAGAAAGAAAAGAAAAGAAAGAAAAAAAAAACCGCTCTGCAGAAAAACTGACTAATACTTTTTTTTATTTGCAATAACTTCAAAACTAATGGTTAAAACAAATAAAACTGATATGTTTTCATAATACCAAAATGACAAAATGATACCTATGTACATTTTCGATTTAGTAATTCGTTTATTACCGTGTACGAAATACTTAATACAAATCTACATATAGCTTTCTTTTAAAATGTAATATGATAAAAATATACTTTGTATTCTATTAAGATTTACTATATGAAATAAACAATTTATATTTTAATGTATGAAATAAAACTATTCATTTGTTAGATCTAAGCAATTACTTGATAAAAATATGTATTTTGAATTGGGTTAATTCCCCCTTTGGATGGAATTACTGCTTTAATGCGCAATAGCACAGTATCATACAGTGTTTTAATATAAATATCAGACATTTCATGTATCATAAATATTTTTTTCTAGTTCTTGCAGAGTTGTAGACTGGAAATTTCGAATTCTCCCCCTTTCTCTCCACTTATTTAAAATTTTCGAGCGTATTGAGATTAGGACTATCTCCAGGTCTGGTAAAGAAAAAAATCTACGATATTCTTTGTGGGATTTAACTTAAAGGGAAAAAAGATATGATTACTTACAGAATTTATAGGTGCTCATGGAAAGGGATAGGTAATTTTAATAATTTGAATGAAATAAACGTATCGCAGATGCTCTTTAGTAAGGTGCATTATCATCTTGAAATGGTGTTTGCGGAAAAGTCTGAAATACCTTCAAAACAGTCGGTCAGGCACCACTTTTATAATAGCCATGCATTATTTCGAGTTAATTGATCCCTTGAGCAGGAAAATTTTCCCGGCTCCTAGAAAAGTTATGCACGTCCGTACCATAATGTACGGAGAATTTGTTACTATTTTAAAAGTGCAATTTTCATTAAGTCGTTCCCATTTTCGCCGTCCTACTAGCTTTTTTCATAAACTCGAAATAAATTAAACTTGTCTCATCAAAGCAAACCAGTTCAGCCCAATAATTAACTGATATATATATATTTTTTTTAATTTTTGGTCAACTGAAGCCTTTTTTTTAAACTCTTTTCCTTAATAATGGCTTTTTAATAATGGCAAGATCTTCTTGTTTTTAACCTGCTTTGCTTAATTATTCCTGCACTGTTTTTGAAGAAAGTATTTTGCTATACATTTTTTTTTAAATCTTTTTCAATTTCTGAACATGATACAAATCGAATTTTTAAACATTTACTTTTTAACTTGCAGTCATCTCTCCTGGATGAGCAACGTGTGTATGCCTAAAGTCAAATTTCCAGTTTAAACAGCCAAAAATTTTATATCTTGCTAAAAATCATCTCACCTATATTTCATAAAAATTTAATTACTTTGCCATCTGACGTATTAAATTATATATACTTTTTTTAATTTTCATTCTAAAATTGATACTTTTTGTGGCATCGTTACTTGCCTTATCCTTGCCATTTTTTGAAATACTTCCTAAAATTACAAATTTCCTGATAATTGTATAGTTACCCTCCCAAAAAAAGCCCCCCCCCCACTTAATTTCGCCATAAGTTGTCGTAGAAACATGTGATTGGTACCAATCGATTTGAAAAACGTCTAGTTTATAATGGTATAGTTAGATTTTGCTTAAGGGGTCGTCTACATATTAAAACTGGCATCAACTTCATTTTTTTCAATGGTAACTCCCATTTTTTATAATTTATTTGAATTCAGTGGATCAAATCATCACAGAAAATGGTATAGTTTATATATTTTGCTCAATTTTTCGCATACAGTCATAAGCTGTAAATATGAGGATACTAATGTTAAATGATTATGACAAACATTAATTCATATCTTCCAAAATAATTATAATATTCAAATTCTGTTTTTTTTTATACGATAGAATGAAGTGACCCAAACATATTACATGCATATTTTTGATCAAAAAACCTTTTTTGAATTATGAAAATTATTAATAATTTCATATTTGAAAAAATTA